>JBBCBC010000031.1:18681961-19317086 GCA_037126765.1 Stenogyne calaminthoides | reverse complement strand
AAAGGTGATCAAATCCTTCATTTTAGGCCACCAAAAACAAGTATTAATTCTTTGATAGATCACATATTCTCCTAATGACCACCCTCTAAATCTAAAAAAAATGAATATACTCCAATAATTTATGTCTTAGCTCATGACTACTCCCCAATGTACAACTCTCCTTTTGTGTTTGATCAATCCAGTTATTAAAAGAGAATGGTAATACATTATAAGGATAAGAGAGGGATTCAATAATGACTTTATGGATTAACTCCTCATTATCATAACTGTTTTGTATCTCTTCCATCCATGCTGGTTTGAGCAATGTAATTGCCGCACATTCACTTTCTATTCATTCTCTTCTTGAAAGAGCATCACCTACCACATTTTTTATTTTCAACTTCTGTCCTCACTTATATAATTAAATCCCAAAAGTTTAGTTAAATATTTTTGTTGAAGAGGAGTATAGATCTCCTGTTCAAGAAAATATTTATACTTTGGTGAAAGGAGCATGAACCAAACAACTTCTCTATTTCTCAACTGTAAGAATAATAGCTAGAAATGCTTTCTCATATATGGAGAACCCTAAATTCTTGGGTCTCAATGTCATTCTTATTAGAGTTAGAATGTGATTTTCCAGCATTAGAATCGCCTTTAACTCTCCATAACTTGCACCAATTTCCCCAATATTTTTTAGTCAAATAAAAGCAGTTATATAATAGGTGAAGCAACCAACTATCATCAACTCTTTCATTTTCTGAAAAACTTCATTTGCTACCTTATTCCATATAAACTTCCCTTTCTTGGTTAACCGAGTTAAGTTAGCTATGATTTCATAGTTCCTTATAAACTTTCTATAGTGTCCAGTTAACCTAAGAAAACCCCGAAAAACTTTTACATACTTCAGTGTAGATTATTCCTTCATCACTCAGGATACCCTTTGTCTGAAATTATATATTCAAGACACTCCACATGATTTTGACCAAAGACACACTTTGAAGCTTTAGTCATTAGATGATTATCCACCAATAATTGAAATATTTTCTTCAAAGTGCTCCTTATGCTTGTCCATATCCATACTAAATACAAGGATATCATAAAAAATACAAGCACATAGTTTCTCAAGTAGAGTGAGAATACTTGGTTTCATGATACCTTGAGAAGTTGTTGGAGCATTGGTTGAGCGGAAGAGCATAGAGTCCAGATATTGTAATCAAGAACTTTGTGGATATCGGGGAGGATACACTCTGATCTGGTGATATACTGCCCTCAAATCAATCTTGAAAAATAGTTGTGTTTACCCTCGTATGCATGTTTGGGCCCACCACTTTTCTTTTTCTCTTTATATATTTTTGTTTATTGTCCCATGTTTGGTTAAATCAATCATGCACAAAAAATATGTTTTAGAATCCTTACTTTTCACTCCTAAATAAAAATACAAATTATAATTGAAATTGACCCTTCAACAAAATCAACGTACACATTATTAAAATTAAATCACACGATATCTCATCATTAACATCCATAAACACAACTAAGTGTGCAATACATTAACATCTTACATAATTGATAACCCTCACAATGTCATCATCAAACTAGGTAATGGGACACTTTATTTCGACACACATAATATAAATTGCATAATTTCAAAGTGTCCTAATAATCGGTATGACACTCTCTTATTTTTTAAGAGTAAAACATGAAAGCTAGTAAGTTATTATGGTAGGGGATCAATGAGTAGCTCCTTGATGAAATTTTTCATTTCAGGGCCCACATGTGTAAACCAATCACCCTTGTTGTAGATAACCTCCATCACTCGTGCGTAATTGAGAAGACGGACAAGTAAAGAAGCAGGAATTGGAGTTGGCCTGAGAAATGCCTCATTTATGTCCTTCCATCCCGACTCTATTCTCTTGTTAAATTCATCGACTGCATCTTTTTCTGACGCTTTGTTCTGCTTCATGTAACATTCTATTGATGAAGGTATGTGCTCTCTGTTTCTCTCAAACTGCTCATGCAACGGAATTTTATTTTTTTTAAAAAAATTAATGAATAAATGTTAATTAAAAATGAAATTAAATAAGAAAGTATTCGAGTAGATTTCACATGAACTCTCTTTGTCGAATGTCACCGTGGAATGTTATGGTTATGCATACAAAGTGTCATCGTTTAAAAAATTGCTTGAATTTTAAATAGTGACACTTTATATGCAGACCACTGATAGTGCGTATGCATAATATTGATAATACCTCGTGGCCGACGATGTCAGCAGTTAACCTGCATATAATTAAGTTAGCTGTGACAATAGGAGGTTCAGACAACACCCAATCCAGGACTTGTTTGGTCACGATATCTCCCATGCCAATAAGTGTTACAATCATTAGTGGTAGATACACAGTACTCCCCTTTGCAAACACCATGTACACCTCCATCGAGGGCATCTCTTTTTTCCCCCTCCATTTTATCTCCTAAAAGTAAGTAGTATCAAACTACCATTTTAATCTGTTCATCATCATCATGCACAGTTAATAATCCGTAAGATTGTTTAATTTTTTATACATATATATTATAATTCATTTTCAAGAGTAAAATTCACTTTTGGTCCCACAGGACACGGATCTTCACGATTTTGGTCCCAATACTAACCACTTTGGTCCTGTAAGAATTTTTTCATGCAGTTTTGGTCATTTCGGTACTTAATTCGTTAAGTTCAACTGCACTTTTGGTCCCAAACCTTGTCCTATGGGACCAAAACTGCAATTGACTTTTAACTAAAAACGAATGGTGGGACCAAAATTGCATGAGAAAATATTTTGGGGACCAAAGTTGGTGGTGTTGGGACCAAAATCGTGCGCACTATATATGGGATCAAAATGAATTTTACTCTCATTTTAAATGTACTTACTGCTTCGATTCCATAGGTGGTCCGATACGATCTTCCTTGTTTGATCATTTCCACCTCAAATTCATCAAAGATTTCCAAAAAAGCCTTATATATTAACTTCATATTGTCTGGAAGATGATCCAAGCTTGAAACACTCCAGCTGCAATACATGTTAATGAAATTCAAAATAAATTAAGCTAATTAATTTGATGAATTTTGATCCTCTAACTCTATATTTAATTACCTTTCGATTGCTTCAGCGAAGAGTTGTAATTCCTCAAAAGTAGCGTAGGCGTCCAAAGTATCATCACATGCAACTACCAAGATCTGTAGTTTGTTAAAGATATTCCTAGCAAAAGCATGTTCTGGTTCGAAATAAATTCCTGTCACCCAGAAGTAATTCTCAACTATTCGATCTCTTACATATGACAAATTTGTTGGCACGTCTAAACTTTTCCACCACCTGCATATGTAATATTCGTATTTCATGGATTTCAATTGACTAATACACGAGGCATGAAAATTAACAAGAAGCAGACTGTACGTTAAAAAATATAAGTTCTTTTGTGTTACAAAATTTGTAATCAATCTTTTTTAGCCAAGAGAATTTTTTTTCCAACTCTACCCTTTTTTTATCCTTTCATTACTTTAGTCTGTACCACCATACATACATCACGTACCAACATCATTTCAGCCCGTACCACCATTCAATTAACCACATACTACTATTACTTCAACCCGTATCATTATTAAATTAACCTCGTACCACACTTATTTCAACCATGTATCACTATCACTTCAGCCCGTACCACTATTAAATTAACCCTGTAACACCCTTATTTTAACATCGTACCACCCTTATTTTAACGTCGTACCACCATTATTCTAGCCCGTACCACAATTTAATTCAATTTGTACCATCAATTTTAACTTTGCACCACAATTTAATTAACCTCGTATTACAATTTAATGAAAGCCCATACCACTATTTTTTTTAAAATTTTTGTTGACTTCCAAAAAATTATTCTCCGAGTTAAAAAAGAACGAAACTAAAAAATTTGATTAAAAGCTTTTTAAATGAGAAGGGACTAAAACTTTACGTACCTACAAATTTCACTCAATTCCTTTCTGTGCATAGACTGCAGTAGTTTGAAGTCCAACTTAGCAAGTTTGAGTAAAAGTGGATTGTGAGAAGCAGTTTGCTCGTAGATGGGAATGTAATGCCTTGCTTCTAGACGAGTAAATCCTCTGCGAATCGAGTATTTATACAACGCATGACTAACTTGTTCTGCTTCCGGATTACTCAAACTTGGCAAAACTGATTCCAAGTATTTTCTTGCCAAAACGTAGCCACTATCAAGAACTTCCTCGTCATGGACTCTCACATACGTGGCTTCGAAAAATTCCAGAACTCCCGTTACGGACGCTTCCTTGAATTTGAACCCAATTTCTTCATCCTTAAACTTGTCAAAAACCTCTGCTCATATATAAATTAACAAAATTAGCAGGAGTAAGTCTGCATCAAGTGCACCATGCAGAACAATATTAACCATTTTTACTCAACAATTGCAGCTGCTTAATTTCACTGAACAATATCAGGTGGACAATTGTAACTGATTAGTGAAAACAACCGATACTAGCTCACTTGAGTTAATGCAGGATGCACCTGGTAAATTAGTAGATATATTTTAATATGGATTAAGTTTTTTGTAGTCCGGTAACTTCTTTTCGTTTTGAAATTGGTCCCGATTGTTTTGACTTTTTAATTTTGATCCTATAAGTTACCAATTTTTTTGAAATTGGTCCTATAAAAGTTGCATATAAGAAACAAGCACAATATATACACACACATTGATGTATATTTATCAGTCTCATTCTCATGTAGATCTTTTTCACCTACTAGTATTTGAACAAAAATTAAAACGGATGTTAAAGAGTGAGTCTCATGTGCATCTAGAAATATGCAACTTCTTTTATTAAAAGATGCAACTTGTTTACACTGAACCGTGCAATTATTTTTTCATATTAATAATTGTACGGTTCAATGTAAACCAGTTGCATCTTTCAGTATAACAAGTTGCATATTTTTAATATGCACTATGAATGCACAGTGCACCTAGATGCATACAAGACTTAGTCGAGTTAAATTATTGAGTATGGTTAATAAATGACAATTTAAGATTGATAAACCATAAACCTAACACATAATTAATTACATATATATTGGGTCCTTGGCGTAGTGCTGAGAATATTTTGTCCCGATCCATCATTTTAATCATGTATAATTGTATATATATAGTATATATGATATATGATTCATTTTAATAATTTATTTATGACTAATTACATAATCTGATCAATGCATCTGTAGTTTTACATTGTTTATTTTACCATATTATTATATTCTCTATATGTGTATATATATATATGTAATGAAAGCGCCGCGAGCTTGACTTCTATTTTAATAATCCCCAATCATTACGAATTAATTAATTGCAACTCTATTTGAAATTGATTACGGATGCTTCCTTGAATTTGAAGCCAATTTCTTCATCCTTAAACTTGTCAAAAGCCTCTGCTTATATATAAATTAACATAATTAGCAGGAGTAAGTCTAGTGTGCATAAGTGTATCAACTGTTTTTACTGAACAGTTGCAGCTACTTTCACTGAACAGTATCAGTTGGACAACCGCACCTGATTAGTGAAAACAACTGATACTCACTTGAGTTGCAGGAGATATTTTTTAATATGCATGTGTAACTTTTTAATTAATTCCAGGTAGGCAGTACTTACTGCATGAAACCTTGTATCCATGTTGTCTGAGAAGCCGAAAAGTAAGAGCTGTGGTGAACAAGTCGTACTTATTATTATCATCAAACTTTTTCAACAGATTCTGCAAAGCTTCGTCAATTTCTTCTTGAAAAAGATACTCAATGCCTAATCGCTGGATTGCATCCACCATTCTCAGCTGTAGCATGTATTCTTTTGATGCTTCATTTAGCTCTTTTTTCACTTGCTCTTTCAGTTCTTCAGCAACTTGTTTCTCACTACCCTTTAATAAACAAAAAAAATAAAAAAATTAACTTTGCAACATCTACCGTACATATAGAAAAAATATATATTCCCCCTTTAAAATTGTTTGATGTATTATTTGACGTTTTAGCATTTTTTTTTCTCATTATTTTCCCCAATTTTACCCTTATTTTAATTTTGTCGGTGGGAAAGTGAGAAAAGATGGCTAAGTCTATATCGTTATTCAAGATATCGCCCACTTCATATCAAGCATTTTAACCACGCAACTTATTATCTTTCGAAAGATGCAATTTATTTACATTGAGTCGGTAAATCTGTTAAAATAGAAAAATAGTTGCACGACTAAGATAAACAAATTACATCTTTTAGTATAACAAGTTGTACTTGTTCTAAAATACACTATGAAAGACACTTAGACGCCCGACGCACATGAGACCTATTCAGAGAAATGCACAAAATGCACCGTTCAACTCAAATATATTTTTAAAACATGCATTTTGATTTTGCTGAAAGATGCAGCGCCTAATTCATATAAGATTTTGTCTAATTTTAAACGAGAGTGGTATAAATGTACCTCATTGGATTCTGGCTCGTAGACGAGGAAACAATCTCCCCGGGTGAAAATTTGCGAGAGGGCGAACAACGCTTTGGTTTTTTTGATTCCATTATATATGAAGTATTAGGGTCATTCTCGGCAAGTTGCTGAATCAATTGTTCAAAATAAGCTAAAAAAACAAGTTGGGATATCTCAACTTATTTTACAAAAATCAAATAAGTTCTATCATATTTCAACCCATGCCGGCCAAAACTCGGCCGGAATCCAACCCAACCCTGTCCCGTTTCATTTCAGAAAAAAAAATTATTTTAAAAAAAATATCGTAAAACAAATTAATTTTTTTATTTCGAAAAAAAATTATATTATTAAAATTATATTTTTTAAAAATTATTAAAGAACTTATAAGTTTTATTAGCCAAACACTTTAACAACTTATAAAATACTTAAAAATTACATCTTATAAGCTCTTAAAATAATTTATAAAATATTAAAGTTTATAAGATATTTAAAATAAATTTAGTCAAAAGGAGCCTAATTCCACTGAATAAATGTTTTAGGGCAATGTCTCATATACACTTGGTGCATGGTATTCGCTTGCACTCATTTGGACCCCCCCCTTTTATTATGGATCGATCCTCCTTTTCACTAATGACAAGCTCGTTTTTTTTAATGGGTCACCTTATACCCGAAACAATCTCCCGGTGAGACCCAATTTGTTTTAGTGATTAAGAATGTGTTTAAAAGATAGGAAGTAAATTACGGGGCGTTAGAGATCATTTAAGTTGCAATACATACAATTGCAATTATCTCGTGAGTGTTTTTGACATATTCTTGTGTGTCTTTATCTATCTCGCCACTAGTTTAATTAATTCAAACACTTACTAAGTGGTGAAGAACGTTGACATTTAAGCAAAGATAAGGTAGCACATTTGTGTGATTTGATTTTAAGAGCATACATGAATTTATATATTTTAAGTGAAGTGTATTAAACATATTTAAGAGGAACTGTGAATTGAACAAATAAATATGCGTTTAGAAGAACCAATATACCCATTTTAACAAAAAATATATATATACTCATTCCAATAAATTTTTTAAAAAAAAATATCCATCCTATACTTTTAACCCAAAAATATCCTTAAAAGTGAAAATGGATCCCACCCCTATTACAGCTAACTACCTCACGGCGAAAAAACCGTCCCTCACCTTTCAAAATTAATTTTTTTCCACATTTACATTCATCAAAATTAAATTTCAATTAAATATTACATATATAAATGAGTATATTTGTCCTTTTTACAAATGGGAATAAGAGATATATATCCACTTGCTTATTGTAAATTTTAAAATATATATTATAATTAAAGGAATAAAGTCGAAAAATAGATTTATTATTTAATAAAAATTAATATTTAAAATGATTTATTCAATTTAAAAATAAATTAATGGATTTATCATTGTAAAAAAAAAAGGTAATTGGCCCCACAAGCCTTAATATTATTTTAAATTTACTATTTACTATAAAATTTCTTTTGTGTATATATTGGGCACGCCAATATTGTAAAAAAATATTTTTCTATCAATTAATAAATACTAAATATCATAATCATTAATAATTACTCCTAAACACTAAATTTATAAATTGTCATAATTTATAATGAAATAATAACTGATTAATAGAAATAAATTAAATACCAAAAATTTAAGGAATAAATTACAAATAAATAGTATTAAGGCTTAATTGCAAAAAAAAATAAAAAATCACCATTTTTTTTAAATTGCAATTTAATCTCAACCTTTAAATTTTGGTAAATAAAACTCAACTTTAACAATTTTTTGCAAATCAAGTTCAAGGACAGAATACCTCCTGCCGTAAATGACGTGGCATCCTATCTAGAAAAGACTTATCATCTCTTAATCTACCTGGCTAAAACTCTATTAATTTTTCTAAAGAAAACTTTGGTTCATCTTTGTAAAATGACTCCAAAATAACATTGATTCACCTTGTAAAATGACTCCAAAATAAAAGTGAGACGCTATATCAATTGGGCGATGAATCGCAAATGGATAAAGTTTTCTCCATTAAAAATGATATAAAAAATTGAGAAAGAAATCGAGGGCTTACCACCTTATAGAATTGACACCACCAAAACCATCTATTTGGATTCTCATTTGTCATGGACGTCAATCCGGTAGCCTCAACACCATGAACACAAAGCTAAGGAGCAACACTGTTGTACAAAGAAGATGATAAATTAGGCGAATAACTTCATCCGCACGACATGAACAAATCACTTTAGTGAACGATTTTCATATGGGTTGACCAAGATGGAATTTCAGAGGACTGCGATTTCAGTTTGAGAGGAATTTCATTTCTGGGCTCAAGAAAATTAGGAAATTCTATTTGAGTTTAGGGTGTTCAATGTTTACAATTACATAATGGTTGATCGTTCAAGTGTGAACGTCGTCATTTTAGCCATGTAGATGATGAGATGGTAAGTTTTTACCACCAAGGATGCCAATTATTTACGGGCAGGAGGTGTTATGCCCTTGAGCTCGATTCGCATAAAATTGTCAAAGTTGAGTTTTATTTATTAAAATTTAAAGATTGAGTTTAAATTGTCATTTTTGAAAAGGTCGTGATTTTTCTTTGCAATTAAGCCTAGAATTAATTATTAAATAATTTGGGGGGTGGGGGGCGGAGATGAAAGGTGGAGAGTGAAAATGTTTATATATATTTTTTATTACAAAATGGGTAGATTTTCTTTTTTTTAAAAATGAAAATTGAATAGATAACTTTATTTTTAATAAAAGGTTAGGTATATTGCTTTTTTTTCCTAAACTTGCAATGATTTAAACATAAGTTGCGAACTTGCAATTGAACCAAAGCATGCAGTTGTGGCGTCACTGCACTACACTCCAACGCCACATACAATTAATGTTGACCCAAAACAAAGAATTGTCGTAGCCTTGTTATTCTCCGTCATGTTTTATATTTTTCTCCCCCTAACATGACTTGAACCTAGTCTTACTTCAAAAGTCTAGGCATGCACTCTGACTACTTGAAATTAATTAATTAATTAATTAATTAATTGGGCTCTGAAGGGTTAAGAAAAAACGGTTTTGATTTCATAATTTTTCTGCAATCTGTTTTTCGTCTCATAAAATTTAAGTATCTAGTTATAATCTCATACCTATCTTGATTATCCATTTCTGTCAAAAATTTCATCTAAAAACATAAAATTTCGCCTTTTTCAGTCATATGTAAATCACGTGGCGGTTAAAATTGGGGGTCTTCCGAGCTCGTAACTGAGGTGGAAGCTGACTGTTAATTTTAAAAATATCATTTTTTTCGCAATTTAGGATGAATTTTTTGTTTTATCAATCAGCACTCATATCAGCTTCGCGCTCAAAAACCACTAATTTTAACTGACACGTGACTTGCGTATGACCGAAAATGATAAATTTTTTTGTTTTTCTACTAAAATGAGACTAAAATTAGACATAAAAAATAGTTATAAAATTAAAATTGAATAGTTAATTTTTTTTAAACGAAAAACCGGGCATTACGACAAAGTTATGGCTTATGGTACCAAATATTTTCTCTCTATTCTCTATTTTTGAAGAGTTCGGGTACAATCTTTCGATTATTTAATAATACTTATGCATAAGCATTATCTAATTTTAAATTGCACACGATGACGACAAATATGCAAATGAACTACAACACAACCTTCATTTAGACACACTTACATAAGACAGTTTTACGGTGAGACGGAGTATAAATTGAGCATTGACGTTTTAACATTTTGGAAAAAATTGTGTGATTTATGCTAAGTTGCATCCTGTCTCATACATGAAACCGTCTCATATGAATTTTTGTCAAATAAATTTAGCAGTAGACATTCTGTAAACGAGAAAAGTGAATAGAAGGTACCACGTCCCAAATAGTAGACATTCTGTATTCAGGTTCACCGTGTATTCATAGTGTTTTTTAGAAACATGCAATTCATTATATTGAAATATACAACTTGTTTATTAAGACAGTTTTATATGAATTTTTGTTTTATAAAATAATATTATTATTCTTATAAATTAATACTACCTTCGTCCAATGGAAATTTGCACTATTACTATTTGTTGAGTTTTAGAGAGTGAGTTTTTTTATAAGTATTTAAAATGATAAATTAATTTTAAGAAGATGGTATGATAGAGGAGGGCGTAAGAATATCATACCCCACCTTAAAAATCACTTTATTATTTTATTTTATTAATAAACAATTTGCTCGCTAAAATGCGAGCAAAAAGGTAAATTTGCAAAGTTCTGTGGACGGGGAGAATAGTTATAATATTTAGAGGGGTATATTGGTTGTGGAGTTTGTAGGATTTTTTTAGACTTTTAAAGTTTGGGGGTATTCAATCCGGATTTTCAAAAGTTTTTAAAAATCCTGAGGTATTCAATACGGATTTTAAAAAGTCTTAAAAAATCTTTAGGTATTCAACAGTCTATGGATTTTAATACTCTATGGATTTCCTTGGATTCTCTTTCAAAAATATAAACAAATTTCACTCTCCAAAATCTCTTCTAACAACCAGAGATTTCTACGTATTCTCTAAGAGAACTCTAAAGACGAAAGGTCAGAAGAAAAAAACCTTCGTAATATTTTTCATTTAAACAAGTAATAATGTTCTATTTAAAAATTTATGCTTTTCATCTAAACAAGTTATATTTTTCTTTTAAAATATTTTTCTATTTACACAAGTAATACTTTTCTATTTAAACAAGTATTTTTTTATTTAAACAAGTAATACTTTTCATTTAAACAAGTAATACTTTTCTATTTAAACAAGTTATACTTTTCATCTAAACAAGTTATATTTTTCTTTTAAACAAGTAATACTTTTATTTTAAACAAGTAATACTTTTCTATTTAAACAAGTTATATTTTTCATCTAAACAAGTTATATTTTTTTTAAACAAATAATGCTTTTCTATTTAAACAATTAATATTTTTCTATTTAAACAAGTAATACTTTTCTATTTAAACAAGTTATATTTTTCATCTAAACAAGTTATACTTTTCTTTTAAACAAGTAATACTTCTCTATTTAAACAAGTAATACTTTTCTATTTAAACAAGTACTACCTCCGTCCCCCAAAAGTATGCTCACAGGGTTTAAACATGTTTTACGAAAAGGTAGATTAAGTCCATTTATGAATAATATAATTAAATGTGAGTAAAATATAATGATAACTTGAGTAATTAAGTGTATGTTGGACTATCAAGATTACAAAAATTGTGTCCGTAGACGTGCTTAATCTACTTTTCCGTAAAACATGTTTCAAATTTCTCCGAGCATACTTTTGGGGGAATTTGGAGTAATATTTTTCTATTTTAACAAGTAATATTTTTCATTTAAACAAGTAATACTTTTCTATTTAAACAAGTTATACTTTTCATCTAAACAAGTTATACTTTTCTTTTAAACAAGTAATACTTTTATTTTAAACAAATAATACTTTTCTATTTAAACAAGTAATACATTTCTATTTAAACAAGTAATATTTTTCTATTTAAACAAGTAATACTTTTCATTTAAACAAGTAATACTTTTCTATTTAAACAAGTAATATTTTTCTATTTAAAGAAGTAATACTTTTCATTTAAATAAGTAATACTTTTCTCTAAGAACAAGTTATACTTTTTATCTAAACAAGTTATACTTTTCTTTTAAACAAGTAATACTTACTTTTTTTTAAAAACAAATAATACTTTTCTATTTAAACAAGTAATACATTTCAGTTTAAAAAAGTAATATTTTTCTATTTAAACAAGTAATACTTTTCATTTACCCAAGTAATACTTTTCTATTTAAACAAGTTATACTTTTCATCTAAACAAGTTATACTTTTCTTGTAAACAAGTATCTTTTCTTTTAAACAAGTAATGCTTTTCTATTTATACAAGGAATACTTTTCTATTTAAACAAGTAATATTTTTCTATTTAAACAAGTACGGAAGCTAACTACAACAAAGAACGAAATTGCTTTCTCAAAGCCAACTACAACAAAGAACAGAAGCTAATGCATGGAGAACGAGTATTGCTAATGCTATGTGGGAAATGAGGTATAGGTATAACGGTGATGGAAATGAAGATGAGAATAATAATGATGAATAATAATGTTTTTTTTTTGGAACTAATATATTTTGGTATTTTTTCTAAACAATTTGGATAATTTTTTTTTATATACAAGTGTGTTTCATATACATTTACATCAATAGTTCCAGCGCCGGAGTCTATGGTCCATGTAAATCAATAAAAAAAGTGTATTCCACAATCCTGTCAAATCTATGAAAATCCATGTAAATCAATAAAAAAAGTCAGCCAAACTCTGTATGGAGTCTATGAATTTTCTAAATCCACAGACTTTTTAAAGTCCAAAAAAATCCAATAGAATCCCAATTGAATACACCCCCTTAATGTTATGATTTCAATTTATAAATATAATGATAATAATTAATAAATATTATGATATTAATTTATAAATGTAGTGTTATAAATTTCATACTATAAACAAATTTCACCGCAAATCAGTACTCTTTTAATACTAGGGTGGGTTGAAAAGTAAACCTCTGGCACATTAAATTTCATGCCTAATATAATATTAAATTGATTATTCATTTAAATTGTATTTTACGAGACACATCTAATACTAGGATGTGTTGAAAAGTAAACCTCTCGCACATTACATTTCATGCCTAATCTAATATTAGGGTGGTTTGAAAAGTAAATCCCTCATCACATTAAATTGCATGTCTAATTTACTATTTAATTGACTATCTATACATATCTAATAACAAAATGTTGGGCCAAAAGTTGGACCAAAAAATTGTTATGATTTTCTAATAAAATTTTAAACATCTTAAAAAAATTGATGTAACTCAAATGGTATAAAAAATATTTTTTTATCTTCTTTCTATGCAAGAGTACAAGGTTCAATTCCCCATATCTACCACACATATATATTAATTTTTTTTTTTAATATTTTCTAAATTATTTATATTATTTTTTAATTTTTGAACTAAATCTATTTATACATATATAATAACAAAATATTATACCAAAAAAAAAATTCAACAAAAATATTATTACAAATTTTTGAACTAAATCTATTTATACGTATATAATAACAAAATATTATATCAAAAAAGAAAAAAAAAATCAGCAAAAAATTATTACAAATTTATCATAAAATTTTAAAAGCGGTTCATTAATGATTAATAATAGAAAATGTTATATTTTGTAGTTGATATAGATATATATATATTTTAAATCAGTTACTCCTTCCATCTTTCTTTTTAGATTGCTCACTTGATTTTGACACGGGTTTTGATGAGGAAATTCTTTATTAATATTTGAAGGTAATAAAATAGCTTTTTTTAAAAGGGTATTTTATCAATTTTAGTGAATAAGATAAAAAATAAGTTAATATTGTATGTAATTATTAGTAACATATGATATAATTTAGTGATGTTTGTAAGGGTAGCATGAACTGTATAATTACTTTATTGCTATTTTGAGTGATAAAAGATGGACTTTTTGGATTTTGAGCAATCTAAAAAAGACGAGAAATATTGTATATATGAAAATGTATAATATTACATGATATTTGATTTAAATTGATTAGTCCAATTACCATAAATTAGTTGCATGAACTATTGATATTAGACTTAAATTGTTAGTTGAATAATTTTTAATTAAATTATTTGTTGACGTTATTAGTTGAATTGTAAAATGACACAAGGTTGATTGTGATAAAGCTCGATTTGTTTACTTATTTGTATGATTCTTTTATAGGATATAATATTTAAATTGATTAGTTCAATCATGGATGGATCCAGAAAACTTTAATGACGGGGGCACAAAAATAAATAATATAACAAGTAGATTTTCCTGTGAACCCAGGTTCACGTGAATTCTATTTTTTAAGTGTCACGATTATGCATATACAATTATACACTATTACTATCTTAAAAAATATTTAATTTTTTAAATAGTGATGGTGCATATACATAACAGATCTACAATTTTTTTTAGATAAAATATTTGCATGATTAACTAATTATAACACTTTTAAAATTTTATTTAAGTCATTATATACATATAATATAAGTATTCCTCCTAATAATTATAATATATATAACATATACTTAAAAAAAGATATGGGACACGTGATCCCAATATAGGACATGTAGGTCCATCATTTAGTCCAATTACTATGAATTAGTTGCATGTACAATTGACATTAGACTTTGAATTGTAAAACGATACTGGGTTGGTTGTGATGAAGCTTGGTCAGGGCCCGTACTCAAGCAAGACAGCCAAGAAGGTCACTAACAAGGGCCCCGACTTTTTTTTTATATATATAAAATTTTATGTATGTGTTGGGAAATTTATAGTTTTGATGAAAGTTCCAAAAAACACATGTAATAGGACCAGTCAGACCTGTTAGTTGACTGATGTTTATATTACCTGCTATAGGAGACCAGTTGATAATGATTGTATAGAACAACTGATGAAATAGATAGGTCACATATTGAGGGGGAAACTCAATATGTATAGGTCGATCCGAAGACTCAAAGGACAAATTGATATCCGGATGCACCCGCATCGCGAGACAAGAATAAAGATCGATCGCTCGATCCGATCGATATCTCAGCTAAAGTCATAAAGATCAAACTCTGAATACTCGAAGATCAGACCATAAGACCTACATCAGTCGAGTCTGCTAGTTGAAGCTAAGTCAACCGCATCTGAAGACTCTATCAGGTAGACTGATCAGTTCAGACTGATCAGGTCAGCTCACCAGTGAAATCTGATGTTTCACCTAATCATACGTCGATGATCTGAACAAGAAGAATGTCAAGCTTAGTTGGAAGAACAACAACACTGAAAAGTGAGTCTGCTATCCAATAAGAACAAGACACGTATGATCGGAGCCGGCAATTATGCGGTTTTGATGCTACCTCTCTCAGAACGGCTACAAAGTACAAATTCACGCTTTTTGCCATGCCGCTCAAGCTCGTCACATCAAGCACAAGAAGTCTACCAAATATAGCCTGAAATTCAAATTGCTCTCCAACGGCTCTTTTTGATTTCAAGGTCTATATATATGGGATTACACTTTAGAGTGAAACAAATCGAAAACGCTTAACAATCAAGAAGCTCAAGCTAATATCGATTTCCGCACAAGAACACAAATGAAGATTAATTTTTATTAAGTGTTCATCCCATAAGTTCTTAGCACGTAAATCTTTTCATCTAGTCATAGGGTCGCTTATACGCAAGAAAAGATTTCATAGTTGAAACAAAAAACAATCTTACCCAAACCCCCAAGTTAGGTTAAGTTGTTTAGCAAGATTTCGCACTAGGGATTCTAGTTCGATCTCTCGATCGGTTGAGTGTGAACTCCTTAAACATCTAGTTGGTGTACCGTGTTGGACTTACACATAAAACAAAGTCCATTGGTTAAGTAGGTGCCCCTTGTGATAGGGAAGAGTGGACGTAGGATCGGGTTTGTCCGAACCACTATAAATCTTGTGTGCCTTTACCGCTTTGATTAACCGACACAAAATCGCACACAACCTTTAAAGCGATACATATTCCAAGTTGAGATCGCTTAGCACCAAGCTTCGATCCGATCAAACTTGACACTTCAACCAACCGATTAAAAGATTAACTTTGGAATCGATTTATCAAAACCGGTTTTTCACACGGTAAAACTTAAGCTTCCGCGACACATCGCTTAAACCGATAGTTACGAATCGATCCGCCTTCAGCGATTTGTAAGTTGGTTATCACCAAAATCGATTCACTCAAGACTTTTCAAAGTTAATCGCCTCACACCCGATTTTATAAAATGTTTTCGGTCTATTCACCCTCCCTCTAGACTTCGCCTTCATTAAACCTGCTCGACCTACAAGTGGTATCGAAGCGCTTGGTTCTACTGACCATCAATCGACTTCAGGTATCATCGATTCTTGAGGAAGAATCTTTGTGGTCAATCGAATCGATCTTGGAAAACCGTTTTAAAACTCATTCATTTTCCAAAATCACTCAAAGATGGATAACACCTCGTATGTATCATGATCCGCCAAGTTCTCAATCGATGAGTATGCAAATTGGGCCATATATATGTCCAACCATCTAGGTTCGATCAAATGGCGTAATGATGGAAGTCATCGAAAAGAGGACCCATCATCATATACTACGACAACCCCGCAGCTTGGAGGAGATCCGACTTTGCCCCTGAATCTTGTACGTAAAAAGCCCAAATTTGATGGATGCAAGAGGAAAGGAAATCGCATACTCTAGATACTATCGCAAGGCACATTATCATGAAAACAATGGATAAGGTCACCAAGGAAAAGATTAAGTATCTCAAATCATGAAGCAATGTGGGATACTCCGTCTGAAATATGCGAGGGAAATGACCAGATAAAAGACAAATTAGTCATGTTTAACCGGTGAAGTTCAAAAAATTGAAGATGTTTGCCCAAAAGAAACCATCAACGAACTCGATGGAAGGATTACGATGTCAATAAACAAGCTTCGAGAACTTGGTAGAGATGTGTCCGATAAAGATATCAACTACAAAATTTTAAGGTCTCTCACCAAGAAATGGGACATGAAGGTCACTAGAAATCAAGGATTGCCAAGACATTTAAAAAATGAAGCCAAGTAGCTTGTTCTTGAGCCTTAAAGCTCACGAGTTCGATTTGATTGAAATAGGATAAGCGATGAAGATGAGGTGCCCGCCGAAGCCTCAATCTTCAAAATCGCTTGCTTTTTAAGGCAACCAAAGAAGAGCAAACGAAGGCCAACGAACTCACCTGGGGAATATAATGAGTCAAAGGTAATCAGATCACCGCTACTGCGAAGCTTGAGAAGTCGAACGTCCAACTTGGTAAGTATCAAGATTTTATAAGGACTATCAACATAGCCGAGGAGAGATAGGAGATCAGCCAACGATTCCGTGAAGAACTGCATCCGATGATCGGAGGATCACAGAGATGAAAGGAAAAGAGATAATCGATCGGAGGGAAGAAGAGATAACCAATCGCATGTAAGAAACTCGATTACTATCGAAAGGGAAGTCACCGATATATGTCATACATTTGGAGTGATTCACCCGAAGGAAAGGTTCGTGGATCAAGGAGCGCGGTTTTCAACCGGTGGAGAAGCCAGTCACTATAGCGCAGACGCCTGCACTCGACGCCAAGAGAAAGGGAAGAAAAGAGGAACAAAAGAGAGCAACGCATAGGACAGAAGAGCCATGGTTGCCGAGCACGCCAGAATTGACGATTCCTATCCTCTCGAGGACTCTAGATACGCCTCAGAGAAGACTTCCCTCGACAAGAAGGTTGTTGACTTCTATGAAAATGAAGATCCGATATTCTCTTCGACGATGATGAGATCTCGCCCGATGGCCGTGGAGGACCAACTGAGGTAACCTCCAAACTCGCTTGCTTAAACTTCTACACCGCTATCATTAGCACACCGCCGAGATTGACCCGCAGCTCTACTCCGAGCAATTGCTTGAGGATCTCCCCATGCAAGAGAGACACTTATGCTATAAAGGAAGTAAAAATGACAAGTCGAGAATTAGAAATAATCACCATAAGGAGAATGATCTCAAGAAAGCCTCCTCGAACTTAAATTTCTTTGAACCGCCAAGGCAACCGAGGAATGTAACATTCTCGAAAGTTAAGGCTTCGATCAGAGAAGTTGCATCAAAGATCACCGATATTAACAAATGAAGTCGATGATTTCAAACTTCTTCAAGCAAAATTTGATGAGCTATTCCAAATGCATGATAAGTCCGAAATCATCCGAGGATAATCACAGAAGAAAATAGAGGTTTTTTCTACAAAATCATCTAAAAACTGCTCAAGACATGAACACCTATTTTCGAACAACGATTAATAAGAAGGACTTGGCTATGAGAACCCTTCCACATCCTCAAAAGCCCCTACCGATTCATCTCAAAAAGGTGTAATCGACGAAGTTTCGGCAAAGATACACAAAAAGCCAAACATGTATCTAATAAGGAAAAAGACCGGTTGAGCGGTGTAAGGCAGTGCCTAACCGTAAGGGGAACAAAAATGGACCCCAACGGTAAAGCATCACCGAGAATCAACAAGAACCCAGTTCTTCAAGAGACCTCAACCTCGATCAACAGATCAGAATCGAAAAGACAACCCGTAAAAGGGAAGTCTAATATGAGACCCAATCAAGGTCACCGCCTAATAAGCATGCTTTTAGGTAAACCGCAAAAACCACCTATGCCAAAAAGATATGAATCTTTTGATGGTAGCAAATGACCTACCCCTATAATCGTAAATCTAGGGCTATCGCGACCAACCACAATCGATAAAAAGAAGACAAACATAAAAGATAAATCCCAAGTCTTCTAAGTCATCCAAGGTTCACACTAATAATCATACAAAAAAGTAAAGATATAAAGAGACGATGATTATGTTGATAGTATGGGAGACAAATCAGCCTTCCGATCTAACCGATCACAATAGAAGTGCTCGCTTGTATGGATTCCCAAGACTAAACCCTAACCCCTCGTGACCCAATCCAAAAAGGGGTACCTAAAGCCCCGATTTGTCAGCAGTTCGCGTGGGTCCGCCAACAAAGGAGGTGTGCAAGCAACTATCCGGTACATCGATAGTGGATGTTCAAGGCACATGACAGAAGCAAGCACCTCCTCACCATACATAGAAATGTAAAAGGTTCGCGGTACTCTTTTTTATGATGATAACTTTGGTTATACCAAAGGGTTCGAACCTTAGAGAATGATGATGTACAAGTAACCGGAGTCTCGTGGCGTCGAAGGTCCGGCACAACCTCTTATCGGTTTCACAATTTTGCGACAACGGATTCAAGGTTGAGTTCTCGATCGATCAATGCACTATCAAGAATCGAGCCACTCAACAGATTTTGCTAACTGTTCAAGGAAAGGGACGATCTACACAAATTGATTGGAACAAATGCCCAAGAAATGCATGCCGATTGTTAAGAGCTTCAAAAGTAGCGAAATTGGCTCGGCACAAAAGAATGAGCCATCCGAACTTTAAAACTCTTAATAAGATAGCAAGGATGTCTCTAGTGGAAGGACTTCCGAATGAAGTATTTTCAAAGGATCGACATGTATCGCATGTCGGCGGAAAACAATCAAAGCTTCATTCAAGGAATTCCCTGACCGCATCCAAAGAGTATCGGTAATGCCTATATGGATCTATTTGGACCAGCTTACACCAAATCTCTCAACGGACGAAATACACTCGTAATCGTGGATGACTATTCCAAGTTTACTCGGGTTATATTCTTACATAAGAAGAATGAGACGACAACGAAGATACCCGAGCCGCTAAAAAGATTACAAAATGAGAAGGGTGTCAGCCAGTAAAAAATCGAGATCGATAAAGGTACGCAATTTCAAACTCCTTTATTACCGATTTTTGCTCTAAGTTTGGTATACATCATGAAAACATCACCGCAAGGACGCCACAACAAAATGGAGTAAATTGAATCGAGGAACAATCCTCTCAAAGAAGTTCGCCGACGATGTTAGTGAACATGCAATACCAAGCCGCTTCTCAAGCGTATAATCAACACCGCATGCCACACTCGTAATGTATGTCTTCGACTAAGGCTCACTACAAAACACCCTATGAACTGCGGGAAGGACGTAAAAACCTCGTGTTTCCTACTTCCATGTTTTTTGTGTAAGTGTTTCATACACATAATGGGAAGAGTCGGTTGAAAACCTTTTGAGGCCAAGTCGATGAGGGTATATTCTTAGGATATTCCTCATCTAGCAAGGCTTTCGTGGTTTACAATGCATTTAACCCTACTTGGAAGAAACACCCCATGTAGTCTTTGATGAAGCATCTTCCTAACAAGAGAAATCGCCTCGTATCAAGATGTACCGATCAACAAGTACCGATGCTCGTAAAATGGATCACTAATGATCAAGGAAAAAGAATCAAACCGTAATAAAGATACATTCCAGATCTAGTTGATTCACCGCATCATTCGATCCTAAGGTACTAAAAACGGTTATGAAGAAGTTCGACACAAATGAGATAAGATCAATCGAACCATCCGGCTCGGGGGAACATCCGAAGTTCCCACTTAACGTACATCAAAGACATGATGAGTCCAACATCACCGAGACTTGTTCTTATCAAGTGGATCATAACTCGCACCACTCCCAATCGCTAGTAATGAAATTTTATCGAAACGGACGATGTTCTCCAAACCGACAACAAATCGTAATGAAGGACTGGATAACCAACCATCCAACCGATCCGATAATCGAGACCCATCCGATAAAGTTAAAACTAGACATCGATTGGTGAAAGTGCCATGTATTGTTGTTATCCGGCCTATGAAGGAACCAACAACAATAGAGGAAGTTTCTACAAGACGCAAGTCGGATTCTAGCCATGCGCAGAGGAGCCGAATATTCGAGAGAAATCAAGTTTGGGAACTAGTGGACGCACCAAGTCATCAAGACGTTATTGGCACGGCAGTATTCAAGAACAAGAGAGATGAGAAAAACGCATCACCGTAAATAAGGCAAGACTTGTTGCTAAGGGGTATTCACAATCGAAGGAATTGATTATGATGAGACCTTTGCACCATCGCCGCCGCCTAGAAGCCATTCGGGTCAAGCTTTCGCATATGCTTCCCAAGAGGGGTTCATCGTATCGATGGACGAAAGAGTGCTTTCTTAAACGGGGTACTAGCAGAGGAAGTTTATGTCGAACAACCTCCGTGCTTTGAAAAGGGCAACCAGTGTACCGTCCTAAGAAAAGCTCTCTATGGCTCAAAAAAGTTCCTCGAAGCTTGGTATGATACACTCTCTCGCCTTGATCGAAAGTGGGTTCACTAAAGGAACAAAGGACGTAACCTTATTCAGAATAGAAGATGGAAAAGAAATTTTGATGGTTCAGATTTACGTGGACGACATCATCTTCGGATCTCCCAACAAAAGTCTATGTGAAAGATTCAGCAAACTGATGTAAGGAAATTTGAGATGTCCATGATGGGTCAGATGAATTACTTTATGGGTCTTCAAGTAAAGCAAAGTACAGAAGGGATATTCATCTTGCCAAGCAAAGTACACTAGGAATTTATTGGCTAAGTTTGGAGTTCAAAATTGTAAGGAAGCCAAAATTCCTATGATGACCGGATTCAAGATGGATCCGATATTTAGGATGGTCGAAAACAAATCGAAAGAATATAGGGCTCTCATTGATCTCTACTATACCCGACCGCCAAATAGACCGAGATATAACCTTCGCAGTAGGTGTATGTGCCAGATTTCAGGCAAATACAATGATAAGTCACCTAGAAGCAGCTAAGCGGATTCTTAAGTATCTGAAGAGGACAATAAACCTTGGTTTATTTTACCCATCAGATGATAATCTAGAGCTTAGTGGGTATTCTCGATTACGATTATGGAGGTTGCAAGATTGATGTAAAATCCACCTCGAGGAACTTGTCGGTTCTTAGGAAGTAAAACGATCTCGTGGTTTTCAAAAAGTAGACATCGCTTGCAAACACATCTACTATCGGGCGTATATATATGGTCATAGAAGTCGTTGTTCCCAATCGCTCAAGCTTAGTCGGCGGTGAGGATTATAACATTGAAGCTAAGAATGTACCTATTTTACGTGTGATAATAGTCTTATTGCAATCACTCAAAATCTCGTTCTACATACAAGATGCAAGCATGTGGATGTCGGACACCATTTTATAAGAGATCATGTTGAAAAGAAGAATATCGAAATGGAAAAGATTCATACCGATATACGTAAAAGTTAATATTCTAACCAAGCCACTAGCCGAGATCGATTCAGAGAATTATGCAATGAGCTAGGCTTCGGATCTTGGAGAAAATGCACCTAAAATGTTTGATGGAATGATCTCCGTAACCAAACCGGTTAAGAAACTAATCGATTCAAGTGAAATCGGTTGAATTTGGTATCTCAATCGATCGTAAGATCGACCAAGGAACCGATATGAGAAGGTACCGATCGATTTAAAGTTTATCGGTTTTAAATGAACTGATCGCTTAAAGGATTATCCGATTAAATGCTCGGTTATATACTTGTAAGTCGATTAAAATTTGAAATTCAACAAGATTCACAAGTAGTATTCACAAGATTAAAGCTTAAAATCGCATAAGGATACAAGAATTTTTACACAACAATGAAATAATGTAAATTTTCATTAATAAAGACCCAAGGTCGTTTACATTACAAGATACAAGTACAAGAGGACCCGGAGGTCAAGACATAAACCCTAAACCCTAAACCCTAAACCTTAACACTAAAAACTCATCCTAACCCTTGAAGAAGTGGAGAGAGAGAGATTTTAAATCGATGCTCTCATTTTCCCCACTTAACAAGGGTGAGAGAGGCTTTAAAAATAATCCTAAACCGATCGTTGAAGCTAAAACCAAAGGAGCGAGAGCGGGCGTTGATAGGATTTTTTAAGCCGGAGCCCTAAGAAAGAGTCAAGGGCTCTCCAAAGTTAAATGGTGAGTTGATATACGGGCATCACCGTTGTCCGATGCGCACTGCACATCAAACTCATGTTCATTTTCGCATCGAAATCTGTTGATGCGGTTACGCTCATCTCGATAGACACACAAGGTGCATACGGTTAGGAAAAGTGTCTTCTCGGCTGCGATAAAAGAACCGCCGGTGGTAGAGAAGCTTGGCAACGATTGTATGTGAAATCTTTGATGACGATTTAAGACAAAGATAAGGACACACAGGGATGATTTGAGAAGTCAAATCATTGAAAAAGGGGTAAAAGTGTTTGACTAAGTTTAACCTAAAATAAGGGTTCACCAGATACATGATTCTACAAAGAAGATAAGTATGGTGATTGGGTTATGTTGTGTAAAACAATTGGTCCAATTTATAGAGACCAAGCAAGGGTGCAAATGCAAATTCGAAGTTCTCAAAACCTTTTAGAAATCAAGACCAAAAAGGACAAAGCGTGTAGAAATCACGCGATCGATAATTGAGAAATTTACTACGGATTGACATATCGAAAAGATTCGTGACGATAATTACGATGTTAAATCGCCAACTTAGGGAATAGAAGCTACTATTCTAGACTAAGTTTTGGCGGTAACACTTATCCCAAGAATTGGCTTGATCTCGAGAAAAATCGATTAGGTCAACTAAAATCGATTACATCTGGTTTCATCGATGATGAGAAGATCACCGAGCTTGAAACTCCAACAAATCGGATACATCACCTATGGAAAAAGTAAATATCGCTGAAGGGGAACTTCAACCCATCAAGGAGGATCGGAAGGAAATCGACGTATTCAAGGAGATCAGTTGAACTTGAAACTTCAACAAATCGGATGCAAGTGAAGAAGATCGCTTAAAAGGATCGGTTTGGGAAATTTTAAGGCTTAGGCGAATACTAAGATCAACAAGTGAAATCAACATGGACAAGTGGTATTGATCGATTACAATATCACCAACCGAATCACGCCTCTCTTTTCTCTTGTTCTTTGCTTATTTATCGGATCTTATCTCGATATTATTTGCCTTTATTGCACCCATTATCCTTGTGACGTATTCCCCGCAAATCATTTAATGCGGACGTTGGGAACATGTATTAACTGCTACTAAATGTGCTTTTAAATCCAAAAGGTTTTTTTAAATGACGTGCCTTTCCCGACCCTACGATCAAAAAACCGCTTAACTGGAGCGTTTAATCTTTTCAAACGGTTGATCTTCCAAATCTTGTCTTTTTTCCTCCTCGTCTTTATAAAGTTCATCAAAAAAACCATACCAGAGTTTTCCATTTCACAAACTTGCGATTTATTCTCCTAAACTCCAGACATTACTTCTCTCATTCAAAGTGCTTTTCCTAAGTTTCAAAATCATCTTTCCAAAAAATGAATCTGTAATTTATGTTTATTTGATGTATTTTTTTTAAATCCATTGATCTTAAATGTTTTTATCCTGTGTTATGCTTTATTGTTTCTTGGTTTCGCATATGTGATGTTCTTATATATATATGCACAACTTTAATCGGGTCCATCCTTTTGTAGATGGCCACCCACGGAATGGGAAAGATAATGTGCAATTATGCGGAATCGGCAACAAAGATTGTGGATGATAAGTTCGCATGCAGTTCAATATCACTCGATCCGGAATCCATGGAGGTCGAGCAAATTTCGGCGAAAAGAAAGCCTTGAGAAATTTTATACGCCACTTTGCAATCTAGTGATGCAAGATGAAGCACTAGAATTCCTAAGGAATTTAAGAGTGGATACGACGTTCGAAATGAACCGCTCTCGATAAAAATGGAGAAGAAATCGATTGACGAATGATGATATAACCCGCCCTGCTCAAATTTACCAAAAGGACGGATCTCGCCGCTCATTACAGGAGAACGAAGATGAGCCGATCGAAAAAGAGCTTTTCGAGAGGCCGACAAACATCATACGCCGTTTTTGTCGAGCCAATGCTCAAGAGGAAATACCGATTGTTGTTTGACATATTGTCAAAAAACAATTATGGGTATCAGATTCAAATTTCATGCTCTTACATCCGCCAAATTGTACAAAGATGGTCGCAATAATTGATGAAGCCAAGAACATCAATTGGCACGGGTTCCTAAAGGTCATTCTCGCTCCAAGAACATGAGAAATTTGGAGTCAATGAACCGAGGCGTGTATATCCAAGAAAAGATCAACAATCTCAACAAGGTTGCAGCTTATTCTCGAAAGATAAACCGCCTAATCGTCGAATGGGAACAATTGGATCTGGAAGTCCTATAAGGCTTTTCTCACGCCTCACTTCAAATGGTCTTTGGGCCACTGACGATGATATGCGCCAACCCCCCAAAGTCAAAGAAAGGAAAAATCAAGGAAGCAACTTCGCTTGCACACGATGCCCCCCTGTAAGAAGAAAGAAAACCGGTGAAGGCCTGTGAGAAGAGGTCAAGAAGGCGAAGCAAGCCTCCATGACTCGATTCTGAAGATGAGTCGATGAAAGAAAGAGCGCCAGATCAATCTGTTGCAAAACACAAAAATCGTGAAAAATCGACGGGCAAAGCTTCAAACCGAGTCAGCGCCATCATTCTCGGAAGAAGGCAAGCCGTTCGATCGATTCTCTTCCTCAAGCTCGAGCCGATTCACCACTCGACCATAATGGTCACCGAGCATGTCTCTCCTATTCTTCCACCGCCCACAACCTCGAATCGTGATCATCATTCGCCGTAAAACTTACCCGATGTGGAACTGTAAGACTCGCTTCACGTAGAACCTCTCGCAGTCGAACCGACGATCAACTTCCGCTTACTCAAGCAAACCAGAACCTTCCACATCTCATCAAACTGAATTCGATGCATAATTCCCGAGTCCAGATCAACAAAGATCATAATCGGGAAATTGATCGAATGCTAATCGAAAAGAGAAATTGATGAGTTGTATCCAGAAATGGTCGCCCATCCCGCCATAAGAGAGGAAGTTATGGAGATCCTCACCGAGAGAGATCTTCGATAAAAAAGCTTCTCGATTTTATAATAATTATTGAATGATGGGCGGTGATGAGTTTGCGTACTTCGATTTCGACATGAGGAAATCATAAAGTGGGATCACCACCGAGCCGATAATCGCTAAATCACAAAGCTCGATCCACAGAAGCTAGGGTTGCTTTAACAGATTTAATCGAGATCGCCGACAAAGCTCCTCGGGCGATGCCATCATGAAGGATGCAGAGCCACGATGATAGTGGAACTGTGTCATAGTTCATGACCAACCACCGAGGCACAAACAAATAATCAATCGATCAAGTGACACCCAACATTCCAACATCACACGCCACTATCGATCAACTTCGTGAGATCAAATCTTGTCTCAAAGATCTCCCGAAGAAGAAGTTGAGGGATCGATAATGATCAAAGGCAGATTGCCATCAAAGAAATAATGTATCAAAGGGAATTGACTATTTCCCGCATTGGGGCAATCAAAGATCGGTTCTCCCAAATCAGGTTCATCACTGGCAACCGAATCGATAAAGACTGTTGATGCCAAACTAACTCGTGGAACAACAACAAGTTTTTTTTTGATGCTCACCGACAAGCTAGGATTGACAGAAGAGAAACTTGACAAACCGATTAAAACACTCTCTATCGCCATGGAATCTGGCAAGATCGAAATGATATCGAAGATTCAAAATCTAACCAAGCCAAACTCAAGGCATATTCATTCTCAACAGGGCGATCGCAATCCTCCTCCCACCTCCCACTCACTACTTTTTTGATCAAACCAAAAAGGGGGGGATGACAAATGAGAAACCAACTCGACATAACAGTGCAGGACATCACAAACTCGATCACCAAAAAGATGTCCAAAGAGCGTAGTCAAGAAGCCCTTAAAAAAGCCAAGAAGAAAGAAGGGCGTAAAAAAAATGGCAGAGGCGTAAGATCGAAGAAGAAATTCAGACGAGAGCGAAGAAAGGAAGGGCCGGAAAATCCGCATGCGTAACCTAAGCCGCCAAAGAAGAGTTGATGAGATCATCCCAAAAAATCATGGCAGCAAGATGCTAAGAAATTTGAGGAATGGAATAAGATCGAGAGGAATGGCTTCGATGCCTTTTTTTCTTAATCTTGTTCCACAAGAAGAATCTCCGATGAAGAATTCCTCAACCGTTTAGAAAATAAATACCCGATTTTCAAGTATCCGGAAAATGAGGCCAAGCTTATCAATGTAAAAAATAACTCGCCAAGAGTATGATCTGTTGGAATACTCAAGAAGGCAGATGGCTCATTTGATGATCGGCATTTCAAAGATTCTATTTTGACATCCTGCGCAGAACGCACATAACCGATCCTCAAAGCAGATGATGATGTCAAATGGAAACTTTATCGATTTTCAACGCATTCTCAAAATCAAAGAGAGATGCCGTAAGGATACAAGCCTAAAGAGTGAAGAATCGTAAGACTACTCAGATCACTGTTCTTATTTTCAAACTTTTCTCGATGTAACATGTAATCAACATTCTTTTAATGAGAAAAATTTATTTTTCTCGATCCTAAGACAAAGTCTCATTGTCTTCGATTATATGCTCTTAATCGTTTCTATTTTTTATCAATCAGATTTGGTTTCTCAAAGTGTTTTGGTTTCATCAAAAAAAGGGAAATTGTTGGGAAATTTATAGTTTTGATGAAAGTTCCAAAAACACATGTAATAGACCAATGCGGACAAGTACCGATCGATGTTTATATTACCGCTATAGGAGACCATTGATAATGATTGTATAGAACAACCGATGAAATAGATAGGTCACATATTGAGGGGAAACTCAATATGTATAGGTCGATCAAGACTCAAAGGACAAAATGGATATCCGGACACCGTAATTCGAGACAAGAATAGAAGATCGATCGCTCGATCCGGGTCGATATCTCAAATAAAGTCATAAAGATCAAACTCAATACTCAAGATCGCACTGTAAGACCTACATCACCGAAATCCGCTAGTTGAAGCTAAGTCAACCGCAAGATCCAAGACTCTATCAGTAGATCGATCGATTCATCGACGGTCACCACCAAAATCGATGTTTCACCTAATCATACGCCGATGATCCGAACAAGAAGAATGTCAAGCTTAGTTGGAAGAACAACACCGAAAAAGTGAGTCTCGCTATCCAATAAGAACAAGACACGATGATCGGAGCCGCAATTGCGGGGTTTTGATGCTACCTCTCCAGAACGGCTACAAAGTACAAATTCACGCTTTTGGCCATGCCGCTTCACCGGCTCGTCACACATCAAGCTCGCAAGTCTACCAAATATAGCCTGAAATTCAAATTGCTCTCCAACGGCTCTTTGATTTCAAGGTCTATATATATGGGATTACACTTTAGAGTGAAACAACGGAAAACGCTGAACAATCAAGAAGCTCAAGCTAATATCAGATTTCCGCACAAGAACACGAACAAGAAGATTAATTTTTATTAAGTGTTCATCCCATAAGTTCTTAGCATAGAAATCTTTTCATCTAGCTGTTAGGCTGCTTATACGCAAGAAAAGATTTCATAGTTGGAACAAAAACAATCTTACCCAAACCCCCAAGTTAGGTTAAGTTGTTTAGCAAGATTTCAGACTAGGGATTCTAGTTCTGATCTCTGGGATCGGTTGAGTGTGAACTCCTTAAACATATAGTTGGTGTACTGTGTTGGACTTACACATAAAACAAAGTCCAGTTGGTTAAGTAGGTGCCCCTTGTGATAGGGAAGAGTGGACGTAGGACTGGTTTGTCCGAACCACTATAAATCTTGTGTGCCTTTACCGCTTTGATTAACTGATTACACAATCGCACACAACCTTTAAAGCGCATACATATTCCAAGTTGAGATCGATTAGCACCAAGCTTCGATCCGATCAAACTTGACACTTCACCAACCGATTAAAAGATTAACTTTGGAATCGATTTATCAAAACGGTTTTTCACACGGGTAAAACTTAAGCTTTCCGCGACACATCGCTTAAACCGATAGTTACCGAATCGATCCGCCTTCAGCGATTAGTAAGTTGGTTATCACCTAAACCGATTCACTTTCGCACTGATCAAAGCTAACCGCCTCACACCGATCCAGACAAAAAGTTTTCAAGTCTATTCACCCCTCCCCTCTAGACTTCTGCCCTCATTAAACCCGTTCGGGACCTACAGTATGTGTATATGTTGGGATATTTTAGGTTTGATGAATTATGCCAAAACATTATCAACTTGTGTTATTGAAGCTAATTTACGATAACAAGTTGAGGGGGAACGAAAAGAACAAGTTGAGGGGAACTCACGAAATCAAAGTAGATGATCAAGATCGATTTAGGTCAGACGAGACCGATCGAGATCGAATGAGTTAGATGAGTTCCGAAAGTTAACCGATGAAATTTGCAAAATCGAAGAGAAGAAAAGTTAAGCCACCGATCGTAAGATCGATGATCAAGAACTATGATCGGAAGAATAGTCGAGCCGATATGGTGATCGGAAGAGCGCATAAGCCGATCAAAAAGAAATTGACCGAAAGATCGTAAGAGAAGGTTGCGGATCGGAAGAGGAGCGGATGAGACCGACGAGATCGACGTGATCGAGATCAAATATGAAGATGAGAAGATGATCAAGATCGACGTGATTGAGATCGGATGTGCTAAACCGATATGCTAAACCTAATGTAATCGACCGATGCTATCCCCGAGATATTGATCCGAAGAAGTGTTGATCGATCGGTGAAATATCGATCGTGCAAAGAAGAAATCGATAGCTTTGAGTCAAAGTGACTGAAAGGTCGATGTCTCGAATTCAGAGAATCGAACTCGGTCACCGAGTGTCGAAGATGCCCGATCGCATAAGGTCCGTGAAGAGAAGTCTCATTGAATCAAGTATCCCGAGGCTCGATAAACCCGAGGCTCATATGAGAAATCGAGACTCGGATAAACCTCAAGACTCGGATAGAATCAAGACTCAAGATGTCTCTCAAGACACCGAGACTCGTGAGAATCTGAATGATTCCAAGGCGAGGAATCTAAGGAATATAGCCATAGAATCAATCACGCGGACCAATGAGAGGAAGACAACCAAATGAAGAAGTCAAGTGATTTTTACAAGAATAGTATGGATTTGAATGTGATTCTCTCCAACGGTAACATTCAAATCCACACTATAAATAAAAGTTCTTCCTTCATTATCGTGTGTGGATGCGTGGAGATTATAGCACGAGATGCTACAGAGCCAAAGAGAGTTATACCCAAAGCATTCCCACCCTAGAACACAAGTCTGTAGATATACAAATATATTCAAAGAGCGTTCTAGAACCCAACCTAAGCTACCCACGATGTATCCTAAGCTTAGAGAGATTTTCCCATCCTTAGCATTGAGGTTAAACAAATGTAAGGGAAAATCTCACCATAGTTGGAGACAACACCAAACCAAACCCATTCTCGCAAGAGATAACTAGTGGTGAAGTGAGGTAGTTGTTAGGCAATCCCGAGTGAGGGTGATATGTCCTGCTGAGTGTGAACTGAAACATCTAGAACATGATAAGTCCAGAGGCGAGCCTGAGAGGGTGATAAGTCCAGTTGGAGTGAGATCTCGTTAAATATCTAGAGGCGAACCCGAGAGGGTGATAAGTCCAGTTTGAAGGAATTTCCCTAGGAACATGGAGAGTGGATGTAGGAGCTTGAGTCTCCGAACCACTATACATTGTTGTGTTCTTCTTTGCGCTTTACGTTTTATCCCCGCTTTTTTGCATTCGATTATAAGCAAAACACAACACATGAGCTTAAAACGCAAAAATCTGAAATCACCATTCCTTCACCCCTGTTTTTATATGCATCGCAATTTATGTTTGCTTCCGCACGTGCAAAATGGGTTTTCCCACCAGGACCATCAAGTGGTATCAGAGCGGGAGTTCTAAAGTTCACTAATTTCAGAGTGAACATCTGAACTGATCTGTTTAAAGAAAAACCCGTTTCTTTAAAAAAAATGCATATATTTTTAAATGTTTTGGCGTCATTATCAAAAAGGGGGAAATTGTTGGGATATTTTAGTTTTGATGAATTATGCCAAAACATTATCAACTTGTGTTATTGAAGCTAATTTACAGATAACAAGTTGAGGGGGAACGAAAGAACAAGTTGAGGGGGAACTCACGAAATCAGAAGTAGATGATCAAGATCAGACGAGGCTTTAGACGAGACTGATCGAGATCAGATGAGTTAGATGAGTTCCGAAGTTAACTCGATGAGCCAGGCAAAATCGAAGAGAAGAAAAATTAAGCCACCGATCGTAAGATCGATGATCGTAAGAATAGTCGAGCCGATATGGTGATCAAGAGCGCATGTTGATCAAAAAGAAATTGACCGTAAGATCGTAAGAGAAGGTTGCGCATCGTAAGAGGAAAGCAGATGAGACCGACCGAGATCGACGTGATCGAGATCAAATATGAAGATGAGCAGATGATCAAGATCGACGCGATTGAGATCGATGTACTAAACCGATATGCTAAACCTAATGTAATCGACTGATGTTATCCCGAGATATTGATCCGAAGAAGTGTTGATCGATCGGTCCGAAATGATCGATCGTGCAAAGAAGAAATCGATATAGCTTTGAGTTAGAGTGACTGAAGGTCGATGTCCGAATTTAGAGAACCGAACTCGGTCACTCGAGTGTCGAGATGCCTCGACGCATAAGGTCCGGCAAGAGAAGTCTCATTGAATCAAGATCCCGAGGCTCGAGAAAACTCGAGGCTCGGATGAGAAATCTGAGACTCGGATAAACCTCAAGACTCGAGATAGAATCAAGACTCAAGATGTCTCTCAAGACACCGAGACTCGAGAGAATCTGAATGATTCCAAGGCGAGGAATCTAAGGAATATAGCCGCTTATCATCGACGACGTGGACCAATGAGAGGAAGATAACCAAACTGAAGAAGAAGTTTTTCGCTTTGTACTTACAAGAATAGTATGGATTTGAATGTGATTCTCTCCAACGGTAACATTCAAATCCACACTATAAATACAAGTTCTTCCTTCATTATCGTGTGTGGATGCGTGGAGATTATAGCACGAGATGCTACAGAGCCAAAGAGAGTTATACCCAAAGCATTCCCACCCTAGAACACAAGTCTGTAGATATACAAATATATTCAAAGAGCGTTCTAGAACTCAACCTAAGCTACCCACGATTTATCCTAAGCTTAGAGAGATTTTCCCATCCTTAGAATTGAGGCTAAACAAATGTAAGGGAAAATCTCACCATAGTTGGAGACAACACCAAACCCAAACCCATTCTCGCAAGAGATAACTAGTGGTGAAGTGAGGTAGTTGTTAGGCAATCCCGAGTGAGGGTGATAAGTCCCGTTGGAGTGTGAACTCGTTAAACATCTAGAGGCGAGCCCGAGAGGGTGATAAGTCCAGAGGCGAGCCCGAGAGGGTGATAAGTCCAGTTGGAGTGAGAGCTCGTTAAATATCTAGAGGCGAACCCGAGAGGGTGATAAGTCCAGTTTGAAGGAATTTCCCTAGGAACATGGAGAGTGGATGTAGGAGCTTGAGTCTCCGAACCACTATACATTGTTGTGTTCTTTACTGCTTTACGTTCTTATCCTGTCTTTATGCATTCGATTATAAGCAAAACACAACACATGAGCTTAAAACGCAAAAATCTGAAATCACCATTCCTTCACCCCTGTTTTTATATGCATCGCAATTTATGTTTGCTTCCGCACGCGCAAAATGGGTTTTCCCACCGGGACCATCAGTATATATTATCATAGTTGCATAATCAACTATAATAGTCGTTTCTAGCAACGATGGTTAAGTGTCCAGGCTTAAGTCCTAGGTCCGTGGAGGCGCAGGATCGATCCCCTTTCCTTCTTTTTTTTTTTTTTTATGCAATATTTTTGTCATTTTTTTTTAAAATTCAAAATTCATTATTACCGCTAATTGCCTTTTTTATTACAAAACCAAATATTTTATAATCTTTTTGGTTAATCTTTTTTTTTTTAACATAACATACTAGGGATCTTCTACTATCAGAATAATTTTGCCTTCCTAACGTCGTGAAATCATTAGATCACCGCTTGATCGTTGATCCAATGTATAATTTTAATTTTAAATGATTGCACTTTTACCTAATGCGTTTGCGATGTGCATACTACAATCGCATCAAGACGCTTCTACTAATAAATTAAATTAATATTTAATAAAATTGCGAAATTATCCCGGACTTCGGACCACGACCCATCGGCGGACCCAAACCACTGAGCCGAATCGGCGGACGCCTGGGACCTGAGCGAACCGCACCGGGACCTAAATCGAACCACAGCAGACCACGTCCGGACTGGAATGAAACCGGCCGGGACCCAGAATAGACCCGACCATGACCACGGCCGGACCAGACCACTGGCCGGATCTTAACCGCTTTAGAACCAGACCGGACGGACCACGACTCGACCACGACCAGACCCGAACTGGGCAAAGCCGGGCCGGGACCACACCACGACCTGACCAACCAGCGGGACCTGCCCGGCAGGACCCTAACCATGACCCGAACCGGACTACGGCCCGAACGGGCCCAGACCCAAAACCACGACTCGGACCACGACCTGACCCGGACCTTGATCGGACCCAGACCCTAACCAGACCTTGACACAGGACCGCCCCGGCCAAGACTGAGCGCTGGACACAGCACGGACGGGGCCGGACCACGGACGAACCACGCCGGACCGTGGACCTGACCCAGACCCAGACCCGTCTCCGAACCCCGCCCAAGACCGGACCTTGACCCATATCCAAACACAACCTGAACCCAAACCTTGACTAGGACTCGAACTCAAATCAGGACTCGGATCCTACTCGGACCCAGACCCAAACCCGGCCCGGGCTGCGCATGGGGTGAGTTCGGGATCGTGAATTAAATTTTTTAAATTTATGAACATTGTATTTTTTATTTAAAAAGTGTTATAAGGATATTTCAGTAATTTTATCATTTTTATTTAAAAAATTAATTATTTAGTCTCATGGCGAAATAGTATCGCCCATGGCGAAGTTAAATGATGTGGCAGTTTTTTATTGGACGTCTAACGTCAGGAAGGGAGAAGTCGGTCCTGACCGTAGAAAAACCCAACATACTAAATATTTTCTAATCTTTTGGAAATCCAATCTTTCCTAATATGTTTCCTAAATCAAATTTTCATCACAATAAACAAAACCAAATATTTTATAATCTTTTTGGTTAATCTTTTTTTTTTTCATTAACATACTAAATATTTTCTAATCTTTTGGAAATCCAATCTTTTCTAATATTTTTCCTAAATCAAATTTTCATCACAATAATGTCGCCTAATTTTTTCTTTGTCATATTTTTTTTTTTTTTTTCAAAATTTGATAACCCCACATTATTACCGCTAATTTGTCTTTTATTACAAAACCAAATATTTTATAATCTTTTTGGTTAATCTTTTTTTTTCATTAACATACTAAATATTTTCTAATCTTTTGGAAATCCAATCTTTCCTAATATTTTTCCTAAATCAAATTTTCATCACAATAATGTCGCCTAATTTTTTCTTAACTGGTAGTATTTATTTATTTTATGGTTTCATGTATTGAAATCGTTCTTATAGGAATCTTATGTCAAGATTTGATGCATGTTCTAGAAAATAATTGTCTCTTTCTAATAAACACTTTTAATTATAGATTATGTATTCATAAATTTTACTAGATTCCTTTTATTTTTATAAATTTAGTTTATTATTTTTTGAATTGATTTCTATTTTTCATGTTATTTTTTAATAGTTAATTGAGATGCTTCCGCATTGAAATAACTATCTAGACATAAAAGAAAAAGAATTATTAAAATTCAAAAAGGGGTATTAAATAGATTTTTTTATAGTGAAAGAACAAAAAAGTTTATCACTTGAAGATTTATAAAAATAACAATAATTTATACAATATAGGTAGGCCCTAATTTTATTGTTTTGCACCGGGCCTTTCAAAACGTTAGACCGGCCCTGAGCTTGGTAACCATATTTTTAAAAGAAAATACTAATTGAAACTAATTTAGGACAAAGAGTGTTGATTTCTGGAATGACACTATCATCATCAGATAATAGACTCTCTTTAATATCTTAGAAATATAATTTTGACTATCATTAATAAGAATTATAGACAATTATTAAAAATCTTGGACTTTCTTAAGGAGATTAACGTCAATCATGGGTAATTATATGTTATCATGTTCAGAGTAACTAAAGAAGACAATTTGAAAATTTTGACATACAATGAGAAACTTGTATATAATATTTCATACAATTGATATGTGCAATTATAGGTGAATTGATTTTTTTTTAATTTTAACGGAACAGGCTTTGAATCCCAAGTTTAGGCAGAGTATTCTTCTTCTTCTTCGCAACAACAACTCCGACTCAGTTTCTTCTTCTTCCTCGCATTCCCAACAAACGCACCAGATCTCAATTGATTTTTACGGCGGCGTCTCTAGCTAGGTTTTTCCTTCTTTTCTCTTGTTCTTCTTTTTCCTCTTTAAATTTATAATTTTAGGTTGAAGTTTTTTTTCGCGATTGTACTGATTTTATTCATGTAGTAACACTCTTTTGTTCGTAGGGTAACACTCTTTTGTTCATGTAATAGCACATCAAGTTGTTCTTTAAATATGTAATATTGGACTTGGATTTTTTTTCGCTCTTGTACTGGTTTTGTTCATGTGGTAACACGTTTTTCTTCATAGGGTAACACTTTTTGTTCATGTAGTAACACTTATTTTTTTAGTAATATGTAACACTGTATACATGTCGTAATACTATGTGAATACTCATGTGTTACCATATGAACAACAATGTGTTACCTTATAAACATTTATATGTTACGTTATGTTTTAGTACATGTTATGTAAGATATGAAGTTATTTACCTTAACAATAGACCTGAACCACTAGACTACAACACATATTTGATAAACATATCATTCAAAATATATATAATTTAGTCCGCCCCCCTAACCGCGCACCATTCCGTCCGGCCCCGACCCGCGAATTTTTTAATTTTTTAATTTTATTTGTGCGATATTGCATTGCACATAACACTATAATTCAATATTTCACAAGAGTCATACTCCCATTTAAATTTTATCTTACGAGACTTTATAAGATAAAATTAATCAATAATATAATATATATTTACAAACTATCTCTCAATATAAAGCACTACATAATCTCCAAGGTAAATCATCCAGTATCTTGTTATCAAGTGTCATCTTTACATGTTTGATTACTGAAAATGTTCGTTCATTTGTACTATTGGAAATTGAATTTCAGTATTAATTACAAAGTGTGCTAGAAACACTAACCAATTTAAAAGGTTTCAATACCCCATTATTTAAATGTTAAATTAAATGTTATATATAATTCACAGCAACATGTGTAATTACATTTTTCGTGATTTGCATTTTCTAATATTAAGGTGAGGAGTACGTACGACCTTACTTGAACAGAATTTGTTCTAGGCTCGTACCTCTGTATCATGAGTTTAAAAAGAAAGAGACTCTCTTGTGAAATATTGCACACTATGGATATATACAATACATCATAATTAAAGTAATTTAGGTTAAAATTCGCGGGTAACCGCACGGATCGGGTCGGGTCATGCAGGCGCGGGCAGGTTGTGGGTTGGACGAACATGGTGGATATATATTAACAGATGCATATCATTATTGATCATGTGTTGTAGCCTAGTGGTTTATGTCTGCTCTTAATGTGTTTGTTTCGCAGGTTTGATTCCTACTGAACACATAATTTTATTTTTTAAAATTTTTAGTGTGTTACTATATCTATATATGAGTGTTACTACATTGTTATATTGAAAAAAATATTTTTTTTTGTCAAATTTTTGCGTGTTACTACATTTATGTACAAGTGTTACTACATTGTTATATTGAAAAATATCATATTTTACGTAACACGTAATTAAACATATCGTAACACATAAATATTCATAACGTAACATAGGTCACATGGTAACACATTATTGTTCATATGGTAACACATGAGTATTCACATAGTATGATGACGATATATGAACAGTGTTTTATATTACTAAAAAAACATGTGTTATTACATGAACAAAAAGTGTTACTATATGAAAAAAAATGTGTTACCACATGAATAAAACCAGTACAAGCGTGAAAAGAAATTCACAGTCCAAAATTACAAATTTAAAGAACAACTTGATGTGTTACTACATGAACAAAAAATGTGTTACCATATGAGCAAAATAGTGTTACTAAATGAACAAAAATCAGTACAGACGCGAAAAAAATCTTCAGTTCAAAGTAACAGATCTCTGAGTAATCAAGGTGAAAAGAGAGTGCGTATGATCCGGATTTTATCACATACTTTTTGAAGGGTAATCCAAACACCACACACATATTCTCTCTTCTTCTCGCATAATTCATACCAAAATTCAAATTGAACAACCTTATTTCATCTAATAATCGAGCAAAAAAAAAAAAATTAGGGCACGAACGAACGAGGAAGAAGAAAACCCATGAGATTCTCCGTAAGAAGAGGGAGAAGAGGAATTTGATCAAGCGTCAATTTAAAGGCGAGGAAGAAGAAAGCCCATGTGTATACATATATATATTAGGGTGGGGACCAACAAATTTTCTATTAATAAAAAATTCATACATAAAAATTGAACTAACAAGAATATTGACTTGCGACAGGGGAAGTGCCAGGACTTTGGATGGGGTGGGGGGAGGCGGGGCCAAAATACCGTTCAACTTACACTAATATATATCCGTTAATAAAATTTAAATATTTTATATTTTCATTAGAATATATTGATATTAACCGTTAAAATGTCTCAAATACATAAGTATATCCTCAATCTATTTAATTTAGAATGTCTCTCTCTTGCATATCACGAAAATCATTTATAATTGAAATTATATAAGTTTGTCTTGTAAATTGCATGTTAATACACAGTAATAGGGCGTTTGTAAAAAAATCATATTCCACTTTTATCTATAACAAAAAAAAAAAAACATTTTAATACATAATACAATTTCATCTACTAGTATGTAGATCCTTCAAAATTATCATGAATAAAATTAAATTTGGTGAGTTTATTAAGTTTTGAAGGTGTGCCTATGCTGAGAAAACAAGAAAATGAAACTTATAAACTAAAAGAAAAATATTTGAAATATTAAAGTAGCAAAATGTTCATTTGTTGGGAGAAATCCTAGCAATCAATTGCCTTTTTAGGTCTCATATGCCCAAGACCTCTCGTTTGCTCGATTAAAGGTATAGTTGTGTGCCGTCTGTGGTGCCTGCAACTAGATATGGGTTAAGGGAAATAAAGTAGCACCTCACTACAAGTCAGGACTTTTAGTCTAGTGGCAAACACTCGATCCTACAATTGGTATCAAAGCACAGGTCACGGGTTCGGGTCCCCATGACGCAAATAGTGGTATATTTGGCGAAAGTCAGGCTACTGCCGGGGGGTGGGGGGTTGTTGGGAGAATCCTAGCAGTCTCCTGTATTTAAGGTCAGTTGCGCCCAAGACCCCTCGTTCGCTCGATTAAAGGCATAGTTGTGTGTCGTCTGTGCCGCCTGTAGCTATATATGGGTTAAGGGAAATAAAGTAGCACCTCACTACAAGTCCGGGCTTTTAGTCTAGTGGCAAGCGCTATCCTACAATTCAGTAGGTCTTCTTGTCTTTATATCTTCTAGTCTTCTGATCTTCGAGTCTTCTAAGTCTTCCGAACTTCAATTCTTCTGCATAATGACTCTACTGGTTATATGAATCTTCTGATCTTCAGATTTTTAATTAATCAGTCAGTTAACAGGTCTGACTGATCCTATTACAATTGTTTTGGAACTTCCATCAAAATTATAAATTTCCAAACATCGTTCATTCATTTAAGGCCTTCAATTTTTTTTAATCATTTTATGCAATTAAAAGAAAAATATATGAAATATTAAAATTTGGGCTTACATGCGTCGCTAAATTGTTGGACTATAAGGAACATGCATGACCAACTTATAAAATATAACTCAACTACAAATGTGTTTGTTTGTGTGGGGCCGGGGTGGGGGGCAGGCATTGGCTACTCTAGTGCTTTGCGTGGCTCGGCAACTGATTTGTGCTAGCACTATGAAAACACGGGTTTTAGCTAGCTATGGAAATGTCTGGTCGGTTGGGCCACCTCCCTTTTTAATTTAAATTCAAATTTGCGACAATTTTATGTACGATTTTGAAATCGTTGCTAATTCTCGCCATTATATAAGCGGCCGCAGCGGACAACACTGCAATTTTTCTCGCAAAAAATCATTGTCGTCGTCTTTGTCCACAGCCGAGTCGCAAAGAACGAACGTGTGGTGCATGCCAATGAGTTCACCCCTCAGTGTTCTTCAATTTAATGATAAATTTTTCTACTTTTATCCGTTTATTTTTTGTTTTGAATATATGTACGAATATTTGCATATTTCATTTATTTAATTTGTCGTTTTTATTTGCATGTTCGTACGTATATGTAATATTATATCAATGTTTATTTATTTTAGTTGATAGATTTATGATAGATTGAAGTTTAAGAATGTTTTTAATTTGACGTCATATGTTTTTAATTGATGATAGATTTAAGTTTATGAATTTGTTAGATATATTATGTTTTAATTTATAAATTGATTAACTTAAGTAATTATAATACTTGATTAATTGATATTAAATGTTAGAATTGTTAGATTGCTGGTTGACTAGGAAATGAATTTAACCCAATTTATTTGAGACTCTGTCGAAATATATTTCTTTAATGAATTTAATTAATTAATTATTTAGTGAAGTATGTTTAGGAATTTTTTTAGATATATTATGATTTAGTGATATATGTTAGAATTGTTAGATTGTTGGTTGATTATGAGATGGATTTGACATAATTCAGTCAAGACTCTTGAAATTTAATTATTTAATTAATTAATTTGATTTACCGAAGTATGTTTAGGAATTTTTTAGATATATATTATGATTTAAAAAATATATGTTAGAATTGTTAGACTGTTGGTTGACTAGGAGATGAGTTTAAATCAATGTTAAGAGTCTACATAAATTTCATAAAAAAATAATTTATTTATATAGTTGTATTATAATTTTATTATTATTAATTGAGCTCCGAACGAAAATTCTGTCTCCGTAGTCCGTACTGTACATAATGCATCACACATTAGTTAAGTCCATACAATTAATTCATCTAGTCAATTCGTTCAAGCACATATTTGAAGAGACACAATTAATGTATTCAAGAATTCCATCCACACTTTTGACTAGTCTAATTAGTACAACTATATTAGTACTTAACTCCGTCCAAAAATTATTTATGCATTTATTTTAAAAGGTCAGTCCCAAATTTATTTACTTATTTTCATAAAAAATAATAAAATAATTATACTATTTTCAAATATCTCTCTCAACATCTCAAAATTACTATCTCTATCCCAAAATAACGTGCACGTTACCTTTATTATCGAGTTTTAGCGAACGAATTATTTATTAGTATTCAAAATGATAAAAATGATTTTTAAGGAGGGGTATGATATATCTACCTCTCCTCTATTATATGTCTATTTAAAAAATACTTTATCATTTCAAATACTAATAAAAAACTCGCTCGCTAAAACACGAGAAAATAGTAAATGTGCGCACGTTATTCCGGGACGGAGAGATTACATCTCATGTCACTATTCTTACTTACAAAAAGTTATCTACTTTAATAATAAAATAAAAAAATAATAATAACTAAAAATCATTTAATCACTTTAAATATTAATAAATAACCCCACATTAAAACCCGTGCCAAAAAAGTAAAGGGGGTGTGAGTATCAGTTATTGTACTACTTAAAAAGAGTTTACAGAAAGGAAAAACATATACAAGAACAAGAAAGCCTTCTTCAAAACACATAATCAGCTTATTCTCACTTACATAATGTACGAAATTAATGAAGCCCTTCCGTTTACATTTTCAGCTCTTATATCTCTATTCCTGTTATGGTTGATCACCAAATACTTGTGCAATCCTTCTAGAAGCAACAATTCACCACCATCGCCATTAAAGCTGCCAATAATCGGAAACCTCCATCAACTTGGGCCCGTGCTCTACAGGAATCTCCGATCGTTGGCCCGAAAACACGGCCCGCTCATGCTTCTTCACTTCGGCAGCGTTCCTGTCCTGATCGTCTCGTCTGCCGATGCAGCACGCGAAATTCTTAAAAATCATGACGTCAGCTTTGCGGACAGGCCTCTGTACAAGAATGGCAAGATTTTTTCATACAATGGCAAAGACTTGGCGTTTTCGCCGTACGGTGATTACTGGAGACAGGCAAGTTATATATATATGTTGGCTGGGATGGGATGTAGCCCGCCCAAAATTTTAATATTTTTTATATATATTTTTAAGAAATAAAAAATATTTAGTAGCCCACCCAAGTATCGAACCTCAAACTTCGTTTGCATACTTTATCATGAAGCTACATCTATTTTCACTCATTTATTTGAAAAATTACATTAAAAGAAAATATTTCTACGAAAATGTAGTTCATATGTAAATTTGTTTATTTGTAAAATTGCAAACTACAAATATAATAGATGATTGCCTATAAATTATTAATAGAATTATTTGTGTAGATAATTTATTTGCCTACAAAAAAATTATAAAGGTCTAAATAATTTGTTTTGTTCATAGGTAATTTATTTGTCTACAAAAATTTTATAAATTTATAAACAAATCATATAGGCATTTTCAATTATATTTAAATATTTCTCTAATAAATTATTTTTTGTTAAAAAACTTGTAGTTATTTGGAAAATTACAAATATAATTGCCTTTTATAGGATAAAAATTATTATGAATTATTTTAATTTATTTGCCTACAAAAAATTATAAAGGTGTAGATAATTTGTTTTGTTCATATATAATTTATATGTCTACTAAAATTTTGATTTATAAACAAATCGAGACAATTCTCACTTTTTTTTTTTAAATTATTTTTTGTTAAAAACCCGTAGTTATTTGGCCCTTACGTGACCAAATTTTTTATGGTTCAAAAAAAATTATTAGTGGTTCATTTTACTTATTTCGGTCCGACTATACCACAAATAGGTCAAATTTTAGAGTTCATTTGCATTTTTTGTTTTGGTATAGATGATTCATCCAAATTAAAATTGAATCAAATTGAAGCAAGTGTTACTCCCACCAAGTTACATCCATTTTCACTTATCTATTAGTAAATTAAAAATCAAACCGTTTATTTTTTTGTTCTGTAATTATTTAAGTCCGTCCTATTTTTTGATTTTGACTCCGCCGTTACAGGCGAGGAGCAACTTCGTTCTGAAGCTGCTTAACAACAAAAAGGTTCAATCTTTCGGGTCGATCAGAAAAAGAAGAAATAGGGCTTTTTAAAAAAAAAAAAATCAAGAATCTTTAGGACGGGATGTGAATATGAGTCGATATGTTTATAGAGTTCTCTAACGATTTAATCGCCAGAGCAGCGTTTGGCAGGAAGTATTGTGATTGGGAAAATGGGAACCTATTTGTGCGTTTGATTGATGAATTAACGGCACTGATGGGGGCTGTTTGGTTGGGAGATTTCATTCCATGGCTTAGTTGGATTGACCGTATTAGTGGTTTGGATGAGAGGGCTAAGAAGGTTTCCAAGGGCCTGGATAATTTCCTGGAAAATGTGATTGTGGAGCGCCTCGAAAGTCAAAAGTTGAAGGAGAAAAATGGAGATAGCTTTGTTGATATTTTGCTTGAAAGTTGCAATGATAACGTTGGAGATGTTTCCATCGGCAGAGATGGTACAAAAGCAATAATGTTGGTATGTTTATAACCACAACTTCAATTTCATTGTTTAATTTGCTCTTCTTGTGGTACCATTTGAATTGATTAATTTGTTATACTTTGGCTTGTTCATGCTAGTTCTACCTGACTAAATATCAAGATTTGTCGAATAACTTAAATAGTGTCCAATTTTAATCCCGCATGTTTTTTCTTTTTCATTTTGGTCTTGTTAACATTAAGAGTAAAATTAATTTTTGGTTCCATATGACATAGTACCTCACGATTTTGGTCCAAAAAAAAAATCATCCAATTTTGGTACCACTGTTACATTTTCTGTTAAAGTCAGTTGCAGTTTTGATCGCAAGGGACAACATTTGGGACCAAATGTGCAGTTGAACTTAACGGATTCTATAACAAAATGACCAAAACTGCATGAAAGAATTCTTACGGGACCAAAATGGTGAGTATTGTGACCAAAATCATGAGGTCCCGTGTCCTATGGGTCCAAAAATGAATTAACTCTAACATTAATTTTGAAAATTTTGATGTCAATTTTGCTCCAGTATGTTTTTACATTTTTAAATTTTGGTGTCCATTTTTAATTTTGTATATTTTTAGTTTTTTTCAATTTTAGTCATTTCTTATGTCCAATTTTAGTCCAGTATGTTTTTACTCTTTTTTAAATTTGATCATTTTAATGTAAATATTAATACAAAAGGATGACGAAATTGAAAAAAGTAAAAACATACGAGTAAAATTGAACACAACCTAAGTTAAAGGATGATTTTTAATATTAGCTCTGTTCAACCTATATATCTGCTGTCAAAAAAGTACACCTACATATCTTGATATTAAAAAGTTATGGGACGATTTTTTATTTAATCTCCTAATTCCACTAATATCCATATTTCCTTATATCATTGAGTTCTCCAGGATGTATTTAGTGCTGGGACTGATACCTCAGCTATAGCTCTGGAATGGGCGATGACAGAACTTATGGCAAATCCTACCGTGATGGAAAAATTACAACGTGAAGTAAGAAATATTGCACAACAAAAACAAGATAGTCATATAACAGATGATGACCTGGAAAAAATGCAATATCTGAAAGCCGTGATCAAAGAAACTCTTCGTCTCCATCCACCACTCCCACTGCTACTACCCAGAAAGGCGCGCAATGATGTGGTCATAAACGGGTACCACATTTCCGCGGGGACAGTGGTGATGGTTAATGCCTGGGCAATAGGCAGGGACCCGGCGTCCTGGGAAGAACCCGAAAAGTTTAAGCCAGAGAGATTCTTGAACTCTTCGATAGACTTTAAAGGACTCGATTTTGAGTTGATTCCTTTTGGGGCGGGCAGAAGGGGTTGTCCTGCATTGACGTATTCCATGGCTGTGATTGAGTTCTTGCTGGCAAATATATTGCAGAAATTTAATTGGAAGTTGCCGGAAGGAGAGGAAGAAAAGGGGTTGGACATGAGTGAGAAAGCTAGTATTACTATGCACAAAGGTGTTCCTCTCTTTGCAGTTGCAACCAAGAGTACCTTGCAGTAATTAAAATTTAGACAAAAACTCATATGAGACGGTCTCATACATGAGACGGGTATAACTTAGCACAAATTACACCCACTCCTCCCAAAGTGTTAAAACGCCAATGCCTGATTTATGCCCCGTCTCATCGTGAGACCGTCTCATGCAAGTGTGTCTCTTATATTTATGTGCAACTTTCTACATGTGGAGTTTGTTTGTGGGGAGTTGGTTATTTCCACTTTAATGTTGTCTTTTTCTACTACAAAAAATTGAAATAAGGAATCGGAAGTCCCAACTCTTTTTTTGTTATATAATCGTTATTTTGTTATAATAAATTTCATTAATGTATTTAAAGTCATTCGATTTATAAATTATCATAATTTTTTTTTAGACACTAGCACTACAAGAAAATGAAGAATTGTCTACGAAAATTTTCAAATGGCTAAGAAATTTTCCTACAAAAATAATTTGGTCCTTAAAAAGTGAGGATTGCCTACGATTTATAATCTATGAAAAGTTATCTATACAAATAATTCTCTAGGCAAAAAAATTCAGAAATTTGGAAGGCATCTTGAAAAATTTCATAGGCAATGCACTATTTTTCTGTAGTGTAACATTATATATTTTTTTTAATTTTGGTTCAGGTTCTTTCCACTTTTTTAATTAGGTCTTGCAATTTTACCATATTCGAATTTTTTTTATCCAGCAACTGAGTTCTGGTTGGTTACTGTGTCAGTGTCACATCTTCGAAATTGGACTTGTAAATTTAGCATTTTCGCTTTAACTTCTTGAAATTGTTCATGTAAGTTTACAAAATGATGAACAGTGATGCAGTGACCGGCTGGGTTACCTTCGTTAGTCAGTCACTAGATCAAAAAGTCAAATATGATAAATTTACATGACCAATTACAAAAAGTGGTAATGACCAGGACAAAAATCAAATTTTGGTAATTTTAGTGACTTAAAATATTATAAATCTTAAAGTATGATGTTTGTTTTGGGTTTCACTGTTTCAGAAATCATGATTTGAGTTTTTAAATTTAAAATCGTTTCTAGTTTGGGATTTTGAAAGTCGACATTAAAAAACCACCACTGAAACATATTATCAAATATTCCAATACAATTAATTATCATAAAAAAATTATTTCTTCTTATATATATATGCACTACTACACATTTAGGCTTGTACAGCTGCACTTGGACAACTCTTTTTTCAAACAGCTCTCCAAGATATAGCTTGGAGAGCGGTTTTATTAAAAAAAATTAAAAAGAAAAAAAGACAGCGGTTCCAAGAATAACACTTGGAAAGCGGTTTCAAACCACATTGCAAGCTCACTTGGTCAGCGGTTTCGAACAATTGTGCACTCAAGGTGTTTGATAATATGCTTGTGTGAGGATTTAAGCATATATATCTAGGTCTCTATGCTTTTTTTTTTTCATATATATCTATCCCTTGAGATACCTAATGAGTACTCATATTGTGTGGATAGATGGTTGCATAAGTAGACTATATTATTTTAAAAATTACATGTGACCTAATGTTATTTTGAGTTGTTAATTTTAAATTCATAATATTATTGATCATACTAGTATTGGCAATATAATTTGACATGTTTATTTTGAAAAATTACATGTTATTTTTAGTTGTTAATTTCAAATTACGTACTTACCTAATGAGTCTTATATATATATATATATATATATATATATATATATATATATATATATAATTAATTGTTAGGATATATGTATCTTGTTAGAGATGAATATATATTGTGTGGCTTGACTTGATTTATGCTAATTTTAGAGATGAACAATTGATGCACTCAAGATGTTTGATAATTTGCTTGTGTGAGGATTTAAGCATAAATTAGGATTAATACATTATGATAATTTTGTTATATTAATTTGATGATTTGATGAATGGATAGTAGTGTGTTGCTTTAGATGATTAATGATGGTACATTAGGATATATACATTGTTAATTTTGAGATTCAACAAATCCTTAGTTATTGCAATATACAAACCTTAGGTACTACCACATTCTATATGCAAGTTTTATACATTAGGATTGTAATACTTCTAGTTTTAATACAATAGGATATATTATCTTGAGAAACACTTCATATTGTTCTTCCTATAGGCATAATATGTATCGAAAGTGGGTTCGAGCAGATCGATTATCTGAGGAGTATAGGAATGGGATGGAAGAGTTTTGTAATCATGCAATTAGACACTGCACCGACCATCGGTACATTCCATGTCCTTGTTGGAAATGTATGAATGGAAAAACTGTTAGTGGTCGAGAAAATTTGTTCGTCCACTTGATGATTCACGGTATTGATAAAGCATATAACGTTTGGACATATCATGGTGAGACAAGAGTTAGATGTGGTTCTGTCAAACAAATTTAACAATAGTTTCCAGATTAGCGACCGTGTCGATGAAGATGTTGACACAATCGATGATCCTTTTCAGAACTTCACTCATTATGTACCCTCTTTTAATGATCCTGCAAATCCACGCCCGTACCAGAGAATAATTAGAGATGAGGATGAATATGGCAATCCGGATCTTGTTAACATTTATGGTCATGAACTAGAAAAAGTCAACCAAAAAACGAAAAAGAAAAGCAAGTGCTAAAAAGAAATGTATGACTTTATTAAATTAATATTAGTAAATGTTGTTTATTCTGCTTTATTAAATATTGTTTCTTCAACTTTATTGATTATTGTTGTTTTTTGTTTATTAAATGTTGATTCTTCTGTTTTACAGGATCATGTCTTATTTGCCACATCCTGGAGATGACGGAGATTCTGATGGAGATTATGATGGATATCATGGCGCATATGATCGACATCATACTGATGAGTTGAGAAAGGGTGGCACTACTGATGCTCCCGCCACTAGCAGCTCTGGGGAGAAGCGTACGAGGGGTATATGTTGAGGAATTAATTGCCCGGATCTATTCGGGATGAATATTTAAATACAAATTTAATTCTAACAATTATTACTAGCATGAATTATATATTAATTCAAATAATAATTCAACAACAAATCATGCATATAAACAGTTCACATAAATCCTACGCATGTGGAATTGCTACGGATTTACTTGAACTAACCTCTCGGAGTGACAACCATTGAGAAGATGGATCCCGTTCACACGAACACACCAAAAGACCTTCTCAAGTATTCCCTTATCCTTGTTCAACAATCTGGTGGTAGGAAATCGCGAACAATTTAACAAAAGGGAAAAATAAAATTATATTGCACCACCTTTGTGAATTTCTAACTTTTCCAACACATGGAATTGCACTTGGGGATAAAAAAATCATCCCCTATTTAAAAAAAGGTGGTGGCCGATTGTTTTGCAAGAAAAAAAGGGAGAGAAAATCTCTTTCTTGTTCTCCATTAAATCTTGAATATATATCCCATATATTCTTTTCTCCTTAATTAAAATTTTCCATAAAATCCCACTCTCTTATTGTTATGGAATTTCGAAAAAAATGAGGATAAAGATTCCAAGATTTGGATCTTCTTGAATTTATGAGATATACTTGTATTCCAAGAATACATATCTTCCATAATATATTTTCAAGAAAATCAAGAAAATCTTTCTTTTCCTTCTTTTTTTTTCTTAAATTTCGAAAATCCCCATATAAATAACCGAGTGGGAGACTTCTTGAATTTAATGAGATAATCTTGTATTCCAAGAATACATATCTTCATTCCATAACAAAATTCAAAGAAAATCTTTCTCCCCTTTTTATTTATAATTTTTGAAAAAAATGGAAAAAATAAGCAACCATAATTTATTTTATTTTAAACACTTTTTTCCGTTATTGGACATTATGCTTGGACTACTTGAGGGGCCTTTAGGAGAATTAAGATTGGACCTTCTACTGGACTTTGAATATCTAAAATATTGAGCCACAATATTATTCAAGCCCATAAATATTAATTAATCCCACTACATAATTAATATTGCACTATCCATCTTAACCCATATTACTGTTAATATGACTCTCGATTATTATTTCCCGTGTTTAAGATTATCCAGCCCATTAATTAATTCAAGCCACTGAAACAACTTTCCTTTAATTAATATCTTTTGTCCTTGGTCAAGGAACGGTTCAACATTATTATCCACACCGAAAACTAATTCCACTTGCAAGATTTGGTATGATAAATCTTATGAACCTCCCAAGGGGGCAAATCGAACAAGCGTACTTGCACACGATTCTTCGTATTAAATCTTAGCAATCGCACGTGACCAATAATATTGCCCAAGATATAAAGTATTGAATCTCATTGATTCTCCAGGCTGACCTCCAATGTCCTTTTTCACCGCAGTTGAAGCACTTCCCCTTAGCTGGTTTACTCACTCCTCCACTTCCCTTCACCTTTTCTTTGCCCTTGGCAACACTTGAGTTCACTTGCTTGTGGCCTTTATCATTTTTCTTGTTCTTACCACCCTTTGGCCTAAAAGAAGAAGAAGGTCAATTTGCCACCAAGGCTTGGCTCTTTTGCCCCAATATCGCCTCTGCCGAGACTAAAGCTTGCAACATGTCAGACATCGAGAACTTCTGATTGTTCATTTGGTAGTTCAGCCTGAACTGTTCAAAAAATTTTCGGCAGAGAGTGGAGCACGAAATCGATTTGGGTCTCGATATCTTATTCAGCGCCAAGTACCTCAAGCTTGTTAAGGTGAGCCATCATCTGGAGAACGTGCTCCCTTACGGGTGTTCCCTCCACCATTTTCATAGAGAGCAAGTCCCTCATGGTTATCTGACGAGCCACACGGTTTTGATGTTGAAACATCGCTTTAAGATTAGTCATGATGTCTACAGCGGTCTCAACGTTTTGGTGTTGGTGTTGCAACACATCTGACATTGAAGTCAAGATGGTACACTTTGCCATTTCGTTGGAACGCTCCCAGTCAGCATACTCTTTCTTAACCGCTTTAGTTGACTCGTCATTTGGCTTTTCTGGTTTAGGTATAGTGAGAACCCAGTTATGGCTTTGTGCAGTGAGGTCAATAGTAAGTTTACGACTCCAATCAACGAAGTTTTCACCAGTAAGCAAATTTTCTTTAAGTATATTGAATAGTGGATTAAAAGGTTGCGACATGCTGATTAATAGTGGGCCATTATTTAAACACATTCAAGCAGGTTACAAACAAGAAAACAATTACAAACCTTTAATATCCAGATTAATAGTTGGCTCCCACTTGACCAATATAAAATTGACAGGGACTTCGGGGAAGTATATGCATATCAATTTTATACCTAAGTAATAACCATGATTAAATACAGAATTATTATTTTGTTTTGAACGAGCCTCGTGGGGAGGGTCATCGTCGCCACTAATAATAACCCACAATCATCCTTTCGGAATTTATTCATGTGAAATCTATCTTTTGGCCGTCACATGGGGGGAATTTCTCCAAAAGAATCCACAAATAAATAAATCATGGAGGTCAAAATTAATTCAATTTTATTATCCGGAATAAAATTGTCAATTAATTATTTAAATATACTTAGTAATTTTCGAAGGTGAGATTTTTCAAAACATTTTCTCATGCATCGCATATTTAAACACAATTTAAATAAGCACAAAATAATGCAAAACATCAAAACAAAAATTAAACACGTTGGGCACATATATCAAATTGTCACGGTTATTTTGTCATGTCTTGATCTTGAGAAATCGTCTTCATAGGCTTCATCGTTTATCTCGAAAAGCTCCCACTCGACTGTCTCGGAAAAATAATTTTGCCACGTCAAGCAAAGTCATCGACCCATTCATGGTCAAAGTGTCGCCTTCTTCCCCGACGTCGCGATTTGCGCTGACAGCATATGCTTATCGCCACAACCACATCGCCCGGCGGCCTTCGTAGCGACTCGATAGATCGGCGGCAGCAGCGTACTGCAGTAGCGCGCCGTCTGCTCAACGCCCTTTCCGGATCAGAGCCTCATGACCCTACTTTTATGCCTCGCATCGCGTCGTAGCGCAAACTGTTACCGCGCTCGCCCGGAAACTCATCCGCCCGATTTCTCATAGTCTTTGTCTTGTTGCCCGTCTTATCCTTTTGTCGCGTAATGCGGTCGGCCCGGTCACTAAACTCGTGACCTTGCTCCTTGCGTGTGCTGACGTCGTCCAAATCGCGCCACGTGCCTCCTTAGCACATTTGATCTGACATAGCGCCCACACATGCGGTTACGGATAAAATTAAAGCCTTTAATTCATCATCTCCGTCTTGGCTCACGATCAGGTTACAATTTATTTACGAAAAATAAATAAACCCAGATCTAGACTAGATTATTACATTGAATGAATCAAACAAATCCTAATCTACTCGTGGATTTTCTCACGAGGCAAACTGAATTCGAACGAATCGAATTAAAAATCACAATTTATATGCATGCATAAATTTAATCATTCATTAAATACCATGACAATTGGATACCTGCAAAAAATATCTAGCAATTCTACTATCCAATTTCAAATTTAATGAAAAATGAATTAAATTACAATTTAAAACTCAGAGCCCGAAACCGAGGCTCTGATACCAGTTGTTGGGGAATAAATTGCCCGGATCTATTCGGGATGAATATTTAAATACAAATTTAATTCTAACAATTATTACTGGCATGAATTAATCATATATTAATTCAAATAATAATTCAACAACAAATCATGCATATAAACAGTTCACATAAATCCTACGCATGCGGAATTGCTACGGGTTTACGTGAACTAACCTCTCGGAGTGACAACCGTTGAGAAGATGGATCCCGTTCACACGAACACACCAAAAGACCTTCTCGAGTATTCCATTATCCTTGTTCAACAATCTGGTGGTAGGAACTCGCGAACAATTTAACAAAAGGGAAAAATTAAATTATGTTGCACCACCTTTGTGGATTTCTAATTTTTTCAACACATGGAATTGCACTTGGGGATGAAAAAATTATCCCCTATTTATAAGAGGGTGGTGGCCGATTTTTTTGCTAGAAAAAAAGGGAGAGAAAATCTCTTTCTTGATCTCCAAGAAATCTTGAATATATATCTCATATATTCTTTTCTCCTTAATTAAAATTTTGCATAAAATCCCACTCTCTTAACGTTATGGAATTTCGAAAAAAATGAGGATAAAGATTCCAAGATTTGGATCTTCTTGAATTTATGAGATATACTTGTATCCCAAGAATACATATCTTCCATAATATCTTTTCAAGAAAATCTTTCTTTTCCTTCTTTTTTTTTCTTAATTTTCGAAATTCCCCATATAAATAACCAAGTGGGAGACTTCTTGAATTTAATGAGATAATCTTGTATTTCAAGAATACATATATTCATTCCATAACAAAATTCAAAGAAAATCTTTCTCCCCTTTTTATTTATAATTTTCGAAAAAATTGGAAAAAATAAGCAACCATAATTTATTTTATTTTAAACACCTTTTTCAGTTATTTGACATTATGCTTGGGCTACTTGAGGGGCCTTTAGGAGAATTAAGATTGGACCTTCTAATGGACTTTGAATATCTAATATTGAGCCACAATATTATTCAAGCCCATAAATATTAATTAATCTCACTACATAATTAATATTGCACTATCCATCTTAACCCATATTACTTTTTATATGGCTCCAGGTTATTATTTCCCGTGTTTAAGATTATCCAGCCCATTAATTAATTCAAGCCACTGAAACAACTTTCCTTTAATTAATATCTTTTGTCCTTGGTCAAGGAACAATTCAACATTATTATCCATACCGGAAACTAATTCCACTTGCAAGATTTGGTATGATAAATCTTATGAACCTCCCAAGGGGGCAAATCGAACTAGCGTACTTGCACACGATTCTTCGTATTAAATCTTAGCAATCGCATGTGACCAATAATATTGCCCAAGATATAAAGTATTGAATCTCATTGATTCTCTACACGTCATAAGTCAAAGCAATAATTACTAACCACACACGATCCTATTTAAGGGACGAAGATTGAGAAATAACGAACCACTGAGGTCTATTTCTTCCTAATTCAGTGCTGAAGAATTTATCCTCCTGTAGGTCCTATTCAGTGCATCAGTCATGCACTAGTGTAATCTCTTGGTCAAGACAAGTCAATCTGAGCCTTACACTTCAACCTTTCACGATGGATTGTTCATTTCCATCTAGGTCGTGAACAACGTACTTTTAGTTACAAGGGACTCTTAATTTAGTCTTCTGTGATCTGGTATCACTAAATTAACTACAATGTAACACATACTATTTATTGAATAGTTATGCAGTAAATATATGTAACATTCAATGATATTTAAAGCATCAGTGATAAATAATTTATTTCACTAAATAAGACAGAAATTCAGTTTGGTTATACAAAGTAAAAATATACTTTCCAGTATAAACCCAACAGTATAGTCACGATGTCTTATATTAAGAGAGCTCGTAGCAAAGGGAAAACACTTCAGATAATTTTATTACAATTGAACAGTTGAAATTGTAATTATATTGATTGATTTCGTTGAACCTAATTAGATACTATGTTATTGCAGTTAACGTTCAATGAGTATCGGCAGGCAATAGGAAAAGAGAGTGAGAAGTTGTACTTCTACCTTGGAGCTGCCGTCAGGAGGGTAATCCCTATCGTGCTGCCAACCAAGGACTAGCATAGCGACAAATTGACTCCTTTGAAAGAAAGATTATGGGATGAACTTTCGGTATGTTAATTATATGCTTATTAAAAGTTTTTGTACGATTGTTAAATTTACTAAATTATTATGTTATATACGTATAGACTACATTCGCCGGCCTTGACCATTCCAAGAAGAAGCAAATACTCTCGCAAGCTTGAGTAATGGCCAAGAGATTTTCCGGACTTGGCTGAGATGTCAAACACGAGACAAGGACACTGGTCTTTACTCGGCTAGTCCGCCTATGGCGTATCGTAATATCCCTAATTTGGCCCCGTACTGGGAGGAGTTTGTGAGTAGATCTATGGATGATGATTTCCAGGTAAAATTGATCAATGTCATTTTCTTCAATTCCTAATGCCTATAATTTTTAGTGTTTATCGTATTTCTATTACACTGTAGAATCGAAGTAAGAAAAATTGCGAACAAGCCAAGGCGATGGAGGCTCGATATCGTGGATCGAACAAAGGTTATGCACGCATAAGAGAAGATATGGTGAGATCAAAATCCTAACTTTTAATTTTTTTTATATATTCACTTTTAATATATCTAATAAAGGGACACTTTCATCATTATCGTAGAAAGAAGAAAGAAGGAAAGCTGGAGAAAGTGAGCCTGTTGTTACCCGTTTTGAGTTATTTCAGAGTACTAGAAAGACTCAAGACGGGAGTTATGTCGATTCCACTACACAGCGTATCGTCAATGAAGGGGTAATCTATCCATTAATTTATCTTTCAATTACAAACTATTATTTCTAAACAAATAATTAAATAATAATATTTTGTGATTCAGGAGCATATTTCTTAGACCATGACGCCCGAGGACATCCGCATTATCAGTACTGATGATCTTCTTGGACGGGCTATAGGTCGCCAGGAGCATCCCGGCCGCTTATGGAGTTTGGGATATGGCGTGACGAAGACATCATTAGCGATGACACCCGCCCTTCTTTCCCTGAATATGGTGAGTATACTTTCGGAAAAGGTTGCCAAGTTGACTAAAGATGTGGAACGTTTGAGCTCCGAGAAAAGATCGAGTCACGGAATGTCGTCGAGTGCAGCAAGCTGTGAAAATAGTGTCACTGATGTTAGGTTTTCGGCTGAAGCTGGGGACGAATTTATTGAGGCACTTCAGAACGTCTTTCAGGTATCAGATGTGCATGTCTCGTCTTTTTATTAATTAAAGACTAGTGTATTAAAATTTTCTAACTAAATACAAACAGGCACCGACCCTTTGCTACATTTATTTGGAGGATCCTTTTCGGTTGGTGGCCACAGGATCGTTTCACAACAGGTCCCATGGAATGATTCATGGTTGTCCTATCACTCCTGGTTTCGTGAGGGTCACACTAGAAGTACCCGTAATCGGAGAAGAAGATTCACCCGTGCCGAAACCAATAGATGATGCTGTCACAGTCGGAACAACGGTAGGACACTTCATCGAATGGCCGAGCAACTTGGTCTCTCGCACCAGAAAGGTAAAATATATGTTGTTAAAGTTTATTATCTTATTTGTCTATCTAAATAATAAATAAAATTATTAAAAAAAAAATAGTTTAGACAGCGGTTGATAACCGCTGTCCAATCTTAACATTTGGACAGTGGTTATAAACCGCTGTCCAAGGCAACCACTTGCAATGCGGTTATAAACCGCTGTCCAAGCCTCCCTTTTGGACAACGGTTTTTTAACAGCTGACCAAACTTGGACAACTGTTACTTGGACAGCTGTTATAACCGCTCTCTAAGGGCTATTTTAACAGCTGTCCAAAGCCAAATGTGTATTAGTGATGAAAATACAAAATTTAACAATTGTAGTTAAATGCTATCGTGAACTATAACATTGAAGACCTTTTGAATGTAATAATGTTTCTAACTCACTTTGTAATTGTTTAATTTGGCTCTTTTGTGTAAGTGGCTTTGGCGTTGGGTGTCGAGTGAGAGGTCTTTGTGGGTAAGTGTCGTAAAGTCTAGGTATAGTACATTTATGAGAGAGTCAGTTGGTGTGCGTGAGTTTTCTAGTTGGTCTTTGTGTTTTAGGGACCTTTATGGGATTTTGTGGGGTAAGGTGGCAATACAAAAAAACTGTCATTTAGCGAGGGCGTTAATGAGGGCATGCACTCGCTAAATTAATTTAACGAGGGAATTAGCAAGGGCTAATAACCCTTGACAATTTCCCCCTCGCTAACGTTTAACGAGAGCAGTCACAGACCCTCAGTGTTAACGAGGGCAAATGCGCCCTCAGTATTAGCGAGGGAAACTGCCCTCGCTAAACCAAAATTATAAGATAATGAAATATACCAAAAATTCGCAAACTTCAAATTCGGGACACCAAGGAATCGAACCCGCGACACTTAACAGCCCCCCTGCACGCAATCACCACTACACCTGATTGTTTATATGTTATATTTTTACTTCTAATAAATCTATCTTATAAGTGTCCTCTCTAAATAAAATTATAAAACAATACAATTTTAGAGAAGAGTTCAAGAGTATCAAGACTCGAACTCGCAACCTCTTACTGTTATGTAGCCAAAATCACCACTAGGCTAAATTCCTCTTTTGTTAAAGTTTCACTTCAAATAAATATGTATCATATATATTCTTTATTTTTAATGAGGGAATATGCCCTCGCTATTATAGTTCTTGTTAAAGCCCTTGGTATTAATGAGGGAAAATTTATTGCTTGTTAATGTCCTCGTTAGTAACAAGGGCTCTGAAATTCTTCATTATTTTCGAGGGTTATCAAAACCCTCTTTAAAACCCTTGTTATTAGCGAGGGCTTTTATAGCCCTCGTTAATGCCCTCGTTAAAAGACAGTTTTTTTGTAGTGTGGGGTGCATGTTTAGGAATAATATTGGTTTTGTGCTTGGGAGTGGGAGGTCTGTCAAATTCTAGTTAGACCCATGGCTGGATGATAGGGTCATATTAAAGGAGTGTTTTCCTCAGGTTGTTTAGTTTGTCGTCTCAAAAAGATGTGTCGGTCAGGGACATGTTTTCAGTTGATGTGGAGCCTTAGGTTCTTCTCTTGGTTTGAATTTCTTGATTTCTTGGATCTATGGAATTGTGTTTGTAGGTACAAAATTAATATTCTGGCGGATGACTCATGGTGGTGGCTAGGAAATCGTGGTGGCAATGTTACCACGTAGGATGTGTACGAGATCATTCCGGACGAGCAACTCGTGGATGAAGGCAATTTTTTTCCTTGGAAGAAATTATGGTGGAAGGTCGTGCCATCTAAAGTTAGCGCATTCTCCTGGAAAGCTATTCGAGAAAGGATCCCATCTAAAGAAAATTTATTGAAACGTGGAATGTCCGTTGGCATTGGTCCGAGTACGTGCTCATTTTGCCACTATACTGTGGAATCATCGAACCATATTATGTTCACTTGTCCCTCAGTCATAGTGCTGTGGGGTGAGATTTTGCGTTGGCTCGGGAAAACTGTGTTTTATTTACTGTGCGCTAAGGACCATATTTTGGAGTGTTGGGAGATGAATTTGATATGAAGATTTTGATTAGATCCCAAAACCCCTGAGTATGACGTGTTCAGAATATCTTGTTAGTTAGTTCAGGTTTCTGTTTAGGTTAAGTGTTCAAGAGTATCTGCACAATATAGAGTCAGCAAATATAGCTCATGATAGTATAGGTTATGTCTACTGAACACTGCACACATTGAGGGGGAACTCAGAGACCTGAAGACTGAAGGTTTGAAGGGCTGAAGACTATCTCGCTGAAGATATATGGACTGAGTCAAAAGTCCTCAACATTTATGAGGAATAAATGTTATGTCAGAGCATCTTGCAGACAAAAGGATTTCGAACTAAGTGTTTTTTAAGTTCTTAAGATTATACGTGAAAGTATGTTTTTACTTTGTATAACAGGCTGAATTTATCACTTATTTACTGAGAATAAATCTTATTATCGTTGTTGCTTTAAATATGACTGAATGTTATTTATTGCAAACCATTCAATATTAGTACATATTGTATTGTAGTTAATGTGGTGATACCCGATCACAGAAGATCATATTAACAATTTCTTGTAAATAAGTACATCTTCACAACCTAGATGGAATTGAACACTCCATTGGTAGAGGTTGATGTGTAATGCTCAGATTGACTTGTCTTGACCAAGAGATTACACTAGTGCATTGTGTTGCGCTGAAGCGGACCTACAGAGAGGATAAATTCTTTCGTACTAACTTAAGGAATGAAAAATTAGACCTGAGTGGTTGTTGATTTCTTAATCTCTGTCCCTTACATAGGATTGTGTGTGATTAATATTTATTGCTTTGATCTATGTTGGGTTTAAAATTAGAGGGCGATTCTATACTTTGTATTTTGGGCAATATTATTAATTACATGACAATTGCTAAGATTTCATATAGAGAAACGTGTATAAGGAAAGTCTTATATGATTTGTCCCCTTGTGGGCTCAAAAGTTTTATCATATCAAATATTGCAAGTGAAATTTTGTTTCCGGTATGGATAATAATATTGAGCTGTCTTTACTCCAAGGAAAATATATTAGTCAATATAAAGCTTTTTAGTGGCTTAATTAATTAATGGAATAAATAATCTTAAACACGAAAAATAATAACCGGGATCCATATTATCGTAATATGGGTTAAGATGAATAGTGCAATATTAATTTTATAGTGGAATAAATTAATATTAATGGGCTGAAACATATTGTGGCTCAATATTGTAATTCAGGGCCCATTGGGAGGTCCAATCTTAATTCTCCTAAAGGCCCCTCAAGTAGCCCAACATGAGTCTATTAATGAAAAGGTGATTAGAATAAAAGAAATAATTATTGCTCTATTTTTTCTTATTTTTTTGAAAAAAAAAAACTGGAGGAAAGAAAAGAAAGATTTTCTTGAAAAGATTTTATGGAAAGAAGATAAGTATTCTTGGAATACAAGATTATCTCATAAATTCAAGAATCTTTAACTTGGTCTTTCCTACTCATTATTTTCGAAACATAGGGGAATAAATTAAGGGGAGATTATTGTGGGAAGATATTTATGGAAAATAGAATATATGAGATATATTCAAGATTGTATCTTGGAGAAGATACAAGGAAATTTCCCAATAACCCCCCCCCCCCAAATGTGTATATATATGGGATGGTTTTTTCATCCCAACTCAATTCTAGTCTTGGAAAAATTAGAAATGCACAAAGGTGGTGCAATATATTTTTCTTTATTTCTTTGTTTAAATTGTTTGTGAGTATCTTCCACCGGATAACGAACACGGACTTGGGATATACTTGATAAGACATTTGGATTGATCCATCGGCTCAACCGTTGTATCTTCAAGGGTAATAATTCATGTAAACTCCTAGATTCCGCATGTTAGGATTTTACGTGAATTTATTTGTACGCATGTATGTTGTTGTTATTTATTATTTGAATTAATAGGTTAATTCATGTTAGTAGTAAATTTTTATTTAAATTACACCTCGAATAGACCCAGGCAAAACGTTCCCCAACAACGTGTATCAGAGCCTCGGTTTCGAGCTCTGTAATTTAAATTGTTGTTCATTGTATTTGAAATTGAATAGTAGAATTGTTAGATTTTTTTTTGCAGGTATCCAATTGTCATGGCTATTTAATGTGTTAATTTATATCATGCGTATGAATGTTTGGTTTTTAATTTGACTCGTTCGAATTCATTTTTCTCGTGAGAAAATCCACGAGCAGATTATGCTATTTGATTTGTTCAATGTAATAGACTAGACTAGATCATAGGTTTATTTATTTTTTCGTTAAATAAATTGTAACTAGATCAAAGAAAGGATCCAAAATCGGGCGTGGGCGGTGTGCGTGTGCGAAACGTGCCAAGGGAGGCACGCATGCGACGCAGACACCGCTAGGCACACGCGAGCATGGGCACGACACGGCTGGCGCACGTGCGGGCCGAAGGCCCCTGACGCGTGCGCCTAGACGTCGAGCAATGGGTGGGGTCGGGCGGGAGTGCGCGAGATCTCTCTGGCGAAGCAAAGAAGCTACATGGCGACACGGTCGGGTGGACGCAGCGATCGACAAAGGCCAAGACGTGTTCCGCGCCCGCTATCCGTCAACGCGCACGGACGCCAAGCGTTAGCGTTCTTGCGCCGCAGCGGGTGGGGCAGCCAATGGGTTGTTCCGTCCGTGCCGTGGCGTGGCATGGCGTGGCGTAGCGTGACGTGGCAAAATTGATTTTTTGAGATGAACGAGTGGGAGAACTTCAAGACGGAGGATTTCTCTAGATCAAGACAAGAAGAAATTTTAACCATGACAGTTGGATATACGTGCCCATTATGTGTTTAATTTTATCTTGATTGGATGTTTATTTTTTTCTTGTGCTCTTATTTAATTTGTTTAAATGTGTTTGCATAAGAAATTGCTTAAAAATCTCAACTTCATAATTACTAAGTATGTTTTAAATAATTTTTTTTTTCAAATTAAATTTGACCTCCATGATTTATTTATTTGTGAATTCTTTTGGAGAAATTTTCTCCTCCACGGAACGACCTAAAGATAGCTTTCACATGACTAAATTCCGAAAAGATGATTGTGGATTATTACTAGTAGCGGTATTGACCCTCCCCACGAGTGGCTTGCTCAACACGAAATAATAATCCTGTATTTAATCATGGTTATTATTAAGGTATAAAACTGATATACATATACTTCCCCGAAGTCCCTGTCAATCTTATATGGTCAAGTGGGAGCCAACTATTAATTTTTAATTAAAGATTTGTAACTGTCTTTGTTTGTAACCTGCTTGAATGTGTTTTAAGCTACGAACCACAAGCACGTGGCATGTTTAAAACTGTTTTAAGATGTTTGCCGATGCATGTTCATATTTTTTTGAGATTTTAATGTGTTTCTTGTGATCGAATTATGTGATAATTTTTGTGATTAAATCATTAATAGAAAATGTATGTTTATTTTCAGTTCAGCATGTCACAACCTTTTAACCCACTGTTTAATATACTTAAAGACAATCAGTTGACTGGTGAAAACTTTGTTGATTGGAACCGTAAACTATCAATTGTTCTAACTGCATAACAACACAAGTGGGTTCTTGATGTACCTAAACCAAATAAATTGACAAAATCTTATGTAAAAACTTTTACATGTGAAAATTCATAAAATTGGCCATAATTGTAACAATAATGTGTTGTAGTCTAGTGGTTGGCATCCTGCCTTTCGCACCGAAGTCCTGGGTTTGAGACTTGACAGCTGCATGTTTTTGGTGAATTATTTTTACTTGGTGAAAATAAAATTAAGTTTTTCACGTAGTTAGATATCATTTAAGTTGAAATACATACAATTGTAATTATCTCGTGAGTGTTTTTGACATGTTCTTGTGCGTCTCTCTCTCAACTAGTTTAATTATGAATCACTTCTTTCATGCCCCACATTACGTCCTTATTATATCATTAGGTCAAACATTTACCACGCGGTCAAGAACGTAGACATTTACCACGCGGTCAAGAATGTAGACATTTACCACGCGGTCTAGGCATGCCGCTCTAACTACTTGAAATTAATTGGGGCTTTGAAGGTTTAAGAAAAAAAGTTTTTGTATCCCATTATTTTTTTGTATTCTGTTTTTCGTCCAAAAAAAGGAAAAATTGTCAAATTTAACTATCAAATTTTAGTCCCATAACTATCTTAATTATCTGAGAGAATTCCGTCTCATCTAAAAGCTCGAGTTTATAGAGAGGGTTGAGAATAATCTATTTATTAAATTTCCCTCAACACTCCCCCTCACTCGTGGGTCGAATCATTGTCTCTGCTCTCTGGAGAGGAGGCCCAACATAGTGGACAATTTAAATGGGTGGAGTGCTTCCACGGAATCGAACCTACAACCTGGGCTCTAATACCATGAGAGAATTCCGTCTCATCTAAAAGTCCGAACTTGTAGAGAGGATCGAGAATAATCTATTTATTTAATTTCCCTCAACACTCTCCTTCCGTGGCCCGAATCATTGCCTCTGCTCTTTGGAGAGGAGGCTCAACAGAGTGGATAATTTAAATGGGTGGAGTGCTTCCACGGGAATCGAACCCACAACCTGGGCTCTGATACCATGAGAAAATTCCGTCTCATCTAAAAGCTCGAGCTTATAGAGAGGGTTGAGAATAATCTATTTATTTAATTTCCCTCAATATTATCCATTTTTTTCAAATTTTCGTCGGAGAACATTAATTTTTGTCATTTTCATTCACATGCAAATCATATGCTGGTTAAAATTGGGGGTCTTCCGAGCTCATAGTTGAGGTGGAAGCTGACTGTTAAAAAAAATTCATTTTTTTGGCAATTTAGGGTGATTTTTTTATTTTAACAGTCAACATCCACATCAGTTACGAACTCAAAAATTTCTATTTTTAACTAGCACGTTACTTGCGCATTACCTAAAACAATATTTTTTTTTTGTTTTTCAATTAAAATAAAATTAAAATTGAACAATCGAGATAATTATAAAATTAAAATTGAATATTTTTTTAAAAAAAGGAAAGCGTATTACAGCAAAGTTATCAGACCAAAAACATTGAATTTCTCGATAATTTAATAATACTTGTGCATAAGCATTGTCTATTTATAAATGGCATACGATGATGACAAATATGCAAATGAACTACAACTTACAACCTTCATTTCCTAAATAAAATTAGCAGTACAAATTCTGTAAACGAAAAAAGAAAATAGAAGATACCACATCCCAATTAAGAAAAAGAAAAAACTCAAAATAAAAAACAAGTATAAATAAATTGACAAAATCTTATGTAAAAACTTTTACATGTGAAAATTCATAAAATTTTCCTTATTAAAAAAATACAAGATACACGTTGTTACTGGGGTTCGAACCCAGTCTCCCCGCATAAGGAAAAAAGAGCTCTGCCAATTCGACAATTGCAACAGCAGACTTAAAAGTTTGAACCCAGTTTGATTTAATGATCGCCGTCTAATTTGAAAAAAAAATAAAAAAATGACACGCTGATGTTTAACCGAATCTCATGAATGATGTGGAGAAATTATTACCACTAAACTACAACAACCTACTGTTTTAGTATTGAATTTTTTTAAATAATAAATTATATATAATTAACTATTTTAATTAGGTATGTAAATTTTTAATTATTTTAGTATAATATATCTTTAAAAATAAATTGGATGTCATCTACATGGGTCGAGCCTGGATTTCAAAGGTGACCAGGAGAAATTTTTACAATTACACTACAATAACATGCTATTCTAAGATTGAGACTTTTAACTAATTAATCATATTTAACCATTTTAATTAGGTATGTATATTTAATTATTTGTAGATTACATTTACAATTGATTGATAAATGAAAAACATAGCTAATTCTAGTTATTTAATTGATTCAAATATGTAAAAAAATATATTTTTTATTAGTACTTTTATTTACAAATTGTATGTATAAGACCTTCAAATTCATTTTTTTAATTGTAATAATATTATGTATTGTCTGTAATATTGTTCAGTTTTGATTAGATACCCTTCATAACTTATTTAAAAATTTCTTATTTTTTTTGCTTGTAAAATTATTATGATTTTGCATGTAACTTATGATTTGCTTATAACACTGTTTCAGTTTCTTATTCGAAGTCAAAGTAGATGATGTTAGGTTGTTGATTATGAATTTTAATATTGTTCTAGTTATTCATTTAATATACTTCATGATTTAATTTTTTTTTATGTTTTGGATGTAATACTTTTATATTTTTGTATATAATATTGTTATGTTTTGCATGTAATATAATTTTAATTTTGCATGTACCCTTCATAATTAAAGAATGTATAGACATTAATGTAATAGTAGAGTATTATTTAAGTAGATAAATTAGTAAAAAATACTATTTAATAATTATTTGATGTGTGATGCAATGAAATTATTATGATTTTGCAGGTATAACTTATGATTTGCTTGTAATACTGTTTCATTTTCTTATTCGAAGTCAAAGTAGATAGGTTGTTGATTATGAATTTTAATAATGTTCTAGTTATTCATTTAATATACATCATGATTGAATTTTTATTTTTTTTATGTTTTGAATGTAATACTTTTATATTTTTGTATGTAATATTGTTATGTTTTGTATGTACCCTTACATCAGCAAGAATCCAACCTGCACCATTTGTTCAACATGAGCAATTGCCCACCATTAGACTACAAGAGCATATAATATTCACATTCATCAATTAAAATTTAATTTTATTAATCGAGACAAAAAAAATAAAAATGCGCAGGCTTTTTCAAAATCACGTCTTCAGGTCAAAAGGCAACGTGCTCTCCCATTAGGCTAGAAACACTTATGATACCAAGCTCATCAGTTTCCCTTCTTACTTGCTGTTAAAAACCATAAAATAGAAATTTTGACATATGAAAATTTTCACATAAGACATACTCAAATAAATTAAAGCAAACAGAAAATTTACAAAAATACTCTATATTGATATTTCAAATTCTTTTGTATCCTCATTTAATAAAAAGATATATTTTTTATTCTTTTATAATATATACACCTTTATTAAAAAGAGTGCGCATAAGAGTCGCGTTAATAGCCATGGACGCCATCTAATGAAAAGAATATATATTTTATTTAGTAATAATAAATATATTATAAAAGAGCATAACATTTTTTTATATTAAAATAAATAAATTATCTATATAGGACAAATAAAGAGTCTGTATCCAAAACCAAAACTTGATTAAAAAGAAGTAAAAAACTTTCAAAGGCTTAAGCGAATCACATGTGCGACTGCTTTCTAACATGAAACTTGACTTATGTGGAAAGAAGAAGAAGAGACTGGTCTCTACTTAAATGCAGCCTTAAAATTCAGCCCACCCTAAAACGCTGAGGTATACAAACATCTCCTTCAAGTTTGAACAAATTTCGTTGAAAAACAGTCAATACTGATGTGTTATGTGGCCTCAAAATTTAGTCCACCTTATTTTAGTCAGACTCAAATGCTGACGTCGAGGCAGTTCCTCGTCTAACTCAAGTCCAAAAATTTCATCAATTTTTAAGGGCCCAAAATTCTATCTATATATATATACACTTCTACCATCAATAGAAAGTGTGCTCAGAGTGTTTTATCATATTGTACAAAAATATAGATTAAGTCCATTTATGAATAACATAATTGATTATTAGTAAAGTATAATGATAACTTTCCATTGTGTGATCAGTCCAGATGAGTAAGAAAATGATAACACATTATAAGGATAAGATAGGGATTCAATAATGACTTTATGCACTAACTCTTTATTATTATAATTGTTCTGTATCTCTTCCACCCAAGCTTGTTCGAGTAATATAATTGTGGCACATTCACTTTTCATTCATTCTCTTTTTGAAATAGCATCACCTGCCGCATTTTTTATTTTCAATTTATGTCCTCAATTCTATAATTTAACCCTCAGAAAGTTCGCTTAAATATTTGTGTTGAAGAGGAGTATAGATATCCTGTTCAAAAAAATATTTAAACTTTGTTGATTAGTTCTTATAGTGAAAGGAGCATGAACCAAACAACTTGTCTATTTCTCAACTATAAGAATAATAGCTAGAAATTCTTTCTCATATATGGAGAGCCCTAAATTTTTGGGTTTCAATGTCTTACTTATTAGAGCTAGAGGGTGATTGTCCTACATTCAGGGACGGACCCAGAAATTTCACCGAGGGGGGCCCAATTTATAAAATAGTGTAGCTAAATGCACTTTCGAATTTTTATATATTTTCGAGAATTATTTGGACTAAATATCTTTATATTAACGGAGTCGAATACATTTATATGTATATTTTAAATGTGAAGTATACATATTTCTTTCTCTATTTCGCTACCCCTTTCTCACTTAAAGATCAATATTTCATTTATAGAGCGTTGATTTTTATAAGTATTAGTAATAGTGGTGTACGGTGAACATGATGCACATAATTCTTTGTTTAAAGAAAATAAACACTCGTATGAGACAGTTTAATACATGAGACAGGGTACAACCTAACACAAATAACACATATCCTACCAAAATATTAAAGTGTTAATACACAATTTATGTTCTGTCTTACTATGAGACCACCTCATACAAAGTGGGGCCAGGGGGGTCCAGTGACCCCCTTGGCCCCAACGTGTGTCTGTCCTTGCCTACATTGAACTGTCCTGGACTCTCCATAGCTTGCATCAATTTCCACCATAATTTTCTTTAGTGAAATAAGTTTATTACATAATAGGTGAAGCTATCAATAATTCTTTCATTTTTTGAAAAACTTCATTTGCTATCTTACTCCATATAAACTTCCCTTTCTTGGTTAACTGAGTTAAAGAGTTAGCTATGATTCTACAGTGCCTTATAAACTTTCTATAGTGTCCACTTAACCTATGAAAATCCCTACGGCTCCATTTGGATAGGGAGGATTTGAAATGAGTCGACTTGAAAATTAATAAATGTGAAAATGCATATATTTTAAATAATGAATTTTTAAGAGATGAGAGAGAATGAAAAAGAGTGGAGGGGTGAGAGAGCGGTAAGGGGTAAAGAGGAGGGGATTTCAAATGATATGGTTTTGATGAGAATTTGAAATCCCTCCATTTTAAACTAGACTCAAATCTAAGTATTTGTAAATTCATTTAACTCAAGTAGAGAGAGTGGTGATTTGTCTGTGAAATCCACGGATTTCAAATCCACCCATCCAAACTGAGCTTAAAAGTTTATACATACTTGGGTGTAGATTATTCCTTCATCACTTTCATTTTCCCAGTATACCCTTTGTCTAAAATTATATATCCAAGACACTCCACATGATTTTGAACAAAAACACACTTTGAAGCTTTAGCCATTAGCTGATTATCCAACAATAATTGAAATACTTTCTTCAAGTGCTCCTTATGCTGGTTCATATTCATACTGTATATAAGGATATCATAAAAAATACAAACACATAGTTTCTCAAGTAGAGTGAGATGGTTCATGATACCTTGAGAAGTTGTTGGAGCATTGGTTAAGCCAAAAGACATTACGTACTACTCATAGAGTCCAAATACTATAACAACTGCAGCTTTGTGGATATCAGGAGGATACACTCTGATCTGGTGATATCCTGCCCTGAAATGAATCTTGAAAAATAGTTATGTTTACCCTCTGTTGAGTGCATATCGCGAGAAGTGGGCCCAAGCCCACCAGCCAATGCTTACAATCTTCTAAGGAAAATCTTGAAGACTATACATATAACACCGCGCATCCACGACCTCGGAGGGGGATTATGCGAGGTCCCCAATGTCGAGGTCAACGACCTTGGGCACCTTCAATAATGCTCTGATATAACGTGTGTCAGATATTAGGTACATAAAATCTTGCCTAAACTATGCTTAATCAAGAGGAAAATCGACAAAGGACAATCCGAATGACCCTTGTGAGTACTTAAAACAATTAATTCCCTAAAAATTAAAATTGCCCAGTCGATGTGCCGCTGAAGTCACCGAGGTGGCCAAACCTCGGCCGACCTCCCCGCGAGCTCGAGCCGGATCAAATAGAGATCTTGAGCATTTAATATTTTGTAGACTTTTAACGGTCATTGTACTTGTAGAGATCGAGAGTGAGCTCCACTCTCCCAAAACATTATAAATAGAGGTCATTTATGACCCAAGAAAGGAGAGAATTTAATATCATACCAAAAATCTTGTCATTTTACTCTTCAAACCTAAGATGAACAAAAATTATAACTCCCAATCATTCTCAATAAATGCAATCAATAACCATTAGTTACGTGTTTGTGCTACTAGAATCATTAGCCACATCTTAAACTCTTTAATCCGACATTTTAGTGCACAACACCCTTTTATACATGTTTGGTTAAATATCAATCGTGCATAAATATTATGTTTTAGAATCCTTACTTCTCAGCAGGGCCGATCCTAAGAATTATAGAGTCTGATTCGAGTTTAAAATTTGACCTGTTTTAGTATAAAATTATAAATTACACGACATTAAATATTGTACAATACTAAAAAAAGAACACTTTTATGCAAGTTCAAAGTAAGTCGTTTACATTTAACACTAATTATTATTGATCAACAAAATATAAGCACTATACATACATAGATATACATGTCAAATTTAAATTGCAATTTTACATGTCACCATGTTGTTAATTAATAAATATTGTGATATAAAAACTTTAGTATATTTTTTATTTTCATTCATACGATTTGAAAAAAAATATATATCACCATATTATTAATTAATAAATATTGTGATATAAAAAATTCAGTATATTTTAGTTCAACCGATTATATTTTGTCTTTATAAAATTATCTATATACTGTATTTATAAGCATAAATATTTATGAACCCCTAAAAAGTCACGAAAATTTTGAGCCTGAGTCAGTCGACTCACTGGCCTCACGAGAGGCACGACCTTGCTTCTTAGTCCTAAATAAAAACACAAATTATAATTGAAACTGACCCTTCAACAAAATCAACGTACACATTATTAAAATTAAATCACATGATATTTCATCATTAACATCCATAAGCACAACTAAGTGTGCAATACATTAACATCTTACATAATTGATAACCCTCACAATGTCATCATCAAACTAGGTAATGAGACACTTTATTTTGACACACATAATATAAATTGCATAATTTCAAAGTGTCCTAATAATCGGTATGACACTCTTTTATTTTTTAAGAGTAAAACATGAAAGCTAGTAAGTTATTATGGTAGGGGATCAATGAGTAGCTCCTTGATGAAATTTTTCATTTCAGGGCCCACGTGTGTAAACCAATCACCCTTGCTGTAGATAACCTCCATCACTCGTGCGTAATTGAGAAGAAGGACAAGAAAAGAAGCAGGAATTGGAGTTGGCCTGAGAAATGCCTCATTTATGTCCTTCCATCCCGACTCTATTCTCTTGTTAAATTCATCGACTGCATCTTTTTCTGACGCTTTGTTCTCCTTCATGTAACATTCTATTGATGAAGGTATGTGCTCTCTGTTTCTCTCAAACTGCTCATGCAACGGAATTTTTTTTTTTAAAAAAAATTTAATGAATAAATGATAATTAAAAATGAAATTAAATAAGAAAGTATTCGAGTAGATTTCACATGAACTCTCTTTTTCGAATGTCACCGTGGAATGTTATTGTTATGCATACAAAGTGTCATCGTTTAAAAAATTGCTTGAATTTTAAATAGTGACATTTTATATGCAGACCACTGATAGTGCGTATGCATAACATTGATATTACCTAGTGGCCGACGATGTCAGCAGTTAACCTGCATATAATTAAGTTAGTTGTGACAATAGGAGGTTCAGACAACACCCAATCCAGGACTTGTTTGGTCACGATATCTCCCATGCCAATAAGTGTTACAATCATTAGTGGTAGATACACAGTACTCCCCTTTGCAAACTCCATGTACACCTCCATCGAGGGCATCTCTTTTTTTCCCCTCCATTTTATCTCCTCAAAGTAATATCGAACTACCATTTTAATCTGTTCATCATCATCATGCACAGTTAATAATCCATAAGATTGTTTAATTTTTTATACTTATATATTATAATTCATTTTCAAGAGTAAAATTCACTTTTGGTCCCACAGAACACTTATCTTCACGATTTTGGTCCCAATACTAACCACTTTGGTCCTGTAAGAATTTTTTCATGCAGTTTTGGTCCTTCCGCTACTTAATTCGTTAAGTTCAACTGCACTTTTGGTCCCAAACCTTGTCCTATGGGACCAAAACTGCAGCTGACTTTTACGAAAAACGGTATGGTGGGACCAAAATTGCATGAGAAAATATTTTGGGACCAAAGTTGGTGGTGGGTGTTGGGACCAAAATCGTGAGGTACCATGTCATGTGGGATCAAAAATGAATTTTACTCTCATTTTAAATGTACTTACTGCTTCGATTCCATAGGTGGTTCGATACGATCTTCCTTGTTTGATCATTTCCACCTCAAATTCATCAAAGATTTCCAAAAAAGCCTTATATATTAACTTCATATTGTCTGGAAGATGATCCAAGCTTGAAACACTCCAGCTGCAATACATGTTAATGAAATTCAAAATAAATTAAGCTAATTAATTTGATGAATTTTGATCCTCTAACTCTATATTTAATTACCTTTCGATTGCTTCAACGAAGAGTTGTAATTCCTCAAAAGTAGCGTAGGCGTCGAAAGATATTCCTAGCAAAAGCATGTTCTGGTTCGAAATAAATTCCTGTCACCCAGAAGTAATTCTCAACTATTCGATCTCTTACATATGACAAATTTGTTGGCACGTCTAAACTTTTCCACCACCTGCATATGTAATATTCGTATTTCATGGATTTCAATTGACTAATACACGAGGCATGAAAATTAACAAGAAGCAGACTGTACGTTAAAAAATATAAGTTCTTTTGTGTTACAAAATTTGTAATCAATCTTTTTTAGCCAAGAGAATTTTTTTTCCAACTCTACCCTTTTTTTATCCTTTCATTACTTTAGTCTGTACCACCATACATACATCACGTACCAACATCATTTCAGCCCGTACCACTATTCAATTAACCACATACTACTATTACTTCAACCCGTACCATTATTAAATTAACCTCGTACCACACTTATTTCAACCATGTATCACTATCACTTCAGCCCGTACCACTATTAAATTAACCCTGTAACACCCTTATTTTAACATCGTACCACCCTTATTTTAACGTCGTACCACCATTATTCTAGCCCGTACCACAATTTAATTCAATTCGTACCATCAATTTTAACTTTGCACCACAATTTAATTAACCTCGTACTACAATTTAATGAAAGCCCATACCAATATTTTTTTTTTAATTTTTGTTGACTTCCAAAAAATTATTCTCCGAGTTAAAAAAGAACGAAACTAAAAAATTTGATTAAAAAAAGCTTTTTAAATGAGAAGGGACAAAAAGTTTACGTACCTACAAATTTAACTCAATTCCTTTCTGTGTATAGACTGCAGCAGTTTGAAGTCCAACTTAGCAAGTTTGAGTAAAAGTGGATTGTGAGAAGCAGTTTGCTCGTAGATGGGAATGTAATGCCTTACTTCTAGACGAGTAAATCCTCTGCGAATCGAGTATTTATACAACTCATGGAGATCTTTTTCACCTTCTAGAATTTGAACAAAAATTAAAACGGATGTTAAAGAGTGGGTCTCATGTGCATCTAGAAACATGCAACTTGTTTTATTAAAAGATGTAACTGTTTACACAGAACCGTGCAATTATTTTTTCATATTAATAATTATACGGTTCAATGTAAACCGATTACATCTTTTCAGTATAACAAGTTGCATATTTTTAATATGTACTATGAGTGCACGGTGCACCTGAATGCATACAAGACTTAGTCGAGTTAAATTATTGAGTATGGTTAATAAATGACAATTTAAGATTGATAAACCATAAACCTAACACATAATTAATTACATATATATTGGGTCCTTGGCGTAGTGCTGAGAATATTTTGTCCCGATCCATCATTTTAATCATGTATAATTGTATATATATAGTATATATGATATATGATTCATTTTAATAATTTATATATGACTAATTACATAATCTGATCAATGCATCTGTAGTTTTACATTGTTTATTTTACCATATTATTATATTCTCTATATGTGTATATATATATATGTAATGAAAGCGCCGCGAGCTTGACTTCTATTTTAATAATCCCCAATCATTACGAATTAATTAATTGCAACTCTATTTGAAATTGATTACGGATGCTTCCTTGAATTTGAAGCCAATTTCTTCATCCTTAAACTTGTCAAAAGCCTCTGCTTATATATAAATTAACATAATTAGCAGGAGTAAGTCTAGTGTGCATAAGTGTATCAACTGTTTTTACTGAACAGTTGCAGCTACATTCACTGAACAGTATCAGTTGGACAACCGCACCTGATTAGTGAAAACAACTGATACTCACTTGAGTTGCAGGAGATATTTTTTAATATGCATGTGTAACTTTTTAATTAATTCCAGGTAGGCAGTACTTACTGCATGAAACCTTGTATCCATGTTGTCTGAGAAGCCGAAAAGTAAGAGCTGTGGTGAACAAGTCGTGCTTATTATTATCATCAAACTTTTTCAACAGATTCTGCAAAGCTTCGTCAATTTCTTCTTGAAAAAGATACTCAATGCCTAATCGCTGGATTGCATCCACCATTCTCAGCTGTAGCATGTATTCTTTTGATGCTTCATTTAGCTCTTTTTTCACTTGCTCTTTCAGTTCTTCAGCAACTTGTTTCTCACTACCCTTTAATAAACAAAAAAAATAAAAAAATTAACTTTGCAACATCTACCGTACATATAGAAAAAATATATATTCCCCCTTTAAAATTGTTTGATGTATTATTTGACGTTTTAGCATTTTTTTTTCTCACTATTTTCCCCAATTTTACCCTTATTTTAATTTTGTCGGTGGGAAAGTGAGAAAAGATGGCTAAGTCTATATGCATTCAAGTACACCGTCCACTCATACTGCATTTTAGAACCTTGCAACTTATTATACTGAAAGATGCAATTTATTTACATTGAGTCGTGTAACTGTTAAAATAGAAAAATAGTTGCACGACTAAGTATAAACAAATTACATCTTTTAGAATAACAAGTTGTACGGCTCTAAAATACACTATGAGTACACGGTATGCCCGGATGCACATGAGACCTATTCAGAGAAATGCACAAAATGCACCGTTCAACTCAAATATATTTTTAAAACATGCATTTTGATTTTGCTGAAAGATGCAAATACTTAATGCATATAAGATTTTGTCTAATTTTAAACGAGAGTGGTATAAATATACCTCATTGGATTCTGGCTCGTAGACGAGGAAACAATCTCCCCGGGTGAAAATTTGCGAGAGGGCGAACAACGCTTTGACATATTCTTGTGTGTCTTTATCTATCTCGCCACTAGTTTAATTAATTCAAACACTTACTAAGTGGTGAAGAACGTTGACATTTAAGCAAAGATAAGGTAGCACATTTGTGTGATTTGATTTTAAGAGCATACATGAATTTATATATTTTAAGTGAAGTGTATTAAACATATTTAAGAGGAACTGTGAATTGAACAAATAAATATGCGTTTAGAAGAACCAATATACCCATTTTAACAAAAAATATATATATATACTCATTCCAATAAATTTAAAAAAAAAATATATCCATCCTATACTTTTAACCCAAAAATATCCTTAAAAGTGAAAATGGATCCCACCCCTATTACAGCTAACTACCTCACGGCGAAAAAACCGTCCCTCACCTTTCAAAATTAATTTTTTTCCACATTTACCTTCATCAAAATTAAATTTCAATTAAATATTACATATATAAATGAGTATATTTGTCCTTTTTACAAATGGGAATAAGAGATATATATCCACTTGCTTATTGTAAATTTTAAAATATATATTATAATTAAAGGAATAAAGTCGAAAAATAGATTTATTATTTAATAAAAATTAATATTTAAAATGATTTATTCAATTTAAAAATAAATTAATGGATTTATCATTGTAAAAAAAAAAAGGTAATTGGCCCCACAAGCCTTAATATTATTTTAAATTTACTATTTACTATAAAATTTCTTTTGTGTATATATTGGGCACGCCAATATTGTAAAAAAATATTTTTCGTATCAATTAATAAATACTAAATATCATAATCATTAATAATTACTCCTAAACACTAAATTTATAAATTGTCATAATTTATAATGAAATAATAACTGATTAATAGAAATAAATTAAATACCAAAAATTTAAGGAATAAATTACAAATAAATAGTATTAAGGCTTAATTGCAAAAAAAAAAAATCACAATTTTTTTTTTAAAATTGCAATTTAATCTCAACCTTTAAATTTTGGTAAATAAAACTCAACTTAACATTTTTTTGCAAATCAAGTTCAAGGACAGAATACCTCCTGCCCGTAAATGACGTGACATCCTATCTAGAAAAGACTTACCATCTCTTCATCTACCTGGCTAAAACTCTATTAATTTTTCTAAAGAAAATGTTGGTTCATCTTTGTAAAATAACTCCAAAATAACATTGATTCACCTTGTAAAATGACTCCAAAATAAAAGTGAGACGCTATATCAATTGGGCGATGAATCGCAAATGGAGAAAGTTTTCTCCATTAAAAATGATATAAAAAATTGAGAAAGAAATAGAGGGCTTACCACCTTATAGAATTGACACCACCAAAACCATCTATTTGGATTCTCATTTGTCATGGACGTCAATCCGGTAGCCTCAACACCATGAACACAAAGCTAAGGAGCAACACTGTTGTACAAAGAAGATGATAAATTAGGCGAATAACTTCATCCGCTCGACATGAACAAATCACTTTAGTGAACGATTTTCATATGGGTTGACCAAGATGGAATTTCAGAGGACTGCGATTTCAGTTTGAAAGGAATTTCATTTCTGGGCTCAAGAAAATTAGGAAATTCTATTTGAGTTTAGGGTGTTCAATGTTTACAATTACATAATGGTTGATCGTTCAGGTGTGAACGTCGTCATTTTAGCCAGGTAGATGATGAGATGGTAAGTTTTTACCACCAAGGATGCCAATTATTTACGGGCAGGAGGTGTTATGCCCTTGAGCTCGATTCGCATAAAATTGTCAAAGTTGAGTTTTATTTATTAAAATTTAAAGGTTGAGTTTAAATTGTCATTTTTTAAAAGGTCGTGATTTTTTTTTTTTTGCAATTAAGCCTAGAATTAATTATTAAATAATTTGGGGGGTGGGGGACGGAGATGAAAGGTGGAGAGTGAATATGTTTATATATATTTTTTATTACAAAATGGGTAGATTTTCTTTTTTTTAAAAATGAAAATTGAATAGATAACTTTATTTTTAATAAAAGGTTAGGTATATTGCTTTTTTTTCCTAAACTTGCAATGATTTAAACATAAGTTGCGAAGTTGCAATTGAACCAAAGCATGCAGTTGTGGCGTCACTGCACTACACTCCAACGCCACATACAATTAATGTTGACCCAAAACAAAGAATTGTCGTAGCCTTGTTATTCTCCGTCACGTTTTATATTTTTCTCCCCCTAACATGACTTGAACCTAGTCTTACTTCAAAAGTCTAGGCATGCACTCTGACTACTTGAAATTAATTAATTAATTAATTAATTAATTGGGCTCTGAAGGGTTAAGAAAAAACGGTTTTGATTTCATAATTTTTCTGCAATCTGTTTTTCGTCTCATAAAATTGAAGTATCCAGTTATAATCTCATACCTATCTTGATTATCCATTTCTGTCAAAAATTTCATCTAAAAACATAAAAATTCGCCTTTTTCAGTCATATGTAAATCACGTGGCGGTTAAAATTGGGGGTCTTCCGAGCTCGTAACTGAGGTGGAAGCTGACTGTTAATTTTAAAAATATCATTTTTTTCGCAATTTAGGATGAATTTTTTGTTTTATCAATCAGCACTCATATCAGACTTTCAAGGCCAAAACCACTAATTTTAATCGACACGTGACTTCAAGGCGATTAATCAAAAAATGATAAATTTTTTTTTGTTTTTCTACTAAAATGAGACTAAAATTAGACATAAAAAATAGTTATAAAATTAAAATTGAATAGTTAATTTTTTTTAAACGAAAAACCGGGCATTACGACAAAGTTATGGCTTATGGTACCAAATATTTTCTCTCTATTCTCTATTTTTAAAAAGTTCGGGTACAATCTTTCGATTATTTAATAATACTTATGCATAAGCATTATCTAATTTTAAATTGCACACGATGACGACAAATATGCAAATGAACTACAACACAACCTTCATTTAGACACACTTACATAAGACAGTTTTACGGTGAGACGGAAAGATAAATTGAAAGATTGACGCTTTTAACATTTTGGGAAAAATTGTGTGATTTATGCTAAGTTGCATCCTGTCTCATACATGAAACCGTCTCATATGAATTTTTGTCAAATAAATTTAGCAGTAGACATTCTATAAACGAGAAAAGTAAATAGAAGGTACCACGTCCCAAATAGTAGACATTCTGTATTCAGGTTCACCGTGCATTTATAGTGTTTTTTAGAAACATGCAATTAATTATATTGAAAGATACAACTTGTTTATTAAGACAGTTTTATATGAATTTTCGTTTTATAAAATAATATTATTATTCTTATAAATTAATACTACCTTCGTCCAACATAAATTTGCACTATTACTATTTGTCGAGTTTTAGAGAGTGAGTTTTTTATAAGTATTTAAAATGATAAATTAATTTTAAGAAGATGGTATGATAGAGGAGGGGGTAAGAATATCATACCCCACCTTAAAAGTCACTTTATTATTTTATTTATAAATAAACAATTCGCTTTAAAAAATGCGCAAAAAAAAAATTTGCAAAGTTCTGTGGACGGGGAGAATAGTTATAATATTTAGGGGGGTGTATTGGTTGTGGAGTTTGTAGGATTTTTTTAGACTTTTAAAGTCTGGGGGTATTCAATCCGGATTTTCAAAAGTTTTTAAAAATCCTGAGGTATTCAATACGGATTTTAAAAAGTCTTAAAAAATCTTTAGGTATTCAACAGTCTATGAATTTTAATACTCTATGGATTTCCTTGGATTCTCTTTCAAAAATATAAACAAATTTCACTCTCCAAAATCTCTTCTAACAACCAGATATTTCTACGTATTCTCTAAGAGACCTCTAAAGACGAAAGGTCAGAAGAAAAAAAACCTTCGTAATATTTTTCATTTAAACAAGTAATAATGTTCTATTTAAAAATTTATATTTTTCATTTAAACAAGTTATACTTTTCTTTTAAACAAGTAATATTTTTCTATTTACACAAGTAATACTTTTCTATTTAAACAAGTATTTTTTTATTTAAACAAGTAATACTTTTCATTTAAACAAGTAATACTTTTCTATTTAAACAAGTTATACTTTTCATCTAAACAAGTTATATTTTTCTTTTAAACAAGTAATACTTTTCTTTTAAACAAGTAATACTTTTCTATTTAAACAAGTTATATTTTTCATCTACACAAGTTATATTTTTCTTTTAAACAAATAATGCTTTTCTATTTAAACAATTAATATTTTTCTATTTAAACAAGTAATACTTTTCTATTTAAACAAGTTATATTTTTCATCTAAACAAGTTATACTTTTCTTTTAAACAAGTAATACTTCTCTATTTAAACAAGTAATACTTTTCTATTTAAACAAGTACTAATATTTTTCTATTTTAACAAGTAATATTTTTCATTTAAACAAGTAATACTTTTCTATTTAAACAAGTTATACTTTTCATCTAAACAAGTTATACTTTTCTTTTAAACAAGTAATACTTTTATTTTAAACAAATAATACTTTTCTATTTAAATAAGTAATACATTTCTATTTAAACAAGTAATATTTTTCTATTTAAATAAGTAATACTTTTAATTTAAACAAGTAATACTTTTCTATTTAACAAGTAATATTTTTCTATTTAAACAAGTAATACTTTTCATTTAAACAAGTAATACTTTTCTCTAAAAACAAGTTATACTTTTCATCTAAACAAGTTATATCTTTTAAACAAGTAATACTTACTTTTTTTTAAACAAATAATACTTTTCTATTTAAACAAGTAATACATTTCAGTTTAAACAAGTAATATTTTTCTATTTAAACAAGTAATACTTTTCATTTACCCAAGTAATACTTTTCTATTTAAACAAGTTATACTTTTCATCTAAACAAGTTATACTTTTCTTGTAAACAAGTATCTTTTCTTTTAAACAAGTAATATTTTTCTATTTATACAAGGAATATTTTTCTATTTAAACAAGTAATATTTTTTTATTTAAACAAGTACGGAAGCTAACTACAACAAAGAACGAAATTGCTTTCTCAAAGTCAACTACAACAAAGAACGGAAGCTAATGCATGGAGAACGAGTATTGTTAATGCTATGTGGGAAATGAGGTCTAGGTATAACGGTGATGGAAATGAAGATGAGAATAATAATGATGAATAATAATGTATTTTTTTTGGAACTAATATATTTTGGTATTTTTTCTAAACAATTTGGATAAGTTTTTTTTATATACAAGTGTGTTTCATATACATTTGCATCAATAGTTCCAGCGCCGGAGTCTATGGTCCATGTAAATCAATAAAAAAAGTGTATTCCACAATCCTGTCAAATCTATGAAAATCCATGTAAATCAATAAAAAAAGTCAGCCAAACTCTGTATGGAGTCTATGAATTTTCTAAATCCACAGACTTTTTAAAGTCCAAAAAAATCCAATAGAATCCCAATTGAATACACCCCCCTTAATGTTATGATTTCAATTTATAAATATAATGATAATAATTAATAAATATTATGATATTAATTTATAAATGTAGTGTTATAAATTTCATACTATAAACAAATTTCACCGCAAATCAGTACTCTTTTAATACTAGAGTGGGTTGAAAAGTAAACCTCTGGCACATTAAATTTCATGCCTAATATAATATTTAATTGATTATTCATTTAAATTGTACGAGACACATCTAATACTAGGATGTGTTGAAAAGTAAACCTCTCGCACATTACATTTCATGCCTAATCTAATATTAGGGTGGTTTGAAAAGTAAATCCCTCATCACATTAAATTGCATGTCTAATATACTATTTAATTGACTATCTATACATATCTAATAACAAAATGTTGGGCCAAAAGTTGGACCAAAAAATTGTTATGATTTTTTAATAAAATTTTAAATATCTTAACAAATTTGATGTAACTCAAATGGTATAAAAAATATTTTTTTATCTTCTTTCTATGCAAGAGTACAAGGTTCAATTCTCCATATCTACCACACATATATATTAATTATTTTTTTTAATATTTTCTAAATTATTTATATTATTTTTTTAATTTTTGAACTAAATCTATTTATACATATATAATAACAAAATATTATACCAAAAAAGAAAAAAAAATTCAACAAAAATATTATTACAAATTTTTGAACTAAATCTATTTATACGTATATAATAACAAAATATTATACCAAAAAAGAAAAAAAAATTCAACAAAAAATTATTACAAATTTATCATAAAATTTTAAAAGCGGTTCATTAATGATTAATAATAGAAAATGTTTTATTTTGTAGTTGATATAGATATATATATTTTTTAAATCAGTTACTCATTCCATCTTTCTTTTTAGATTGCTCACTCGATTTTGACACGGGTTTTGATGAGGAAATTCTTTATTAATATTTGAAGGTAATAAAATAACTTTTTTTATAAGGGTATTTTATCAATTTTAGTGAATAAGATAAAAAATAAGTTAATATTGTATGTAATTATTAGTGACATATGATATAATTTAGTGATGTTTGTAAGGGTAGCATGAACTGTATAATTACTTTATTGCTATTTTGAGTATGTGATAAAAGATGGACTTTTTGGATTTTGAGCAATCTAAAAAAGACGAGAAATATTGTATATATGAAAATGTATAATATTACATGATATTTGATTTAAATTGATTAGTCCAATTACCATAAATTAGTTGCATGAACTATTGATATTAGACTTAAATTGTTAGTTGAATAATTTTTAATTAAATTATTTGTTGACGTTATTAGTTGAATTGTAAAATGACACAAGGTTGATTGTGATAAAGCTCGATTTGTTTACTTATTTGTATGATTCTTTTATAGAATATAATATTTAAATTGATTAGTCCAATCATGGATGGATCCAGAAAACTTTAATGATGGGGGCACAAAAATAAATAATATAACAAGTAGATTTTCCTGTGAACCCGGGTTCACGTGAATTCTATTTTTTTAGTGCCACGATTATGCATATACAATTATATACTATTACTATCTTAAAAAATATTTAATTTTTTAAATAGTGATGGTGCATATACATAACAGATCTACAAATTTTTTTAGATAAAATATTTGCATGATTAACTAATTATAACACTTTTAAAATTTTATTTAAGTCATTATATACATATAATATAAGTATTCCTCCTAATAATTATAATATATATAACATATACTTAAAAAAAGATATGAGACACGTGATTCCAATATAGGACATGTAGGTCCATCATTTAGTGCAATTACTATGAATTAGTTGCATGTACAATTGACATTAGACCTTGAATTGTAAAACAATACTGGGTTGGTTGTGATGAAGCTTGGTCAGGGCCGGCCCTGGGGTGGCGCCGACAGTGCCGCCGCACAGGGCCCCACTCCGGCGAGGGCCCCGACTTTTTTTTTTTTATATATATAAAATTATATGTATGTGTATATATTATAATAGTTGCATGATCAACTATAATAGTCGTTTCTAGCAACGATGGTTAAGTGTCTAGGCATAAGTCCTAGGTCTGTGGAGGCGCAGGATTGAGCCCCTTTCCCTTCTTTTTACAATAATTTTTGTCATTTTTTTTTCAAAATTCAAAATTTGATAACCCCACATTATTACCGCTAATTTATCTTTTATTACAAAACCAAATATTTTATAATCTTTTTGGTTAATCTTTTTTTTTTCATTAACATACTAGGGATATTTTTGTCATTTTTTTTTCAAAATTCAAAATTTGATAACCCCACATTATTACCGCTAATTTGTCTTTTATTACAAAACCAAATATTTTATAATCTTTTTGGTTAATCTTTTTTTTTTCATTAACATACTAGGGATCTTCTACGGTCAGAAATAATTTCGCCCTTCCTAACATCAGGAAATCATTAGATCACCTTTGGATCGTTGATCCAATGTATAATTTTAATTTTAAATGATTGCACTTTGCACTAGTGCGTTTGCGATGTGCATACTACAATCGCACTGCATCGCCCTACTAATAAATTAAATTAATATTTAATAAAATTGCGAAATTATCCCGGACTCGGACCACGACCCATCGACCGGACCCAAACCACAGAACGAATCGGCCGGACCCCTGCCGGACCACAGCGGACCCGGCACGGACCTGGATCGAACCACGACCCGGACCACGATGGGACCTAGACCAAACCCTGACCCGGACCCAGAATGGACCCTGACCATGACCACGGCGGACCAGAGACCTGGCCGGATCTTAACGCACGAACCAGGACGGGCCGGACTCGGCCAGCCGCGAACCCGGCCGGGCCGGACCCTAACCCATGGCCCGAACCGGACTCTGGCCAGGGCGGACGGACCCGAAACCACTACAGGACCACGACTCGGACCACGACCCTGACGGACCTTGATCGGACCCAGACCCCTAACAGGACCTTGACTGGACGGCCCTGGGCGGAACGACCACACCGGCAGGCAGGGCCGGACCTGCCCAAGATGGACCCCGACCTCGACTCCAGGCCTGCATCAGAGCCGAACCCGCCCGCACCGAACCTTGACCCATATCCGGACACAAACCCGAACCCAAACCCCGACTAGGACTCGAACTCAATCAGACTCGGATCCTACTGGGACCCAGACCCTAACCTACCCGCCGCGATGGGTGAGTTCGGGATCGTGAATTAAATTTTTTAAATTTATGAACATTGTATTTTTTATTTAAAAAGTGTTATAAGGATATTTCAGTAATTTTATCATTTTTATTTAAAAAATTAATTATTTAGTCTCATGGCGAAATAGTATCGCCCATGGCGAAGTTAAATGATGTGGCAGTCTTTTATTGGACGTCTGACGTCAGGAAGGGCGAAGTCGCTCCTGACCGTAGAAAAACCCAACATACTAAATATTTTCTAATCTTTTGGAAATCCAATCTTTCCTAATATGTTTCCTAAATCAAATTTTCATCACAATAAACAAAACCAAATATTTTATAATCTTTTTGGTTAATCTTTTTTTTTTCATTAACATACTAAATATTTTCTAATCTTTTGGAAATCCAACCTTTTCTAATAATTTTCCAAAATCAAATTTTCATCACAATAATGTCGCCTAATTTTTTCTTTGTCATATTTTTTTCAAAATTCAAAATTTGATAACCCCACATTATTACCGCTAATTTGTCTTTTATTACAAAACCAAATATTTTATAATCTTTTTGGTTAATCTTTTTTTTTCATTAACATACTAAATATTTTCTAATCTTTTGGAAATCCAATATTTCCTAATATTTTTCCTAAATCAAATTTTCATCACAATAATGTCGCCTTATTTTTTCTTAACTGGTAGTATTTATTTATTTTATGGTTTCATGTATTGAAATCGTTCTTATAGGAATCTTATGTCAAGATTTGATGCATGTTCTAGAAAATAATTGTCTCTTTCTAATAAACACTTTTAATTATAGATTATGTATTCATAAATTTTACTAGATTCCTTTTATTTTTATAAATTTAGTTTATTATTTTTTGAATTGATTTCTATTTTTCATGTTATTTTTTAATAGTTAATTGAGATGCTTCCGCATTGAAAATAACTATCTAGACATAAAAGAAAAAAAAATTATTAAAATTCAAAAAGGGGTATTAAATAGATTTTTTATAGTGAAAGAACAAAAAAGTTTATCACTTGAAGATTTATAAAAATAACAATAATTTATACAATATAGGTAGGCCTAATTTTATTGTTTTGCACCGGGCCTTTCAAAACGTTGGACAGGCCCTGAGCTTGGTAACCATATTTTTAAAAGAAAATACTAATTGAAACTAATTTAGGACAAAGAGTGTTGATTTCTGGAATGACACTATCATCATCAGATAGTAGACTCTCTTTAATATCTTAGAAATATAATTTTGACTATCATTAATAAGAATTATAGACAATTATTAAAAATCTTGGACTTTCTTAAGGAGATTAATGTCAATCATGTGTAATTATATGTTATCATGTTCAGAGTAACTAAAGAAGACAATTAGAAAATTTTGACATACAATGAGAAACTTGTATATAATATTTCATACAATTGATATGTGCAATTATAGGTGAATTGATTTTTTTTTTAAATTTTAATCTTAACAGGGCTTTGAATCCCAAGTTAGGGCAGTAGTATTCTTCTTCTTCTTCTTCGTCGCGCAACAACAGACTCCAAATTTCTTCTTCTTCTTCCTCGCATTCCTAACAAACGCACCAAATCTCAATTGATTTTTACGGCGGCGTCTCTAGTTAGGTTTTTCCTTCTTTTCTCTTGTTCTTCTTTTTCCTCTTTAAATTTATAATTTTAGGTTGAATTTTTTTTCGCATTTGTCTTGATTTTATTCATGTAGTAACACTCTTTTGTTCGTAGGGTAACACTCTTTTGTTCATATAATAGCACATCAAGTTGTTCTTTAAATATGTAATATTGGACTTGGATTTTTTTTTCGCGCTTATACTGGTTTTGTTCATGTGGTAACACGTTTTTCTTTATAGGGTAACACTTTTTGTTCATGTAGTAAAACTTATTTTTTTAGTAATATATAACACTGTATACATGTCGTAATACTATGTGAATACTCATGTGTTACCATATGAACAACAATGTGTTACCTTATAAACATTTATATGTTACGTTATGTTTTAGTACATGTTATGTAAGATATGAAGTTATTTACCTTAACAATAGACCTGAACCACTAGGCTACAACACATATTTGATAAACATATCATTCAAAAAATATATAATTTAGTCCGCCTTGCATTCGCCCCCAACATGGCAAGGCCATTCCGCCTCCCGCCTGACCATAAATTTTTTAATTTTTTTATTTTATTTGTGTGATATTGCATTGCACATAACACTATAATTCAATATTTCACAAGAGTCATACTCCCATTTAAATTGTATCTTACGAGACTTTATAAGATAAAATTAATCAATAATATAATATATATTTACAACCTATCTCTCAATATAAAGCACTACATAATCTCCAAGGTAAATCATCCAGTATCTTGTTATCAAGTGTCATCTTTACATGTTTGATTACTGAAAATGTTCGTTCATTTGTACTATTAGAAATTGAATTTCAGTATTAATTACTGTTGTGTTCGATATAATAATTCATGATTAATCGAACACGTAAGAGCTACACGTGTAATATCTATTAAAATAATCATGCTCAGTGGACAAGTATTCGCTACTCAGATCAGGAAAGAGGAATTGAATGAGCCAAGTCGAAAAGACTCAGACGGCCAAAAGGCTCAGATATCCTGAGGGTCAGTATGCTCGCAGCCCAGACATCCTGAAAGGCTCAGATATCCTGAGGGTCAGTATGCTCGCAATGATATCCCGAAGGCTCGATATCCCGAGGGTCAAGATGCTCGCAGCTCGATATCCCTGAAAGGCTCGGATATCCCGAGGGTCGATATGCTTGGTCAAAATTTCGCACATCCCGAAGGCTCGGATATCCCGAGGGTCAAGATGCTCGCAGCCCGTGACATCCCGAAACCCTCGATATCCCGAGGGTCAAGATGCTCGCAAAGACAACATTCAAGACTCAGCATCCTGAAGGGTCAGAGTGCTCGACACTCAGATATCCCGAAGACCCGAACATCCTGAGGGCTCAGTATGCTCGAGGAGGACAATATTCCAGCATAAAACTGACATGGTTAAAGGGGCGAACAAAGCATCCAACCGATCAAAAGATTAATTTGGACGACCAAAAAGAGTGCCTTACGCACAAGTAAGCTCCAAGATCAATCTAGAAGACGGTTGTTGGGAACGTGGCAATATCACCGGATTCTTGAATGATCCGAAATCTCCAAATTTCATGCTTGCAACCCAAATCATGCTTGTCTGAGTGCGATAAAAAGGAAGAAAAAAAGAAGAAGAAAAAGGTTCGTAAAAATTTCCCGTAAAAGTGACACCCACACAAGAAATTCTCCTAGAGGTGAGGAATAAAAAATCCGAAAGGATTATCCACACATACATAAACCCTAGCACTCATATGCTAACTCTCCAAATTATCTTCATCTCAGAATGATTCATCTTCATAAGATGTATCAAATATTGTACGCGTAAAGCTCGTAAATACCACATCCCCGGCTTGGTATGCCCCTCAGAGTAGTCATTTCCCACGAACCAGGGTCAACAAATTCATCTTATTTACAATTTATTTTACACGCATGTTTTGTTTGTGAGTCGCTTCCCAAATTAGCCACATAATACTCTTTTCAGAAAAAATGACTCGCATAACCCGGGCGCTAGAAGGAGGGTACTTCACCAAAAAACCAACCCATACACAAACCCTTAGTGAGCCGAGGCAGAAAAAAGAAATATAATGCCTCAATCTAGGAACACACAAACACAGAGGTCAGGGCAAAGTCGACCTCATGACCGGAAAGAGACTTCAAAACCAAATTTCATAAAGATCGTGGAGTGGAGATTACCAATCTTGAGGATATTGCAAAATGATCCGGCGGCCATAACAAGGGCCATCACTTTCTTCTTTACGAGCAGAAAAAGAGAGGGGGTCAAAAAGAGTTAGCCAAATTAGAAACTCAAGAACATGAAGAGCGACGCCACGCACACCGATAAATGCGAGCAAGTTAAAAAGAAAATTGCGGCGGGCCAAGAAAAAGCGGATGACACGTCTGATGACGAACAACCTCAAGGGTCTAGACCATCAGCGTTTGGACGTTTGAGGCTCTCCGCCAAAGACCGAATCGGCAATAATAGGCGGCAGGATCCAGGAAAGGAACAACCAATAAAAATGCCCGCACATTCAGATCTTCATGATCATCCGCACGCCGAACAAAAATCGGCAGGAACAAAATTGTCTATCCACCATCGATTGGGTAGTCAAGCACGAACTTGGAAAGGGGGATCGCCCCATCACGGCAGCATGACCCACTGGGTCCTCATGATGGGAAACAAATTTCCGATCTAAGTCCGTCGGCCCACAAAAATTGCGGAAATGCAAAAAGCCATCGAGGGTTTACAGGCCGACCTGGCCGCGACCAAAGGCCACCCTTGAGCGAGCACAATACCCTGCTCGTCATTGTCACCGGCTATCATGGCGGCTGAAATACAAGAGAAAGTGGCGAAGTCCCGATCGCTAATTCCCATATTCGATGCTGAGTCTGACCCTCATGTCCATCTCAGCAAGTACTCAAATTTTATGATCGTGATGGGGGCCACATACGCAACACAGTGCCGATCATTCCCCATGACTTTGGGTGATCGGGCACATAGATGGTTTTCTACTTTGCCACCAAGGCGTCTATCACATCTTTTCCCCAATTGGGACAACAATTTCTGTCCCACTTTTCATCCATGTGTGCTGCCGCCTGGCCAAAAAAAAAAGGTTGGCGATTTCTCCCAATTAAAAGGTGAGTCGACGAGCATATATAGAAAGATTTGATAAATGTTTGTATGATGGAGCCCCCCGCAAGAGGATGCCAAGATCCTCGCGGTGGTCGGGGCCCGACCTCAATATCGATATGTGGAAGGCCATGCACCAAGATCCGGCGAACACATACTCGAATTCCGAGAAATGAAGGCCAAAATTATAGCTATGCAAGATTTGCTCGCCCAATCACGATTGGGTCAGGAACCTACAACTAGGAAAGTTTTCGGGAAAAAAGTGATGAATGAAGGGGGGTACAAACCCCCAGGCTCATTCAAACCATTCGAAGAAAGATCAGAAGCAAATGCCCTACGAAGTCTTTTGGGCATTTCAGCGGAAACAATCTTTAACCAAATCAGGGATCGGGACATGTTGGAAAGGCCAAGAAGAATCATAATGGATAAACATCGGCTTAATGCTTCCAAATATTGTAACTACCATGAGTACATTGGGCACAATACAGAGAATTTTCGTGACTTATTCCGCCAACTTTGAAAGCTATACGAAGATAATCGTCTTACCCAATTCCTAAAAAAGCCAGCGAGCAGAGACTCTCGAACAAAAAAAAAAAGAAGATTGAAGGGGTAAGTTTAAAAGTCAACAAACATCCGACAAATGATCCCGAAGAATCACGCAAGAGGTCCGAGTTATCTAAAAGAGTGCCTCCTACTGTGGGAAGAGGTCGAGAAAGTCAAGAGATTCACATGATACGTCCTGAATATGGTCCAGTGGGTGGATGTTACCAGGCACCAACATTATCGAACAGACAAAAAAAGATGGAGATGCGTGCCATGCAAAGCATCCATCAAGTGAAGGTGGCGAGCACATCAGCTAGCACGCCACCCTCTCACCAAATTATATTTTCAGAAGACGATCTCGACGGAATCATAACTCCCCACAATGACTCCTTAACCATCAGTGCTCGACTCCTCGGGTTGAAGGTGCACCGTCTTCTGGTTGACACCAGAGCTTATTTTTAACAATTTGTTCGTCAACACCCTTCACCAGATGGAAAATCAAGTTGGAGACTTGAGCAGTTATATTGAACCATGTGATCATACCATAATGGGTTTTGGGGAATCTATAACCCGACCCTATGGCATGATTAGGTTAGGAGTCGAGTTAGAATCAACTCTGAATCCGGACATCCGACGAACTAGAATGCTAGATTTTGTAATCGCCGATGTTCATCAACTTATAACGGGTTTCTAGGTCGCCCGCTTATTCAAGAATTTAAAGTGAGTCGTTTCTACGACATTACTCATGTTAAATTCCCCACACAGGATGGAACAGGTAGCATAAAAGGAGATCAGAAGAAAGCTCGAGATTGTTTGCTATCGTGTGCACCAGAAAAACAAAATATTGTCAACATGATGGAGCAAACATGGGAGATTGGTGAGTCAAGCCAGCGAGCAAATGCCTCGCCTATTGTTTGACGAGCACAGCTCCTCGCGCGAACACATAATGCACGAACACAAAATCCAGGGTAGCAGCTCATGCCCCAGATCTCCTAGATCAAATGAATATTGATCCGCCGAACGAGCAAACGGACCTAGAACCTCGCATAGGCTTTGAACCCATGGAGGTTGATGACGAGCACCGGGGGTCCATTCAAGATCCTCGGTGGAAGCAAAAAAGAAAGCGAGCAACACCTGTCAAACAACTGGAGTCCATCAACATCGAATTCAATGCATCTGAAGTTAGAAGTGTTCATTGGTTCAGAATTACCTGAACCAATTCGAACATAAATGATTGCTTATCTTCAAGCAAACTTAGATGTGTTCGCATGGTCGCACGAGGACATGGTTGTAATTGATCCAAAACATGCATGCCACTCCCTCAACCTTGATCAAATACAAACTCCAGTTATCCGTAAGCCAAAAGTTTAGTCCTAAAAAATATATGCGAATGAATGAATAGTGAAATCAAAAAGTTGCTCGACAACAAACCGATTCGAGAGGTGAATACCCAAGATGGCTTGCATAACCCCGGTGGCTCGTTCGCAAGTCCAATGGATCTTGGAGACTATGTATTGATTTCACTGATTTAAACAAGGCATGTCCAACAGATAACTTCCCGATGCCGCATATTGATTATTTGGTTGATAATACAGCAGGCCATGAGCTTATGACCTTCATGGATGCATTTGCTGGTTATCACCAAATACCCATGCACCCGGACGATAAAAAGAATACGACATTCTGCAGTGAAAAGAATATGTATTGTTGGCAACGCATGCCGTTCGGATTAAAGAATGCCGGAGCAACATATCAACGTTTGAACAAAATGTTCGACGAACACATCGGCCCGAACAATTGAGGTATATATCGATGATATTGTGGTAAAGAGCGAACATAAGGAAGACCACATCACCCACCTCGCACAAACGCTCGATATACTCGTGAAGTACAATATGAAGCTAACCAAGAAATGCAAATTTTTGGGGTTCACTCAGAAAATTCCTGACATATGGTCACCAACGAGGGATCGGGTTAACCCAACAAAGATTCAAGCCATGCTCGATATGCAGCCCCCGTAAATGTGAAAGAGGTCCAAAAGTTAACCGGACGTTTAGCTTCCGTAAAGTTTATATCACTTAATCGAGACAAATGCAAACCTTTCTTTTGATACATTAAAGAAATGGAAATTCCAAGGACCGAGCATTGTCAAAATGCATTCAATCATTGAAGCGAGACCTTGCAAATACTCGAGACACTATCTAAGCCCGCCCCCAAAGTAACAACTCTATCTGTATCTTGTTTGATCCGAACATGTAATCGCTGATGTGCTTGTACAAAGCAGAAGGACCATACACTTGCCCATTTACTATGTAAGCCAAGTGCTTAAAGAAGCCGAAGCTCCCGGACCCTCCTTTAGAGAAATTAGCATATGCTTTCGCCATGAGTGTTCAAAATTACGACCTTATTTTTTCGATCACTCACCGAGGTAATCGACCACTTTCCCATTCATACAAGTCCTCCAATCGCCGATCTATCACGCCGCAGATTACTCAGTGGGCGGTGTAGTTAGGACACCGGCATTACGTTAAGCTCATGAACAAAGAATGAAGGGCCAAAGCTATGGCCGATTTCATGGTCGAAGTTAACATATCCTCAAATGCTCGAAAAAGCTATCGACCAACCATGGCATATGTATGTTGATGGCTCATCAACAAGTTCAAGAGCCGAGCAGCGTAGTTCTCATCAAATTAACCAGCAAACATTCACAACAACCATCCGCTTTTGATTTCCAAATACAAATAATGAAGCCTAATATGAAGCTTTGATCACCGGACTCTGATGGCAATGACAATGGGAATTCAGAGGTCGATGATCTACAAATGATTCTCAAATAATTGTTTATCAAGTAACAAAGTAAAGTACGAGGCCCGAGGCTAACAAACGGTACAAAGATGTCGAATTAACAAAAAAGAGTTGCTCGAGCATTTCAACAAGTTTTCATAGAACAATTACCACGATTGGGTAATTCGTCACGATGCTTTGGCACGCCCGGCAACAAAGCAGGTAGGAGTGACGAACATAACGGACATTGTGGTCGCCACAACTTGTTCGCCCTCGCCTCCCAGAGCTATGATCGCCAAGTGACAAATTTAACAAGAAACTTGATGACTCCAATCTCGAGCTACTTACAAAAGGGATTTCTCCCCGAGAACAAGGCCCAAGCTACTCGCCTCCAGATATAATCTTTCGTTATACTATCATAGACGAAAGCATTTGTACAAAAGAAGCTTCTCACTTCCACTGTTGAAATGTATTACTCCTGAAGAGGGTCGTGTACTTCTGGAACAAATCCATGAAGGAGTATGCGAAATCATACAGGTGGGCTCGCCCCCGCACAAAAATAATCGACAAGGTTATTATTGGCCAACCCTCAAAAAGATTCACTCACAGATGCTCGCAAGGTACACATGTGCTGTATATGCTCCACTTATTCATAGCCCACCAAGAATTAGTGTCATGATAAAATTTGGCCATTTGCTAAATGGGGATCGATTTGATCGGCCCATTTCCTACCGCACGTCGAGTAAGATATCTTTGTGGTTGCCGTTGATTATTATACTAAATGGGCGGAAGCCGAAGCCATTGTCAAAATTACTGAACAAAGAATGTGGAATTTTGTTTGGAAAAATATCATTTGTCGTTTTGGACTTCCCCAATCATTGGTAACTGATAACGGCAAACAGTTCGATGGAAGTGAATTCAGACAGAATTGTGCTCGCTGGGGGATAAAAAAGCACTACTCAACTCCGTATTATCCCCAGTCAAACGGACAAGTTGAGGTCGTTAATAAAATTATCAAGCATACCCTCAAGGCCAGACTTGATAATTCCAAGGGGGGTGGATGGGCTGAAGAGTTGCCTGAAATATTATGGGCCTATCGAACAACTTTCAGAACATCAACTGCGGAGACCCCGTTTGCCTTGGCATTTGGTGCGAAGTCGTTATACTCGCAGAAAATCAAGATTCCAAGTCATCGAACAATGAATTTTGAGAGCACATCAATGACCAGCGCTGCCGCCTGAAAAAGCGAACTGTTAGAAGAAGAAAGAAGGAAGGGACGGAAGGTCGATTTCAAGAATGCTATGTATAAAAAGAGATCAGAGAAGTTCTACAACTCCAAAGTCCGAACACGCAGGTTCAATGTGGGCGAGTTGGTTTTAAGGCGGGCAACGGGGGTATCAAGTGGTGTGTTCGGCCGAGCATGGGAAGGTCCGTTCAGAGTTACAAAATGTTTGCTAAACGGGGCCTATGACTTGGAAGACCTGAATGGAGTCCCATTGTCCTACTCGTGGAATGCATCAAATTTGAAAAAATACTATCAATAATAGCGAGCATAGTCGGCCGAACAAAATTGTCCACACAGCTTTAGCGAGCATAGTGTTGGCCGAACAAAATCGTCCACACAGCTTTAGCGAGCATAGTGTTGACCGAACAAAATCGTCCACACAGCTTTAGCGAGCATAGTGTTGGCCGAACAAAATCGTCCACACAGCTTTAGCGAGTATAGTGTTGGCCGAACAAAGTCGTCCACACACTTGAAGTGATCATAGTCGGCCGAACATAATGGCCGATGTAGCTGAAACGAACACAAAGGGCCGAACATAATCAGCCATTCAGTTCAAACGAGTAGGACAATCCTGAAAGAAGAACACTTTATGTTCGATACATATTTTCAGGAAAGAAATGCTAGCCAGCACTATCGAAAGACAGAAGATACGTGTCAGATCGAGTTGTCAATAGAAGATACGTATCAGAACGAGTTGATAAGTGGTGGCAGCCAAGCAGGGACGAGTCAATCTTTAAGCAAGAGCTGTCTAAAAGCTTAACAGATGTCAAAAGGGGGAGCAAAAGTAAGAGCCAGCACCAGCTAGTTATGCCAGCACTAGCTTGGGATAGTTCTATAAATAGGGGCATATTGATAGCTGAAAAAAGCAGAGAAAAAACATATGAAGAAGAAAAAAGGAAAAATATTACAATTCTCAGAAGGAGGTTGGTTTAGTATGCCCCCAGACGTAGAAGAATCCAACTCTCGATTCAAAGAAACATTCAAATTAATCGATCTCTGCTCGACACGAGCCTTTTTACCCCATATACATCACGAAAGCACAACAGGGAGCTCGTTCTTGGGACTCAAAATGCTCTAAGCAGAGTTATGGTTGCCACTCCACGCTACTCACCGCTATGCAAAGAGTAAGTCATTAGTCCCCTATGCATCCCCAAAATCTCCTCCGAAGGGGAGGGATGTCATAGTGTCCGCTCGAAGCAATATGCGGACGCTGATGCTCAGGCATCTATTAAAGGGGATTAATGGTGCGAAATGAACGCTTTTGCTCAAGATTTTGATATAAGGCGAAAGGTGCATGCTCGCCACATGCTTATGTCCGCAGCCTCCTCAAGATAATCACAAATTTTGTCCAGAGGGACAAAAGCTTATCTTTCAGCCGCTTGAGCATGTTATCAAGAAGGGTAGACAGATGATGTGCCACATCCTTGTCAACATCAATTCCAAGGACAAGGTGAGGCGGTTAGGTCTACTCAAGGCAAGGTTTAAATTCAAAACCCTAGTCCGATATCTATAGTTGTGTAATAGATTAGTCTTCTTCAAATATGAAGGTTGTAATAATACAAATACAAAAAGAAAAGTTATGTACTTTTGTTCGCTAAATTTTCTAGTTCTATTTGAGGTCGCACTAAGCTTCGGACGACCCGAACAAAGACGAACGAGCCCAAGTCTATGTTCACCGACGAATGAGTTCAGACTCTCATTCCCCAAAGAAAAAAAGTGAGTAATGGGTACGCAATGCAAAAAGACGACTCAGACTTACAGATAATTCGTGAAGACAAGAGGGTGATGAGTCTGGGGTCGCAGAAGCAAATAAGACGGCTCTAGTATGAAGTGATCGCACCCTAAATAAGATGATCGCCACCAAGAAAGGGGGTTCATAAAGTAACCCATCCGTCGCACCTAAATAAGATGATCAACCGATTGCAACGCCAATAAGACAATCAAAACCGAAAAAAAAAGTCGAGAGCGGGCATAAGCAAACCCAATGTTCAATTCATTCGTAAGAAAAGGGCAAAGAAAGCAAAAGCAAAAAAACAACACAAAGCAACAAAGCAAACATCAAGCAACACTCATCCTCAACAATTATCAAACAATCGGGTTAGAGGAAATAAATAGCTTCAAGATGTAATCCATCCATTCATTTGTAAATATGTTCAACAAAAGACAAGAAGTCAAAAAAAAATTACAAGTATTAAAGACATTGTTCAAACAAAAGGTGAAGAAGATAAAAAATTACACAACGTATGTTCGACAAAACAAAAATAACATCAAGGAGCAAATTCATAATTGGGGGTAGACGGAGAGAGATGTCGAACAAATTGTGCTCAAATTTCCCCCACGAATAACTCCTTCAAGATGGTCAGTACCAAATGCTCGCCAGAAGGTACATTCGCTTTCATCACAGAGGTCCCTTTGTTCGGCTCGCACCTGATCGGTCCCGAACTCAAGATGGAGATTTTGGCCAAGAACACCAAGCAGATTCATGTCCGAGCCATCTTCCTCATCCAGAATCGGATCATCAACTTTGATCCCTTCAGGAAGAATGGAGAAATCACACAGATCATTCAAATCTGACATTGGAAGGTTGCGATCCGGTGGGTTGTCGATCAGGTACTGCTGAAAACTAGATATAAGAGGGGCAATTTGTTCGCTGTTGGATGCATGGCGAACAAACCGGATAGCATCGGCGAAGGCACAAATGTAGGAGAAGTTGGACATGGAATCAACATACTCATCATCGTGCAGCTTTGAATTTTCGAGACCCAAACGAGTGTTGGTCTCCTCAGCAATGATGAGCTGTTGGCCGAGCGCGTCCCTCTCACTTTCCATGGCCTCGACGCCAGCTCGGAGTCTACAAAGCTCAACATTCATTTCCTCCTGAGCTCTTCGTATACTGGCCACCTCCTCCTGAGAGTGAATCAGCTCCTCCTTCGTCTGGCGAGCATCCTCCTGAGCCAGGCGAGCATTTTCCTGAACTTGGCGAGCATTTTCCTGAGCCTTGCGGGCATCCTCCTGAGCTTGGCGAGCATCAGCTTGTGCTGAGGAAGCCTGTCCCTGAGCCAACCCCAGTTCATCCTGAGTCCTGTTTAGCTCGCCCACCTTTTATTCGAAGTTCCTGATCAAAGCCAAGTAGTTGGCATGGAGGCTGGCGGACTCAGCATAGGCTTTCTCAAGGACGACCATAGATTGGCCCTGAAGTACCAGACCCAGACGCATATTTTCCAGAGGAGTGGGACCCGTAGTGGACTCTTCCAGCTCGGTGGTCCATGCTCGGACGGGAGTCTGGCACGCTTTCTGAACATGTTCAGGAATGCCCGGAACCTTGCGAACACTCGGTGAGCAGAAGTAGTTCTTCAGATTGGGCATCAAGGGCGACAACCTGCTCAACCTACATACATATCTGAGCAAATAAATATGAAAAAAGCAAACAAAAGTAACCAAAGCAAAAAAAGATCGAACAAAATGTACCTGCTCACACGAGCCAGATCCCATCCCAAGAATGATTTATCCTCAGGGGACCGAAGCTCATGATTCAACGGAGTCCATGATCGGGGTCCAGCAGGAGGTGGAGAAGATGTGCCAACCTCCATTTCAACGATCTGTGAAATTGGACCGACCACGGAGGCGGCCGCTCTGATCGCCTCGGCAGTAGGGGTCCGAGTCACCCTAACGGCATCAGTACTCGTCTGAGCCTGTTCGCTCGGCACGCTCGTCCGAGTTTGTTCGCTCGGCCCCTGCTCGCCGATTTCCACCCTCGGTCTCTTCAGCGACGGAGCTTGTTCGCCAGCCCTTTGCTCGGCCGAACGAGTACTCCTTTGTGCTCGGCTCGATTCCCCAGGGTCGGACGCGCATTGGCTTGCCCTGCTTGCCTCCCCTCTGCCTGTTCGCTGAGCCTCCCTCTCAGCCTGAATCCGAGCAAGCTCCTGTGGCCTTTTTCTCCGAGCCATCTCAGTATGTTCAGATGTACTCACAGCAATGGTCACAACAGGGAAAGCTATAAACAAAAAATTTCGTTATGCACAAACGGATAACAGGGAGCAAAATGGCACAAAGCTTATACAAATAAAGGAGGCAATCCTTACCAACGGGATTAACAGCAACAAGATGATGAGGAGGTACGAATAGACCTCCTTTCTTCCTCTGATCGGCGGTATTCAGAGTTCTCACAGACCGTTTCGAGCGAGACTCCAGATCAATTTGCCAAACACTGCTAAAATAGCCGTCGTTGGTCTCCTTATCCGTCGCAGCTGGAATCCCTGAAATAAAAAAACGAGTTAAAATCAGTTCAAATCGGAGAACGAAAGACACAAAATCACTTACTTTGGTACACCCCGAAGTCAGTGGGGATGTCTAAACGAGCATTTGGTTCACTTCCAGAGGCCGGGCTCTTCCAATCGCCCCCAACGAACCAAAACTTTTCCTTCCAATCACTGATTTTGTTCGGCACATCCTCAATGATCTTGCACTTGGCATTAGCTTGCATGAATAACCACCCGTGTTCACCCCTCGGAGGGGTCAAGTGCGCCAATCGAGCAAGTTCAGCTGCCGAGGGATAGTATCTTGGCTTCATCTTGCCGAACAAAGTCAGGAAACTCATAATTATGTGCCACCCATTCGGCTTCAGCTGCGTGATGGTAATGTTCCATTCCACGAGCAAGCGGGTGATGGCCGGATGGAGGGGAAATCGAAGGCCAGCTTCCATTGTGTCTAAATTTACAGCAACACAACCCTCAGGGGGTTGGTCGGCCCGCTCATCCGGACCCGGTGCCCAGAAAAAGACATCTTTTGGGGTTTCATAATTCCTATGCAAATGAAAGTGAGCATATCTCAAGATCGATTATGCTCGCTATCTTGCTCATTGGTACTCATTCTCAACCCTAATCCTATGGGGTTGCTCGGGCCAATAAAAACTATAACGAGCACTATACTCGTTATATGTTGGACTATGAGGGACACCAACAGGTATATCAAGCTCAGAGTTTTGCTCACCAACTACCCCTATGTTCGATTCGGTTATATTTATAGCCATCAAAATTTCCCCCCTCACAACATCGTCATTCCTATCTACATCGGCATTATCAACAGCCCTAGACCCAATTTGAATTTGGGGCAAAGAATTATCACTTGAATCGTCCAAGAATCATTGCGACCAAGTCCCTATCCAATTCATTTAGGGCTTCGCTTTAATCGGAGGAAAGAACGGCAAACGGTTGCGAACTTGCCAACAATTCTAAACCCGAGACATTCGCCTCCCAGATTTCGCCGCCACGGGGGATTCTACTGACAGAGGGGGAAGAAGAGGAACTATGGTGGTCTGATTCTAGGGTAACATAAGGATTTGAACGAGAGGCCATAATCACAATTAGAGAAAGAATGCAGCGGTTACCTGAGTAAAATTCTTCGCCGGAATGATGAAGCCCTCACGGAAATTTTCGCACACGTAAAAGATTGAAAGACAGAGGCAAAAAGAAGAAGGAAGGAGAAAAGGGTTTAAGGCGGAGAAACGAGGTATATATAAATATTGGATTCAATTTTGAAAATCCAGCACAGAATACGAAACGACATCAATTATGGTCCAATAAGATTTTAACAGTCGGGCCCCCAGTTGAATACAAAGCGACCCGACTGGGGGGTATTATTGTGTTCGATTTAATAATTCATGATTAATCGAACACGTAAGAGCGACACGTGTAATATCTATTAAAGTAATCATGCTTAGTGGACAAGTATTCGCTACTCAGATCAGGAAAGAGGAATTGAATGAGCCAAGTCGAAAAGACTCAGACGGCCAAAAGGCTCAGATATCCTGAGGGTTAGTATGCTCGCAGCCCAGACATCCTGAAAGGCTCAGATATCCTGAGGGTCAGTATGCTCGCAACCGCAGACATCCCCGAAGGCTCGAGATATCCCGAGGGTCAAGATGCTTTCGCAGCCGCCAACATCCCGAAACCCTCAGTATCCCGAGGGTCAAGATGCTCGCAAAGACAACATTCTCAAGACTCAAATATCCTCGGGGTCGGTCGAGTGCTCGACACACTGACTATATCCAAGACCAACATCCTGAGGGCTCAGTATGCTCGAGGAGGACAATATTCCAGCATAAAACTGACATGGTTAAAGGGGCGACCAAAGCATCCAACCGAGCAAAAGATTAATTTGGACGACCAAAAGAGTACCTTACAGACAAGTAAGCTCCAAGATCAATCTAGAAGACGAAGTTGGGAACGTGGCAATATCACGTGGATTCTTGCATGATCCAAGTCTCCAAATTCATGCTTGCCAACCCAGCTCATGCTTGTCGGAGTGCGATAAAAGGAAGAAAAAAGAAGAAGAAAAAGGTTCAGAAAAATTTCCCAGAAGAAGCGACACCCACACAAGAAATTCTCCAGAGAGGTGAGGAACAGAAAAATCCGAGTGATTATCCACACATACAGAAACCTTAGCACTCATATGCTAACTCTCCAAATTATCTTCATCTGTAACGATTCATCTTCATAAGATGTATCAAATATTGTACGTGTAAAGCTCGTAATACCACATCCTGGCTTGGTATGCCCCCAGAGTAGTCATTTCCTGATGAACTGGGTCAACAAATTCATCTTATTTACAATTTATTTTACACGTGCATGTTTTGTTTGTGAGTCGTTCCCAAATTAGCCACATAATACTCTTCGTAAAAAACGACTCGCGACAATTACAAAGTGTGCTAGAAACACTAACCAATTTAAAAGGTTTCAATACCCCATTATTTAAATGTTATATATAATTCACAGCAACATGTGTAATTACATTTTTCGTGATTTGCATTTTCTAATATTAAGGTGAGGAGTACGTACGACCTTACTTGAACAGAATTTGTTCTAGGCTCGTACCTCTGTATCATGAGTTTAAAAAGAAAGAGAAACTCTCTCGTGAAATATTGTACACTATGAATATATGCAATACATCATAATTAAAGTAATTTAGGCTAAAATTTGCGGGTTAACCGAACGGATCGGGTCGAGTCATGCAGGCGCGGGCAGGTTGTGGGTTGGACGAAGACGGTGGATATATATTAACAGATGCATATCATTATTGATCATGTGTTGTAGCCCAGTGGTTTATGTCTGCTCTTAATGTGTTTGTCTACTGAACACATAATTTTATTTTTTAAAATTTTTAGTGTGTTACTATATCTATATATGAGTGTTACTACATTGTTATATTGAAAAAATATTTTTTTTTGTCAATTTTTTGCGTGTTACTACATTTATGTACAAGTGTTACTACATTGTTATATTGAAAAATATCATATTTTACGTAACACGTAATTAAACATATCGTAACACATAAATATTCATAACGTAACATAGGTCACATGGTAACACATTATTGTTCATATGGTAACACATGAGTATTCACATAGTATGACGACGATATATGAACAGTGTTTCATATTACTAAAAAAATATGTGTTACTACATGAACAAAACGTGTTACTATATGAAGAAAAATGTGTTACCACATGAATAAAACCAGTACAAGCGCGAAAAGAAATTCCCAGTCCAAAATTACAGATTTAAAGAACAACTTGATGTGTTACAACATGAACAAAAAATGTGTTACCATATGAGCAAAATAGTGTTACTACATGAACAAAAATCAGTACAGACGCGAAAAAAATCTTCAGTTCAAAATAACAGATTTACAGAACTGCGTGAAAAGAGTGCAGAAGGATCTGGATTTTATCACATACTTTTTGAAGGGTAATCCAAACACCACACACATATTCTCTCTTCTTCTCGCATAATTCATACCAAAATTCAAATTGAACAACCTTATTTCATCCAATAATCGGAGCAAAAAAAGAAAATTATGGCACGAACGAGGAAGAAGAAAGCCCATGAGATTCTCCAGAAGAGAAGAGGAAGAAGAGAAAATCTGACCGCGTTCGGCTGCGCGCGCGAGGAAGAAGATGAAGAAGCCTATTGGTCCACCAACAATCTGCCCTAAAATCCGATTTTCCTGACCGCGAGAAAGAAAAAAAAACAACTTAATTGCACATATAACTTGTATGTAATATTACATACAAGTTTTTATCTAAAAAAATGTGTATACATATATATATTAGGGTGGGGACCAACAAATTTTCTATTAATAAAAAATTCATACATAAAAATTGAACTAACAAGAATATTGACTTGCGATAGGGGCAGTGCCAGGACTTTGGATGGGGTGGGGGGAGGCGGCGCCAAAATACCGTTCAACTTACACTAATATATATCCGTTAATAAAATTTAAATATTTTATATTTTCAATAGAATATATTGATATTAACCGTTAAAATGTCTCAAATACATAAGTATATCCTCAATCTATTTAATTTAGAATGTCTCTCTCTTGCATATCACGAAAATCATTTATAATTGAAATTATATAAGTTTGTCTTGCAAATTGCATGTTAATACACAGTAATAGGGCGTTTGTAAAAAAATCATATTCCACTCTTATCTATAACAAAAAAAAAAAAAAAGAACAAAACACATTTTAATACATAATACAATTTCATCTACTAGTATGTAGATCCTTCAAAATTATCATGAATAAAATTAAATTTGGTGAGTTTATTAAGTTTTGAAGGTGTGCCTATGCTGAGAAAACAAGAAAATGAAACTTATAAACTAAAAGAAAAATATTTGAAATATTAAAGTAGCAAAATGTTCGTTTGTTGGGAGAAATCCTAGCAATCACTTGTCTTTAAGGTCAGTTGCGCCCAAGACCTCTCGTTCGCTCGATTAAAGGTATAGTTGTGTGCCGCCTGTGGTGCCTGCAGCTAGATATGGGTTAAGGGAAATAAAGTAGCACCTCACTACAAGTCCGGACTTTTAGTCTAGTGGCAAACACTCGATCCTACAATTGGTATCAAAGCACAGGTCACGGGTTCGGGTCCCCATGACGCAAATAGTGGTATATTTGGCGAAAGTCGCCACGACCAAAAAAAAGGTTGTTGGGAGAATCCTAGCAGTCTCCTGTATTTAAGGTCGATTCTTAAAGACCCCTCGTTCGCTCGATTAAAGGCATAGTTGTGTGCCGTCTGTGCCGCCTGTAGCTATATATGGGTTAAGGGAAATAAAGTAGCACCTCACTACAAGTCCGGGCTTTTAGTCTAGTGGCAAGCGATATCCTACAATTCAGTAGGTCTTCTTGCCTTTATATCTTCTAGTCTTCTGATCTTCGAGTCTTCTAAGTCTTCTGAACTTCAATTCTTCTGCATAATGACTCTACTGGTCATATGAATCTTCTGATCTTCTGATTTTTAATTAATCAGTCAGTTAACATGTCTGACTGGTCCTATTACAATTGTTTTGGAACTTCCATCAAAACTATAAATTTCCGAAAATCGTTCATTCATTTAAGGCCTTCAATTTTTTTTAATCATTTTATGCAATTAAAAGAAAAATATATGAAATATTAAAATTTGGGCTTACATGCGTCGCTAAATTGTTGGACTATAAGGAACATGCATGACCAACTTATAAAATATAACTCAACTACAAATGTGTTTGTTTGTGTGGGGCCGGGGTGGGGGGCAGGCATTGGCTACTCTAGTGCTTTGCGTGGCTCGGCAACTGATTTGTGCTAGCACTATGAAAACACGGGTTTTAGTTAACTATGGAAATTAGTGACGATTTTTAGAAGCGTCGCAATTTGCGACGGTTCGGATTAAATGGGCAAAGTCAACTAATTTAGCGACAATTTTAGGAAACTGTCTAGCGATGATTTTTGCGACGGTTCTTATGAACCAAGTCAATTCGCGATAGTTTAAATTGTTGTTAAACCGTATGAAACATGAAATGTCTGGTCGGTTGGGCCACCTCCCTTTTTAATTTAAATTCAAATTTTATATAAGCGGCCGCAGCGGACAACACTGCAATTTTTCTCGCAAAAAATCATTGTCGTCGTCGTCTTTGTCCACAGCCGAGTCGCAAAGAACGAACGTGTGGTGCATGCCAATGAGTTCACCCCTCAGTGTTCTTCAATTTAATGGTAAATTTTTCTACTTTTATCCGTTTATTTTTTGTTTTGAATATATGTACGAATATTTGCATATTTCATTTATTTAATTTGTCGTTTTTATTTGCATGTTCGTACGTATATGTAATATTATATCAATGTTTATTTATTTTAGTTGATAGATTTATGATAGATTGAAGTTTAAGAATGTTTTTAATTTGACGTCACATGTTTTTAATTGATGATAGATTTAAGTTTATGAATTTGTTAGATATATTATGTTTTAATTTATAAATTGATTAACTTAAGTAATTATAATACTTGATTAATTGATATTAAATGTTAGAATTGTTAAATTGTTGGTTGACTAGGAAATGAATTTAACCCAATTTATTTGAGACTCTGTCAAAATATATTTCTTTAATGAATTTAATTAATTAATTATTTAGTGAAGTATGTTTAGGAATTTTTTTAGATATATTATGATTTAGTGATATATGTTAGAATTGTTAAATTATTGGTTGATTATGAGATGGATTTGACATAATTCAGTCAAGACTCTCTTGAAATTTAATTATTTAATTAATTAATTTGATTTACCGAAGTATGTTTAGGAATTTTTTAGATATATATTATGATTTAAAAAATATATGTTAGAATTGCTAGACTGTTGGTTGACTAGGAGATGAGTTTAAATCAATGTTAAGAGTCTACATAAATTTCATAAAAAAATAATTTATTTATATAGTTGTATTATAATTTAATTAGTTAATTTAATGTTTAATGTAGATGAGTGGTCAAGACGGTGATGACGCCCCAGCTCGTCCTACCCCCAGCACTACTAGGCGGAGGATATTCATACCTCCTATCTAGATGCCCCCTCCCTCACAGCCTCGCGGTCTGTTGCCTTTGCAAGGTCGCGGATCACCCTCGTAGGATCGCGTCCCTACTCCCTCAAAGTCTCAAGGCGGGTCGAGTTCGGGCTCTGCCCAGTCATCTTCTCATCCGGCTGGCACGGGCACCTCGTCCCATTTTCTTATCGATCTTTATGCGGGGCAATAAGTAATTTTTTTTGTTTAATTATAGAATTTGAAAGTGTGTTTCACGGGGTTGTATTTAGTAAAATCAGAGTAATGTTACACTGAATGTTGTGATACTCAAAGTAACATTCAAAAGACAGAAACAACGTAAGACTCAGAAACACAACACACGAAATTAATAAGACTTTGCACGATCTATATCAATATAGATTGTGATGTCTTATGGCCGAAATCACTATTTATCAAAATAATGAATACAAAGAGGTTCACAAATCGAATCCTCTTGAAACAATATCAAGCATATGATCTAAAGGCTAGGTGTATCTCTACACTACCAAAGGTGACCTGTTCTATGTGTATGAAACTATCTAACACCGAGACTAACATTCCACACAAAACAAATCTAGCACCAACTAACCCTACAATTACTCTCTATGATAAAATAACTCCACAACAACGACCCTATCACTGTGGATGCACTCAAGCACTCTACAGTTGATGCTTGGTTGTTGCTTCAACTAACAACATACGATTAATGGCAATGTTCGACACTTGATATGAATATCAATGTCTTCTATTTACAGACTTCGTGTTTGTCTTACTAGAGCCTCCTTGAAGGATCTAGAAACTCTTCAATCCACTCTTCCATGATCTTTGTAACTGCCCAGATAGTGGATCTTCTCTGATCTCTGAAAAACAGCCGCATGATCTAGTCCCTTTTACTCGATTCTTGAAGCTTGTGGAACCTTCTAGAATCTTGCAGAACAACCTAGATCTTCAACCTGCAGTCAACAACATCAATCACAACATTGAACATAGAAGTGTTAGTGGTTAAGAAGAAAGGACGAATACTGATGTTGTAACCAATGTTGTAACATCGGTGGCAACATCAACAATCTCCCCCATTCGATCTTTCTGCTACAACACACCTGAAATAGCAAATACATCAGGTACTATGCATGATAGAACTCATAATCATATCAGTTGCACTACTAAGTGTCACACTATTTTGTAGCTATCAAGAAATAGAATAAACATCATCAAACAATTTCATTTGTTTGAGAAACTTCAATCTGCAGAAAACTTGTCAGAGCATAATGTAAAATATATCAGAGCATATAACATATCAGAGCATATGTATATTACATTGAAACTCCTCAGAGCAAGATGTAAGAACGTCTCAGAGTAAGGGAAAATGATACAAGTACACTATGTATCAGTCCTTAAGCCTGCAGACAAAGTAGAACATATATTACTTGAACATATCTCCACCAATCATCAAGAAAATAGAGTAGAGCTGTCAGGAAGAAAGTTAACAGATCATTATGAACAATCTACACAAATTACTCTTTTCCAAAAACACAAGGTAAGATTATCAAAGCAATGAAAACAAGGATATCAGAGCAAAGATACAAAAAATCTTAACCTAAAAACAACAAAATATGATCATCAGAGTAAACTAATCATCAATACTGAAAAATAAACAGAATATCAGGGCATCAACACTTATATTTATCAACAAGCAAAACCTACCAACTATTGTTCAATAATTACATAACCAAATGAACAGAGTTTAGTAAATAACTTGCAAAAACATAAATAAGATCATATGAATAAAGAAGGAAAACAAAGAGAGTAGGAGGTGATCAAACTGAAATATATCAGCTGCAGCATCATCAAGTCCTGCACATGCCCCCCCCTCGACTTGTTCTTAACTCCCCCTATCTTCATGATCTCAAATAAAAAACTCCCCTATTCAACCATCATGGGAGATCACCATAGATTTCCTCTATGATATCATCAATGTCAGCTTCTTCATCATCATCACCTTGTTCAACAGCTTGTTCAACCTGTTCAACCGGAGGATCTGGCTCATTCTCTTCATGCACATCATTCTGAACAACCTCAGGAACATCTTCAGCAGCAGGAACCTCAGCAGCAACTTCAGGTGCATCAGGTGCTACTCCCCCTGGTGGAGCAGAAAACAACCTCTCCCAGAAGCTTTTCATGACATTCAACTCAGCAATCTGATCCTGCAAATTTTCAATTTGCTGAAGTATGAAATCCCTATGAATAGTAACAGACTGAACTGGAGAATTTCTCAAGTCAATGTCACCATCATTGTTGCCAGCATTTGGTGCAACATCCGGATTTTGAACAGCAGGTTCAACAACCTCAGGCTCAGCTTCATCTCCCTCTGCATTAGGCCTCCTGTATGGTAAGTCTCTAATCCTGTTACCTCTCAACAGAACTTTGAAGATTCCTAAATCAGGAATCATCCCACCAAGACTTTCAACATGTTCCCTAGCAATGTCCAATCTGTCCAGCAGAGCAAAGATCATACATGGATATGGTAAAACACTTTTCTTACCACCTGCACACTTCATAGCATTATCAAAGATTGTTCTCCCCAGATTGAAATTGTTCATGACCACTATTCTATACATCATAATAGCTTGAGCTTCAGTGATCTTGCTAGTGTTGGTAGTTGGCAACCAGTTTTACACAACAAATTTGTGAACAACTGAAAACAGACTTGTCAACTTGGATGACAACACCTTTGTTGTCCATCTTCTAACCATTCCACCAGTAATAACAGTCACAATTTCATTCATAGGAGGGACAACATCTTCCTCAACATCAGGGGTTCTCAAAAATGCAATTATCACACCAGGATTGAAGCCTACATTATGACCTCTAAACCTCACATGCCCATATCTCCTAAAATTTCTTCTACCAGTTCCTTTTCTCAAATTGCAGTAAAATTCATATACCCAAGTGTCAAAGAAAGGTGAAGCAAATTGTACAACATGCAAAAGATTCCTTTCCTCAAAAAATTGAATCAGATTTTGCCTATCAAATTCATAAACTCTTATTCTCCTCTCAGACAACAAAAGTCTCCTTCTCATAATGGCAAACTTAGGACTAGCAATACCATGATAAGCATCATCACTATCATCATCATTAGGTTCAGAAGATGTGTTACCTGAACTACTTGAGTCTGATTCATCAGGATCATCAGAGTCATCTATTTCTCCTGATGGTGTTGCAGCACCTTGCTCAACATCTTCATACACATCAGAGTAAGCAACAGGTTCATGCCTCCTCTTTGTCCTAACTCATTTCTAGCCTTTGTAGTAGCTTCAGGATTATTTCTGAATTTTGTTCTTCTTTCATTCCTTACAAGTAGCTCAGCAATAGGAATGACCTCATCAAAACTTTTTGAATCAACATGGACATCAGCAGTCCCATCATCATCATCAGCATCATCAGCCGCGGGCCAAGATGCTTCACTCGGTTTACTTTCCTCAACAATTGATTTCTCACTCTCCTCAGCAACATATTTTTCACTCTCCTCATCAACACTCTTCTCAACAGAGTGCTCAATTTTCTCAGCCAACTTCTCACTTTCCTCAGTCCTTTCCAAACTCTTTTCCGATTCAGATGAATCAGTCACAGCAATTGGCATTGAGGCTTGATCCAGATTAGAAGTCTTACCCCTCTTTGTCTCAGAGTAGTCCACCCTGGGCTTGTAGCAGTTCGACCTTCTCCTTGGGTTCAGAGGGCTTCACTTCTTCTTCGGCTTCTTGGAGGAAGGACAAGCAACAGCAATGTCAGCCTTAGCCTTTTCAACGGGCTCCCCCATGGAAGTATCTTCCATCTCAACATCAGCTTGAGCATCGGGTTGCGTGTGCTCGACATTTTCAGTAGCATGTTTCCAATTTTCGACCCCAATAACAAAGTCATCTGGAAATACACCATGAACATGGTTTAGGGAAGAGTAATTAGAGAAAGGTAGGATGTTCACCAGAAATTCTCCAAACATGTTCGTCGCAGGAGGATCATTGCACTGAAGCGACATGATCGCTTTGCCAACATTCAGCGGATGTTTGGTTTCAGGGAAAGCAACCGAAATTGGTTCTGGGCTCAGCAGATTCTGGAGTGTTGGGTTGGATGATTCAGCAGTAGGTGTGGCATTGGGTGAATCAATTGAAGTCGTCATTGATGCAAGAAGGTGAAGTGGGTTCGCGATTTTAGGGTTTTCAGAGGAAGGGTTTGAAGGTGTGTTTGGTGAAGTGTTTTGATTTCCAACCATTGTGCTCTATATATATCAAAAGTGTTAGTGACAAAATAGAATTAAAAAATCAATTCCAACTAATACTTTATGAAAAAACCAGTAATACCTCAACTTCTTCAAACTTTCGTACGCAAAACTCAAAACAAGTTTTCAGTACACAAACCAACACCCATTCGATCCTTAAATAGAATTCGAAATCAGCATGTTACATGCCATGATCCCACAAGGTGAATGTTCTAGAAATGAAGATCATGGGGTGCAATGTGATGAGACCATCACTCCCACTACTTCCAATATCCAAACAACATGATTTGTGCCCATTTTTATAAAATCAAAAAGCTCAAAAAATAAATAAAAACAATGTACAATCTATAATTAAGTAAAATGTGGTCAAAATTTTGTATTAAATAGTCAATTTAATCAAAAAATCACAAATTAAATAATTATCCAAGTAAAACTCAGTCAAATCAAGTCAATTGTTGCAATAAAAAATAGCACACACACACTTCAACATTCATTTTGCCTGTTTTACACAGCCAATGTTACACTTTTCCTCTTTTCTTTTCATACACTTAACTCATATTGATCCACCTTTTGAAAAGAGAACATCGTAGTAGCTAACTCTGTGCCCCATAGTTAACTTAGTGGATTATAAGCAAATTGATGTTTTATCAATCATCTTTTGAAAAGAAGACATCGTAGTAGTGAACTCCGTGCTCCATAGTTACTCAGTGAGAGATTACATCCAAAGTGTGTATCTTTTCTTTTCTTTTTGTGCATTTAAGAAGTGTGTGTCCAGATAGAATCACAATGACTTGACTCAATAAGAATTCAACTCAGAATCATATTCAAACCATGAGAATCGATCAAATAAACCAAGTGTTACAAAAATCAAACCAGATGTTGCTTCAAATGTTGTAACATTTGTTGCAACATCCACCCTACAAAACTAAGATATTACACAAACCAAGAGATTTCCTCAGAAAGGAAAACCTCTCATGATCAAGGACTTTAGTAAAAATATCAGCAAGTTGATTATCAGTGGGAACATACTCTAACTTCACAATTTAATTTTCTACAAGGTCTCTTATGAAATGATGTCTTATACTTATGTGCTTGGTAAGAGAATGTTGTACTGGGTTTTTTGAGATGTTAATAGCACTAGTATTATCACAAAACACAGTCAGAATATCATTCTCAAGTCCATAGTCATCAAACAACTTTTTCAACCACAAAAGTTGTGTACACCAACTACCAGCAGCAGTGTACTCAGACTCTACAGTAGATTGTGAAACACAATTTTGTTTCTTACTATGTCAGGAAATCAAATTGTTACCCATGTAAAAGCATCCATCACTTGTGCTTTTCCTATCATCAATGTCTCCAGCCCAATCAACATCAATATACCCAGTCAGTACACTGCTTGTGTCCTTTGTATACCATATACCAAGATCTGTTGTTCCAGCATCATATCTGATAATCCTCTTCACAGCATTCATGTGAGATTCCTTTGGATTTGCTTGGTACTTAGCACAAACACAAACACTATACATAATGTCAGGTCTACTAGAGGTAAGATAAAGAAGACTACCTATCATGGATCTGTACAGTGTGTGATCAACATCTTGACCAGCACTGTCTTTGTTCAACTTTTGAGTTGATCCCATAGGTGTTTTCATATGCTTCGAATTCTCAAGACCAAACATCTTAACCAGGTTGAAGGGTTATTTCAAATTGGACCCTTTATTACAGAATGAACCAAAAAGAAAATTGTGTACGTTATTGCGGGATGGAGGGAGTAATTATTAATTTATCGATTAATTATTAACTCTTTTAATAAATAAATTTTGATGGTCTTATGAGTATTAATTTATAGAGTTTCTACTGAAATTGGAGGGCTAGGCATATATATTACTCTCTCCGTCCCAATATTACTTGAACACTTGCCTTATTTGGACTTCCCAATATTACTTGAACATTTCCAAAAATAAAATAAAAAATATATATATATATATATATATATATATTAATACACTCACAATATCCTTATTTTATTCCACTCAAACCCACTAAAATTTACTTTACTTGATTTGCGTGTCATTTTCAGTGTTTAAGTCCTCTTGAGACGGAAGGAGTATTATTTCAACACTAATTTAGTCCCAAAACTAATAGTAAGACAACCCATTTGGCGGACTAATTCAATGAAAAGCATGGGGCCGGACATCACTAGAATATATGAATTGAGCCGACGAAATTGAAGAAAAGTTATGCCCATTTAAGGCTTAATTAAGCGAATCACATGTCAGCGACTGCTTTCCAACATGAAACTTGACTTATGTGGAAAGAAGAAGTGAGCAATAAACCGTTGGTCTTCTTCTATGAATCAGTATATATATATATGATATGAACTTGAATTATTTGATTCATTTAACTCACTTTCAACATATTTTTCTAAATTACTAAACTTGACCACTATTATACTCTGATAAAATAAAATGTCATGAACTAAAGACAAAATTTATAACATTAATCAAATTTATACAAGTTTTTGTCCTTCTTTAAATGCAGCCTTCAAATTCAGCCCACTTCATTTTCGTCCAGACTCTAAACGCTGACGTATACAAACAAATTTACGAAAAAATGAAGAATAGTTGAGAGATCTTCAAGTTTGAACAAAATTCCTTGAAAAACAATTAATACTGATTTTTTATGTGGCCTCAAAATTCAGCCCACGTGTTCCCGAGTCACCAAAACCTCGGTCCACCCCATGTCACTGAAATGGGAACTCGAATGACATTTTATTTAAAATGGTGATTATTATTAAGGTAGGATTTCTTGAGGGTTCACTTTTATTTGGAATTTAGAAATTTTGAGAGATCCAAATAAAACAAGTTACATGTATGTAAATAATCATTGGATTAATCAATTTTCGATGCCAATTTACAATTTAAAAAAATGCATTTTAAATGTAGTTAGGATCCAACTCACCTGCAAGCACACAGGGTCGTGTTAGGAATATATAAAAGAATTAATATTTCACCTCTCTTCGGACTCTAAATGGATTAAATTCTTTTAATTTCATTAAAATATATAAATATAATAGTATTAGTTGGTTTGTTAAAAGATAATAATTATTTTACTATAAAGTGATAGTTGCAAACCAGTTACTATACCAACCCAAATTAATAATTACACCCATTTTTTTATCTAACTTGATTTGTTATGGCCGGATGACTCCAACACAAGTGGGGTGTTTATTGGTGCCATAGAATCAAGTATGGAGCGAGAAAGGGTATATTAAGGGGATACTGAGTCTCCTTGTGATTTTGAAATTTTTTAAGAGTTTGTGAGTAATTTCACTTTTATTTATAGAATGAAATTATATATAATGATATATATGTTTGAAAAAATTTGAGTTGCTCTACTTGAACCTGACCATTAATTAGGGAATTTTATTTTTGACATGCGTTTAGATGATAACTACTCTATAGTTGTTGTAATATGAAGTCTTGTTCAAAAGATGGTTGTTACAAGAAATCTTATTTGTACTTCCGTTAGTTATTTGCTTGCTAAGTTATCATTGAATTTACTCGTTGCCCCAACTACTGGGAAAAAACATTTTCAACAATGAAATTAATCAAAACTTTACGACTTAATCGAATGGAATATAAATTTTTGATTGATTGTTTGATGTATACACTATAAAAAATATTTTTCGAAAAGTTAATATAAAACTATCATGCAACGCTTCCAAAACATGGAGAGTCAAAAAGAAATATTATAATTTAACTGTGTTAAATTTTTGTTTCTAAAAGTGTGTAACTACATTTAGCATTTTAATTATATAAATATATTGTATTGATTTATGTTCCTGATTTAAACTTTTATTTTCGTACTTCTTTATTATTATTAATTGAGCTCCGAACGAAAATTCTGTCTCCGTAGTCCGTACTGTACATAATGCATCACACATTAGTTAAGTCCATACAATTAATTCATGTAGGTCCCGAACGGGTTTTGTGAGGGCAGAAGTCTAGAGGGGAGGGGTGAATAGACTTAAAAACTTTTTGTGCAGATCGTGTGATTGCGATTAGCCCGATCGAGTGCAAGTGAATCAATTTGGATCGATATCCAATTACTAATCGCTGAAGGCGGTCGATTCAGTATCAATCGATTTAACCGATTGTGCGAAGCTAAATTTACCCGTGTGAAAAACCAGTTTAATAAATCGATTCCAAAGTCGATCTTTCAACCATTGACTAAAGTGTCAAACCCGATCGATCGAAGCTTGGTGCTAGCTGATCTTAACTTAGAATATGTATGCAACTTTAATTAAGTTGTGTGATTGTGTAAAACAGCTTAATCAAAGCGGTAAAATGCACACAAGATTTATAGTGGTTGGACAACCGATCCTACGTCCCACTCTTCCCTATCACAAGGGCACCAACTAAAACCAATGGACTTAGATTATTGTATTAGTCCAACACAGTACACCAACAGATATTTAAAGAGTTCCCACTCAACCGAACCCAGAAATCAGAACTAGAAACCCTAGTCTGAAATCTTGCTAAACAACTTAACCTAACTTTGGGTTTTGGGTAAGATTGTTTTTGTTCCAACTTTGAAATCTTTCCTATTTTTAAGTAGCCTATCAGCTAGATGAAAAGATTTATGTGCTAAGAACTATGGGATGAACACTTAGAAAATAATCTTCAAGTTTGTGTTCTTCGTGCGGAAATTTGATTATAGCTTGAGCTTCTTGATAGTTTCCGTGTCTTCACTCTGAAGAGTAATCCCATATTTATAGGCCTCGAAATCAAAGAGCCGTTGGAGAGCAATTTAAATTTTCGGCTATATTTGGTAGACTTGCAGGATTGATGTGACGTGCTTCAGGAACGGCATGGCCGAAAGCGTGAATAGTGTCTTTTATAGCCGTTTGAGAAGCAGCACCAAATCCCGTAATTGCCGGCTCCGATCATACATGTCTTGTTCTTATTGGTTAACAGAAGCACCTTTCAGTGTTGTTCTACCAACTAAGGTTGACATTCTTCTTGTTCAGATCATCGGCGTATGATTTGGTGAAACATCAGTTTTCACCTGGTGAGCTGACCTGATCAGTCTACCTGATAGAGTCTTCTGGTGCCAGTTGTCTTAGCTTCAACTAACAGACTCGACTGATGTAGGTCTTCTGGTCTGATCTTCTGGAAGTCCTCTGATCTTCAAGTCTTCTGAATTTGTACTTCATGACTTCAGCTGCGATATCTGACTTTATCAGATCGATCTGATCTTCTGTCCTTCTCTTGCCTTCTGGCCTGTCGGATATCAGCTGTTCTTCAGATCTTCAGATCTGACCTATACATATTGAGGTTCCCCCTCAATATGTGACCTATCTTCTACATCAGTTGTTCTATACAATAATTATCAACTGGTATTCTTATAACTGGTAATAAAAACATCAGTCAGCTAACAGGTCTGACTGGTCCTATTACATGTGTTTTAGAACTTTCATCAAAACTCTAAATTTCCCAACAATTTCCCCCTTTTTGATGAAACCAAAACACTTGAGAAACCAAGCACAGTTGATAAATATAGAACGATAAAGAGCATATAATCAGAAGACAATGAGATTTTGTCTTAGGATCAGAAAATAAACTTTTCTTTCATTAGATTTATCGATTACATATTACATCAGAAAAGTTTGAGTTAAAAAGCAGCTGATCCTAAGTAGTCTTCTGATTCTTCATTCTCTTGGCTTGTATCCTTCTGGCATTTCTCTTTGATCTTGAGGGATTTTGAAAATTTGGTATAGCTTCCATTTAACATCATTGATCTGCTGAGGATCAGTTATGCGCGCTTTGCTCAGGATGTCAAAATAGAATCTTTGAAATGCCAGTCTGTCAAATGAGCCATCTGCCTTCTTCGAGTAATCCATCACGTCATACTCTTGACGAGATATTTTTACATTGATTATTTTGGCCTCATTTTCCAGATACTTCAGAAAATCTGGGTATTTGTTCTCCAACCAGTTGAGGAATTCTGCATCTGGAGATTCTTCTTGTGGAACAAGATCTAGAACAAAAGCATCCGAAGCCATTCACTTGATCTTATTCCAATCCTCAAACCCATCGGATGTGCGCGGCCGGTTTTGGAATGATCTCATCAATTCTTCTTTGGCGGTGAGGTTCCGATCCGATTTTCCAACTTTTCCTTTCTTTGCCCTCGATCCGTATTTCTTTTTTTCGATCCATTTGCTCTGCCAATTTTTTTCGCCCTTCTTTCTTCTTCACTTATTCGGGCTTCTTGTGTCGCTCTTTTTTTTGAGTTTCTCGGCCAGTTTTCTTATCGGCTTTAGATCCGTAAGTCAGGCTTCTTGTGACTTTCTTAGTCCGAGTGGATCGTACAAGTTGTAATGTCCCAAAGACCAGTTTAACTTTCTTGCCTTTGACTTTTCCATCTTCTCGTAAATTTCGTTAGCAAAAAGATCCAGATGGTCTAGTCTTTGGCCATAGGATTCAACTGTCTGAATCAGGTCTTCTGTTGTTCTGATAGGGTCAGTTGGTTTCTCAATCCGTCCTTCCCCCTTTTTGGTTTGATCAAAAAGAGCAGTGAGGTGGGAAGTCAGAGATCCAAAGCTGACTGATATGGCCTTGTTAAGATCTTCAACAGATAAACTTTGAGCTTGAGCAGATAGACTTTGAATCTTCGAGATCACTTCGTCTTAGACAGATTCCATGGCGAGAGAGAGGGTAAAAATTAGTTTGTCAAGTTTTTTCTTGATCATTTCTAGCTTTTCAAAGGACCATCGAAGAGAAACTTGTTGTTGATCAACCTGGACTAGCTTGTCATCAACTGTCTTCTTAAATTCAACAGTCAGGTTGGTCACAGTTTGAGAGAACTGATCTTTGATTGCCTCAATCTGGGAAATAGCCAATTCCCGGTTGATCCGTTATTTCTTTGAGGCCAATCGCCTCTGATCAGCTATTGTGTTGCTAAGTTGATTAGCCAACACTCCCTCAACTTCTTCTTTCAGGAGATCTTTAAAACACGATCCGATCTCCCCGGTTGATCGTGATGATGTGAGTTGTAGGAATATTTTATACACCGATCTTTTTTCGATTGTTTACGCCTCCGGTGGGTGGTCATGAACTATGACACCGGTTCCACTATCATCGGCAGCTCCCACATCCTTCATAGGATCATCTGCTTTAGGAGTTTCTTCAGCAGGCTCCAGTTCACCTTGTTCAGTCAATCCCAGCTTCCTGTGGATCAGAGCTTTGATCGATTCAACAGTTATCAGCTCAGCTGGTGATCCTACTTGAGCGATTTTTCTTCATGTCGAAATCAAAATCTGCGAATTCATCAAGACCTCCCATCTCTGTTCTATAATGATCATAAAATCTGAGAAGCTCTTTAACTGGAGATCTTTCCAGGTGAGGATCTCCATTACTTCCTCTCGAATAACAGGATGGGCTACCAACTCTGGATACAACTCATCAATATCGCGTTCAATTTGCATTCTGACCATTTTCCCGGTGATGGTCTTGGATGATTTGGACTCAGGAATTATCTGTTCAGATCGACCAGATTCCGGTTGATGAGATGTAGAGGGTTCTGGTGGTGTCTGAGTAGGCGGAAGTTGGCTGATTGGCTGAATCTGCGAGGTTCTTTTGTAGAAGCAAATACGTCCGGCTCTGCGGCGGTGATCTTTACGTTCCGAACCGATGAACTTTCGGGTTCAGCGCAGGCGGGGAGAAGGAGAAATATGCTTTCAGCGACCCAAGTCCGAGTGTTGAATCGGTTCAAGATTGAGGAGAAGGAGATCGTTAAATCTCTTTTGCTCTTCCCTCAGAATGTTCTGGCGAGCTCTCTTGAGAAGCTTTGCTGTCCGATTTTTTTGGTGATTTACGTAGCGCGTCAAGTTGCTCTCGCACTCCTTCTTCATCGACTTCGTCTTCGAAATAAGTCATGGTGGCCTATTTTGCCTTCTTGGCCTGTTCTCCGAGCCTTTACCGTTTTTCTCTTTTTCTTTTGGGGAGCATCCGTGCGAGCGTAAATGCCTCCTTGTTCTTTCCTTTCTTCACCTTTGGAGGGTGGGGCGCGTATCATCATCGGATGGCCCATATATAGCCGGATGTGGTTGTGAGGAAGGCCTTGTAGGACTTCATCCGTTCTGATCCCATTCGGCATTTGGCATTTTGTCCTTCAGAATAACTGCAACCTTGTTGAGATTGCTGATTCTCTTCTTCAGATAGACTTGCCTAAGATCATTAACTCCAAATTTTTCATGTTCTTGGAGCAGAATGGCCTTCAGGAAGCCATGCCAATTGATATTCTTGGCTTCATCGATTATCGCACCATCTTTGTACATTTTTACGGATGTTAAAGCATCAAATTTGAACGAAATACCCATGATTGTTTTTGACAAGATGTCAAACAACAACGATCGATATTTCCTTTTTAACATAGTCCGACAAAACTCCGCGTCCGGTGTTTGTCGGCCTCTCTCAGAGAGTTCATTTCGATCAGCTCATCTTCATTCTCCTCAGAGGTGAGCGGGGAGATTTCTTCCTTTGGGCAAGTGAGCAGACGAGTTATGTCGAGATTTGAAAGTCCGATCTCCTCTCCGTTAATCAAGAAATCGGTTCATCTCCGTGATTGTCCGTATCCACCTTCAAATTTCTTAAGAATTCCAGTGCTTCATACTGAATTACCGGATTACAGTGAGCAGCACATTATTTTTCAAGACCTCCCTTCTTCAGAATTTGTTCAACTTCCATTGATTCTGGATCCTGCGTAACACCAAACTTTACAAATTTGTCATCGACAATTTTTGTTGCCAGATCCGCATAGTTGCACATAATCTTTCCCATTCTGTGAGTGACCATCTACAACAAGATAGACTCGATTAAAATTGTGCATAATCATAAAGATATCATATATTGATTATCAGACCTATTCTCAGGCATAGTAATCGATAAATACATACGGATACCAAGAAATGATAAGGCATATCACAGGATAACATATATAGACATAATCTATGTGATCAATGGATTTTGGAAAAGAAATTCATCAAATAACCAGAAATTACCAGATTCTCGCTTTTTTCGAAAATAAGTTTGAATCGCAAGAAAAAACACTTTGAATCACGTAAAGGTAATTTTGAGTTTTCGAGAATAAATCGCAAGATTTTTTGAGAAGAAGAATACTCGGTAGGGTTTTGATGAAACTTATAAGATGGAGGAGGAAAATCGAGATTAGAAGATCAACCGCTTTGAAAAGGTTAAATGATCCGATTGAGCGGTTTTGATCGTGTGGTCAGGAAAAGCACGTACGATTGCCTTTTGGATTTAAAAGCACATTTTGTGGCAATTAATACAAATACCCCACGTCCGCATTAAATATTTTGCAGGATATACGTCACAAAAGTAGTGTGTACAGTAAAGGCAAATATTATCAGATAATATCAGATAAGTAAGCAGTAAACAAGGAAATAGAAAAGCGTATCTGGTTGACTGATATTGTAATCAGTCAATACCACTTGTAGTTGTTGATTCCACTTGTTGATCTTAGTCTTCTGCCTAATCCTTATAATTTCCCAACTGTCCTTTTCAACTGATCCGCTTCACTTTTTGCGTCCTCGATTTTCCTTTTTTTCGATCCTCGCCGATGGGTTGAAGTTCCCCTTCAACCAATTATTTCTGATTTCTTATTGACTGATATATCTGATTTGTTGAGGTATCATACTCAACTGATCTTCCTCATCTGATCAGTCTCTTATCTAATCAGATTTCAGTTGACCTAATCTGATTCTACTCAGACCAAGCCAATTCTTGGGATAAGTGTTACCGCCAAAACTTAGTTCTTGAAGAATTGAATAGTAGTCTCGATTCCCTAAGTCGGCACGATTTGACATTTGTAATAATAGTCTGGATACTTCGTAATGTCAAATCGCCGTAAATTTATCCAATTATCAGTCGCGTGTTTCCTACACGCTGTCCTTGTGGTGCAAATTTCTCTAAAAGGCTTTGAGAAATCAAATTTGCATTTGCACCCTTGCTTGGCCTCTATAAATTGGACCAATGATTTACACAACATAACCCATTCACCATACTTATCTTCTTTGTAAATCATGTATTCTGGTGAACCCTTATTTCCGGTGAAACTTCCGGCAAAAACCTTTACCCTTTTTCAATGATTTCAGCTTCTCAAATCAACCCTGTGTGTCCCTTATTACTGCTTTCGTCATCATCAAAGATTACACATACAATTATTGCCAAGCTTCTCTACCACCGAGGCGGTGGATCAGCTATCGCAAATGAGAAGACACTTCTCCTAACCGTATGCACCTTGTGTGCCTATCGAGATGACGGAATTAGCATCAACAGACTCAGTCTGATATAAAACATGAGTTTGATATACGATCTTGATCAGACAACAACTGATCTTCGTATATCAACTCTATTTTTTTCATGTGACACATGTGGCCATGTGATATTTGGATCACTTTCTTGGCACTTGTGTCCCATTTAACAGCTGGAGAGCCCATTGATTTCAGGTCTAGGGGCTCTGGCTTAGAAATCCTTTCAAACGCCGCTCTCCTCCTAACTCCAGCTCGAGGGTGGCTTTAGGATTATTTCAAAGCCTTCACACCTGTTATGTGGGGGGAAATGGGAGCATCATTTTAAAATCACTCTCTCTCCCCTTCTAGGGTTAGGCTTAGGGTTTTTTGGTTTAGGGTTTATGGCTTATGTCTTGACCTCCCAGTCCTTTTGTACTTGTAACTTGTAATGTAAATCGACCTTGGTCTTTATCAATGAAAATTTCTATTATTCCATTGTTGTGTAAATTTCCTGTTTTCTTATGCGATGTAAGCTTTAATCTTGTGAATCTTGCTTGTTGAATATCAACTTAATCGACTTACAAAGTATGAAATAACCAAACTGATTTAATCAGATAAACCTTTAATCTGATCGCCTTTTAACGATAATCCGTAAATCGATCGCCTTCTCATATCGGTTCCTTGATCGATCTTACGATCGATTGAGATACCAAACTCAACCGATTTCTCTTAACTTTAGTTAGTCTCTTAACCACCGGTTACGAGATCATCCATCAAACATTTTAGGTGCTTTTTCTCCAAGATCCAAAAGCCCTTGCTCATTGCATAATTCTCTCGAATCGATCTCGATTTAGTGGCTTGGTTAGAATATCGGTTTTTAGATATCAAGATGAATATTTTCCATTCTCGATATTCTTCTTTTTTTCAACATGATCTCTTATAAAATGGTGTCTCGACATCCACATGCTTGCATCTTGTATCTATTCGAGGATTTTGAGTGATTGCAATAAAGACTATTATCGCACACGAAATATAGGTACATTCTTAGCTACAATGTTATAATCCTCACCGCCGACTAAGCCAGAGCGGGTTAGAAAACAAATTTTCCTCGCAACCATATATTCTCGCTTTAGTAGTAGATGTCGAATCGATGTCTGCTTTTTTGAAAAACCACGAGATCGGTTTACTTCCTAAAAAAGCGACATGTTCCCGAGGTTGACTTCTGTCAATTTTGCAACCTCCATAATCGTAATCGAGAATACCCACTAAGCTCCAGATTATCATCGATGGGTAAAATAAACCAAGGTTTATTGTCCTTCAGATACTTAAGAATCCTTTTAGTCAAGCCTAGGTGACTTTGCATTGGATTTGCACGAAATCTGCACATACACCCATCGCAAAAGTGATATCCGGTCTCTTTGGCGAATCGGTATAGTAAAGATCCAATGAGAGCCCTATATTCTTTTCGATTGGTTTTCGACCATCCTCATCGGATCCATCTTGAATCCAAATAACATAGGAATTTCGCTTCCTTACGCTTTTGAACTCCAAACTTAGCCAATAAACTCCTAGTGTACTTTGCGGTAGATGAATATCCCTTCTCATACTTTTGCTTAACTTGTAGACCCAGTAACTCATCCGACCCATCATGGACATCTCGAACTTCCCTTGCATCGACGCTTTGTCAATCTTTCACATAGACTCTTGTTGGGAGATCCAAAGATGATGTCGCCCACATAAATCAAACCATCGTAATATCTTCTCCATCTTCTATTCTGAATAAGGTTCTATCCACTATTCCTTTAGTGAAACCACTGTCTATCAAGAACTGAGAGAGTGTATCATACCAAGCTCGAGGAGCTTGTTTCAAGCCATAAAGAGCTTTTCTTAAACGGTACACTTGGTTGCCCTTTTCAAAGCCTGGAGGTTGTTTGACATAAACTTCCTCTGCTAGTACCCCGTTTAAGAATGCACTTTTACGTCCATCCGATACACAAAGAACCCTCTGGGGGAAGCATATGCCGAGAAACAAATATAATGGCTTCTAGGCGGCGGATCGTGCAAAGGTCTCATCATAATCAATTCCTTCTGATTGTGAATACCCCTTAGCAACAAGTCTTGCCTTATTTCTGGTTATGACATTTTTCTCATCTCTCTTGTTCTTGAATACCCACTTTGTGTCAATTACGTCTTGATGAGTTGGTCTGTCCACCAATTCCCAAACTTGATTTCTCTCGAATCGTTTCGGCTCCTCTGCATGGCTAGAATCCGAATTTGCGTCTTGTAGAAACTTCCTCTATTGTTGTTGGTTCCTTCATAGGCGGATAACACAATACATGGCACTTTCACTGTCGATGTCTAGTTTTAACTCTATCGGATGGGTCTCCGATGATCGATCGGTTGGATGACCGGTTATCCAGTCCTTCGCTACGATTTAAATCGGTTTGGAAAACATCATCCATTTCTGATAATAGTTCATTACTAGAGATTGGGAGTGGTGCAGATTTATGATCCACTTGATAAGAACATGTCTCGGTGATGTTGGACTCATCATGTCTTTGATGTCCGCTTAAGTGAGAACTTCAAGTGTTCCCCCGAACCGGATGGTTTCGTTGATCTTATCTCGGTATGCCGAACTTCTTCATCGACAGTTGTTTGTACCTTAGGATCTGATTGACCTGGTGAATCAGCTAGATCTGGAATGTATACTGTTACGAGTTCTGATCCTTTTTCCTTGATCATTAGCTGATCCATTTTCGTGCATCAGGTACTGGTTGATCTGGTACTTCTTGTTCTGAGGCAGATTTCTCTTGTTCAGAAGATGTTTCATCAAAGACTACATGGGTGTTTCTTCCACAACTAGGGTTCGCTTGTTGTAAACCCTGAAAGCCTTGCTAGATGAGGAATATCCTAAGAATATACCCTCATCTGACTTGGCCTCAAAAGTCTTCAACTGACTCTTCCCATTGTTGTGTATGAAACACTTACACCCAAAAACATGGAAGTAAGAAACACGAGGTTTTCGCCCTTCCCACATTCATAGGGTGTTTTGTAGTGAGCCTTAGTTAGAAGACATCCGCTTACGAGTGTGGCATGCAAGATTGATAGCTTCTACCCGAAACGGCTTGGTATTGCATGTTCAAATAACATAGTCTTGGCAGAACTTCTTTGAGTGTTCTGTTTCTCTCCGCTTCTGCTACTCCATTACTCATTGTGGCGTTCTTGCAAATGATGTCTCATGTCAGATACCGAACTTAGTGTAAAAATCAAGAATAAAAGAGTTCGAAATTCTCAGACCTTTATCCGATCCGATTTTTACTACTTTACCACCCTTTTCATTTTGTAATCTCTTGAAGCAAATGAATATCTTTGTTGTCGTCTCATTCTTCTTATGTAAGAATACAACCCAGGTAAACTTGGAATAATCATCCACAATTACCAGAGTATATTTAAATCTCACGAGACCGACCGTGTAATCGGGTCCAAATAAGTCCATATGAAGTACCGGTACAATACTCTGCTTGATGCCGGTCGAGGATTTCCTTGAATGAGGCTTTAACTGTTTTTCCCTTCGACATCGACACATGTCCGATCCTTAGAAAATACCTCATTCTAAGTCCTTCCACTAAAGACATCCTTGCTATCTTATTAAGAGTTTTAAAGTTCAGATGACTCATTCTTTTGTGCCAGAGCCAACTGCTACTTTTGGAACTCTTAACAATCAGGCATGCATTTCTTGGGCAACTGTTCCAATCTGCTATGTAGATCGTCCCTTTCCTTGAACCAGTTAGCAAGATCTGTTGAGTGGCTTGATTTTTGATAGTGCATTGATCAGTCGAGAACTCAACACTGAATCCGTTCTCATGAGAATTGAAACCCGAATAATGTGTTATGCTTTAAACCTTCGACATACGAGACTCGAAAGAATTGTACATCATCATTCTCTAAGGTTCGAATCCTCTGGTAAAACCAAAGTTATCATCAAGAGTACACACGCGGGCCTTTTTTGTTCTATGTAAGAGCTAAGGAGATGTTTGCTTCGAGTCATGTGCCTTGAGCATCCACTATCGATGTACCAGATAGTTGCTTGTACACCTCCTTTGTTGGCCGACCCACGCGAACCTTGCAACCAAATCAGGCTTTAGGTACCCCTTTTGGATTGGGTCCTGAGGGGTTAGGGTTGGTTTTAGGGATCCATACAAACAGGGCACTTCTATTGTAATCAGTTAGATCGAAGGCCCCGATTTGTCTCCCCATACATATCAACATAATCATCGTCTCTTTATATGCTTTCTCTCGATTAGTATGATTATTCGTGTGAGCCTTGGGTGACTTAGAAGACTTGGGATTTATCTTTCTTTGTTTGTCTTCTTTTAATCCAATGTGACTCGGTCAAAGCTGACCTAGGTTTTTGATTATAAGGGTAGGTACGATTTGCTACCATCAAAAGATTCATATCTTTTTTTTTTAGCATAGGTGGTTTTTGCGGTTTACCTATAGCTTGCTTATTAGGCGGTGACCTTGATTGGGTCTCGATTAGATTTCCCTTTGTGGGTTGTCTTTTCGACGATACGATCTGTTGATCGAGTTGAGATCTCTTCGTAAGAACCGGGTTCTTCATTGATTCCTCTACCGATGCTTTACCGGTTGAGTCCATTTCTTTCCTTTTCGATTAGGCACCGCCTTTACTTGCTCAACAGTATTTTTCCCTTATCGATACAAGTTTAGCTTTTTAGTGTATCTTTGTCAGAAACTCGTTTGATTACACCTTTTTGAAGTGAATCAAACGGGGCTTTTGAGGATGTGGAAGGGTTTTCATACCCAATTCCCTTCTTGTTAGTCGGTGTTCGAAAATAGGCGTTCATATCTTGAACGGTTTTAGATGACTTTGTGAAAACCTCTATTTTCTTGCGCAAACTATCCTCAGAAGATTTTAGACTCTCATGTAGTCGGAATAGCTCATCAAATTTAGCTTGAAGGATTTTAAATCATCGAACTTCTGTTTGTTGATCGCTAACTGATCTTTGATCTGCTTCTCCTGATCAGAAGATTTAACTTTCGAAATGTTAAGTTCCTCGGTTACCTTTCCGGCGGTTTTGATGCAGATTTCATTCCAAAGCTTTTATTTGAGAGCGTTCTCTTTAACAAGCTGATTATTTCTGATCCTTAGCTTGTCATTCTCAGCTTCCACTATAGTATAAGTGTCTACTGCATTAGAGAGATCATCAAGCAATTGCTCAGAGTAGAGCTGCAGGTCAATCTCTCCAGCAGGTGTGCTAATAATAGCAGGTGTGGAAGCGGAACCAAGCGAAAGGTTTGGAGGTTACCTCAGATTGGTCCTCCTTGGCCATCAGGCAGATTTCATCGTCATCTGAAGAGAATATCAGATCTTCATTCTCATGGAAGTCAACAACACTGCTTATCAGACAGAAGTCTTCTACAGATGAGTACCCAGAATCCTCAGAGGGCAGATAGGAATCATCAATTCCAGATGTGTCAGCGACCAGGGCTTTCCTGTCTCTATAACGTTGCTCTCTTCTGTTCCGCTTTTCTTCTCTTTCTTTTGGCGTCAGGTCTGGGCAATCTGCGCTGTAGTGACCTGGTTTCTCACAGTTGAAACACGCTCCACGATCCACGGAACCTTTTCTTCCAGGTGAGTCATTAAAATCTCAGAGAATCTATCGGTGACTTCCCTTTTAAATAATGTCGAGCTCCTTCGCCGGATCATTATCTCTTCTCTCATCAGTCAGATTATCTCTTTTCTTTTCTTCTCTGTGATCTCTTCGATCATCAGATCTGGTTCTTTCTGGAGATCTGTCAGCTGATCTCCTATCTCTTCCTCTGCTATGTTGATAATCTTTATAGAATCTGCGATACTTACCAAGTTGAATGTTTGATTTTTCAAGTTTCCTGGTAAGCGAAATGCGTCTGATCTACTGATTATTATGTTTCCAACAGTTCGGTGGCCTTGATCTGCTGGCTTTGGTTGCTTTAAAACGCATAAATCGATTTAGACGTTGAGGCTTCAGCAGGCGTCTCGTCTTCATCTGCTTGTCCTCTTTCGATTAAGTCGAACTCGTGAGCTTTAAGGCTTAGGAACAAGCTACTTGGCTTCATCTTTGAAATGTCTTGGCAATCCTTGATTCTTTGTGACTTTCATGTCCCATTTCTTGGTGAGAGATCTTAAGATCTTGTAGTTGATATCTTTGTCCCCACATCTCTACTACCAAGTTCTCGTGAGCTTATTTATGACATAGTAATCCTTCCATCTCGTTAGGCAAAGATCTTGAGTTTTCGAACTTCACCCGGTTAAACTTGTAGTCGGCTGTCTTTGATCTGATCATTTCCTTCGCATATCTCAGCTAGAGTATCCCACATTGCTTTCGCGGTCTTGAGATATTTTATCTTCTCCTTGGTGACTTTATCCATCGTCTTCATGATTATATGTCCGCGATTGTATCTAGAGTATCTGACTTTCTTTCCTCTGCATCCATCGTTGGGCTTTTTTTCGCACAAGACTTCCCGTGCGGCAAAGTCTGGATCTCATCCAACTCTGGGTTGTCGTGATATATGATGATTTGTCCTCTTTCAATGACTTCCATCATTCTGCCGCTTATCGATCCTAGATGGTTGCACATATATATGGCCCAATCTGCATACTCATCAATTGAGAACTTCGCAAATCATGATACATACCGGGTATTATCCATCTTTGAGTGATTTTGGAAAAAGCGGATGAGTTTTTAAAAACGGTTTTTCAAGATCTGCTCAAAAGACCACAAAGATTCTTCCTCAAGAATCGATAATACTCAAAGCCGATGATGGTCCAGAAACCACCGCTCACGATACCACTTGTAGGTCCCGAACGGGTTTTGTGAGGGCGTAAGTCTAGAGGGAGGGGTGAATAGACTTACAAAACTTTTTGTGTAGATCGGGTGTGATTGCGCTTAGCGATCGAGTGCAAAGTGAATCGATTTGATCGATATCCAACTTACTAATCGCTCAAGGCAGATCGATTCGGTATCTATCGGTTTAACGATTGTCAGCGGAAGCTAAATTTTACCCGTGAAAAACCAGGTTTTAATAAATCGATTCCAAAGTCGGTCTTTCAACCGGTTGACTAAAGTGTCAAACCCGATCGATCGAAGCTTGGTGCTAGGTGATATTAACTTAGAATATGTATGCAACTTTAATTAAGTTGTGTGATTGTGTAAAACAGTTAATCAAAGCAGGTAAATGCACACAAGATTTATAGTGGTTCGGACAACCAGGATCCTACGTCCACTCTTCCCTATCACAAGGGGCACCAACTAAACCAATCGGACTTAGATTATTGTGTTAGTCCAACACAAGACACCAACAGATATTTAAAGAGTTCCCACTCAACCGAACCTGTAAATCGAACTAGAAACCCTAGTCTCGAATCTTGCTAAACAACTTAACCTAACTTTGGGTTTTGGGTAAGATTGTTTTTTGTTCCAACTTTGAAATCTTTCCTATTTTTAAGTAGCCTATCGGTAGATGAAAAGATTTATGTGCTAAGAACTATGGGATGAACACTTAGAAAATAATCTTCAAGTTTGTGTTCTTCGTATGCGAAATTTGATTATAGCTTGAGCTTCTTGATAGTTTCCGTGTCTTCACTCTGAAGAGAGTAATCCCATATTTATAGGCCTCGAAATCAAAGAGCCGTTGGAGAGCAATTTAAATTTTTTCGCTATATTTGGTAGACTTGCGGGATTGATGTGGCGTCTTGAGAACGGCATGGCCGAAAAGCGTGAATAGTGTCTTTTATAGCCGTTTGAAGTTAAACACCAAATCCGTAATTGCGGCTCCATCATCATACGTGTCTTGTTCTTATTGGTTAATGAAGCACTTTTCGGTGTTGTTCTACCAACTAAGGTTGACATTCTTCTTGTTCGGATCATCGGCGATGATTTGGTGAAACATCGATTTTCACGGTGAAATGACTTTGATCGGTCCTGGCGGATCGATCTACTGATAAGTCTTCGGTGCCATTGTCTTAGCTTCAACCAACTAACGGACTACCGATGTAGGTCTTCCGTGCGATCTTACGAAAGTCATCCGATCTTCAAGTCTTCTGAATTTGAACTTCATGACTTCAGCTGCAATATCTGACTTTATCAGATCGATCTGATCTTCTGTCCTTCTCTTGCCTTCTGGCCTGTCGGATATCAACTGTTCTTCAGATCTTCAGATCTGACCTATACATATTGAGGTTCCCCCTCAATATGTGACCTATCTTCTACATCAGTTGTTCTATACAATAATTATCAACTGGTATTCTTATAACTGGTAATAAAAACATCAGTCAGCTAACAGGTCTGACTGGTCCTATTACATGTGTTTTAGAACTTTCATCAAAACTCTAAATTTCCCAACAATTCATCTAGTCAATTCGTTCAAGCACATATTTGAAGAGACACAATTAATGTATTCAAGAACTCCATCTACACTTTTGACTAGTCTAATCCATCCAAAAAATATTTATGCATTTATTTTAAAAGGCCAGTCCCAAATTTATTTACTCATTTTCATAAAAAATAATAAAATAATTATACTATTTTCAAATATCTCTCTCAATATCTCAAAGTTACTATCTCTATCCCAAAATAACGTGCACGTTACTTTTATTATCGAGTTTTAGCGAACGAATTATTTATTAGTATTCAAAATGATAAAAATAATTTTTAAGGAGGGGTATGATATATCTACCTCTCCTCTATTATATGTCTATTTAAAAAATACTTTATCATTTCAAATACTAATAAAAAATTCGCTCGCTAAAACACGAGAAAACAGTAAATGTGCGCACGTTATTCCGGGACGGAGAGAGTACATCTTATGTCACTATTCTTACTTACAAAAAGTCATCTACTTTAATAATAAAGTAAAAAAATAATAATAACTAAAAATCATTTTATTATTATAAATATTAATAAATAACCCCACATTAAAACCCGTGCCAAAAAAGTAAAGGGGGTGTGAGTATCTGTTATTGTACTACTTAAAAAGAGTTTACAGAAAGGAAAAACATATACAAGAACAAGAAAGCCTTCTTCCAAAACACATAATCAGCTTATTCTCACTTACATAATGTACGAAATTAATGAAGCCCTTCCGTTTACATTTTCAGCTCTTATATCTCTATTCCTGTTATGGTTGATCACCAAATACTTGTGCAATCCTTCTAGAAGCAACAATTCACCACCATCGCCATTAAAGCTGCCAATAATCGGAAACCTCCATCAACTTGGGCCCGTGCTCTACAGGAATCTCCGATCGTTGGCCCGAAAACACGGCCCGCTCATGCTTCTTCACTTCGGCAGCGTTCCTGTCCTGATCGTCTCGTCTGCCGATGCAGCACGCGAAATTCTTAAAAATCATGACGTCAGCTTTGCGGACAGGCCTCTGTACAAGAATGGCAAGATTTTTTCATACAATGGCAAAGACTTGGCGTTTTCGCCGTACGGTGATTACTGGAGACAGGCAAGTTATATATATATGTTGGCTGGGATGGGATGTAGCCCGCCCAAAATTTTAATATTTTTTATATATATTTTTTAAGAAATAAAAAAATATTTAGTAGCCCACCCAAGTATCGAACCTCAAACTTCGTTTGCATACTTTATCATGAAGCTACATCTATTTTCACTCATTTATTTGAAAAATTACATTAAAAGAAAATATATCGAACCTCAAACTTCGTTTGCATACTTTATCACGAAGCTACATCTATTTTCACTTATTTATTTGTAAAATTGCATTACACGAAAATAGATGATTGCCTACAAATATTTTAATAGAACTGCGGAATTTCCAACAAAAACAGATCAGTTCTTAAATAGTAAGGACTTATTACGATTTGTCTACAAATTTTCTAATCATATAGGCACAATTTTTTTAAATCATATAGGCATTTTCAATTATAGGTAAATATTTCTACGAAAATGTAGTTCATAGGTAAATTTGTTTGTAGGTCATTTCTAAACTACAAATATAATTGCCTACAGAGATATAAGTTATCTGATGAATTATTTGTGTAGATAATTTATTTGCCTACAAAAAATTATAAAGGTGTAGATAATTTGTTTTGTTCATATATAATTTATATGTCTACTAAAATTTTAAAAATTTATAAACAAATCGTAGACAATTCTCACTATTTAAGGAGTAAATTATTTTTTGTTAAAAAACTCCGTAGTTATTTGGAAAATTACGTAGGCAAATTTTTTATAGGATAAAAATATTAACAGTTCATTTTACTTATTTCGCATACTATACCACAAAGCTGACAAATTCTCCTCTGCACCATTTGCATCAATTTTGATTTGGTGCAATTGGATTTCAATTCAGTTTTTTTTTAATCGGGCCCGACCCAAACCCGGCTCGGGCCCGAACTCGACCCGAGTGGTTCATGGTTCACTCGGCCTGAGTGGTTCGTGGTTCACTCGGCCTGAGTGGCCCAAATACTATACCGTTTATTTTTTTGTTCTGTAATTATTTAAGTCCGTCCTATTTTTTGATTTTGACTCCGCCGTTACAGGCGAGGAGCAACTTCGTTCTGAAGCTGCTTAACAACAAAAAGGTTCAATCTTTCGGGTCGATCAGGAAAGAAGAAATAGGGCTTTTCGTAAAAAAAATCGAAGAATCTTTAGGACAGGATGTGAATATGAGTCAGATGTTTATAGAGTTCTCTAACGATTTAATCGCCAGAGCAGCGTTTGGCAGGAAGTATAGTGATTGGGAAAATGGGAACCTATTTGTGCGTTTGATTGATGAATTAACGGCACTGATGGGGGCTGTTTGGTTGGGAGATTTCATTCCATGGCTTAGTTGGATTGACCGTATTAGTGGTTTGGATGAGAGGGCTAAGAAGGTTTCCAAGGGCCTGGATAATTTCCTGGAAAATGTGATTGTGGAGCGCCTCGAAAGTCAAAAGTTGAAGGAGAAAAATGGAGATAGCTTTGTTGATATTTTGCTTGAAAGTTGCAATGATAACGTTGGAGATGTTTCCATCGGCAGAGATGGTACAAAAGCAATAATGTTGGTATGTTTATAACCACAACTTCAATTTCATTGTTTAATTTGCTCTTCTTGTGGTACCATTTGAATTGATTAATTTGTTATACTTTGGCTTGTTCATGCTAGTTCTACCTGAGTAAATATCAAGATTTGTCGAATAACTTAAATAGTGTCCAATTTTAATCCTGCATGTTTTTTCCTTTTTTCATTTTGGTCTTGTTAACATTAAGAGTAAAATTAATTTTTGGTTCCATATGACATAGTACCTCACGATTTTGGTCCAAAAAAAAAAAATCATCCAATTTTGGTACCACTGTTACATTTTCTGTTAAAGTCAGCTGCAGTTTTGATCGCACGGGACAACATTTGGGACCAAATGTGCAGTTGAACTTAACGGATTCTATAACAAAATGACCAAAACTCGCATGAAAAAAAGAATTCTTCTTTAACCAAAATGGTGAGTATTGTGACCAAAATCATGAGGTCCCGTGTCCTATGGGTCCAAAAATGAATTAACTCTAACGTTAATTTTGAAAATTTTGATGTCAATTTTGCTCCAGTATGTTTTTACATTTTTAAATTTTGGTGTCCATTTTTAATTTTGTATATTTTTAGTTCTTTTCAATTTTAGTCATTTCTTATGTCCAATTTTAGTCCAGTATGTTTTTACTCTTTTTTAAATTTGATCATTTTAATGTAAATATTAATACAAAAGGATGACGAAATTGAAAAAAGTAAAAACATACGAGTAAAATTGAACACAACCTAAGTTAAAGGATGATTTTTAATATTAGCTCTGTTCAACCTATATATCTGCTGTCAAAAAAGTACACCTACATATCTTGATATTAAAAAGTTATGGGACGATTTTTTATTTAATCTCCTAATTCCACTAATATCCACATTTCCTTATATCATTGAGTTCTCCAGGATGTATTTAGTGCTGGGACTGATACCTCAGCTATAGCTCTGGAATGGGCGATGACAGAACTTATGGCAAATCCTACCGTGATGGAAAAATTACAACGTGAAGTAAGAAATATTGCACAACAAAAACAAGATAGTCATATAACAGATGATGACCTGGAAAAAATGCAATATCTGAAAGCCGTGATCAAAGAAACTCTTCGTCTCCATCCACCACTCCCACTGCTACTACCCAGAAAGGCGCGCAATGATGTGGTCATAAACGGGTACCACATTTCCGCGGGGACAGTGGTGATGGTTAATGCCTGGGCAATAGGCAGGGACCCGGCGTCCTGGGAAGAACCCGAAAAGTTTAAGCCAGAGAGATTCTTGAACTCTTCGATAGACTTTAAAGGACTCGATTTTGAGTTGATTCCTTTTGGGGCGGGCAGAAGGGGTTGTCCTGCATTGACGTATTCCATGGCTGTGATTGAGTTCTTGCTGGCAAATATATTGCAGAAATTTAATTGGAAGTTGCCGGAAGGAGAGGAAGAAAAGGGGTTGGACATGAGTGAGAAAGCTAGTATTACTATGCACAAAGGTGTTCCTCTCTTTGCAGTTGCAACCAAGAGTACCTTGCAGTAATTAAAATTTAGACAAAAACTCATATGAGACGGTCTCATACATGAGACGGGTATAACTTAGCACAAATTACACCCACTCCTTCCAAAGTGTTAAAACGCCAATGCCTGATTTATGCCCTGTCTCATCGTGAGACCGTCTCATGCAAGTGTGTCTCTTATATTTATGTGCAACTTTCTACATGTGGAGTTTGTTTGTGGGGAGTTGGTTATTTCCACTTTAATGTTGTCTTTTTCTACTACAAAAAATTGAAATAAGGAATCGGAAGTCCCAACTCTTTTTTTGTTATATAATCGTTATTTTGTTATAATAAATTTCATTAATGTATTTAAAGTCATTCGATTTATGCAACATGTACATAAATTATCATAATTTTTTTTTAGACACTAGCACTACAAGAAAATGAAGAATTGCCTACGAAAATTTTCAAATGGCTAAGAAATTTTCCTACAAAAATAATTTGGTCCTTAAAAAGTGAGGATTGCCTACGATTTATAATCTATGAAAAGTTATCTATACAAATAATTCTCTAGGCAAAAAAATTCAGAAATTTGGAAGGCATCTTGAAAAATTTCATAGGCAATGCACTATTTTTCTGTAGTGTAACATTATATATATTTTTTAATTTTGGTTCAGGTTCTTTCCACTTTTTTAATTAGGTCTTGCAATTTTACCATATTCGAATTTTTTTTATCCAGCAACTGAGTTCTGGTTGGTTACTGTGTCAGTGTCACATCTTCGAAATTGGACTTGTAAATTTAGCATTTTCGCTTTAACTTCTTGAAATTGTTCATGTAAGTTTACAAAATGATGAACAGTGATGCAGTGACCGGCTGGGTTACCTTCGTTAGTCAGTCACTAGATCAAAAAGTCAAATATGATAAATTTACATGACCAATTACAAAAAGTGGTAATGACCAGGACAAAAATCAAATTTTGGTAATTTTAGTGACTTAAAATATTATAAATCTTAAAGTATGATGTTTGTTTTGGGTTTCACTGTTTCAGAAATCATGATTTGAGTTTTTAAATTTAAAATCGTTTCTAGTTTGGGATTTTGAAATTCGACATTAAAAAACCACCACTGAAACATATTATCAAATATTCCAATACAATTAATTATCATAAAAAATTTATTTCTTCTTATATATATGCACTACTACACATTTAGGCTTGTACAGCTGCACTTGGACAACCCTTTTTTCAAACAGCTCTCCAAGATATAGCTTGGAGAGCGGTTTTATTAAAAAAAATTAAAAAGAAAAAAAGACAGCGGTTCCAAGAAAAACACTTGGAAAGCGGTTTCAAACCGCATTGCAAGCTGACTTGGACAGCGGTTTCGAACCGTTATCCAAGTCGAATTTTTTTTTATCAGACGACTTACGCTCCAGAACCCTTATTTCTCCCCAAATTCGTCTTCCTCCTCCTCTCCCCCAAATGGCCGCAAGGTCCTCCCTCTCACCCAATTCGCCATTGTCGCCTTCCTCCTCCAACCCACATTGTCCAAATCGCTGCCGTCGCCGTTCTAGCTTCTCCCTCTCCCCCAAATCGTCGCTCGCCCTCCTCCCTCCCTCTCCTACCGCCGTCGCCGCCTTCCCCTACCGACCTCGCCGTCGCTGTGCTCCCCTACCGCCCCCGCTGTCGCTGTCCTCCCCTACCGCCCCCGCCGTCGCCGCCTTCCTCCTCCTCCATATAGGTATTTTTAGTTTTATATATATATATATGTATGTATATATATGTTAATTTAGTATATATATATATATTGCATGTGTATATATATGTAAGTATATATATTATGATTAATTGTTTATATAAATGTGTTTATATATATATATGTTTGGCTTGGTTTAGTTAATTTGTTAGGATTAATTGTTGTTAATGTGGGATTAATATTGGTTTAATTATATTGTTGTTAGTAGCTTGAATTAATTATTGTTAGTGGTTTGAATTAATTTTTGTTAGTATTATGACAATTTTTTAGAGATGAATATATATATATTGTGTGGTTTGACTTGATTTTTTATGCTAATTTTAGAGATGAACAATTGTGCACTCAAGGTGTTTGATAATATGCTTGTGTGAGGATTTAAGCATATATATCTAGGTCTCTGCTTTTTTTTTTCATATATATCTATCCCTTGAGATACCTAATGAGTACTCATATTGTGTGGATAGATGGTTGCATAAGTAGACTATATTATTTTAAAAATTACATGTGACCTAATGTTATTTTGAGTTGTTAATTTTAAATTCATAATATTATTGATCATACTAGTATTGGCAATATAATTTGACATGTTTATTTTGGAAAATTACATGTTATTTTTAGTTGTTAATTTCAAATTACATACTTACCTAATGAGTCATATTGTTAGGATATATATATAGATATATATATATATATATTTGAGATTAATTGTTAGGATATTTATATCTTGTTAGAGATGAATATATATTGTGTGGCTTGACTTGATTTTTTTATGCTAATTTTAGAGATGAACAATTGATGCACTCAAGATGTTTGATAATTTGCTTGTGTGAGGATTTAAGCATAAATTAGGATTAATACATTAGGATATTTTTGTTATATTAATTTGATGATTTGGTGAATGGATAGTAGTGTGTTGCTTTAGATGATTAATGATGGTACATTAGGATATATACATTGTTAATTTTGAGATTCAACAAATCCTTAGGTAATGCAATATACAAACCTTAGGTACTACCACATTCTATATGCAAGTTTTATACATTAGGATTGTAATACTTCTAGTTTTAATACAATAGGATATATTATCTTGAGAAACACTTCATATTGTTCTTCCTATAGGCATAATATGGATCGAAAGTGGGTTCGAGCAGATCGATTATCTGAGGAGTATAGGAATGGGATGGAAGAGTTTTGTAATCATGCAATTAGACACTGCACCGACCATCGATACATTCCATGTCCTTGTTGGAAATGTATGAATGGAAAAACTGTTAATGGTCGAGAAAATTTGTTCGTCCACTTGATGATTCACGGTATTGATAAAGCATATAACGTTTGGACATATCATGGTGAGACAAGAGATAGATGTGGTTTTGTCAAACAAATTTAACAATAGTTTCCAGATTAGCGACCATGGCGATGAAGATGTTGACACAATCGATGATCCTTTTCAGAACTTCACTCATTTTGTACCCTCTTTCGATGATCCTGCAAATCCACACCCGTACTAGAGAATAATTAGAGATGAGGATGAATATGACAATCCGGATCTTGTTAACATTTATGGTCATGAACGAGAAAAAGTCAACCAAAAAACGAAAAAGAAAAGCAAGTGCTAAAAAGAAATGTATGACTTTATTAAATTAATATTAGTAAATGTTGTTTATTCTGTTTTATTAAATATTGTTTCTTCTACTTTATTGATTATTGTTGTTTTTTGTTTATTAAATGTTGATTCTTCTGTTTTACTGAATCATGTCTTATTTGCCACATCCCGGAGATGACGGAGATTCTGATGGAGATTATGATGGAGATCATGGCGCATATGATCGACATCATACTGATGAGTTGAGAAAGGATGTGTCATGAGCATGAAATATGGAAAATTGATGATCTATTATATTCTTCAGGGCTTGGCCCATTTCATTTATAGTGGGCTTGGGGATTTAATTATGGGCTCGCTGAGGTTAAAGGAAGCTGAAGAGTCGGGCGCTCAGTTTTATCTGAGCGAGGCATCTGAGCCTGAGGGCCTTTCTACTGAGCCTCAGGGGGCCTTTCTACTGAGCCTCAGGTGGGGTTTTCATATGAGCCTGAGGGCCTTTCTACTGAGCCTCAGGTGGGGTTTCTTACTAAGCCTGAGGGGTTTCCTAGTGAGCCTCAGGTGGGGTTTCCTACTGAGCCTTAGGGGTTTCCTACTGAGCCTCAGGTGGGGTTTCCGTCTGAGCCTGAGGGGTTTTCACCTGAGCCAAATCTGCCTGAGTGTCATTATCTGACTGAGCCAAATCCACCTGAGTGGATGTACCTGAATGAGCAGAATTCCCCTGAGCCAAATCCACCTGAGTGGATTTATCTGAACGAAGAAATGTTGGGCTTTTTAATGTTGGGCCCAGACACTGAGAATGATCTAGAATCTCCATTAATCTATTTTAATTCTGTATTTAAAATACCTAAGGAATATCCATTTGTATGTGGACCCCACTGTTTGTTACAAATAGGGCCAACGACCGATGAATGAGATATCAGAAAAATTACAACTATTCTCTCTCCTCTAACTATCTCTCTCTCTATCTAATTCTCTCTCCCCCAACTTCTTCAAATCTTCAAATCTTCTTCTCTTACTCTCTTCCTCTATATGCAATTTATCTTCACATTTCCAGAAAATTATACAAAAAAATATGGATTTAAATGTCGGTAGCGCTGGGTACGCCACAATTGGTATCAGAGCCCACTATTCTCGGGTAGTGGGTTATGAGCCTAATCAACGGCTCAAGGAGGAAAAGATTTTTCATTGAAGGCGATTTAATTGATGATTCGGGAATTGCAATTGGAAAAGAGTTTCAAGGTATTCAAGCTATTAACCCCTTACCTAAAGTCGATTTCCCCTATTTTGATGGTACTTGTCTTAGGCTTTGGATCCTCAAATGCAATGGGTATTTTAAATGTATTCCTGATATAATGGATTCACAAAAAATCATACTAGCGTGTGAGCACTTTGAGGGTAAGGCAGCACATTAGTGTCAAAATTCCAGGCTAAAACAAGTAGATATTACATGGCAACAATTTTTAGAAGTGTTATCTGCTAGATTTGAGGGATGTAAAGAAGGTAAAATTAATCGAGACTTTGATAAATTAAGGCACAGTGGTTCTTACTCAGATTATGTAGAAAAATTTGTAGAATTGAAGGTTGAGTTGCTACTATTGAACAACATCGAATTTTCTGAAGAGTATTTTGTTGCAAGTTTTATTAATGGGCTCACTGAAGAATCACAAGCTTTCATCACAAAGTTTGAACCAACCACCTTGCAACAAACAATTGAGCTAGGAAGGAAGTATTTGGAAACTATTGAAGCCATCACTAAAAAGATAACTATTGAAGAAGAGGAATTATCTTATATTGAAATGGCAGGGGATTCAGATACTCAACTTGAGAGCATCAAGACCTATGAGATGGAATCATACGTCACAGTAGATTCAGAGCTCGATCGAGTTCGAAAAACTTGCCGAGATGGCTCAATTTACTTGGAGGATTTGACTGCTGAAGTAGACACTATGGGAGAATGGGATGCTTCTTCAAATGTGAAGCTGGTTGTGATTCATATGGGTGTGATGTTTGGTGGAATTGTTGGGAAAACTTTTATAAAGGGGAGCTCTAAGAAATTTAATTCTCCTATACAATTCTTCTACTTGAACTTGGTCGAATCACCTTCAACTGAGCCTTTCGATCCCGGTAAATATCAGATTCAAGATTGCATTGAATGGGCTCCTCTCACGTTGAAAGATTATTTATCAAATAAAGTGAAGCAGTTGATTTACACCTTCTGGAGGATGCTACAATCACGAGCGAGCAACATGGACGGAGATCAAATTTTAGATGGAAGAGTTCTCATCTTAGATCCTTGGGGACAAGGATCTCAAAAACGGGGGAGTATTGTCATGAGCATGAAATATGGAAAATTGATGATCTATTATATTCTTCAGGGCTTGGCCCATTTCATTTATAGTGGGTTTGGGGATTTAATTATGGGCTCGGCTGAGGTTAAAGGAAGCTTGAAGAGTCGGGCGTTCAGTTTTATCTCTGAGCGAGGCATCTCCGAGCTGAGGCCTTTCTACTGAGCCTCGGTGGGGTTTGCATCTCGAGCTGAGGGCCTTTCTCACTGAGCCTCAGGTGGGGTTTTCATCTCGAGCTGAGGGCCTTTCTCACTGAGCCTCAGGTGGGGTTTCTTACTGAGCTGAGGGGGTTTCCTAGTGAGCCTCAGGGTGGGGTTTCCGTCTGAGCTGAGGGTTTTCACCGAGCCAAATATGCTGAGTGTCATTATCTCGACTGAGCCAAATCCACCGAGTGGATGTACTGAATGAGCAGAATTCCCTGAGCCAAATCCACAGGTGGATTTATCTGAACGAAGAAATGTTGGGCTTTTTAATGTTGGGCCCAGACACTGAGAATGATCTAGAATCTCCATTAATCTATTTTAATTCCGTATTTAAAATACCTAAGGAATATCCATATGTATGTGGACCCCACTGTTTGTTACAAATAGGGCCAAAGGCCGATGAATGAGATATCAGAAAAATTACAACTATTCTCTCTCCTCTAACTATCTCTCTCTCTATCTAATTCTCTCTCCCCCAACTTCTTCAAATCTTCAAATCTTCTTCTCTTACTCTCTTCCTCTATATGCAATTTATCTTCACATTTCCAGAAAATTATACAAAAAAATATGGATTTAAATGTCGGTAGCGCTGGGTACGCCACAGGGTGGCACTACTGATGCTCACACCACTAGCAGCTCTGGGGAGAAGCGCACGAGGGGTATATGTTGGGGAATTAATTGCCCGGATCTATTCGGGATGAATATTTAAATACAAATTTAATTCTAACAATTATTACTAGCATGAATTATATATTAATTCAAATAATAATTCAACAACAAATCATGCATATAAACAGTTCACATAAATCCTACGCATGTGGAATTGCTATGGGTTTACGTGAACTAACCTCTCGGAGTGACAACCATTGAGAAGATTGATCCCGTTCACACGAACACACCAAAAGACCTTCTCAAGTATTACCTTATCTTTGTTCAACAATCTGGTGGTAGGAACTCGCGAACAATTTAACAAAAGGGAAAAATAAAATTATATTGCACCACCTTTGTGAATTTCTAACTTTTCCAACACATGGAATTGCACTTGGGGATAAAAAAATCATCCCCTATTTAAAAGAGGGTGGTGGCCGATTGTTTTGCTAGTAAAAAAGGGAGAGAAAATCTCTTTTTGTTCTCCATTAAATCTTGAATATATATCCCATATATTCTTTTCTCCTTAATTAAAATTTTCCATAAAATCCCACTCTCTTATTGTTATGGAATTTCGAAAAAAATGAGGATAAAGATTCCAAGATTTGGATCTTCTTGAATTTATGAGATATACTTGTATTCCAAGAATACATATCTTCCATAATATATTTTCAAGAAAATCTTTCTTTTCCTTCTTTTTTTTCTTAAATTTCAAAAATCCCCATATAAATAACCGAGTGGGAGACTTCTTGAATTTAATGAGATAATCTTGTATTCCAAGAATACATCTTCATTCCATAACAAAATTCAAAGAAAATCTTTCTCCCCTTTTTATTTATAATTTTTGAAAAAATTGGAAAAAATAAGCAACCATAATTTATTTTATTTTAAACACCTTTTTTTCGTTATTGGACATTATGCTTGGACTACTTGAGGGTTCTTTAGGAGAATTAAGATTGGACCTTCTACTGGACTTTGAATATCTAAAATATTGAGCCACAATATTATTCAAGCCCATAAATATTAATTAATCCCACTACATAATTAATATTGCACTATCCATCTTAACCCATATTACTGTTAATATGACTCCCGGTTATTATTTCCCGTGTTTAAGATTATCCAACCCATTAATTAATTCAAGCCACTGAAACAACTTTCCTTTAATTAATATCTTTTATCCTTGGTCAAGGAACGGTTCAACATTATTATCCACGTACCGAAAACTAATTCCACTTGCAAGATTTGGTATGATAAATCTTATGAACCTCCCAAGGGGGCAAATCGAACAAGTGTACTTGCAAACAATTCTTCGTATTAAATCTTAGCAATCGCATGTGACCAATAATATTGCCCAAGATATAAAGTATTGAATCTCATTGATTCTCTAAGGCATGACCCCAGAACGACTTGGGTAGATCCGCATAACTCATCATTGATCTAACCATTTCTAAAAGAGTTCTGTTATTCGCTCTGCAACCCCGTTTTGTTGAGGGGTTCCGGGTGCAGTTAGCTGGGATACAATCCCTTCATCTGACAAGTAGTTCAAAAACTCATTACTGAGGTACTCGCCTCCACGATCAGATCGTAGAGACTTGATACGTTTTTCCCTATGATTCTCTACTTGAGCCTTAAATTCTTTGAATTTGTCAATGGTCTCAGATTTATGCTTCATAAGGAAAATATAGTCGTACCTTGAGTAATCATCAATAAAGGTGACGAAATACTCATAACCTCCTCTTGCTTTGATTGACATTGGACCACATACGTCTGTGTGAATGATTTCTAACACTTCTTTGGCTCTATTCCCATTGGCTTCGAATGCCCTCTTGGTCATTTTACCCTCCAAACATGATTCGCAAGTTGGGATTGGTTCAACCCGGAGAGACTCCAATGAACCATCTTCTACCAACCTTTGAATCCTTTTCGGATTAATATGTCCCAATCTGAGATGCCATAGAAGTGTCTCGTTCACGTCTGATGAACGTTTTCTTTTATCGGAAACAGTTGATGTGTTATAGGATGCATTTCGTGAGTGGTGTGCACAGTTAATTGTATAGAGATTATTCGACAACATTCCATGACAGATAAATTTATCATAAAGAGAAATGGTAACAACTTTGTCAAAAGTAACCGAATATCTATAAAGGTAAAGTTTAGAAACCAAAATTAAATTCTTTCTAAAACTAGGAACGTAAAGAACATCTCTTAAAATTAAAACTCTGTCTTCAAAAGACAGGTGCACTTCTCCCAATGCTTCAGCTGCCACTCTCGTAGCATCGCCCAGTGTGATGAGGATCTCACTCCCACTAAGTTGTCGGGTCCGCTTGAACCCCTGTAAAGTGAAACAAACATGATCAGTGGATCCCGTATCCACCACCCATAAATGGGAGGCATACGCCGCTAAACAAGTTTCAACAACTAGTGCGTGAGAATTACCTTTCTTTCCATTCCTTTTGGGTTTGGAACAGGCTGACCTCCAATGTCCTTTTTCACAGCAGTTGAAGCACTTCCCCTTAGCTGGTTTACTCACTCCTCCACTTCCCTTCACCTTTTCTTTGCCCTTGGCAACACTTGAGTTCACTTGCTTGTGGCCTTTATCATTTTTCTTGTTCTTACCACCCTTTGGCCTAAAAGAAGAAGAAGGTCAATTTGCCACCAACGCTTGGCTCTTTTGCCCCAATATCGCCTCTGGCGAGACTAAAGCTTGCAACAGGTCAGACATCGAGAACTTCTGATTGTTCATTTGGTAGTTCAGCCTGAACTGTTCAAAAAATTTCGGCAGAAAGTGGAGCACGAAATCGATTTGGGTCTCGATATCTTATTCAGCGCCAAGTACCTCAAGCTTGTTAAGGTGAGCCATCATCTGGAGAACGTGCTCCCTTACGGGTGTTCCCTCCACCATTTTCATAGACAGCAAGTCCCTCATGGTGATCTGACGAGCCATACGGTTTTGATGTTGAAACATCGCTTTAAGACTAGTCATGATGTCTGCAGCGGTCTCAAAGTTTTGGTGTTGGTGTTGCAACACATCTGACATTGAAGTCAAGATGGTACACTTTGCCATTTCGTTGGAACGCTCCCAGTCAGCATACTCTTTCTTAACCGCTTTAGTTGACTCGTCATTTGGCTTTTCTGGTTTAGGTATAGTGAGAACCCAGTTATGGCTTTGTGCAGTGAGGTCAATAGTAAGTTTACGACTCCAATCAACGAAGTTTTCACCAGTAAGCAAATTTTCTTTAAGTATATTGAATAGTGGATTAAAAGGTTGCGACATGCTGTACTGAAATAAATAACAATTTGTATCACAAGGTTCGATCACATGTATCATATTAAAATCTCAAAAAAATATGAACATGCATCAGCCAACATCTCAAAACAGTTTAAATAAGCCACGTGGGGTGGGCCATTATTTAAACACATTCAAGCAGGTTACAAACAAGAAAACAGTTACAAACCTTTAATGTCCAGATTAATAGTTGGCTCCCACTTGACCAATATAAAATTGACAGGGACTTCGGGGAAGTATATGCATATCAATTTTATACTTAAGTAATAACCATGATTAAATACAGAATTATTATTTTGTTTTGAACGAGCCTCGTGGGGAGGGTCATCGTCGCCACTAATAATAACCCACAATCATCCTTTCGGAATTTATTCATGTGAAATCTATCTTTTGGCCGTCACGAGGGGGGAATTTCTCCAAAAGAATCCACAAATAAATAAATCATGGAGGTCAAAATTAATTCAATTTTATTATCCGGAATAAAATTGTCAATTAATTATTTAAATATACTTAGTAATTTTCGAAGGTGAGATTTTTCAAAACATTTTCTCATGCATCGCATATTTAAACACAATTTAAATAAGCACAAAATAATGAAAAACATCAAAACAAAAATTAAACACGTTGGGCACATATATCCAATTGTCACGGTTATTTTGTCATGTCTTGATCTTGAGAAATCACCTTCATATCCTTCATCGTTTGTCTCGAAAAGCTCCCACTCGACTGTCTCGGAAAAATAATTTCGCCACGTCAAGCCAAGTCATCGACCAACTCGCGGGTCAAAGTGTACGCCTTACACTTCCCGGTCGATGTCGATTTGCGGGTCACAATATAAACATAAGACAACAAGAAGACATCGCCCGGAAGCTTCAGCGCGGCTTCAGCGAATCCGATCGCGACGCGTACCGGTATGACGCCCGTCGTAGCGCCCTTTTCCGGATCCGACCTCGCAGCCTCGCCAGTGCCTCGCGATCGTCATGAGGCGTCTTGCCTTCGCCTGACGACCGCCGCCCGATTTGGTCATGGTCTTTGGCGTGGCCCGTCGATCTCGATCGGCCCGATCCCTGCCCGGCCCCCGGCCTTGCTCCACGCCCGTGTGCCCCAAATCGTCCACATCGCCCACCTCACCAGACGCGTTTAAGTGCGGCCATGCGACGACGCCAATTGCCGATTGCCTCGATCCGTCCATCTTTAATTCATCGCTCTCGTTTGCTCACGATCGTTATAATTTATTTACGAAAAATAAATAAACCCAGATCTAGACTAGACTATTACATTGAATGAATCAAACAAATCCTAATCTACTCGTGGATTTTCTCACGAGGCAAAATGAATTCGAACGAATCGAATTAAAAATCACAATTTATATGCATGCATAAATTTAATCATTCATTAAATACCATGACAATTGGATACCTGCAAAAAATATCTAGCAATTCTACTATCCAATTTCAAATTTAATGAAAAACGAATTAAATTACAATTTAAAACTCAGAGCCCGAAACCGAGGCTCTGATACCAGTTGTTGGGGAATAAATTGCCCGGATCTATTCGGGATGAATATTTAAATACAAATTTAATTCTAACAATTATTACTAGCATGAATTAATCATATATTAATTCAAATAATAATTCAACAACAAATCATGCATATAAACAGTTCACATAAATCCTACGCATGAATTGCTCTCTGGTTTACGTGAACTAACCTCTCGGAGTGACAACCGTTGAGAAGATGGATCCCGTTCACACGAACACACCAAAAGACCTTCTCAAGTATTCCATTATCCTTGTTCAACAATCCGGTGGTAGGAACTCGCGAACAATTTAACAAAAGGGAAAAATAAAATTATGTTGCACCACCTTTGTGGATTTCTAATTTTTTCAACACATGGAATTGCACTTGGGGATGAAAAAATTATCCCCTATTTATAAGAGGGTGGTGGCCAATTTTTTTGCTAGAAAAAAAGGGAGAGAAAATCTCTTTCTTGATCTCCAAGAAATCTTGAATATATATCTCATATATTCTTTTCCCCTTAATTAAAATTTTCCATAAAATCCCACTCTCTTAATGTTATGGAATTTCGAAAAAAATGAGGATAAAAATTCCAAGATTTGGATCTTCTTGAATTTATGAGATATACTTGTATCCCAAGAATACATATCTTCCATAATATCTTTTCAAGAAAATCAAGAAAATCTTTCTTTTCCTTCTTTTTTTTCTTAATTTTCGAAAAACCCCATATAAATAACCAAGTGGGAGACTTCTTGAATTTAATGAGATAATCTTGTATTCCAAGAATACATATATTCATTCCATAGCAAAATTCAAAGAAAATCTTTCTCCCCTTTTTATTTATAATTTTTGAAAAAATTGGAAAAAATAAGCAACCATAATTTATTTTATTTTAAACAACTTTTTCAGTTATTTGACATTATGCTTGGGCTACTTGAGGGGCCTTTAGGAGAATTAAGATTGGACCTTCTAATGGACTTTGAATATCTATTATTGAGCCACAATATTATTCAAGCCCATAAATATTAATTAATCCCACTACATAATTAATATTGCACTAGCCATCTTAACCCATATTACTTTTTATATGGCTCCCGGTTATTATTTCCCGTGTTTAAGATTATCCAGCCCATTAATTAATTCAAGCCACTGAAACCGCTTTCCTTTAATTAATATCTTTTGTCCTTGGTCAAGGAACAATTCAACATTATTATCCATACCGGAAACTAATTCCACTTGCAAGATTTGGTATGATAAATCTTATGAACCTCCCAAGGGGGCAAATCGAACTAGCGTACTTGCACACGATTCTTCGTATTAAATCTTAGCAATCGCATGTGACCAATAATATTGCCCAAGATATAAAGTATTGAATCTCATTGATTCTCTACACGTCATAAGTCAAAGCAATAATTACTAACCACACACGATCCTATTTAAGGGACGAAGATTGAGAAATAACGAACCACTGAGGTCTATTTCTTCCTAATTCAGTGCTGAAGAATTTATCCTTCTGTAGGTCCTATTCAGTGCATCAGTCATGCACTAGTGTAATCTCTTGGTCAAGACAAGCCAATCTGAGCCTTACACTTCAACCTTTCACGATGGATTGTTCATTTCCATCTAGGTCGTGAACAACGTACTTTTAGTTACAAGAGACTCTTAATTTAGTCTTCTGTGATCTGGTATCACTAAATTAACTATAATGTAACACATACTATTTATTGAATAGTTATGCAGTAAATATATGTAACATTTAATGATATTTAAAGCATCAGTGATAAATAATTTATTTCACTAAATAAGACAGAAATTCAGTTTGGTTATACAAAGTAAAAACATACTTTCCAGTATAACCCCAACAGTATAGTCACGATGTCTTCTATTAAGAGAGCTCGTAGCAAAGGGAAAACAGTTCAGATAATTTTATTACAATTGAACAGTTGAAATTGTAATTATATTGATTGATCGTTGAACCTAATTAGATACTATGTTATTGCAGTTAACGTTCAATGAGTATCGGCAGGCAATAGGAAAAGAGAGTGAGAAGTTGTACTTCTACCTTGGAGCTGCCGTCAGGAGGGTAATCCCTATCGTGCTGCCAACCAAGGACTAGCATAGCGACAAATTGACTCCTTTGAAAGAAAGATTATGGGATGAACTTTCGGTATGTTAATTATATGCTTATTAAAAGTTTTTGTATGATTGTTAAATTTACTAAATTATTATGTTATATACGTATAGACTACATTCGCCGGCCTTGACCATTCCAAGAAGAAGCAAATACTCTAGCAAGCTTGAGTAATGGCCAAGAATTTCCGGACTTGGCTGAGATGTCAAACACGAGACAAGGACACTAGTCTTTACTCGGCTAATCCGCCTACGGCGTATCAGAATGTCCCTACTGTGGCCCCGTACTGGGAGGAGTTTGTGAGTAGATCTATGGATGATGATTTCCAGGTAAAATTGATCAATATCATTTTCTTCAATTCCTAATGCCTATATTTTTTAGTGTTTATCGTATTTCTATTACACTGTAGAATTGAAGTAAGAAAAATCGCGAACAAGCCAAGGCGATGGAGGCTCGATATCGTGGATCGAACAAAGGTTATGCACGCATAAGAGAAGATATGGTGAGATCAAAATCCTAACTTTTAATTTTTTTTATATATTCACTTTTAATATATCTAATAAAGGGACACTTTCATCATTATCGTAGAAAGAAGAAAGAAGGAAAGCTGGAGAGAGTGAGCCTGTTGTTACCCGTTTTGAGTTATTTCAGAGTACTAGAAAGACTCAAGACGGGAGTTATGCCGATTCCACTGCACTGCGTATCGTCGATGAAGGGGTAATCTATCCATTAATTTATCTTTCAATTACAAACTATTATTTCTAAACAAATAATTAAATAATAATATTTTGTGATTCAGGAGCATATTTCTTAGACCATGACGCCCGAGGACATCCGCATTATCAGTACTGATGATCTTCTTGGATGGGCTATAGGTCGCCAGGAGCATCCCGGCAGCTTACGGAGTTTGGGATATGGCGTGACGAAGACATCATTAGCGATGACACCTGCCCTTCTTTCCCTGAATATGGTGAGTATACTTTCGGAAAAGGTTGCGAAGTTGACTAAAGATGTGGAACGTTTGAGCTCCGAGAAAAGATCGAGTCACGGAATGTCGTCGAGTGCAGCAAGCTGTGAAAATAGTGTCACTGATGTTAGGTTTTCGGCTGAAGCTGGGGATGAATTTATTGAGGCACTTCAGAACGTCTTTCAGGTATCAGATGTGCATGTCTCGTCTTTTTTTTAATTAAAGACTAGTGTATTAAAATTTTCTAACTAAATACGAACAGGCACCGACCCTTTGCTACATTTATTTGGAGGATCCTTTTCGGTTGGTGGCCACAGGATCGTTTCACAACAGGTCCCATGGAATGATTCATGGTTTTCCTATCACTCCCGGTTTTAAGTGAGGGTCACACTAGAAGTACCCGTAATCGGAGAAGAAGATTCACCCGTGCCGAAACCAATAGATGATGCTGTCACAGTCGGAACAGCGGTAGGACACTTCATCGAATGGCCGAGCAACTTGGTCTCTCGCACCAGAAAGGTAAAATATATGTTGTTAAAGTTTATTATCTTATTTGTCTATCTAAATAATAAATAAAATTATTAAAAAAAAAAAGGTTAGACAAATGTGATGATAAATCACGTCCAATCTTAACATTTAGCGTGGTTATAAACCGCCCAAGGCAACCGCTGCTTAATGCAATCTGATTATAAACCGCTGTCCAAGCCTCTCTTTTGGACAACGGTTTTTTAACAGCTGACCAAGCTTGGACAACTGTTACTTGGACAACTGTTATAACCGCTCTCTAAGGGCTATTTTAACAGCTGTCCAAAGCCAAATGTGTATTAGTGATGAAAATACAAAATTTAACAATTGTAGTTAAATGCTATCGTGAACTATAACATTGAAGACCTTTTGAATGTAATAATGTTTCTAACTCACTTTGTAATTGTTTAATTTGGCTCTTTTGTGTAAGTGGCTTTGGCATTGGGTGTCGAGTGAGAGGTCTTTGTGGGTAAGTGTCGTAAAGTCTAGGTATAGTACATTTATGAGAGAGTCAGTTGGTGTGCGTGAGTTTTCTAGTCGGTCATTGTGTTTTAGGGACCTTTATGGGATTTTGTGGGGTAAGGTGGCAATACAAAAAAACTGTCATTTAGCGAGGGAGTTAATGAGGGCATGCACTCGCTAAATTAATTTAACGAGGGAATTAGCGAGGGCTAATAACCCTTGACAATTTCCTCCTATCTAACGTTTAACGAGAGCAGTCACAGACCCTCAGTGTTAACGAGGGCAAATGCGCCCTCAGTATTAGCGAGGGAAACTGCCCTCGCTAAACCAAAATTATAAGATAATGAAATATACCAAAAATTCAAGAAACTTCAAATTAAGGGACACCAAGAATCGAACCCATTGACATAATGAATTTCCCCCATCTAAATCACCACTACACCTGATTGTTTATATGTTATATTTTTACTTCTAATAAATCTATCTTATAAGTGTCCTCTCTAAATAAAATTATAAAACAATAAAATTTTAGAGAAGAGTTCAAGAGTATCAAGACTCGAACTCGCAACCTCTTACTGTTATGTAGCCGAAATCACCACTAGGCTAAATTCCTCTTTTGTTAAAGTTTCACTTCAAATAAATATGTATCATATATATTCTTTATTTTTAATGAGGGAATATGCCCTCGCTATTATAGTTCTTGTTAAAGCCCTTGGTATTAATGAGGGAAAATTTATTGCTTGTTAATGTCCTCGTTAGTAACAAGGGATCTGAAATTCCTCATTATTTTCGAGGGTTATCAAAACCCTCTTTAAAACCCTTGTTATTAGCGAGGACTTTTATAGCCCTCGTTAATGCCCTCGTTAAAAGACAGTTTTTTTGTAGTGTGGGGTGCATGTTTAGGAATAATATTGGTTTTGTGCTTGGGAGTGGGAGGTCTGTCAAATTCTAGTTAGACCCATGGCTGGATGATAGGGTCATATTAAAGGAGTGTTTTCCTCAGGTTGTTTAGTTTTTCGTCTCAAAAAGATGTGTCGGTCAGGGACATGTTTTCAGTTTATGTGGAGTCTTAGGTTCTTCTCTTGGTTTGAATTTCTTGATTTCTTGGATCTATGGAATTGTGTTTGTAGGTACAAAATTAATATTCTGGCGGATGACTCATGGTGGTGGCTAGGAAATTGTGGTGGCAATGTTACCACGTAGGATGTGTACGAGATCATTCCGGACGAGCAACTCGTGGATGAAGGCGATTTTTTTCCTTGGAAGAAATTATGGTGGAAGGCCGTGCCATCTAAAGTTAGCGCATTCTCCTGGAAAGCTATTCGAGAAAGGATCCCATCTAAAGAAAATTTATTGAAACGTGGGATGTCCATTGGCATTGGTCCGAGTACGTGCTCATTTTGCCACTATACTGTGGAATCATCGAACCATATTCTGTTCACTTGTCCCTCAGTCATAGTGCTGTGGGGTGAGATTTTGCGTTGGCTCGGGAAAACTGTGTTATATTTACTGTGCGCTAAGGACCATTTTTTGGAGTGTTGGGAGATGAATTTGGTATGAAGATTTTGATTAGATCCCAAAACCCCTGAGTATGACGTGTTCAGAATATCTTGTTAGTTAGTTCAGGTTTCTGTATAGGTTAAGTGTTCAGGAGTATCTGCACAATATATAGTCAGCAAATATAGCTCATGATAGTATAGGTTATGTCTACTGAACACTGCACACATTGAGGGGGAACTCAGAGACCTGAAGACTGAAGGTTTGAAGGGTTGAAGACTATCTCGCTGAAGACATATGGACTGAGTCAAAAGTCCTCAACATTTATGAGGAATAAATGTTATGTCAGAGCATCTTGCAGACAAAAGGATTTGGAACTAAGTGTTTTTTAAGGTCTTAAGATTATACGTGAAAGTATGCTTTTACTTTGTATAACAGACTGAATTTATCACTTATTTACTGAGAATAAATCTTATTATCGTTGTTGCTTTAAATATGACTGAATGTTATTTATTGCAAACCATTCAATATTTGTACATATTGTATTGTAGTTAATGTGGTGATACCCGATCACAGAAGATCATATTAACAATTTCTTGTAAATAAGTACATCTTCACAACCTAGATGGAATTGAACACTCCATTGGTAGAGGTTGATGTGTAATGCTCAGATTGACTTGTCTTGACCAAGAGATTACACTAGTGCATTGTGTTGCGCTGAAGCGGACCTACAGAGAGGATAAATTCTTCCGTACTAACTTAAGGAATGAAAAATTAGACCTGAGTGGTTGTTGATTTCTTAATCTCTGTCCCTTACATAGGATTGTGTGTGATTAATATTTATTGCTTTGATCTATGTTGGGTTTAAAATTAGAGAGCGATTCTATACTTTGTATTTTGGGCAATATTATTAATTACATGACAATTGCTAAGATTTCATATAGAGAAACGTGTACAAGGAAAGTCTTATATGATTTGTCCCCTTGTGGGCTCAAAAGTTTTATCATATCAAATATTGCAAGTGAAATTTTGTTTCCGGTATGGATAATAATATTGAGCTGTCTTTACTCCAAGGAAAATATATTAGTCAATATAAAGCTTTTTAGTGGCTTTATTAATTAATGGAATAAATAATCTTAAACACGAAAAATAATAACCGGGAGCCATATTATCGTAATATGGGTTAAGATGAATAGTGCAATATTAATTTTATAGTGGAATAAATTAATATTAATGGGCTGAAACATATTGTGGCTCAATATTGTAATTCAGAGCCCATTGAGAGGTCCAATCTTAATTCTCCTAAAGGCCCCTCAAGTAGCCCAACATGAGTCTATTAATGAAAAGGTGATTAGAATAAAAGAAATAATTATTGCTCTATTTTTTCTTATTTTTTTGAAAAAAAAAAACTGGAGGAAAGAAAAGAAAGATTTTCTTGAAAAGATTTTATGGAAAGAAGATAAGTATTCTTGGAATACAAGATTATCTCATAAATTCAAGAATCTTTAACTTGGTCTTTCCTACTCATTATTTTTGAAACATAGGGGAATAAATTAAGGGGAGATTATTGTGGGAAGATATTTATGGAAAATAGAATATATGAGATATATTCAAGATTGTATCTTGGAGAAGATACAAGGAAATTTCCCAATAACCCCCCCCCCAATATATTTTTCTTTATTTCTTTGTTTAAATTGTTTGTGAGTATCTTCCATCGGATAACGAACACGGACTTGGGATATACTTGATAAGACATTTGGATTGATCCATCGGCTCAACCGTTGTATCTTCAAGGGTAATAATTCATGTAAACTCCTAGATTCCGCATGTTAGGATTTTACGTGAATTTATTTGTACGCATGTATGTTGTTGTTATTTATTATTTGAATTAATAGGTTAATTCATGTTAGTAGTAAATTTTTATTTAAATTACACCTCGAATAGATCCAGGCAAAACGTTCCCCAACAACGTGTATCAGAGCCTCGGTTTCGAGCTCTGTAATTTAAATTGTTGTTCATTGTATTTGAAATTGAATAGTAGAATTGCTAGATTTTTTTTTAATGTGTTAATTTATATCATGCGTATGAATGTTTGGTTTTTAATTTGACTCGTTCGAATTCATTTTTCTCGTGAGAAAATCCACGAGCAGAGTATGCTATTTGATTTGTTCAATGTAATAGACTAGACTAGATCATAGGTTTATTTATTTTTTCGTTAAATAAATTGTAACTAGATCAAAGACAGGATCCAAAATCGGGCGTGGGCGGTGTGCGTGTGCGAAACGTGCCAAGGGAGGCACGCATGCGACGCAGACACCGCTAGGCACACGCGAGCATGGGCGCGACACGGCTGGCGCACGTGCGGGCCGAAGGCCCCTGACGCGTGCGCCTACACGTCGAGCAATGGGTGGGATCGGGGAAGTCGCGAGATCTCTCTCTGGCGAAGCAAAGAATGTATGACACGGGTCGGGGGGCGCGATCTTGCGACAAAGGCCAAGACGTGTTCCGCTACCGCTATCCGTCAACGCGCCGCAGACGGACGCCAGCGTTAGACGGCTATGCTTGGTGGGGGGCAGCCAATGGGTTGTTCCATACGTCTTGTGGCGTGGCATGGCGTGGCGTGGCGTGGCGGGCAAAATTGATTTTTTAGAGATGAACGAGTGGGAGAACTTCAAGACGAAGGATTTCTCTAGATCAAGACAAGAAGAAATTTTAACCATGACAGTTGAATATACGTGCCCATTATGTGTTTAATTTTATCTTGATTTGATATTTATTTTTTTCTTGTGCTCTTATTTAATTTGTTTAAATGTGTTTGCATAAGAAATTGCTTAAAAATCTCAACTTCATAATTACTAAGTATGTTTTAAATAAATTTTTTTTCAAATTAAATTTGACCTCCATGATTTATTTATTTGTGAATTCTTTTGGAGAAATTTTCTCCTCCACGGAACGGCCTAAAGATAGTTTTCACATGAATAAATTCCGAAAAGATGATTGTGGATTATTACTAGTAGCGGTATTGACCCTCCCCACGAGTGGCTTGCTCAACACGAAATAATAATCCTGTATTTAATCATGGTTATTATTAAGGTATAAAACTGATATGCATATACTTCCCCGAAGTCCCTGTCAATCTTATATGGTCAAGTGGGAGCCAACTATTAATTTTTAATTAAAGATTTGTAACTGTCTTTGTTTGTAACCTGCTTGAATGTGTTTTAAGCTACGGACCACAAGCACGTGGCATGTTTAAAACTGTTTTGAGATGTTGGCTGATGCATGTTCATATTTTTTTGAGATTTTAATGTGTTTCTTGTGATCGAATTATGTGATAATTTTTGTGATTAAATCATTAATAGAAAATGTATGTTTATTTTCAGTTTAGCATGTCACAACCTTTTAACCCACTGTTTAATATACTTAAAGACAATCAATTGACTGGTGAAAACTTTGTTGATTGGAACCGTAAACTATCAATTGTTCTAACTGCATAACAACACAAGTGGGTTCTTGATGTACCTAAACCAAATAAATTGACAAAATCTTGTGTAAAAACTTTTACATGTGAAAATTCATAAAATTGGCCATAATTGTAACAATAATGTGTTGTAGTCTAGTGGTTGGCATCCTGCCTTTCGCACCGAAGTCCTGGGTTTGAGACTTGACAGCTGCATGTTTTTGGTGAATTATTTTTACTTGGTGAAAATAAAATTAAGTTTTTCACGTAGTTAGATATCATTTAAGTTGAAATACATACAATTGTAATTATGTCGTGAGTGTTTTTGACATGTTCTTGTGCGTCTCTCTCTCAACTAGTTTAATTATGAATCACTTCTTTCATGCCCCACATTACGTCCTTGTTATATCATTAGGTCAAACATTTACCACGCGGTCAAGAACGTAGACATTTAGCAAGAATTAATAGGGTAGCACATTTGTTTGAATTGAATTCATAAACTTGTTTTTTTTTTTTTTTTTTTTGAAAGGATACATAAACTTGCATTGATTTAAACATAATTTGCGAACTTGCAGTTGAAACCCAAAATAAAAAAAATTGGCGCAGCCTTATTATTCTCCGTCGCATTTGTATATTTTTCTCATCCACTCCCATGACTTGATCACTACTTCAAAAGTCTAGGCATGCCGCTCTAACTACTTGAAATTAATTAATTAATTAATTGGGGCTTTGAAGGTTTAAGAAAAAAAGTTGTTGTATCCCATTATTTTTCTGTATTCTGTTTTTCGTCCAAAAAAGGAAAAATTGTCAAATTTAACTATCAAATTTTAGTCCCATAACTATCTTAATTATCTGAGAGAATTTCTTCTCATCTAAAAGCTCGAGTTTATAGAGAGGGTTGAGAATAATCTATTTATTAAATTTCCCTCAACACTCCCCCTCACTCGTGGGCGAATCATTGTCTCTGCTCTCTGGAGAGGAGGCCCAACATAGTGGACAATTTAAATGGGTGGAGTGCTTCCACGGAATCGAACCCACAACCTGGGCTCTGATACCATGAGAGAATTTCGTCTCATCTAAAAGTCCGAACTTGTAGAGAGGATCGAGAATAATCTATTTATTTAATTTCCCTCAACACTCTCCCTCACTCGTGGGCCGAATCATTGCCTCTGCTCTTTGGAGAGGAGGCTCAACAGAGTGGATAATTTAAATGGGTGGAGTGCTTCCACGGGAATCGAACCCACAACCTGGGCTCTGATACCATGAGAAAATTCCGTCTCATCTAAAAGCTCGAGCTTATAGAGAGGGTTGAGAATAATCTATTTATTTAATTTCCCTCAATATTATCCATTTTTGTCAAATTTTCGTCGGAGAACATTAATTTTTGTCATTTTCATTCACATGCAAATCATATGCTGGTTAAAATTGGGGGTCTTCCGAGCTCATAGTTGAGGTGGAAGTTGACTGTTAAAAAAATTTCATTTTTTTCGCAATTTAAGGTGATTTTTTTATTTTAACAGTCAACATCCACATCAGTTACGAACTCAAAAATTTCTATTTATAACTAGCACGTTACTTGCGCATTACCTAAAACAATTTTTTTTTTTTGTTTTTCAATTAAAATTGAACAATCGAGATAATTATAAAATTAAAATTGAATATTTTTTTTTTTTAAAAGGAAAGCGTATTACAGCAAAGCTATCAGACCAAAAAAATTGAATTTCTCGATAATTTAATAATACTTGTGCATAAGCATTGTCTATTTATAAATGGCATACGATGATGACAAATATGCAAATGAACTACAACTTACAACCTTCATTTCCTAAATAAAATTAGCAGTACAAATTCTGTAAACGAAAAAAGAAAATAGAAGATACCACATCCTAATTAAGAAAAAGAAAAATAAATTATATATAATTAACTATTTTAATTAGGTATGTAAATTTTTAATTATTTTAGTATAATATATCTTTAAAAATAAATTGGATGTCATCTACATGGGTCGAGCCTGGATTTCAAAGGTGACCAGGAGAAATTTTTACAATTACACTACAATAACATGCTATTCTAAGATTGAGACTTTTTAACTAATTAATCATATTTAACCATTTTAATTAGGTATGTATATTTAATTATTTGTAGATTACATTTACAATTGATTGATAAATGAAACACATAGCTAATTCTAGTTATTTAATTGATTCAAATATGTAAAAAAAAATATTTTTTATTAGTACTTTTATTTACAAATTGTATGTATAAGACCTTCAAATTCATTTTTTTAATTGTAATAATATTATGTATTGTATGTAATATTGTTCAGTTTTGATTAGATACCCTTCATAACTTATTTAAAAATTTCTTATTTTTTTTGCTTGTAAAATTATTATGATTTTGCATGTAACTTATGATTTGCTTATAACACTGTTTCAGTTCTTATTCGAAGTCAAAGTAGATGATGTTAGGTTGTTGATTATGAATTTTAATATTGTTCTAGTTATTCATTTAATATACTTCATGATTTAATTTTTTTTTATGTTTTGGATGTAATACTTTTATATTTTTGTATATAATATTGTTATGTTTTGCATGTAATATAATTTTAATTTTGCATGTACCCTTCATAATTAAAGAATGTATAGACATTAATGTAATAGTAGAGTATTATTTAAGTAGATAAATTAGTAAAAAATACTATTTAATAATTATTTGATGTGTGATGCAATGAAATTATTATGATTTTGCAGGTATAACTTATGATTTGCTTGTAATACTGTTTCATTTTCTTATTCGAAGTCAAAGTAGATAGGTTGTTGATTATGAATTTTAATAATGTTCTAGTTATTCATTTAATATACATCATGATTGAATTTTTATTTTTTTTATGTTTTGAATGTAATACTTTTATATTTTTGTATGTAATATTGTTATGTTTTGTATGTACCCTTACATCAGCAAGAATCCAACCTGCACCATTTGTTCAACATGAGCAATTGCCCACCATTAGACTACAAGAGCATATAATATTCACATTCATCAATTAAAATTTAATTTTATTAATCGAGACAAAAAAAAAAAATTCGCAGGCTTTTTCAAAATCACGTCTTCAGGTCAAAAGGCAACGTGCTCTCCCATTAGGCTAGAAACACTTATGATACCAAGCTCATCAGTTTCCCTTCTTACTCGCTGTTAAAAACCATAAAATAGAAATTTTGACATATGAAAATTTTCACATAAGACATACTCAAATAAATTAAAGCAAACAGAAAATTTACAAAAATACTCTATATTGATATTTCATATTCTTTTGTATCCTCATTTAATAAAAAGATATATTTTTTATTCTTTTATAATATATACACCTTTATTAAAAAGAGTGCGCATAAGAGTCGCGTTAATAGCCATGGACGCCATCTAATGAAAAGAATATATATTTTATTTAGTAATAATAAATATATTATAAAAGAGCATAACATTTTTTTATATTAAAATAAATAAATTATCTATATAGGACAAATAAAGAGTCTGTATCCAAAACCAAAACTTGATTAAAAAGAAGTAAAAAACTTTCAAAGGCTTAAGCGAATCACATGTGCGACTGCTTTCTAACATGAAACTTGACTTATGTGGAAAGAAGAAGAAGAGACTGGTCTCTACTTAAATGCAGCCTTAAAATTCAGCCCACCCTAAAACGCTGAGGTATACAAACATCTCCTTCAAGTTTGAACAAATTTCGTTGAAAAACAGTCAATACTGATGTGTTATGTGGCCTCAAAATTTAGTCCACCTTATTTTAGTCAGACTCAAATGCTGACGTCGAGGCAGTTCCTCGTCTAACTCAAGTCCAAAAATTTCATCAATTTTTAAGGGCCCAAAATTCTATCTATATATATATACACTTCTACCATCAATAGAAAGTGTGCTCATAGTGTTTTATCATATTGTACAAAAATATAGATTAAGTCCATTTATGAATAACATAATTGATTATTAGTAAAGTATAATGATAACTTTCCATTGTGTGATCAGTCCAGATGAGTAAGAAAATGATAACACATTATAAGGATAAGATAGGGATTCAATAATGACTTTATTCACTAACTCTTTATTATTATAATTGTTCTGTATCTCTTCCACCCAAGCTTGTTCGAGTAATATAATTGTGGCACATTCACTTTTCATTCATTCTCTTTTTGAAATAGCATCACCTGCCGCATTTTTTATTTTCAATTTATGTCCTCAATTCTATAATTTAACCCCAGAAGTTCAGTTAAATATTTGTGTTGAAGAGGAGTATAGATCTCCTGTTCAAAAAAATATTTAAACTTTGTTGATTAGTTCTTATAGTGAAAGGAGCATGAACCAAACAACTTGTCTATTTCTCAACTATAAGAATAATAGCTAGAAATTCTTTCTCATATATGGAGAGCCCTAAATTTTTGGGTTTCAATGTCTTACTTATTAGAGCTAGAGGGTGATTGTCCTACATTCAGGGACGGACCCAGAAATTTCACCGAGGGGGGCCCAATTTATAAAAAAGTGTAGCTAAATGCACTTTCGAATTTTTATATATTTTCGAGAATTATTTGGACTAAATATCTTTATATTAACGGAGTAGAATACATTTATATGTATATTTTAAATGTGAAGTATACATATTTCTTTCTCTATTTCGCTACCCCTTTCTCACTTAAAGATCAATATTTCATTTATAGAGCGTTGATTTTTATAAGTATTAGTAATAGTGGTGTACGGTGAACATGATGCACATAATTCTTTGTTTAAAGAAAATAAACACTCGTATGAGACAGTTTAATACATGAGACAGGGTACAACCTAACACAAATAACACATATCCTACCAAAATATTAAATTGTTAATACACAATTTATGTTCTGTCTTACTATGAGACCACCTCATACAAAAGTGGGGCCAGGGGGGTCCAGTGACCCCCTTGGCCCCAACGTGTGTCTGTCGACCCCCTTGGCCCCAACGTGTGTCTGTCCTTGCCTACATTGAACTGTCCTGGACTCTCCATAGCTTGCATCAATTTCCACCATAATTTTCTTTAGTGAAATAAGGTTATTACATAATAGGTGAAGCTATCAATAATTCTTTCATTTTTTGAAAAACTTCATTTGCTATCTTACTCCATATAAACTTCCCTTTCTTGGTTAACTGAGTTAAAGAGTTAGCTATGATTCTATAGTGCCTTATAAACTTTCTATAGTGTCCACTTAACCTATGAAAATCCCTACGGCTCCATTTGAATAGGGAGGATTTGAAATGAGTCGACTTGAAAATTAATAAATGTGAAAATGCATATATTTTAAATCATGATTTGTTAAGAGATGAGAGAGAATGGAAGAGAGTTGAGGGGTGAGAGAGCGGTAAGGGGTAAAGAGGAGGGGATTTCAAATGATATGGTTTTGATGAGAATTTGAAATCCCTCCATTTAAAACTAGACTCAAATCTATGTATTTGTAAATTCATTTAACTCAAGTAGAGAGAGTGGTGATTTGTCTGTGAAATCCACGGATTTCAAATCCACCCATCCAAACGGAGCTTAAAAGTTTATACATACTTGGGTGTAGATTATTCCTTCATCACTTTCATTTTCCCAGTATACCCTTTGTCTAAAATTATATATCCAAGACACTCCACATGATTTTGAACAAAAACACACTTTGAAGCTTTAGCCATTAGCTGATTATCCAACAATAATTGAAATACTTTCTTCAAGTGCTCCTTATGCTGGTTCATATTCATACTGTATATAAGGTATCATAAAAAATACAAACACATAGTTTCTCAAGTAGAGTGAGATGGTTCATGATACCTTGAGAAGTTGTTGGAGCATTGGTTAAGTCAAAAGACATTACATACAACTCATAGAATCCAAATACTGTAACAACTGCAGCTTTGTGGATATCAGGAGGATACACTCTGATCTGGTGATATCCTGCCCTGAAATGAATCTTGAAAAATAGTTATGTTTACCCTCTATTGAGTGCATATCGCGAGAAGTGGGCCCAAGCCCACCAGCCAATGCTTACAATCTTCTAAGGAAAATCTTGAAGACTATAAATATAACACCGCGCATCCACGACCTCGGAGGGGGATTATGCGAGGTCCCCAATGTCGAGGTCAACGACCTTGGGCACCTTCAATAATGCTCTGATATAACGTGTGTCAGATATTAGGTACAGAAAATCTTGCCTAAACTATGCTTAATCAAGAGGAAAATCGACAAAGGACAATCCGAATGACCCTTGTGAGTACTTAAAACAATTAATTCCCTAAAAATTCGGGAATTGCCCAGGTCGATGTGCCCGCGAAGTCACCGAGGTGGCCAAACCTCGGCCGACCTCCCGCGAGCTCCAGAAGCGGATCAAATAGAGATCTTGAGCATTTAATATTTTGTAGACTTTTAACGGTCATTGTACTTGTTGACCGGGAGAGTGAGCTCCACTCTCCCCAAACATTATAAATAGAGGTCATTTATGACCCAAGAAAGGAGAGAATTTAATATCATACCAAAAATCTTGTCATTTTACTCTTCAAACCTAAGATGAACAAAAATTATAACTCCCAATCATTCTCAGTAAATGCAACCAATAACCATTAGTTACGTGTTTGTGCTACTAGAATCGTTAGCCACATCTTAAACTCTTTAGTCCGACATTTTAGTGCACAACACCCTTTTATACATGTTTGGTTAAATATCAATCGTGCATAAATATTATGTTTTAGAATCCTTACTTCTCAGCAGGTCCGATCCTAAGAATTATAGAGTCTGATTCGAGTTTAAAATTTGACCTGTTTTAGTATAAAATTATAAATTACACGACATTAAATATTGTACAATACTAAAAAAAGAACACTTTTATGCAAGTTCAAAGTAAGTCGTTTACATTTAACACTAATTATTATTGATCAACAAAATATAAGCACTATACATACATAGATAAACATGTCAAATTTAAATTGCAATTTTACATGTCACCATGTTGTTAATTAATAAATATTGTGATATAAAAAATTCAGTATATTTTGGTTCAACCGATTATATTTTGTCTTTATAAAATTATCTATATACTGTATTTATAAGCATAAATATTTATGAACCCCTAAAAAGTCAGGAAAATTTTGAGCCTGAGTCAGTCGACTCACTGGCCTCACGAGAGGCACGACCTTGCTTCTTAGTCCTAAATAAAAACACAAATTATAATTGAAACTGACCCTTCAACAAAATAAACGTACACATTATTAAAATTAAATCACATGATATTTCATTATTAACATCCATAAGCACAACTAAGTGTACAATACATTAACATCTTACATAATTGATAACCCTCACAATGTCATCATCAAACTAGGTAATGAGACACTTTATTTTGACACACATAATATAAATTGCATAATTTCAAAGTGTCCTAATAATCGGTATGACACTCTTTTATTTTTTAAGAGTAAAACATGAAAGCTAGTAAGTTATTATGGTAGGGGATCAATGAGTAGCTCCTTGATGAAATTTTTCATTTCAGGGCCCACGAGTGTAAACCAATCACCCTTGCTGTAGATAACCTCCATCACTCGTGCGTAATTGAGAAGAAGGACAAGTAAAGAAGCAGGAATTGGAGTTGGCCTGAGAAATGCCTCATTTATGTCCTTCCATCCCGACTCTATTCTCTTGTTAAATTCATCGACTGCATCTTTTTCTGACGCTTTGTTCTCCTTCATGTAACATTCTATTGATGAAGGTATGTGCTCTTTGTTTCTCTCAAACTGCTCATGCAACGGAAAAAAAAAATTTAAAAATTTTAATGAATAAATGATAATTAAAAATGAAATTAAATAAGAAAGTATTCGAGTAGATTTCACATGAACTCTCTTTTTCGAATGTCACCATGGAATGTTATTGTTATGCATACAAAGTGTCATCATTTAAAAAATTGCTTGAATTTTAAATAGTGACATTTTATATGCAGACCACTGATAGTGCGTATGCATAACATTGATAATACCTCGTGGCCGACGATGTCAGCAGTTAACCTGCATATAATTATGTTAGCTGTGACAATAGGAGGTTCAGACAACACCCAATCCAGGACTTGTTTGGTCACGATATCTCCCATGCCAATAAGTGTTACAATCATTAGTGGTAGATACACAATACTCCCCTTTGCAAACTCCATGTACACCTCCATTCGAGGGCATCTCTTTTTTCCCCCTCCATTTTATCTCCTCAAAGTAATATTGAACTACCATTTTAATCTGTTCATCATCATCATGCACAGTTAATAATCCATAAGATTGTTTAATTTTTTATACGTATATATTATAATTCATTTTCAAGAGTAAAATTCACTTTTGGTCCCACAGAACACTTATCTTCACGATTTTGGTCCCAATACTAACCACTTTGTTCCTGTAAGAATTTTTTCATGCAGTTTTGGTCCTTCCGCTACTTAATTCGTTAAGTTCAACTGCACTTTTGGTCCCAAACCTTGTCCTATGGGACCAAAACTGCAGCTGACTTTTACGAAAAACGTAATGGTGGGACCAAAATAGCATGAGAAAATATTTTGGGACCAAAGTTGGTGGGTGTTGGGACCAAAATCGTGAGGTACCATGTCATGTGGGATCAAAAATGAATTTTACTCTCATTTTAAATGTACTTACTGCTTCGATTCCATAGGTGGTCCGATACGATCTTCCTTGTTTGATCATTTCCACCTCAAATTCATCAAAGATTTCCAAAAAAGCCTTATATATTAACTTCATATTGTCTGGAAGATGATCCAAGCTTGAAACACTCCAGCTGCAATACATGTTAATGAAATTCAAAATAAATTAAGCTAATTAATTTGATGAATTTTGATCCTCTAACTCTATATTTAATTACCTTTCAATTGCTTTAGCGAAGAGTTGTAATTCCTCAAAAGTAGCGTAGGCGTCGAAAGTATCATCACATGCAACTACCAAGATCTGTAGTTTGTTAAAGATATTCCTAGCAAAAGCATGTTCTGGTTCGAAATAAATTCCTGTCACCCAGAAGTAATTCTCAACTATTCGATCTCTTACATATGACAAATTTGTTGGCACGTCTAAACTTTTCCACCACCTGCATATGTAATATTCGTATTTCATGGATTTCAATTGACTAATACACGAGGCATGAAAATTAACAAGAAGCAGACTGTACGTTAAAAAATATAAGTTCTTTTGTATTACAAAATTTGTAATCAATCTTTTTTAGCCAAGAGAATTTTTTTTCCAACTCTACCCTTTTTTTATCCTTTCATTACTTTAGTCTGTACCACCATACATACATCACGTACCAACATCATTTCAGCCCGTACCACCATTCAATTAACCACATACTACTATTACTTCAACCCGTACCATTATTAAATTAACCTCGTACCACACTTATTTCAACCATGTATCACTATCACTTCAGCCCGTACCACTATTAAATTAACCCTGTACCACCCTTATTTTAACATCGTACCACCCTTATTTTAACGTCGTACCACCATTATTCTAGCCCGTACCACAATTTAATTCAATTCGTACCATCAATTTTAACTTTGCACCACAATTTAATTAACCTCGTACTACAATTTAATGAAAGTCCATACCACTATTTTTTTTTAATTTTTTGTTGACTTCCAAAAAATTATTCTCCGAGTTAAAAAAGAACGAAACTAAAAAATTTGATTAAAAAAAGCTTTTTAAATGAGAAGAGACTAAAAGTTTACGTACCTACAAATTTCACTCAATTCCTTTCTGTGTATAGACTGCAGCAGTTTGAAGTCCAACTTAGCAAGTTTAAGTAAAAGTGGATTGTGAGAAGCAGTTTGCTCGTAGATGGGAATGTAATGCCTTGCTTCTAGACGAGTAAATCCTCTGCGAATCGAGTATTTATACAACGCATGACTAACTTGTTCTGCTTCCAGATTACTCAAACTTGGCAAAACTGATTCCAAGTATTTTCTTGCCAAAACGTAGCCACTATCAAGAACTTCCTCGTCATGGACTCTCACATACGTGGCTTCGAAAAATTCCAGAACTCCCATTACTGACGCTTCCTTGAATTTGAACCCAATTTCTTCATCCTTAAACTTGTCAAAAACCTCTGCTCATATATAAATTAACAAAATTAGCAGGAGTAAGTTTGCATCAAGTGCACCGTGCAGAACAATATTAACTATTTTTACTCAATAATTGCAGCTGCTTAATTTCACTGAACAATATCAGGTGGACAACTGTAACTGATTAGTGAAAACAACTGATACTAGCTCACTTGAGTTAATGCAGGATGCACCTGGTAAATTAGTAGATATATTTTAATAGGGATTAAGTTTTTTGTAGTCCGGTAACTTCTTTTCGTTTTGAAATTGGTCCCGATTGTTTTGACTTTTTAATTTTGATCCTATAAGTTACCAAATTTTTTGAAACTGATCCTATAAAAGTTGCATATAAGAAACAAGCACAATATATACACACACATTGATGTATATTTATCAGTCTCATTCTCATGCAGATCTTTTTCACCTTCTAGAATTTGAACAAAAATTAAAACGGATGTTAAAGAGTGGGTGCATCTAGAAACATGCAACTTGTTTTATTAAAAGATGTAACTTGTTTACACAGAACCGTGCAATTATTTTTTCATATTAATAATTATACGGTTCAATGTAAACCGATTACATCTTTCAGTATAACAAGTTGCATATTTTTAATATGTACTATGAGTGCACGGTGCACCTGAATGCATACAAGACTTAGTCGAGTTAAATTATTGAGTATGGTTAATAAATGGCAATTTAAGATGGATAAACCGTAAACCAAACACATAATTAATTACATATTTATTGGGTCCTTGGCGTAGTGCTGAGAATATTTTGTCCCGATCCATCATTTCAATCATGTATAATTGTGTATATATATTATATATGATATATTGTTGGGAGATGAAATTAATAAAGTTATATGATTTTGATTAAGATCCCAAAACCCCTGAGTATGACATGTTCAGGATAATCTTGATAGTTGAGTCAGGATTCAGTTTTAGAGTATTCAGGATGATATCTGCAAAATGTATAGTCGGCCAGATATAGATCGTGTTAGATCTCAAGATTCCGAAGAACTCAAGAAGTTTCAAGAAACCGAAGTTTCAAAGATGAAACTGAAGTTTCAGTATGAAAAGAAGAAATCAAGACTCGAAGCAGAAATCGAGATATCAAGACTCAAGAAATCGAGATATCAAGACTCAAGATGAAATCCGAGGAATCAAGACTCAAGATGAAGACTCAAAGATATCACCAAGATATCCGTGGAAGACTAAGAAGACGCCAAGACTCGTAAGACGCCAAGACTCGTAAGACCCTCAAGACTCAAGAACATGTAAGATGTAAGATCAAGAATCAAGATCAAGAATAATCAAGGCATAGTAATTATCAAGACTCAATAATATATCAATGCTCAAGATAAACTCCGAATGTTCCGAGGCAATCAACATATCTATCTCAAGGATGCAATATCGAGAAAAATCGCGATTCCTTAGAAAAATAGATATTTGCCAAGACATTCAAATGCAGACAAAAGGAACTAAGACAAAGTGTTGTTAAGGTTATATCACTCAGAGATTGTAACCAAAAAGAGCCGTTGAGTTGTCTACCTTTAACTGGAGACAAAAGTCAAAAAGAGGAAGACAGGATTTGTACCATCATCGACAATCGACAGAGACAGTCAACGAAAAAATGTCAGAAGTACTAAGTTCCAGACTGCAAAAAGTGAAGACCGGCTACATGAAAGGCTATTGCCTAAAACGTGTTAGGGAGTGTCAAACCCTAAATATAGCCGTTTCTCACACACCATAAGAGGAAACTCACGAAGCTATCTCTCCAACGGATAGTTTTTCAAGATTTACCTTGGTGTATGCCTATAAATACTTGTGACCCTCTACATTGTAAGGTCACGGGAAATTTGTAAGCAACTCAAGAGCTCAAACTTATTATCGCAAGTTGAAGCACTCGAAAAACCAAGAATTTCTCAAGTGCTTTAAATCGAAGAGAGCTCATTCCACTAAGCCTAGCTTGATAAGATATATCCAAAGCTTAGTCGAGATATCCTAGCCTTTGCATTGTTCTTTATTGTAAAGGATATCTCATCCTAGTTGGAAACCAACCAAGAAACCCCAAACACTTTGTAAGGTAGTTTGAGTGTGATTGTTGGTGAGATTGGAGTTGTAAAGAGTAAGTAAACTACATTGAGGTAGTCAGAAAGCTCTAGAGAAGAAGTGAGTAATCTATCTTGGATAGACAGAAAGCTTGTGTGAGTTTTGAGTTAGTAAACTACAGAGATTAGTCAGAAAGCTCAAAATTAGAAAGGTTAGTAAACTACAGAGGTAGTCAGAAAGCCTTAGGAAGTGATTAGTGAATTTCTCTGAAGAGATCAGAGAGAGTGGACGTAGGAGCTTGAGTCTCTGAACCACTATAAATTGTTGTGTTCTTTGCTTTCTGTTTTGCTTTGCTTAACTGTTGCATATATTTTGAAAGCATATTTTCACTGATATTTCAGTTGGAATCAATCCACTGAAAGTTGCATATAATTGAATCACAGCCTAATCACTATTCCCATAAAAGGAAGGTTTTCAGCAAAAGCTTAAAACGAGTATAAACTAAGGGCCAACCATTCCGCACATCTGAGTAGCTAGAACAGATAGTTACCAAACTGAACTTACTCTTCTGAGGGTTCAGTAAGTTAGTTATCTGATCCAAGCAACTCAGGATCTCTGAAAACTCAGGATCACTTGGGATTATCTGAGGTATCTGAAAGCAGCTCAGGATCACTGTCTCAAGTAGACTTTGACTCAGAGCGATTTGTGCTTCTCAGGACCAAATCATCAGGACATCCTGACCCAAGCTGACCTCAGTAAAGAAAAGTTTTAAAAACACTGAACACGTGTATTCCCCCCCCATACACGTGTAAGACTCGTTTGCACCGGGACCAACAAGTGGTATCAGAGCGGTTATTCAAAAGATCACTTATTTCAGAAGTGATCACCTGAATAGATCCATTTTTAAAACCCGTCTCTGATCTTATACCAACAAGTGGTATCAGAACAGTGGTTCAACTTGACCACCTGCTTTGTTGACCAAAGTTTTATTTGCTAAAATACTTGTGGTCTATCTGAACTGATCTTATTTGCTGAATTCTTAAAAGACTCAGATAAAATGTCTTCTATGAAACTTCCCATGTTCTCAGTAGAGAACTATGATTTATGGAGACTGAGAATGCAGGCTCACCTGTATTCCAAACATGAACAAATGTGGAGAGTGGTCTCTGAAGGGCCATTCCAATTTACTGTGGTGAATCCCGGAGAATGTAAACCGAGAAAAATGATCCTAGAAAGCGAGAATTTCCTAAGTCTGATGACCAACTGACTCCTGAGGAGAGAAAGTTAGTCAATCTAGACTATATTGCTAAAGACACACTATACAGTACAATTGATGATGGTGTGATGGGAATGATTTCTCACTGCAATACTGCAAAAGAAATTTGGGATACACTAGTTGTAATGTGCCAAGGCACAGATCATATCAAAGAAAATAAACTTTCAGTTGCAATTGGAAAGTTTGATAGTTTTGAAATGGAAGAAGGTGAATCAATTGACAAATTGGAAGTCAGATTCACTAGCATTATGAATGATCTATATGCACTTGGAAAGAAATATCCACAGAGAGAAGTTGCATTGAAAATTCTTAGAGGTCTTTCTAAGAAATGGGATATACATGCAGTGGTGATTGAAAACACCAAAAATATTAATTCAATGTCATATCAACAAGTCTTCTCTGAGCTGAAGGCCTATGAATTTGTAATTGATAAGAAATCTAAAAAGGCTGACAACAAAGATGATCCATCATCTAGTAAGAATGTGGCTTTCAAAGCCAAGGATAAAACCTGTAAAACTAGAGAGTCTGAGAACTCCCTTGCTAAGAATCAGGATGAGCTTGAGGATGAGCTAGCACTGATGGGAAGGAGGTTTGAAAGACTTAATAGTCGATATGGAAAATACAAAAACTATTACAGGAATCACAGGTACCAGAAGAAACCTGAGGACAAATCAACTGAGAAGAAGAAGGACCTGAAAGCTGAGGGATCTTCATCCAGAAAGAAGGACTCCAAGTCCAAAGAAGAAAGTGATCAGGATGATGATGCCAACAGATGTTACAATTTCCAAAAGAAAGGTCACTTCGAAAGATGATTGTCCCGACTGAAAAGCTAAGGAGAGAAGAGAAAGGCAAGCTAAAAGAGACAAGAAGTTCTCCAACAGAAAAGCCATGGTTGCAGAAGAAGAACATTCTGAGGAAGGATCTAGCTCCTCAGATGAAATATTCTCAGACAGTGAAAGTGATGACATCTGTCTGATGGCTATTGAGGAGGTAAACTCTTCTTTCTCTGTTGTTGCTCCTACACTAGCACAAGAGTTGTCAAGTTCAACTATGAAATCATTTTGACTGATGGATTCTTTTGAGAGTCGATGAAGGACTATCTTTGTTTTCTGAAGAACTGCTAAATGAAACTCAAGAGCGAATAAGGAATCAAGGTTTGAAAATCATAAGTGGAAAGACTCTAGCAATACTGAAATCAATTCTCAATTGATGGGAGCTACTGATGAACTGGATGTTCTGAAAGTACAACTCTCAGAGAAAGAAAAGTTGATAGTGACCCTAATCAAAAAGCTAGAGAAATCCAATTGAAGAGATTCACCGTGATCGAACTAAGTTCAATGACCTCTCGAGAAGCATGAAACTCTCTGAATCTGTGAGGATAGTGCACGAAGAAGTTAGCTCTATTGAATCTTGCATCTAAAGTAATAGATGAAATTCAAAGTTACCGAGATCTCCTCACTATAAAATCTGGATTGGGATACATTCCAGGGGGAACCTCACAAGGTCATCTTAATGCTGCATCAAGTAGCAAAAAGACAATCTTTGTTAAATCAGTGGCACCTACACTTCAAACTGAAGAAATGCCCAAGGTGTTAGAAAAGGGAAAAGGACCTATGGTTTCAGTAAAACTGAATGATCAGGTAAGAAAGCCCAAACCTCGGTGAAGGCTAGAAAACTGAGCACTCGATTGGAAAATTCGAACAAGTACTTCAAAGCCTCAGGCTAAGAATGCAAACCTGAAAGGATTTGCACTGAACCATCAGAGGAATCTTCAGAAGAGAATTCAGAAGAGAGACACTCAGCAGAGACATTCTCAACTGAAGAGACCAAGTCCTCGCCATCTTGAAAAGACCCAAATTTCAAAGACAGTAACTGAGCCCCACTTGCCTAAGGGTAAAGGTTACTGAACCCGAAGTCGACAAAAGATTTAGACCCGGTACCGCAAGCCAAAGCAAATGAACAGAAGGCCTGAACCAAAGAAAAATTCAAAAGCTCATGTTCATGCTAAAGCTAGCACTCATACACAGGAAACTACTAAGGCACCCAGAGTAGTAAATGTGTATGTTGATGTTTATGGAAGACAGATCAGCCACTCTAAAGTGATTAGAGTTGTCAGGCAGATTTGGATTCCGAAAGGTACAGCTAACCTTGTAGGACCCTACACAAATTGGGTACCTAAGAATTGATCTGTTTTTCAGGAGGAAAACAAGGGCACTAAGTCGATTAAAGATCACATAAAGACCGATGAGCGAGAGATGAAAAGGCCCCTGATGTATGGTATCTTGACAGTGGATGGTCAAGACATATGACAGGATTCAAGCAGATACTCAGTGACTATGTTGAACAAAGAGGCCCTCAGATCACATTTGGAGATAACTCCGAGGGACAGACTGAAGGATATGGAACTTTGGAAATCGACTCAGTTCATATCCATGGTGTTTCATATGTATCTGGATTGAAGCATAACTTGCTTTCAATAAGCCAATTCTGTGATAAGGGTTTTAATGTTGAGTTCTCTAAGAACTTATGTTATGTGAAAGATGATATCTCACAGAAAATATTACTGATTGGTACTAGAAAAGGATATGTGTATCTTGCTGATTGGAGTTCAACTCCTAAAGATACATGTTTGGTTGCAAAAAGTTCCACAGATACCAGTTGGTTATGGCATAAAAGAATGAATCACCTGAATTTCAAAACCCCGAATAAACTTGCAAGATTAGCTCTTGTGAGAGGGTTGCCTAATGAAGCGTTCAGTAAGGAATATATTTGTGATGCGTGCCAAAAAGGAAAACAAATTAGAGCATCATTTAAAAGCAAAGTAGATGTTTCTACTGAAAGAATACTTCAGTTGTTGCATATGGATCTTTTTGGTCCAATAACACCTGTGAGCACAAATGGCAGGAAATACACACTAGTAGTAGTTGATGACTACTCAAGATTTACTTGGGTCATATTCTTACTCAGTAAGAAAGAGACTCAGATAAAGCTGCCTGAATTACTGAAAAGGCTCGATATTGAGAAAAAATCTGAGTGTGGTCAAAATCGATCGACAAAAAAGTAACCGAATTTATAAACCATATTATATCGATTATTGTGCGAAGAAATGGAATTACTCATGAAACATCACCGCAAGGACCCCTCAACAAAATGGTGTTCTTTGAAAGAAGGAATGGGACTCGAAAAAAAAGGCTGCAAGGACAATGATAGTTTGAAGTCGATATTCCTAAAAGATTTTTGGTCAAGGCTCAACAATTGCATGTTATTCTCGGAAACGGATCCATCTTGACTAAGAGTTAAGGCAAAACACCCTACGAGCTTTGGAATGAAAAGGAAGCCTCTTGTTTCTTTCTTTTCGTGTGTTTGGTTGCAAGTGTTTCATACACAATAATGGTAAAGATCGATTGAAAACATTTGATAGCAAAAGCGATGAAGGAATATTCTTAGGATATTCTCAAATCGATAAAAGCTTCGAGTTTACAACTGTAGGACTCTTATTGTGGAGGAAACACCTCATGTTGTTTTTGATGAATCTACTTGTGTTCGGAAGAAACAGGAACATGATCTTGAAGAACCCACCAAGAGGATCACCAGATAAGCTTCGAAAAAGAATGACAAAACATCCACTCGAACTCGAAAGAAGAAGTCACCACCATCTATGATTGGAGTGACTCAAACTCGAATAAAGAAGTTCGGGATGGAACTCGGGATGGTGAGACTCGGGATGGAAAGTCTTCACTGAAGGAAAATCAACACACTGAAGCTGACCAATCTGAACAGACACCAGTTCAGACTCAGGTATGTGATGCCAATGAAGATGTGGTCACAGCTTAGGCAAATTCTGAATCTATCAACCAAAGGGGAACAAATGTCTCTGGCAATGTTCTGAATAGAATTTTCCCTGAGGAAGATGATTCCCTTTCTCCTTTTCTGTTGTTCCTCGAAGTTCTTGAACTAAGCGAACCTAACATTTCAAATGTTGAGGATACTATTGAAGGGGGAACATCTAGAAGAAGATGGTTAGATAATCATCCTACAAGTCAGATTGTGGGTAATCTAACTGAAGGTGTCAAAACAAGAAGGTTCCATGGTGAGAGTGCACTATTCTGCTGCTTCCTATCGAGAAAAGAGCCTCTTGAGATTGGTGAAGCTCTACAAGATTCTCATTGGATTCTTGCTATGCAAGATGAAATTTGAATCAATTCTCAAGGAATGAAGTATGGGAGCTAGTAGATAGACCTGAAAGGCACAATGTCATTGGAACCAAGTGGGTATTTAAGAATAAAAGAGATGAGAATAACAACATTGTAAGAAACAAGGCAAGGCTAGTTGCACAAGGTTATTCCCAAGAAGAAGGCTTGAATTATGATGAAACCTTTGCACCTGTTGCAAGACTAGAAGCCATCAGTTGTTTCTTGCATATCTTGCCCACATGAAGTTCACGATCTATCAAATGGATGTGAAAAGTGCATTTCTGAACGGTGTGCTTAAAGAAGAGGTTTATGTAGAACAACCTCCACGGTTTCAAACAAATGAATGACCAAGTTTACGAGCTCGAAAAAGCCTTGTATGGTCTTAAGCAAGCACCCGAGCATGGTATGATACTCTTTCTCAGTTTCTTACTGACCATGGTTTTGTCAAAGGAACTGTTGATAGAACTTTGTTCAGGATAGAAGATGGGGAAGATATCTTACTGGTTCAGATATATGTTGATGACATCATTTTTTGATCTCCAAACCATCAGCTGTGTGAAAAGTTTTCAACAATGATGAAAGGCAAGTTTGAGATGTCAATGATGGGAGAGATGAATTTCTGTTGGTCCCGGTGGGAAAACCTATTTTGCGCGTGCGGAAGCAAAACGTTTCATTTCGGTGCATATAAAACAGGGGAGAGAACAGAGTGATACCAATTTTTATTCTTTTAAGCTCATGTGTTGTGTTTTGCTTATAACTAGATGCATATGACAAGTATAAACATAAAGCAGTAAACAACACAGCAATATATAGTGGTTCGGACAACCAGTCCTACATCCACTCTCCCTCTCTAGGGAAATTCCTTCAATCGGGACTTATCACCCTCCACGGGATTGCATATAGATATTTACCGAGCTCACACTCGAACTGGACTTATAACCCTTTCTCGGGTTCGCCTCGGGACTTATCACCCTCCACGGGATTGCCTACAGATGTTTAACGAGTTCACACTCCAACGGGACTTATCACCCTCACTCGGGATTGCCTAACAACTACCTCACTTCACCACTGGGTTTGGATTTGGTGTTGTCTCCAACTATGGTGAGATTTTCCCTTACAATGGTTTAGCCTCAATGCTAAGGTTGGGAAAATCTCTCTAAGCTTATGATACATCGTGGGTTGCTTAGGTTGGGTTCTAGAACACTCTTTGAATATATTTGTATATCTACAGACTTGTGTTCTAGGGTGGGAATGCTTTGACTATAACGCTCTTTGGCTTTGTAGCATTTTGTGCATAATCTCCACGCATCCACACTTGATAATGAAGGAAGAACTTGTATTTATAGTGTGGATTTGAATGTTACCGTTGGAGAGAATCACATTCAAATCCATACTATTCTTTGTAAGTTCTGCAGCTTTTTCAGGCTGGTTGTCTTCCTCTCGTTGGTCCACGTCAGCTGGATTCCAACGGCTATATTCCTCAGCTTCAGTGCCTCGGAACATTCAGGATATACTGAGCATTCAAGACATTCTTGAAGTCTTCGAGTTCTCTCGAGTCTTCAAGTTCTCTCGAAGTCTTGAGTTCTCTGAGCCTTCAGTTCTCGAGATCCCATTGAAGTTCTTGAAGATCTCGGTTTCTTCTTGAGTCTTGAAAACTAACTTTGTTCTATATCTGCCGACTATACATGGTGCAGATAATATCCTGAACACTCTAAAAAGCGAATCTGATTCATCTATCAAGATTTATCCTGAACATGTCATACTTAGGGGTTTTGGGATCTAATCAAAATCCTTTTTATTAAATTCATTTCCCAACAATTTCTTTCTAGGTCTTCAAGTGAAACAATCAAAGGAAGGAATCTTCATCAACCAGGCAAAGTACACCAGAGATCTGATTGCCAAATATGGTGTCTGAAATTGCAATGCGATTAGAATTCCTATGAATATTAACTACAAGATGGATCCTGATTCTGAAGGCAAATCGATAAGTCATCTTGATTATAGAGGAATCATTGGATCATTGCTCTATCTCACAAAGCAAGTAGGCGGATATAACATTTCTTTGTTGGGATATGTGCAAGATACCAAGCTAATCCTAAGGCTAGTCACATGGAGGCTGCCAAAAAGATACTGAAGTATCTTAAGGGCACAGTGAATAGAGGATTATGGTATCCAGCTGATGATAACCTTGAATTAACTGGTTACTCAGATGCTGATTATGGAGGTTGCAGGATTGACAGGAAGTCCACTACAGGAACTTGTCAATTTCTTGGAAGTAAGCTGATATCTTGGTTTTCGAAGAAATGCAGGACCTCGATAACAACCAATCTTCTTGGGTCCGAATACATGGGCTGCGGGGAAGTCATTTGTCTTTCGATTCTTTAAATTTGAGACAACAATTAAGGGATTATAAAGTTGTAGCCAATGAAGTACCAATATTTTGTGACAATAATAGTGCCATTGCTATTTCACAAAATCCGGTATTGCACACCAGATGCAAGCATGTGGATATCATACATCACTTCATCAGAGATCATGTCGAGAAAAAGGACATCAGGATGGAGAAAATTCATCTTGATAAGCGGAGAGAGCGATATCTTGACTAAACCTTTGGGTTGAATCAAGATTTCGTGAACTATCGATTGAATTAGGGATGTTGGATCCAGTATATAGAGTAAATCTGAAAAATTGAAGGTTTTCGGATGCATGAAGTTTTCTCGAAATTCTCTTGAGAAACTTCGGGATAAAATGGAATTCTTGAATCGAGTCTCGGGAAACTTCGAGATTTAGTGAAGGTCAAGATTTCGATATTATCTTGAACCCATTCAATTACTCGATATTATATTGACATTTTATCAAGGTCAATACTCAGTAAGACTGAGAGAGGGAAATCAGTCTGAAGAAGTAATGACTCATGCGACTCATTTATTGCTTAAGTGAAACTCAGTAATCATTTGCAATAAATACAAAACACCTGAAGAATGTTTTGGGCGGGATCTTTGAAATTCCTAGAAAAGGTCAACAGTCATTAAATGCTTTGTTGCATTTATTTAACCAATGAGGACTTTTTGGCGGCTTACTTTTCGGAAGATCGTCCTTTTTACCCAGAAAAACTTCAAAGCTCCAAACCCTAAATCTTCAAATCTCAAATGGCTCCTACCATATTCGAAAGATTGGCCGAGACAAATAAGCCATGGTATGAATACGTGGTGTCTCTGGAGAGTACTTCAAATGCCAAGCACGAAGAAGTGGCGCTCCATTTAATCCGATTGGCGAAACTGACGAATCTCATCGCGAATCGACCGGAGGCAGAGTATGCTCACGAGGTAATAGAGTTTGTCACCAATTTGGAAATAGATGAGGATGATAATATAGAGTCCAAGATTTATGTTTCTCATCTTGAACAATCGATGAAATATGTGGATTTTGTTCGAGAGCTTTATATTGTCTCTAAGCATTTGAACGACGTTTTTGAGTTGTGCGATAGGGGAGATGATCCCTCATTGTATATGTTGGGACGGGAGCAAGAGTATCTTGACAGGATAGCTAAGAAACCTGTTAAGTTTGAGGCAACTCTGCATAAGCGGCATCTAAAGCCGAAGTACAGAGTGTTGATGGATATTGTGGGAAAGTGCATCATGAGTCGATCTGGAAGCTTCGAGCAGATCAGCACACCCAAACTCCGGCTGATGGCGGCGATTGAGGAGTCACCCACCAAGGATTTCAACTGGCTGAAGTATCTGATCAAGGTGGTGAGTGAGCAAGCCAAGGCCATAAAAAGGGAGGATGGGGTAATATCTATCAAAGGCAGAATCCTCCATGCCACCAAAATAGCATTTATTTTGGAGATGTGCCGAGAGGAGGAGGATATCTTTTCAAACTCTACTCCATTCCCTAAGTCCAAAGTAATGTTCAAGCCCATTGCTGCAAAGAGGACGATCAAGGGAAAGAAAGAGAAAAAGGTGGAATCACCTGTTGCGGCTACTGTAGAAGAAAGCCAACAAACCAGGGGGGAGGTTTTGTTGGATGCCAAGAAGGAGCAGGGTGAGAAATTGAAAAAGCAAAAGACCCTCGCTCCAAAGCGCAAAAGAATGGTGGTTCTCACCGATGAGGAAGAAGAAAGTGAGACTGAGGAGATTCAGCCTGAGTGCCAAACTGCTCAGAAATCGCCTTTACTCGTATTGGCTCAGGCTATCTCAAAGGCACAGGATCAAAATGAGGAGCAAGTCTTCTCTGAGGTTCTTGAGACATCGCTTAGTTCTGATAAGTTCTCTCAAGAAATTTTTCAAGGACCTCAGACCTCAGAGAAAGTTCGGGATTCCCTCCGAGGAAATCTTGGGAAGAAGATGCTCGATTCCCGCTAAGGAAGTGCCCACTCGGTTCTCGAGCAAACCCAAAATTCCCACTGAGGAGGCGCCAGCTCAGACCTCAGAACCAAGTCAGATTCAGACTGGGGAGTTGTCTACCCAAACCTCAGAGTTTGCTGAGCCTCAGGAGCCGATGAATTTTGATGAGCTCCTGAATGAGCTGTTAGTCAATCTTTCAGCAGAAGTTTCCAATCAACACGAGAGCCCGATGCTCAAGAAAGGTGAAGTTTGAAGAGACCGAATGGCGAAAGCGAAGGGAACGGTTCATCCTTGACCGCTACCCTGAGCTTAGCTCATTCCCTGACCTCCAAGACATCTTCTTCAGATTGAGGTCAACGGTCTACATCCTCAACCAGACTCTTCCAGAGATGCTCAACATTGCTTCATTCAGAGGCGAAGACTGGTGAAACGAGGAGACAGCTTTCCGCACTGAATTCTCAGGGTTCAGAAAAACCAAGCTCAGGATGAAAATCTCAGACTTTGATGAGCTTGTGAAGAGGAAAGTTGCTGAGAGGATTGTTGAAGTTGGTGCTCCGAGCTCCAAAGACAAATCTCAGGATGGGGACCAACAAGGGGATGATGAGAGTCAATCTCAGAAGGAGAAAGACTCAACTGATGCTGATCAGGCTGCTGTCGAACATCCTTGTTGGGAAATTTATAGTTTTGATAAAAGTTCCAGAAACACATGTAATAGGACCAGTCAGACCTGTTAGCTGACTGATGTTTATATTACCGTCTATAGAATACCAGTTGATAATTCTGTATAGAACAACTGATGTAATAGATAGGTCACATATTGAGGGGGAACCTCAATATGTATAAGTCAGATCTGAAGATCCAAAGAACATCTGATATCCTACATGCCAGAATGCTAGAGAAGAACAGAAGATCAGATCGATCTGATCTAGTCAGATATCTCAGCTGAAGTCATAAAACTCAAACTCAAAATACTTGAAGATCAGATGACTTCCAAAAGATCAGACCAAAAGACCTACATCAGCCGAGTCTGCTAGTTGAAGCTAAGTCAACCGCACGACCGAAAGACTCCATCGGTAGACCGATCGACCTTTTGACCGATCAAAGTCGACCACCAGTGAAAAACTCGATGTTTCACCTAATCATACGTCGATGATCTGAACAAGAAGAATGTCAACCTTAGTTGGAAGAACAACACCTTGAAAAGTCGCGTCATTAACCAATAAGAACAAGACACGATGATGATCGGGCCCGACAATTAAAGGGATTTGATCTTTTTCTCTCTCTAACGGCTATAAAATACAAGTTCACGCTTTCGACCATGCCGTCTGAAGCCGCGTCACATCAATCCCGCAAAACCTACCTAATATAACCTGAAATTCAAATTGCTCTCCAATGACTCTTTGATTTCAAGGTCTATAAATATGGGATCACACTTCAGAGTGAAAAAACTGAAACACTGAACAATCAAGAAGCTCAAGTAATTATCAGATTTCCGCACGAAGAACACGATCAAGAAGATTATTTTATTAAGTGTTCATCCCATAAGTTCTTAGCATAGAAATCTTTTCATCTAACTGATAGGCTACCTTAAACACTAGAAAAGATTTCATAGTTGGAACCAAAACAATCTTATCCAAACCCAAAGTTAGGTTAAGTTGTTTAGCAAAGATTCGCATCTAGGGTTTCTAGTTAGATTTACGGGATCGGTTGAGTGAGAACTCCTTAAATATCTGTCGGTGTACTGTGTTGAACTAACACATAAAACTAAGTTCAGTTGGTTAAGTTGGTGCCCCTTGTGATAGGGAAGAGTGGACGTAGGACTGGTTTGTCCGAACCACTATAAATCTTGTGTGCCTTTACCGCTTTGATTAACTGTCCACACAATTGCACACAACCTTTAAAAGCGCATACATATTCTAAGTTGAGATCGGTAGCACCAAGCTTCGATCGATCAAGCTTGACACTTGATCAACCGGGTTAAAACACTAACTTTGGAATCGATTTATAAAACTGGTTTTTCACGGGTAAAACTTAAGCTTCCGACACATCGCTTAAACCGATAGTTCTGAATCGATCGCCTTGAGCGATTAGTAAGTTGGTTATCGACCCAAACCGATTCACTCGCGACTGATCGGGCTAATCGCCCCTCACACCGATCTGCACAAAAAAGTTTTCAAGTCTATTCACCCCCCTCCCCTCTAGACTTACGCCCTCACAAAACCGTTCGGGACCTACAAGTGGTATCGAGAAGCGGTTGGTTCTCTCGACCCTTGACTTTGTGTATCATCGATTCTTGAGGAAGAATCTTTGTGGTCGACTGAACTGATCTTGAAAAAACCTTCTTAAAACTCATTCATTTTCCAAAAACACTCAGCATGGATAACACCTCAGGTATGTATCATGATCTGCCCCTAAGTTCTCAATCGATGAGTATGCAGATTGGGTCATATATATGTCCAACCATCTAGGTTCGATCGATGGCGTAATTATGGAAGTCATCGAAAGAGGACCCATCATCATATATTACGACAACCCTGCGGTTGGAGAGATCCGAACTTTTGCCCCGGAAGTCTTGTGCGAAAAAAGCCCGTACGATGGATGCAGAGGAAAGGAAACTGCATACTCTAGATACTATCGCAAGGCATATTATCATGAAAACAATGGATAAGGTCACCAAGGAAAAGATTAAGTATCTCAAATCTGCGAAAGCAATGTGGGATACTCTAAATTTGAAAATATCGCGAGGAAATGACCGGATAAAAAGATACCGTCCGCAGTTTAACCGGTAAAGTTCGAAAAACGAAGATGTCGCCAAATCGAAACCATCAACGAACTCGATGGAAGGATTACAATGTCAATAAACAAGCGAGAACTTGGTAGAGATGTCCGATAAAGATATCAATTACAAAATTTTAAGGTCTCTCACCAAGAAATGGGATATGAAGGTCACGGTAATCAAGGATTGCCAAGACATCTCAAAAATGAAGCCAAGTAGCTTGTTCTTGAGCCTTAAAGCTCACGAGTTCGATTTAATTGAGAGAGGACAAGCGGATGAAGATGAGGTGCCCATGAAGCCTCAACTTCCAAATCGGTTGCTTTTAAAGGCAACCAAAGAAGAGATTGAAGACCAATGAACCCATTGGAAACATCATAAGTCGGCCGAACAGACGCTTCCGCTACAGAAAACTAGAGAAATCAAATACTAACCGGGTAAGTATCGAAGATTCTATAAAGATTATCAACATAATGAGGAAGAGATAGGAGATCGTACAACGTATCTCCGTAAAAGAACCAGATCGATGATCGGAGAGATCCGTAGATGAAAGGAAAAGAGATAATCTGAATGATGAGAGAAGAGATAACCAATCGTATGAAGAAGCTCGGATTACTATCGAAGGAAAATCACCGATAGATCATACCGGACGGAAAGGATTCACCGGAAGAAAAAAGCTGTGGGATCAAGGAGCATGCTTCAATTGTGAGAAGCCAGTCACTACAAATACAGATCGCCTGCACTGACGCCAAGAGAAAGGGAAGAAAAGAGGAATGTAAGAGAGCAACGGACAGGACGTAAAAGCCATGGTTGCCGACATCGTCAGAATTGACGATTCAGATCGCCCCTCTCGAGGACTCTGGATACTCCTCTCAGAGAAGATTTACGTCGATCGGCAGTCTTTGTTGACTTCTATGGAAATGAAGATCGATATTCTCTTGGACGATGATGAGATCTCGCTTTGATGGCCAAGGAGGACCAATCTGAGGTAACCTCCAAACTTGCTTTGTTCGCTTCTACACCGCTATCATTAGCACACCCGGCTGGGAGATTGACTGCGCAGCTCTACTCGAGCAATTGCTTGAGGATCTCTCCAATGCAAGAGAACACTTATGCTATAGTGGAAAGTTGAAAATGACAAAGGCGAGGACCCGAAAATAATCACCTTGCTAAAGAGAATGATCTCAATAAAAACCTCTGAACTTAAATCGTTAAACCGCTTTCGAAGGTAACCGAGAGAATTTAAAATTCTGAAAGTTAAAGCTTCGATCGGGAGAAGCAGATCAAAGATCACCGGCAATTAACAAAAAAAAACAAGTCGATGACTTCAAAATCCTCGCAAGCAAAATTCGATGAGCTATTCCGAAGCATGAAAGTCTAAAATCATCCGAGGATAATCTGCGTCAGAAAAAATAGAGGTTTTTACAAAATCATCTAAAACCGTTCAAGACATGAACACCTATTTTTAGAACAACGATTAACAAGAAGGGACTTGGGTATGAGAACCCTTCCACATCCTCAAAAAGCCCCGATCGATTCATCTAAAAAAGGTGTAAGCGAGCGAGTTTACGACAAAGATACACCAAAAGCCAAACATGTATCTAATAAGGAAAAAAAAGACCAGGTTGAAAGGGTAAAGGCGGTGCCTAACCGTAAGGAAACGAAATGGACCCCAACCGGTAAAGCATCGACCGAGAATCAACGAAGAACCCGGTTCTTCTAAAGAGAGACCTCAACGATCAACAGATCGAGAATTAGAAAAAGACAACTCAGTAAAAGGGAAGTCCAATCGAGACCAATCAAGGTCACCGCCTAATAAGCATGCTTCGTAAAAGCTGCAAAAAACCACCTATGCCGAAAAGATATGAATCTTTTGATGGTGGCGATCGTACTACCCCTATAATCGAAATCTAGGGTCACAGACTGAACCACACACCGGATGAAAAGAAGACAAAACAAAAAGATAAATCCCAAGTCTTCTAAGTCATCCAAGGTTCACACTAATAATCATACTAATCAGAAAGCATATAAAGAAACGTATGATTATGTTGATAGGTATGGGAGACAAATCAGGCCTTCTGATCTAACTGATCACAATAGAAGTGCTCTGTTTGTATGGATTCCCAAAAACTAATCCTAACCCTCGGGACCCAATCCAAAAGGGGTACCTAAAAAGCCCGATTTGGTCTGCGAGGATCGCGTGGTCCGGCCAACAAAGGAGTCATGCAAGCAACTATCTCGTACATCGATAGTGGATGCTCAAGGCACATGACCGAAGCAAACATCTCCTCACTTCTTACATAGAAACGAAAAGCCAGCGTGTACTCTTCGGTGATGATAACTTTGGTTATACCAAAGGATTCGAACCTTAGAGAATGATGATGTACAAATAATCTGAGTCTCGTATGTCGAAGGTCCGAAGCACAACCTATTATCGGTTTCACAATTCTGCGACAACGGATTCAGTGTTGAGTTCTCGACTGACCAATGCACTATCAAGAATCGAGCCACTCAACAGATTTTTTGCTAATCGGGTTCAAGAAAGGGACGATCTACACAAACGGTGATTGGAGCAGTTGCCCAAGAAATGCATGCACGATTGTCAAGAGTTCCAAAAGTAGCGATTGGCTCTGGCACAAAAGAATGAGCCATCTCCGAACTTTAAAACTCTTAATAAGATAAAGAAGGATGTCTCTAGTGGAAGGACTTCCGAATGAAGTATTTTCAAAGGATCGGACATGTCTTGCATGTCGGAAGGAAAAACAGTCAAAGCTTCATTCAAGGAATTCCCGGACCGGCATCCAAATAGCCAATCTTCCGCAAATGCTTCATATGGATCTATTTGGACCAGATTACACGGTCGATCTCAACGGACGCAATATACTCTGTAATCGTGGATGACTATTCCAAGTTTACGGGTTATATTCTTACATAAGAAGAATGAGACGGCAGCGAAAGATACCCGAAAGCGCTAAAAAAAGATTACAAAATGAGAAGGGTGTCGGCAGTAGTAAAAAATCGATCGAGATAAAGGTACGAAATTTACGAACTCCTTTATTCTTGATTTTTTGCTCTAAGTTTGGTATCTGACATGAAACATCACCGCAAGACGCCTTGAAAATGGAGTAGCGAGCGGAGGAACAGAACTCTCAAAGAAGCTTTCGCCGCGATGTTAAATGAACATGCAATACCAAGCCGTTTACGGGCGAAAGCAATCAACACTTGCATGTCATACTTTCGAACAGATGTCTTCCGACTAAGGCTCACTACAAAACACCCTATGAATCGTGGAAGGACAAAACCTCGTGTTTCTTACTTCCATGTTTTTTGGAGTGTAAGTGTTTCATACACAACAATGGGAAGAGTCGGTTGAAGACTTTTGAGGCCAAGTCGGATGAGGGTATATTCTTAGGATATTCCTCATCTAGCAAAAACTTTCGGGGGTTTACAATGCATTTAACCCTACTTGTGGAAGAAACACCCCATGTAGTCTTTGATGAAGCATCTTCCGAACAAGAGAAATCGCCTCCAGAACAAAGACGTGCTGATCAACAAGTACCGATGCTCGAAAAAATGGATCGGTAATGATCAAGGAAAAGAATCGAAACCGTAATAAAGATACATTCCAGATCTAGGTGATTCACCGATCATTCAGATCCTAAGGTACGCAAAACTGCCGATGAAGAAGCCGATCTGGTGAGATAAGATCAATCGAACCATCCTGGTTCGGGGAACACCGAAGTTCCCAATGAACGTACATCGACACATGATGAGTCCAACATCGGTGAGACATGTTCTTATCAAGTGAATTCGCACCACTCCCGTTAAGCTAGTAATGAACCTTTATCGAAAATGGATGATGTTCTCCAAACCGACGCAAATCGAATGAAGGACACGGATAACCGGTCATCCGACCGATCGATCATCGGAGACCCATCGATAAAGTTAAAACTAGACATCGATTGGTGAAAGTGCCATGTATTCTTTGTTATTTGTCTATGAAGGAACCAACAACAATAGAGGAAGCTCTACAAGACGCGAAATGGATTCTAGCCATGCGCGGAGGAGCTGGAACAGGTTCGACGAAATCAAGTTTGGGAACCGGTAGATGGACCAAATCATCAAGAAGTAATTGGCACGAAGTGGGTTTTCAAGAACAAGAGAGATGAGAAAAATGTCATCACCGTAAATAAGGCAAGACTTGTTGCTAAGGGGTATTCTGTCGGAAGGAATTGATTATGACGAGACCTTTGCACCGATCCTTTCGCTAGAAGCCATTCGATGTTTACGCATATGCTTCCCACAGAGGGTTCACTTTGTGTATCGATGGACGTAAAGAGTGCATTTTTAAACCGGTACTAGCGAGAGGAAGTTTATGTCGAACAACCTCCGAGGGCTTGAAAAGAACAACCAAGTGTACCGTTTAAGAAAAAGCTCTTTATGGCACAAACAAGCTCCTCGAGCTTGGTATGATACACTCTCTCAGTTCTTGATCGACATTGGGTTCACTAAAGGAACAGTGGACAGAACGTTATTCAGAATAGAAGATGGAGAAGATATTCTTATGGTTCAGATCTCGTGGACGACATCATCTTGGATCTCCTAACAAGAGTCTATGTGAAAGATTCGTAAAAAAAGCCGATGCAAGGGAAGTTCGAGATGTCCATGATGGGACGGATGAATTACTTTTACGGGTCTCCAGGTGAAGCAAAGTGCAGAAGGGATATTCATCTGCCAAGTAAAGTACACTAGGAATTTATTGGCTAAGTTTGGAGTTCAAAATTGCAAGGAAGCCAAAATTCCTATGATGACTGGATTCAAGATGGATCCAGATGAGGATGGTCGAAAAAACAAATCGAAAAGAATATAGGGCTCTCATTGGATCTCTATTATACATTTGAAGCAGACCGGATATCACCTTTTTGCGATGGGTGTATGTGCGATTCGAGCAAATCCAATGCAAAAGCCACCTAGAAAGCGACTAAGCGGATTCTTAAGTATCTGAAGAGACGATAAATCTTGGTTTATTTTACCCATCGGATGATAATCTAGAGCTTAGTGGGTATTCTCGATTACGATTATGGAGGTTGCAAGATTGACGAAGTCAACCTCGGGAACATGTCGATTTTAGGAAGTAAACCCGATCTCGTGGTTTTCAAAAAAGCGGACATCGATTCATGACATCTACTACTTGAAGCGAATATATATGGGCTGCGAGTGAAATTTATTGCTCCCCAAGCGCTTTCTGGCTTAGTCGGCCGGTGAGGATTATAACATTGTAGCTAAGAATGTACCTATATTACTGCCCGGATAATAGTCTTTATTGCAATCACTTTCGAGAATCTGTTCTACATACAAGATGCAAGCATGTGGATGTCGGACACCATTTTATAAGAGATCATGTTGAAAAGAAGAATATCGAGAATGGAAAAGATTCACAATCGATTCTGAAAAAGTGATATTCTAACCAAGCCACTAAATGAGATCGATTCGAGAATTATGCAATGAGCTAGGGCTTCTGGATCTTGGAGAAAAGGCACCTAAAATGCTTGATGGATTGTTCTCCAGAACCAGCTGGTTAAGAGACTAACCAGGTTGAAAGGAATCGGTTGAGTTTGTAATCTCAATCGATCGTAAGATCGATCAAGGAACCGATGTGAGAAATCGATCGATTCTGAGTTATCGATTTAAAGGAACTGATCAGATTTAAGGTTTATCAGATTAAAGGCAACGCTCAATTTAAAAGGAATATCTGATTAAATCAAGTTGGGTTATTTTACATCTTTGTAAGTCGATTTAGCCGATATTCAACAAGCAAGATTCATAGATTAAAGCCTACAATCGCATAAGAAAGAGAAATTTACACAACAATGGAATAATAGAACTTTTCATTGATAAAGACCCGAAGGTCGACATAATACAAGTTACAAGTACAAAGGACCCGGAGGTCGAGACATAAGTCATAACCGAAAACCCTAAACCTATAACCCTAAACCCTCATCCTAACCCAAGAAGTGCGGGAGAGAGAGAGATTTTAAATCTGATGCTCTCATTTTCCCCCACTTAACAAGGGTGAGAGAGGCTTTAAAGAAATCCTAAAAACCGCTATTGGGCTAAAACCAATGGAGCGAAGAGCGGCCTTGATAGGATTTCTAAGCCAGAGCCCTTAGACCTGAAGTCAATGGACTCTCCAGCTGTTAAATGGAGCACATGTGCCAAGAAATTGGTTCAAAGACCTTATGGGCACATGTGTCGCATGAAAAAATTGAGTTGATATACGAAGATCAGCTGTTGTCTGATCAAGACCGTATATCAAACTCATGTTTTATATCGATCGAGTCTGTTGATCTTTGGTTACGTCATAATGATAGACACACAAAGGTGCATACGGTTAGGAGAAGTGTCTTCTCGGTTCATGACAATGAGATCCGCTTGCCGTGGTGGTAGAGAAGCTTGGCAACAATTGTATGTGAAATCTTTGATGACGACGAAAACAGCAATAAAGGGACAAAAATGGTTGATTTGAGAAGCTGAAATCATTGAAAAAGGGGTAAAGGTGGTTGCCGGAAGTTTCACCGGAAATAAGGGTTCACCAGGATACATGTTTTTACAAAGAAGATAAGTATGGTGAATGGGTTATGTTGTGTAAAACATTGGTCCAATTTATAGAGGCCAAGCAAGGGTGCAAATGCAAATTTGATTTCAAAAAGCCTTTTAGAGAAATTTGCATCACAAGGACGATTAATGTAGAAATCACGCGATGATAATTGGATAAATTCTGGCGGATTGACATATCAAGATATCTGACGATAATTACTCATGTCAAATCGCCGCCAACTTAGGGAATAGAGACTACTATTCTAGACTAAGTTTTAAGCGGTAACACTTATCCCAAGAATTGGCTTGATCTCGAGAAAAAATCGATTAGGTCAACCAAAATCTGATTACATCTGGCCGATCGGACAAGGAAGATCGGTTGAACTTGAAACCTCAACAAATCGATATATCGATCTATGAGAAAATGAAATGTCGACCAAAGGGAACTTCAACTGATCGAGGAGGATCAGAAGGGAAATCAGACACAAAATGAAACAGATCAGTTGAAAAGAACAGTTGGGAAATTATAACGCTTAGGCAGAAAACTAAGATCAACAAGTGGAATCAACTTCAAGTGGTATTGACTGATCACTATATCAGTCAACCAGATACGCTTTTCTTTTCCCTTGTTATTTGCTTATTTATCGGATCTTATCTATTTTTATTTGCCTTACTGTACGCATTACCTGTGTGACGTATCCCCTGCAAATCATTTAATGCGGACGTGGGGTACATGTATTAATTGCTACAAAATAAGCTTTTAAATCCAAAAGGTTTTCGTACGTGCTTTTCCCAACCATTCGATCAAAACCGCTTAATCTGGATCGTCTAATCTTTTCAAACGGTTGATCTTCCAAATCTTGTCTTTTGTTCCCTCCTCATCTTTATAAGGTTCATCAAAAACCTACCAGAGTTTTCCAAATCACAAACTTGCGTTTTATTTTCTGAAAACTCTCAAGATTACCTCTCTGCGATTCAAAGTGTTTTTCTTAAGTTTCAAAATTATCTTCCTGAAAAACAGAATCTGGTAATTTCTGATTATTTGATGAATCATTCTCTTAAAACCATTGATCTTAAAGTTTTTTTCAATCGCTGATATCCTTATTATGTTTTATTGTTTCTTGGTTTCCGCATATGTGATATTCTTAGTATTTATGCACAATTTTAACCGAATCTATTTTATCTGTAGATGATCACTCACGGTATGGGTAAAATAATGTGCAACTATGCGGAACTGACATTAAGGATTGTCGAGGACAAGTTCGTACAATTTGGGGTTACAAAGGATCCGGAATCAATGGAAGTAGAGGAAATTCAAGAAAGGACTTGAGAAATATTGTCGCTCCTTTCGCAATCCAATGATGCAAGATGAAGAAGCCCTCGAATTAAGGAATTTAAGGGTGGAATCTGACGCCCGGGAGAAGAACTACTTTTCGGCAATCCGCGGAGAAGAGATCGACCGACGAATGGGGATATAACTTTCGTCTGTTCGACCTACCAAAAGGACGAATCTCGCTTCTTCACTGAGGGAGAATCAGGATGAGCTGATCAGAAACGAACTCATCAGAGAGGCTGACAAACATCATACGTCAGGCTTTGTCAGGCCAATGCTCAAGAGGAAATACCGATTGTTGTTTGACATATTGTCAAAAACAATTATGGGTATTTCATTCAGCCCAGATGCTCTTACATCCGTCAAACTGTACAGCATGGCTGCAATAATTGATGAAGCCAAGAACATCAATTGGCATGGGTTCCTAAAGGCCATTCTACTCCAAGAACATGATAAATTTGGAGTTGATGAGTGGAGGCAGGTCTATCTGAAGAAGAGGATCAGCAATCTCAACAAGGTTGCAGTTATCCTACAAGACAAAATGCCAAATGCCAAATGGGAACAGAATGGACTGAAGTTCTACAAGGCATTCCTCTCCACCACTTTAGCCATATTTGGGCCACCGACGATGATATGCGCCAACTCCCCCAAAGACGAAGAAGGGAAAAAAGCAAGGAACTTCGTCCCACACCGGATGCCCCCGAAGAAGAAAAAAGAAATGAAGAAGGTCCAGGAGAAGAGGCCGAAGAAGGCAAAGCAAGCCTCCATGACTCTGATGCTAGAAGATGAGTCAGATGAAGAAAGAGCGCCAGATCAGTCTGTTGCACCACAAAAATCAGGTGAAAAAATCGACAGCGGGTTTCTCAAAATTGAGAGCTCGCCCGTTCATTACGAGGAAGAAGCACAGAGATTTAATGATCTCCTTCTCCTCCAAATCGAAATGATTCACCACTCGGACTAATGGCTCACGAGCATGTCTCTCCTACTCTTCCACCTGCCCGCCGAACCTAAAACTACATCGATCCATGAACACGAAATTACATCGGGTTCGCGAACACAAAACTACAAGCGATTCGCGAACCCGAAACCTTACCACATTGTGGAACCCGGCGCTTTTTGCCTCCGCAATGAGAACCTCTGCAGTCGAGAGCCAATAAGACAACTTCCGCTACTCAAGCACCACGGAACCCTCCACATCTCATCAACCGGAATGCGGACGGACAATTCCTGAGTCTAGATCATCAAAAAACCATCACGGGGAAAATGGTCGAATGCAAATCGAGCGAGAAATTGATGAGATGTATCGAGCGATGATCGCCCATCCTCGCTATTAGAGAACAAGTTATGGAGATCCTCACCGGAGAGATCTCGAGTTAAAAAGCTTCTCGGATTTCATAATGATTATTGAGCAGATGGGCGGTCTTGATGAGTTTGCAGATTTTGATTTCGATATGAGGAAATCTGCTAAAAATAGGATCACCGGTGAAATGATAACTCTTGAATCTATCAAAGCTCGATCCACAGAAGTCAGTTGGTGAACAAAATGAACCGGAGACTCAAGAAGCTCTGAAGCGAGATCTTACAATGAAGGATCTGAGAGCTGCCGATGATAGTGGAATCTGGTGCTTTGCAGTTTATGACCAACCACCGGAGGCACAAACAACTGGCCCGATCAAGTGACGAAAAACATTCCAACATCTCACATCACCGGCTGATCAATTTTAGGAGATCGATCTTGTCTCAAAGATCTCTGAAAAAGAAGAAATTGAGGGAGTGATAGGCGATCGAGAGGCGATTGGCCTCAAAAAATAACAGATCAAAGGGAATTGGTTATTTCCCGGTTACAGACTATCAAAGATCGGTTCTCCCAAACCGTGACCACCGTGTCTGCCCGATCTTATAAAATCCGTTGATGACAAAAGTGATTCAAGTGGATCAACAACAAGTTTCTTTTCCGATGCTCATTTGAAAAGCTTCGAATTGACGAAGAGAAACTTGACAAACTGATTTTTACACTCTCTTGCCATGGAATCTGTCAAGACGAAATGATCTCGAAGGTTGAACATCTAACCGCTCAAGTTCGAGTTTATCTGTTCTGAGATCTCAACAGGCAATATCGATCGATTTTTGGATCCCTAACTTCCCACCTCCACGACTCTTTTTGATCAAACCAAAAAGGGGAAGGGACGGAGTGAAAACAACCCGACATGATCGAGAACAACGAAGACCTAATTCGAGACGGTTTGAAGCCTATGGACAAAGACTAGACCATCTGGATCTCTTTGCTAACGAAGTCTCTGAAAAGATGGAAAAAGCCAAAGGCAAGAAAGGTAGGCTAACTGCGAGTCTTTGGGACATCACAAAAGGTAGGCTGCTTTGCTTGGTCTTTGGGACATCACAACTTTGTACAGACCACTTTCCAACCTAACTGTACCAGCCACTCGGACTAAAATAGTCCACGGGAAGCACAATTATCCGGATCTGAGCCGATAAGGAAATCGGCCGAGAAATCGCCCAAAGAGCGGAAGTTCTTTGAAGAGGCCCAAAAAAGAAGAAAAAAGAAGGGGCGTAAAAATCGACAGAGGCGTAAAATCAAAAAAAAATTCGGATCGAGAGCGAAGAAAGGAAAGGCCGGAAAATTTGGAAAATCGTTCGGAACCTCACCGCCCCGACAAGAGTTGATGAGATTATCCCAAAAACTGCTGCACATGCTAAGAGGTTTGAGGAATGGAACAAGATCAGAAGTGAATGGCTTCTGGATGCATTTGTCCTTAATCTTGTTCCACGAGAAGAATCTCCAGATGATGAATTCCTCAACTGGTTAGAAAATAAATATCCAGATTTTCTGAAGTATCTGGAAAATGAGGCCAAACTTATCAATGTAAAAATATCTCGCCAAGAGTATGATCTGTTGGATTACTCGAAGAAGGCAGATGGCTCATTTGACAGACTGGCATTTCAGAGATTCTACTTTGACATCCTGAGCAAAACGCACATAACTGATCCTCAGCAGACCAATGATGTCAAATGGAAACTATATCAGATTTTCAACGTACCTCAAGACCAAAGAGAGATGCCAGAAGGATACAAGCCTAAAGAGTGAAGAATCAGAAGACTTCTCAGGATCAGCTGCTTTTAAATTCAAACTTTTCTGATGTAACATGTAATCGACATATCTAATGAGAAAAGTTTATTTTCCTCGATCCTAAGACAAAAATCTCATTGTCTTCGATTATGTGTGCTCTCTTTTGTTCTATATTTATCAACTGTGTTTGGTTTCTCAGGTGTTTTGGTTTTATCAAAAAAGGGGAAATTGTTGGGAAATTTATAGTTTTGATAAAAGTTCCAGAAACACATGTAATAGGACCAGTCAGACCTGTTAGCTGACTGATGTTTATATTACCGTCTATAGAATACCAGTTGATAATTACTGTATAGAACAACTGATGTAATAGATAGGTCACATATTGAGGGGGAACCTCAATATGTATAAGTCAGATCTGAAGATCCAAAGAACGGTGATATCCGAGCCGGGCGAATCTTAGAGAAGAACGAAGATCGATCGATCGATCTGATCTAGTCAGATATCTCAGCTGAAGTCATAAAGCTCAAACTCAGAATACTTGAAGATCAGATGACTTCCAAAAGATCAGACCAAAAGACCTACATCAGTCGAGTCTGCTAGTTGAAGCTAAGTCAACCGGCACCAGAAGACTCCATCAGGTAGACTGATCAGCCTTGACTGATCAGGTCAGCTCACCAGGTGAAAACTGATGTTTCACCTAATCATACGTCGATGATCTGAACAAGAAGAATGTCAACCTTAGTTGGAAGAACAACACTGAAAAGTGCGTCTGTTAACCAATAAGAACAAGACACGTATGATCGGAGCCGACAATTAAGGGATTTGATGCTGCTCTCTCTAACGGCTATAAAATACAAGTTCACGCTTTCGACCATGCCGTTCTCAAGACGTCCACATCAATCCTCGCAAACCTACCTAATATAGCCCGAAATTCAAATTGCTCTACAACGGCTCTTTGATTTCAAGGTCTATAAATATGGGATCACACTTCTTGAGTGAAAAAAGCGGAAACACCGAACAATCAAGAAGCTCAAGTAATTATCGATTTCCATACGAAGAACACGATCAAGAAGATTATTTTATTAAGTGTTCATCCCATAAGTTCTTAGCATAGAAATCTTTTCATCTAGCTGATAGGCTACCTTAAACACTAGAAAAGATTTCATAGTTGGAACCAAAACAATCTTATCCAAACCCAAAGTTAGGTTAAGTTGTTTAGCAAGATTTCAGACTAAGGTTTCTAGTTCTGATTTCTGGGATCGGTTGAGTGAGAACTCCTTAAATATCTGTCGATTGTCTTGTGTTGAACTAACACATAAAACTAAGTTCGGTTGGTTAAGTTGGTGCCCTTGTGATAGGGAAGAAGAGTGGGCGTAGGGTTGGTTTGTCCGAACCACTATAAATCTTCGTGCCTTTACCGCTTTGATTAACTTCCACACAATTGCACACAACCTTTAAAGCTCATACATATTCTAAGTTGAGATCACTTAGCACCAAGCTTCGATCGATCAAGCTTTGACACTTCATCCAACCGGTTAAAAACACTAACTTTGGAATCGATTTATAAAACCGGGTTTTTCACGGGTAAAACTTAAGCTTCCAGACACATCGATTAAACCGATAGTTCTGAATCGATCTGCCTTCAAAGCGATTAGTAAGTTGGTTATCGACCAAATGATTCACTCGCGACTGATCGGGCTAATCGCCCTCACACCCCGATCTGCACAAAAAGTTTTCAGAAGTCTATTCACCCCTCCCCTCTAGACTTCTGCCCTCACAAAACCCTTTCGGGACCTACAATCCTCAGACTGAAGTTAGCCTTCAGGTAACTTTTGGCACTATTGATAATTATGCCAGGATTACTGAAGTTCCTACCTTTAAATCTGTAATGTCCGATATGCAGATCCGAGGCTCGTGGACACCCAAGCTCGGGGTGAATCCCTTCGGATCGAAGTCTGAAGCCCTGATTCAAATCGAAGCCGAGGTTCAGACCGAGACTTCGAGATGAAACGACCAACTCAGGAGGCACAACCGATCAGATATACTCCTGAGATTGATCTCACCCCGATGATGGAGAAATTAGAGAAGGTTGAGCCAATACTGAACAAAATTGCTCAGATGGAGGAGGTTTTGGCCAACCAATCTCAGAAGATTGAAGGATTGAGTACTTCTTCAGAACTGGTGCTACTTCAGACTACTCTGTCAGAAAAGCTGACCTCCATGGAAGGAAAATTAGAAGAGAAGATGGAAGGGGTCAAGGCTGAGCTTAATGCAGAGCTGAAGCAAAAGCATCAGGAGCAGACTGAAATTCTAGAAGCAAAGTTGGTAGAGAAGAATGAGATGCTGGTGAAGAACGCTGTTGAGGAAATGAGCTCAATGCTCATGGCCAAGATGACAGACATGTTCAAAGAAGCTCTCTCTAGCCAATTTTCTCATCTGTCTGAAGAATTTTCTGTGGTGAAGAACCACCTCCCGGGCTCCTCGAGGAGGAGCAAGATCGATGGCGGGGAGGTGCGGAGTGTCAAGAAAGAACAATACCATATGGACCAAAGACTTCTCTCAAAGCTTCGCCAGAGTATGGTTCCAAGAAGGGAAAGACACGAGCCGATCTCAGGGATTTATTGGAACATACTCTGAAGGGCAAGGTTGTAAAAGATGCTGAAGAGAAGATCATTGCCGAAGCCATGAAGGAGATAGAAGCCACTGAGAAGCTTAAGTTCAAGAAGGTGGAGAAGCCAGTCTACACTCAGGTTTCAGAGGAAACAATGCAAGAAGTTGCTAGAGAGAAACTGAGTGGTAGAGGAAGGATTGGTACAAGCCTAATTTGGTCTTTGAAATGCCCATCAAGAGAAAGGTTATGGCGATGGAAGAGCTCGAGGGCAAAAAGCAAAAGGCTTCTAAGCCAATTCGAGAGGAAATTGTTCTGGATATTGAAGAATCTGAGGCTGAGCCAAAGAAGAAGGTCTTCAATACCCGAAGCGCTCTGAAATCACTCCAGATTGAACAAGCTAAAAGGATTTCCGCTTCGCATTTACGGTGTACTAGTGATCGAAAAGAAGGCGTAAGAAGAAGCGAAAAAGAAGGAGTGGGTTCAAAAAAGTTCGCAAGCAAGAGGAGAGGAACACAAAAGCATTGAAATGGCCGCATGTTGATAAATGGATGCGACCCATCTCAACGATGCGTGGGAAGAAATTAAGAGAACCTTCGGTTCAACTATGATGTGCTTTCGAGAGAATGGAGAGGAGAGCTCGAGATCCGAATGAGGCTTTCATCGACTATCTCCCGACCTTCTATCCAAAATATCTTCAAGGATGGATAAATCTTGCGGATGAAGGAAAGGTCAGAATAACCGCCCGTCCATACGTGTACCCTCCTCCCGTGCTAGAGAATGGGCATGTAAATGAGAAAGTCATTGCTCAAGAAATATCTCAAGACGCCATTCGGTTGGATCCGACGGGGAACAATCGATATCATTAAAAAAAAAAGAGAGATCTTGTTTGAAAAAGAAGATATTACGAAATGTTCAACCTTGAAGTCCCTGCTGATGAGGTGGAAGAAGATCAGAACTGAAGAGCTGAACTGAAGAGCAGATGAAGACTCGGAAGATGAAGACTCGGAAGATTCATGTAATCTTTTTTTTTTTTGTCTTTTTGATTTTGTCAGATAAGATTCATTGTAACTTGTAACAGTCTACCTATCATCAATGAAAACTTATCATTTATGCTCAAAAGATAATATCTCATTATCTTATTTACATGTCTTTTACTTTTGATATGCCTGAATGATTGTCTCTAAGTTTAATTGTTGGGAAATTAAGTATTTAGTGATGAATCCTTTGAGAGATTCATTATTGAAGAAATTGTAGGGTGATTAATTGTTGGGAGATTCTTTGCTTAAGAAATTGTTGGGAGATTCTCTGTTTTAGGAAATTGTTGGGAGACATAACCAATCTTGTAATAGGATAAACTGAAACCTGAGTTTAGGTTAAATGTTTGTAACAAGATAGGTTTTGGCATCATCAAAAAGGGGGAAATTGTTGGGAGATGAAATTAATAAAGTTATATGATTTTGATTAAGATCCCAAAACCCCTGAGTATGACATGTTCAGGATAATCTTGATAGTTGAGTCAGGATTCAGTTTTAGAGTATTCAGGATGATACCTGCAAAATGTATAGTCAGCAGATATAGATCAGGTTAGGATCTGAAGATTACAAGAACTTCGATAAGTTTCAAGAAACCGGTTTCAGTATGAAACTGAAGTTTCTGAAGTTTCAGTATGAAATGAAGAAATCAAGACTTCGATGAAATCGAGATATCAAGACTTCGATGTGGCGAGATATCAAGACTCGAAGATGAAGACTCAAGATATCGGTCGATATATCTGTGAAGACTAAGAAGACGCCAAGACTCGTAAGACGCCAAGACTCGAAGACGCCAAGACTCGAAAGACCACAAGACTCGAAGACTCAAGAACAACCTGTAAGATGTAAGATCGGAGAATCAAGATCAAGAATAATCAAGGCACAAGAATTATCAAGACTTCGATAATATATACTGAATACTCAGTATAAACCTGAATGTTCCGAGGCACTGAACATATCTATCTGAAGGATGCAATACTGAGAAAATCGCGATTCCTTAGAAAAATAGATATTTGCCAAGACATTCAAATGCAGACAAAAGGAACTAAGACAAAGTGTTGTTAAGGTTATATCACTCAGAGATTGTAACCAAAAAGAGTCGCTGAGTTGTCTACCTTTAACTGGAGACAAAAGTCAAAAATAGAGGAAGACAAAGATTGTACCATACGACAATCGACAGAGACAAAGTCAACAAAAAATGTCGAAGTACTAAGTTCCGTATCAAAAAAAGTGAAGACCGGCTACATGAAAGGCTATTGCCTAAAAACGTGTTAGGGAGTGTCAAACCCTAAATATATCCGTTTCTCACACACCATAAGAGGAAACTCACGGGCTATCTCTCCAACGGATAGTTTTTCAAGAGTGACCTTGGTGTATGCCTATAAATACTTGTGACCCTCTACATTGTAAGGTCACGGAAATATGTAAGCAACTCAAGAGCTCAAACTTATTATCATGAAGTTGAAGCACTTTCGAAAAACCAAGAATTTCCCAAGTGCTTTAAATCGAAGAGCTCATTCCACTAAAGCCTAGCTTGATAAGATATATTCAAAGCTTAGTCGAGATATCCTAGCCTTTGCATTGTTCTTTATTGTAAAAGGATATCTCATCCTAGTTGAAACCAACCAAGAAACCCCAAACCCTTTGTAAGGTAGTTTGAGTGTGATTGTTGGTGAGATTGGAGTTGTAAAGAGTAAGTAAACTACATTGAGGTAGTCGAAAAGCTCTAGAGAAGAAGTGAGTAATCTATCTTGGATGAGCAGAAAAGCTTGTGTGAGTTTTGAGTTAGTAAACTACGAGAGGTAGTCGAAAAGCTCAAAATTAGAAAGGTTAGTAAACTACGAGAGGTAGTCGAAAAAGCCTTTAGGAAGTGATTAGTGAATTTCTCTCAAGAGATCGAGAGAGAGGGGCGTAGGAGCTTGAGTCTCTAAACCACTATAAATTGATGTGTTCTTTGCTTTCTGTTTTGCTTTGCTTAACTGTTGCATATATTTTGAAAGCATATTTTCACTGATATTTCAGTTGGAATCAATCCACTTAAAGTTGCATATAATTGAATCACAACCTAATCACTATTCCCATAAAAGGAAGGTTTTCAGCAAAAGCTTAAAACGAGTATAAACTAAGGGCCAACCATTCCGCACATCTGAGTAGCTAGAACAGATAGTTACCAAACTGAACTTACTCTTCTGAGGGTTCAGTAAGTTAGTTATCTGATCCAAGCAACTCAGGATCTCTGAAAACTCAGGATCACTTGGGGTTATCTGAGGTATCTAAAAGCAGCTCAGGATCACTGTCTCAAGTAGACTTTGACTCAGAGCGATTTGTGCTTCTCAGGACCAAATCATCGAGACATCCCCGACCCAAGTGACCTCGAAAAAGAAAAAGTTTTAAAAACACTGAACACGTGTATTCCCCCCCCCCATACACGTGTAAGACTCGTTTGCACAGGGACCAACATATATGATTCATTTTAATAATTTATTTATGACTAATTACATAATCAGTATCAGTTGGACAACCGCACCTGATTAGTGAAAACAACTGATACTCACTTGAGTTGCAGGAGATATTTTTTAATATGCATGTGTAAAAAATAATTAAAAAAAATAGTAAAAAAAAATTATTTCGAAAAAGAATTAATTTAAAAAATTATTAAAAAATTTATAAGTTTTATGGGAGAGTATCATTTAGGTACAAAATATTAGTAGTTATATCAATTAGATACAATCAAAACCCCTTATTTCAATCCAATACAATTTGACATTTGAAAAGACTAAAATACCCTTAATGAAAAAGATCAAGAAATATGTCGGTAATGTTCATCGACTAGACCTTTTTACTGTTCATTTTTTTTGCACGGTAAAATAAATTTTTGCACAATTTCAAATTTTACATTATTTTTTTAAAAAAAAAATACTAAAATTCAAATTTCATTAGTAAAATTCAAATTTTTTACTCCATTTTAATTTATTTTTTTTCATTTTGCAAAGACTGAATTGTAAAAAAATATTAATACAATTTTTATTCAGTTCTTTATTTATATTTTGCACGAACACAAAATATATTTGCACAAACCGTTGAATATGAATATTTGCATAAACGCAGAATACTTTACAAATTATAGAATGGGGGATAAGCTAAACTTGCACGAAAAAAATATATTTACATAATGAAAAAAAAATTGCACAAATCAGGTGAATAAATGAAAAACAATGAAATATGTCTCCATTTTGTCAATTAACATTCTGTCTTGCCAAACATTATGTCTTCACAAAACTAATAAAAATCCCATCCACCATTAAATCAAAATCCCACGCAACATAAATTTGGCACAAACAATGTGAAAGAACAAGGGAAATAAACCATAGAAATAAGTAAAATTTGCACAAATGAAAAAAAAATAAAAAAAATTGCACAACACGAATTTTTTTTTGCTGCAGAGGCGGTTCTACATCAGCCACCGCGGCCTCCACCAAAATGATGACAACATGAGTTCTTATAAACTTATAAACTTATTAGCCAAACACTTTAAAAACTTATAAACTAAAAATTACAGTTTATAAGTTCTTAAAATAACTTATAAATTGTTAGAGTTTATAAAAGAGTAAGTTTTGTGTAAAAATTTTCACACATGAAAATGCCCATATTTTCGCCTCGGTCAACCCATTTTGACCGGTCAAAACGGTATATAGAGAGTTAAATCGGCCTTTGATATCATGTAAAACTTATAGTTTGGCGGAGTGAATGGTTATTTGGATTAAGTAGACGCGGGTTCGAAACCCTTGCACAAAAAATATAATTAATTATAAATAACTTATGTCATGACACGTCAAATGGTATAATTGATGGACATAATTAAAAATGTTCATCTCACTAAAAATTCTATATACATGTGGCCAACATATATAATTTCAAATAATTATCGTCAAATCGTTTGTTTAAGTATATTTTATTTAATTAGTAATTTTACAAAATACACACGAATAAATACATAAATACAAGCGTCGAACATTTTTCATCTGGAAAACAGTTTTGAGAATTTCTCAATTTGTTTTCTACACATATCATCAAAAATTATGAACTAATATTTTCCTTCAAGTAGTTTCCGAAGCATTTCTTATAAGTTGTAGCATATGTTGGTGTCTTAGCTTCCCCTGAAGGTAAATTCAAAACATAAAAATGGTAAATTCAAAAATATTTTAAATCAAAACAAAAACAATATTACAGGCAAAACGTAAAAGTATTACATACAAAAATATAACAATATTACATTTATAACATAAAAAAAAATAAAAATTCTAAAAGGTATTAAACACAAAATTGATTCAGTATTACAAGCAAAATATAATAATATTGCATTCAAAGTATATAAAAAGGTATTTCTAAAGAGTATTAAACCAAAACGTAAAAAATATTATTAAAAAAATATAACAGTATTACATGAAAAAACATAATAGTATTACATTCAAAATATAAGAAAAAAGTAAATTTTAAGAAAGATAAAATCAAAACGGAAGTAGTATTACGGGTAAAATATAACAATATTACATGCAAAAATATTTGAGTAACTATGAAATCAGATCCTGCTCCACATTCTGAAGTTGTGACCACTTTATTTTTCAAGTCTTGAGTTAAAGTTCTAATTTAGTTAAATCGACTAATATCAATTAAGATTGAAACTAGAACAAAACACACTTATATAAACAAACAAAATTTGTGAAATAAACACAAGAAAATGGGAAATGCATAGACATAATGATTTTTTTAGATAAGAGTATTTGTCCAAAGACCGTGACCCATCCTTCGACCGCGTATAATCGTAGCTATATTTAAATAATCTTTTCCATTTGTTTGGTATTAAATTTTATAAACCAAATATCATTGAAGACATGTCAAATTAACAACAAAAGAATTAAAATATATACAAATAATTTGACTGTTTAATTTTATCATATATAAAAAGTATATATAGAATTTCACAATTAAAAAATCATAATTCAATGATAAATTGTCGAATTCATGAATAAGAAATTGTAGAATCTATCATAAAAATAGAATCATTTTACTTGAAACTCCCAAATGACAGTGAGATAGGAGAAAAAGCGACGCACAAGACGAGAAAAGAGCGACGAATAAGCCAAAAGGTATAACATTAAGTGAAAACTAAATAATTTATTATCGTCCAATGGCCATAATTGTAACAATAATGTGTTGTAGTCTAGTGGTTGGCATCGTGCCTTTCGCACCGAAGTCCTGGGTTTGAGACTTGACAGCAGCATGTTTTTGGCGAATTATTTTTACTTGCTAAAAATAAAATTAACTTTTTCACAGTTAGATATCATTTAAGTTGAAATACATACAATTGTAATTATGTCGTGAGTGTTTTTGACATGTTCTTGTGCGTCTCTCTCTCAACTAGTTTAATTGTGAATCACTTCTTTCATGCCCCACATTACGTCCTTGTTATATCATTAGGTCAAACATTTACCACGCGGTCAAGAACGTAGACATTTAGCAAGAATTAATAGGGTAGCACATTTGTTTGAATTGAATTCATAAACTTGTTTTTTTTTTTTTTTTTTTGAAAGGATACATAAACTTGCATTGATTTAAACATAATTTGCGAACTTGCAGTTGAAACCCAAAATAAAAAAAATTGGCGCAGCCTTATTATTCTCCGTCGCATTTGTATATTTTTCTCATCCACTCCCATGACTTGATCACTACTTCAAAAGTCTAGGCATGCCGCTCTAACTACTTGAAATTAATTAATTAATTAATTGGGGCTTTGAAGGTTTAAGAAAAAAAGTTTTTGTATCCCATTATTTTTCTGTATTCTGTTTTTCGTCCAAAAAAGGAAAAATTGTCAAATTTAACTATCAAATTTTAGTCTCATAACTATCTTAATTATCTGAGAGAATTTCTTCTCATCTAAAAGCTCGAGTTTATAGAGAGGGTTGAGAATAATCTATTTATTAAATTTCCCTCAACATTCCCCTTCACTCGTGGGCCGAATCATTGTCTCTGCTCTCTGGAGAGGAGGCCCAACATAGTGGACAATTTAAATGGATGGAGTGCTTCCACGGAATCGAACCCACAACCTGGGCTCTGATACCATGAGAGAATTTCGTCTCATCTAAAAGTCCGAACTTGTAGAGAGGATCGAGAATAATCTATTTATTTAATTTCCCTCAACACTCTCCCTCACTCGTGGGCCGAATCATTGTCTCTACTCTTTGGAGAGGAGGCTCAACAGAGTGGATAATTTAAATGGGTGGAGTGCTTCCACGGGAATCGAACCCACAACCTGGGCTCTGATACCATGAGAAAATTCCGTCTCATCTAAAAGCTCGAGCTTATAGAGAGGGTTGAGAATAATCTATTTATTTAATTTCCCTCAATATTATCCATTTTTGTCAAATTTTCGTCGGAGAACATTAATTTTTGTCATTTTCATTCACATGCAAATCATATGCTGGTTAAAATTGGGGGTCTTCCGAGCTCATAGTTGAGGTGGAAGCTGACTGTTAAATTTTTTTCATTTTTTTCGCAATTTAGGGTGATTTTTTTATTTTAACAGTCAACATCCACATCAGTTACGAACTAAAAAATTTCTATTTTTAACTAGCACGTTACTTGCGCATTACCTAAAACAATATATTTTTTTTGTTTTTCAATTAAAATAGAATTAAAATTGAACAATCGAGATAATTATAAAATTAAAATAGAATATTTTTTTTTAAAAGGAAAGCGTATTACAGCAAAGCTATCAGACCAAAAAAATTGAATTTCTCGATAATTTAATAATACTTGTGCATAAGCATTGTCTATTTATAAATGGCATACGATGATGACAAATATGCAAATGAACTAAAACTTACAACCTTCATTTCCTAAATAAAATTAGCAGTACAAATTCTGTAAACGAAAAAATAAAATAGAAGATACCACATCCTAATTAAGAAAAAGAAAAAACTCAAAATAAAAAACAAGTATAAATAAATTGACAAAATCTTATGTAAAAACTTTTACATGTGAAAATTCATAAAATTTTCCTTATTAAAAAAATACAAGATATACGTTGTTACTGGGGTTCGAACCCAGTCTCCCCGCATAAGGAAAAAGGAGCTCTGCCAATTCGACAATTGCAACAGCAGATTTAAAAGTTTGAACCCAGTTTGATTTAATGATCGCCGACTAATTTGAAAAAAAAAAAATGACACGCTGATGTTTGACCGAATCTCATGAATGATGTGGAGAAATTATTACCACTAAACTACAACAACCTACTGTTTTAGTATTGAAATTTTTTAAATAATAAATTATATATAATTAACTATTTTAATTAGGTATGTAAATTTTTAATTATTTTAGTATAATATATCTTTAAAAATAAATTGGATGTCATTTAATATACTTCATGATTTAATTTTTTTTTATGTTTTGGATGTAATACTTTTATATTTTTGTATATAAAATTGTTATGTTTTGCATGTAATATAATTTTAATTTTGCATGTACCCTTCATAATTAAAGAATGTATAGACATTAATGTAATAGTAGTATTATTTAAGTAGATAAATTAGTAAAAATACTATTTAATAATTATTTGATGTGTGATGCAATGAATTTTTTATGATTTTGCATGTATAACTTATGATTTGCTTGTAATACTGTTTCATTTTCTCATTCGAAGTCAAAGTAGATAGGTTGTTGATTATGAATTTTAATATTGTTCTAGTTATTCATTTAATATACATCATGATTGAATTTTTTTTTTTTATGTTTTGAATGTAATACTTTTATATTTTTATATGTAATATTGTTTTGTTTTGTATGTACCCTTACATCAGCAAGAATCCAACTTGCACCATTTGTTCAAAATGAGCAATTGCCCACCATTAGACTACAAGAGCATATAATATTCACATTCATCAATTAAAATTTAATTTTATTAATCGCGACAAAAAAAAAATTTCGTAGGCTTTTTCAAAATCACGTCTTCAAGTCAAAAGGCAACGTGCTCTCCCATTAGGCTAGAAACACTTATGATACCAAGCTCATCAATTTCCCTTTTTACTTGCTGTTAAACACCATAAAATAGAAATTTTGACATATGAAAATTTTCACATAAGACATACTCAAATAAATTAAAGCAAACATAAAATTTACAAAAATACTCTATATTGATATTTCAAATTCTTTTGTATCCTCATTTAATAAAAAGATATATTTTTTACTCTTTTATAATATATACACCTTTATTAAAAAGAGTGCGCATAAGAGTCGCGTTAATAGCCATGGACGCCATCTAATGAAAAGAATATATATTTTATTTAGTAATAATAAATATATTATAAAAGAGCATAAGAGTCGCGTTAATAGCCATGTACAAAAATATAGATTAAGTCCATTTATAAATAACATAATTGATTATTAGTAAAGTATAATGATAACTTTCCATTGTGTGATCAGTCCAGATGAGTAAGAAAATGATAACACATTATAAGGATAAGATAGGGATTCAATAATGACTTTATGCACTAACTCTTTATTATTATAATTGTTCTGTATCTCTTCCACCCAAGCTTGTTCGAGTAATATAATTGTGGCACATTCACTTTTCATTCATTCTCTTTTTGAAATAGCATCACCTGCCGCATTTTTTATTTTCAATTTATGTCCTCAATTCTATAATTTAACCCCAGAAGTTCAGTTAAATATTTGTGTTGAAGAGGAGTATAGATCTCCTGTTCAAAAAAATATTTAAACTTTGTTGATTAGTTCTTATAGTGAAAGGAGCATGAACCAAACAACTTGTCTATTTCTCAACTATAAGAATAATAGCTAGAAATTCTTTCTCATATATGGAGAGCCCTAAATTTTTGGGTTTCAATGTCTTACTTATTAGAGCTAGAGGGTGATTGTCCTACATTCAGGGACGGACCCAGAAATTTCACCGAGGGGGGCACAATTTATAAAATAGTGTAGCTAAATGCACTTTCGAATTTTTATATATTTTCGAGAATTATTTGGACTAAATATCTTTATATTAACGGAGTCGAATACATTTATATGTATATTTTAAATGTGAAGTATACATATTTCTTTCTCTATTTCGCTACCCCTTTCTCACTTAAAGATCAATATTTTATTTATAGAGCGTTGATTTTTATAAGTATTAGTAATAGTGGTGTACGGTGAACATGATGCACATAATTCTTTGTTTAAAGAAAATAAACACTCGTATGAGACAGTTTAATACATGAGACAGGGTACAACCTAACACAAATAACACATATCCTACCAAAATATTAAAGTGTTAATACACAATTTATGTTCTGTCTTACTATGAGACCACCTCATACAAAAGTGGGGCCAGGAGGGTCCAGTGACCCCCTTGGCCCCAACGTGCGTCTGTCCTTGCCTACATTGAACTGTCCTGGACTCTCCATAGTTTGCATCAATTTCCACCATAATTTTCTTTAGTGAAATAAGGTTAATACATAATAGGTGAAGCTATCAATAATTCTTTCATTTTTTGAAAAACTTCATTTGCTATCTTACTCCATATAAACTTCCCTTTCTTGGTTAACTGGGTTAAAGAGTTAGCTATGATTCTATAGTGCCTTATAAACTTTCTATAGTGTCCACTTAACCTATGAAAATCCCTACGGCTCCATTTGGATAGGGAGGATTTGAAATGAGTCGACTTGAAAATTAATAAATGTGAAAATGCATATATTTTAAATCATGAATTGTTAAGAGATGAGAGAGAATGGAAGGGAGTGGAGGGGTGAGAGAGCGGTAAGGGGTAAAGAGGAGGGGATTTCAAATGATATGGTTTTGATGAGAATTTGAAATCCCTCCATTTTAAACTAGGCTCAAATCTAAGTATTTGTAAATTCATTTAACTCAAGTAGAGAGAATGGTAATTTGTCTGTGAAATCCACGGATTTCAAATCCACTCATCCAAACGGAGCTTAAAAGTTTATACATACTTAGGTGTAGATTATTCCTTCATCACTTTCATTTTCCCAGTATACCCTTTGCCTAAAATTATATATCCAAGACACTCCACATGATTTTGAACAAAAACACACTTTGAAGCTTTAGCCATTAGCTGATTATCCAACAATAATTGAAATACTTTCTTCAAGTGCTCCTTATGCTGGTTCATATTCATATTGTATATAAGGATATCATAAAAAATACAAACACATAGTTTCTCAAGTAGAGTGAGATGGTTCATGATACCTTGAGAAGTTGTTGGAGCATTGGTTAAGCCAAAAGACATTACATACAACTCATAGAGTCCAAATACTGTAACAACTGCAGCTTTGTGGATATCAGGAGGATACACTCTGATCTGGTGATATCCTGCCCTGAAATGAATCTTGAAAAATAGTTATGTTTACCCTCTGCTGAGTGCATATCGCGAGAAGTGGGCCCAAGCCCACCAGCCAATGCTTACAATCTTCTAAGGAAAATCTTGAAGACTATAAATATAACACCGCGCATCCAGGACCTCGGAGGGGGATTATGCGAGGTCCCCAATGTCGAGGTCAACGACCTTGGGCACCTTCAATAATGCTCTGATATAACGTGTGTCAGATATCAAGTACAAAAAATCTTGCCTAAACTATGCTTAATCAAGAGGAAAATCGGTGAAGGACAATCCGAATGACCCTTGTGAGTACTTAAAACAATTAATTCCCTGAAAATTCGGGAATTGCCCAGGTCGATGTGCCCGCGAAGACACCGAGGTGGCCAAACCTCGGCCGACCTCCCGCGAGCTCCAGAAGCGGATCAAATAGAGATCTTGAGCATTTAATATTTTGTAGACTTTTAACGGTCATTGTACTTGTAGACCGGGAGAGTGAGCTCCACTCTCCCCAAACATTATAAATAGAGGTCATTTATGACCCAAGAAAGGAGAGAATTTAATATCATACCAAAAATCTTGTCATTTTACTCTTCAAACCTAAGATGAACAAAAATTATAACTCCCAAACCAATAACCATTAGTTACGTGTTTGTGCTACTAGAATCATTAGCCACATCTTAAACTCTTTAATCCGACATTTTAGTGCACCCTTTTATACATGTTTGGTTAAATATCAATCGTGCATAAATATTATGTTTTAGAATCCTTACTTCTCAGCAGGGCCGATCCTAAGAATTATAGAGTCTGATTCGAGTTTAAAATTCGAGCTGTTTTAGTATAAAATTATAAATTACACGACATTAAATATTGTACAATACTAAAAAAAGAACACTTTTATGCAAGTTCAAAGTAAGTCGTTTACATTTAACACTAATTATTATTGATCAACAAAATATAAGCACTATACATACATAGATAAACATGTCAAATTTAAATTGCAATTTTACATGTCACCATGTTGTTAATTAATAAATATTGTGATATAAAAACTTTAGTATATTTTTTATTTTCATTCATACGATTTGAAAAAAAAATTATATCACCACATTATTAATTAATAAATATCGTGATATAAAAAATTCAGTATATTTTGGTTCAACCGATTATATTTTGTCTTTATAAAATTATCTATATACTGTATTTATAAGCATAAATATTTATGAACCCCTAAAAAGTCACGAAAATTTTGAGCCTGAGTCAGTCAACTCACTGGCCTCACGAGAGGCACGACCTTGCTTCTTAGTCCTAAATAAAAACACAAATTATAATTGAAACTGACCCTTCAACAAAATCAACGTACACATTATTAAAATTAAATCACATGATATTTCATCATTAACATCCATAAGCACAACTAAGTGTGCAATACATTAACATCTTACATAATTGATAACCCTCACAATGTCATCATCAAATTAGGTAATGAGACACTTTATTTTTGACACACATAATCGGTATGACACTCTCTTATTTTTTAAGAGTAAAACATGAAAGCTAGTAAGTTATTATGGTAGGGGATCAATGAGTAGCTCCTTGATGAAATTTTTCATTTCAGGGCCCACATGTGTAAACCAATCACCCTTGTTGTAGATAACCTCCATCACTCGTGCGTAATTGAGAAGACGGACAAGTAAAGAAGCAGGAATTGGAGTTGGCCTGAGAAATGCCTCATTTATGTCCTTCCATCCCGACTCTATTCTCTTGTTAAATTCATCGACTGCATCTTTTTCTGACGCTTTGTTCTGCTTCATGTAACATTCTATTGATGAAGGTATGTGCTCTCTGTTTCTCTCAAACTGCTCATGCAACGGAATTTTATTTTAAAAAAAAAAATTAATGAATAAATGTTAATTAAAAATGAAATTAAATAAGAAAGTATTCGAGTAGATTTCACATGAACTCTCTTTGTCGAATGTCACCGTGGAATGTTATGGTTATGCATACAAAGTGTCATCGTTTAAAAAATTGCTTGAATTTTAAATAGTGACACTTTATATGCAGACCACTGATAGTGCGTATGCATAATATTGATAATACCTCGTGGCCGACGATGTCAGCAGTTAACCTGCATATAATTAAGTTAGCTGTGACAATAGGAGGTTCAGACAACACCCAATCCAGGACTTGTTTGGTCACGATATCTCCCATGCCAATAAGTGTTACAATCATTAGTGGTAGATACACAATACTCCCCTTTGCAAACTCCATGTACACCTCCATCGAGGGCATCTCTTTTTTTCCCCTCCATTTTATCTCTTCAAAGTAATATCCAACTACCATTTTAATCTGTTCATCATCATCATCATGCACAGTTAATAATGCATAAGATTGTTTAATTTTTTATACGTATATATTATAATTCATTTTCAAGAGTAAAATTCACTTTTGGTCCCACAGGACACTGATCTTCACGATTTTGGTCCCAATACTAACCACTTTGGTCCTGTAAGAATTTTTTCATGCAGTTTTGGTCCTTCCGCTACTTAATTCGTTAAGTTCAACTGCACTTTTGGTCCCAAATCTTGTCCTATGGGACCAAAACTGCAGCTGACTTTAACGAAAAACGTAATGGTGGGACCAAAATTGCATAGAAAATATTTTGGGACCAAAGTTGGTGGGTGTTGGGACCAAAATCGTGAGGTACCATGTCATGTGGGATCAAAAATGAATTTTACTCTCATTTTAAATGTACTTACTGCTTCGATTCCATAGGTGGTCCGATAAGATCTTCCTTGTTTGATCATTTCCACCTCAAATTCATCAAAGATTTCCAAAAAAACCTTATATATTAACTTCATATTGTCTGGAAGATGATCCAAGCTTGAAACACTCCAGCTGCAATACATGTTAATGAAATTCAAAATAAATTAAGCTAATTAATTTGATGAATTTTGATCCTCTAACTCTATATTTAATTACCTTTCGATTGCTTCAGCGAAGAGTTGTAATTCCTCAAAAGTAGCGTAGGCGTCGAAAGTATCATCACATGCAACTACCAAGATCTGTAGTTTGTTAAAGATATTCCTAGCAAAAGCATGTTCTGGTTCGAAATAAATTCCTGTCACCCAGAAGTAATTCTCAACTATTCGATCTCTTACATATGACAAATTTGTTGGCACGTCTAAACTTTTCCACCGCCTGCATATGTATTATTCGTATTTCATGGATTTCAATTGACTAATACACGAGGCATGAAAATTAACAAGAAGCAGACTGTACGTTAAAAAATATAAGTTCTTTTGTGTTACAAAATTTGTAATCAATCTTTTTTAGCCAAGAGAATTTTTTTTCCAACTCTACCCTTTTTTTATCATTTCATTACTTTAGTCTGTACCACCATACATACATCACGTACCAACATCATTTTAGCCTGTACCACCATTCAATTAACCACATACTACTATTACTTCAACCCGTACCATTATTAAATTAACCTCGTACCACACTTATTTCAACCATGTATCACTATCACTTCAGCCCGTACCACTATTAAATTAACCCTGTACCACCCTTATTTTAACATCGTACCACCCTTATTTTAACGTTGTACCACCATTATTCTAGTCCGTACCACATTTTAATTCAATTCGTACCATCAATTTGAACTTTGCACCACAATTTAATTAACCTCGTACTACAATTTAATGAAAGCCCATACCACTATTTTTTTTAAAAAAAATTTGTTGACTTCCAAAAAATTATTCTCGGAGTTAAAAAAGAACGAAACTAAAAAATTTGATTAAAAAAATGCTTTTTAAATGAGAAGGGACTAAAAGTTTACGTACCTACAAATTTCACTCAATTCCTTTCTGTGTATAGACTGCAGCAGTTTGAAGTCCAACTTAGCAAGTTTGAGTAAAAGTGGATTGTGAGAAGCAGTTTGCTCGTAGATGGGAATGTAATGCCTTGCTTCTAGACGAGTAAATCCTCTGCGAATCGAGTATTTATACAACGCATGACTAACTTGTTCTGCTTCCAGATTACTCAAACTTGGCAAAACTGATTCCAAGTATTTTCTTGCCAAAACGTAGCCACTATCAAGAACTTCCTCGTCATGAACTCTCACATACGTGGCTTCGAAAAATTCCAGAACTCCCATTACGGACGCTTCCTTGAATTTGAACCCAATTTCTTCATCCTTAAACTTGTCAAAAACCTCTGCTCATATATAAATTAACAAAATTAGCAGGAGTAAGTTTGCATCAAGTGCACCGTGCAGAACAATATTAACTATTTTTACTCAATAATTGCAGCTGCTTAATTTCACTGAACAATATCAGGTGGACAACTGTAACTGATTAGTGAAAACAACTGATACTAGCTCACTTGAGTTAATGCAGGATGCACCTAGTAAATTAGTAGATATATTTTAATAGGGATTAAGTTTTTTGTAGTCCGGTAACTTCTTTTCGTTTTGAAATTGATCCCAATTGTTTGACTTTTTAATTTTGATCCTATAAGTTACCAAATTTTTTGAAATTTATCCTATAAAAGTTGCATATAAGAAATAAGCACAATATATACACACACATTGATGTATATTTATCAGTCTCATTCTCATGGAGATCTTTTTCACCTTCTAGAATTTGAACAAAAATTAAAACGGATGTTAAAGAGTGGGTCTCATGTGCATCTAGAAACGTGCAACTTGTTTTATTAAAAGATGTAACTTGTTTACACAGAACCGTGCAATTATTTTTTTTATATTAATAATTGTACGGTTCAATGTAAATCGATTACATCTTTCAGTATAACAAGTTGCATATTTTTAATATGTACTATGAGTGCACGGTGCACCTGAATGCATACAAGACTTAGTCGAGTTAAATTATTGAGTATGGTTAATAAATGACAATTTAAGATGGATAAACCGTAAACCTAACACATAATTAATTACATATTTATTGGGTCCTTGGCGTAGTCCTGAGAATATTTTGTCCCGATCCATCATTTCAATCATGTATAATTGTGTATATATATTATATATGATATATGATTCATTTTAATAATTTATTTATGACTAATTACATTATCTGATCAATGCATCTGTAATTTTAGATTGTTTGTTTTACCATATTATTATACTCTCTCTCTCTCTCTCTCTATATATATATATAATGAAAGCGCCGCGAGCTTGACTTCTATTTTAATAATCCCCAATCATTACGAATCAATTAATTGCAACTCTCTATTTGAAATTGATTACGGATGCTTCGTTGAATTTGAAGCCAATTTCTTCATCCTTAAACTTGTCAAAAATTAACCTCTGCTTATATATAAATTAACATAGTTAGCAGGAGTAAGTCTATTGTGCATAAGAGTATCAATTGTTTTTACTAAACAGTTGCAGCTACTTTCACTGAACAGTATCAATTGGACAACCGCAACTGATTAGTGTGAAAACAACTGATACTCACTTGAGTTGCAGGAGATATTTTTTAATATGCATGTGTAACTTTTTAATTAATTCCAGGTAGGCAGTACTTACTGCATGAAACCTTGTATCCATGTTGTCTGAGAAGCCGAAAAGTAAGAGCTGTGGTGAACAAGTCGTGCTTATTATTATCATCAAACTTTTTCAACAGATTCTGCAAAGCTTCGTCAATTTCTTCTTGAAAAAGATACTCAATGCCTAATCGCTGGATTGCATCCACCATTCTCAGCTGTAGCATGTATTCTTTTGATGCTTCATTTAGCTCTTTTTTCACTTGCTCTTTCAGTTCTTCAGCAACTTGTTTCTCACTACCCTTTAATAAACAAAAAAAATAAAAAAATTAACTTTGCAACATCTACCGTACATATAGAAAAAATATATATTCCCCCTTTAAAATTGTTTGATGTATTATTTGACGTTTTAGCATTTTTTTTTCTCACTATTTTCCCCAATTTTACCCTTATTTTAATTTTGTCGGTGGGAAAGTGAGAAAAGATGGCTAAGTCTATATGCATTCAAGTACACCGTCCACTCATACTGCATTTTAGAACCTTGCAACTTATTATACTGAAAGATGCAATTTATTTACATTGAGTCGTGTAACTGTTAAAATAGAAAAATAGTTGCACGACTAAGTATAAACAAATTACATCTTTTAGTATAACAAGGTGTACGGTTCTAAAATACACTATGAGTACACGGTATGCCCGGATGCACATGAGACCTATTCAGAGAAATGCACAAAATGCACCGTTCAACTCAAATATATTTTTAAAACATGCATTTTGATTTTGCTGAAAGATGCAGCGCCTAATGCATATAAGATTTTGTCTAATTTTAAACGAGAGTGGTATAAATATACCTCATTGGATTCTGGCTCGTAGACGAGGAAACAATCTCCCTGGGTGAAAATTTGCGAGAGGCCGAACAACGCTTTGGTTTTTTGATTCCATTATATATGAAGTATTAGGGTCATTCTCGGCAAGTTGCTGAATCAATTGTTCTAAACCAGGCCCAATAAAGTAATCCCCCAAATTTGTAGGACCACCACCGCCTCCAGAAGAGTAAAAAACAAGCTGAATATTCGCCCCCCTCGCTTGGAGGTTGTTGATATAAGTGTTGAGAAAAGAAAAGGGATTAAATTCATCGGGAGATCGCGTACCGAACAGGTCATCAAGGCCGGAGAATGAGAAGGAGGCACCGCCAGGAGTAGCAGAGAAGACGACGCCGTCGAAGAAGCAGTGTCAGATTCTTCTAGAAAGTCGCCGTGGCAGTTTGGGCAAACGAGTTCGTCGTTAGGTGAGGCTGGACGACTAATTAGGGTCCGTTTGGCACTACCCCATAAGCTTTTTAAAACCGTTTATAAACGGTTTAGGAACTTATAAGTTCCTTAATTTTTTTTAGTAAAATAAAAAGTTTGACATTTTATAAAATCTCAAAATAAGCTAAAAAAATAGTTGGGATATCTCAACTTATTTTACAAAAATCATATAAGTTCTATCATATTTCAACCCATGCCGGCCAAAACTCGGCCGGAATCCAACCCAACCCTGTCCCGTTTCATTTCAAAAAAAAAATTATTTTAAAAAAAAATCGTAAAACAAATTAATTTTTTTATTTCGAAAAAAAATTATATTATTAAAATTATATTTTTTAAAAATTATTAAAGAACTTATAAGTTTTATTAGCCAAACACTTTAACAACTTATAAAATACTTAAAAGTTACATCTTATAAGCTCTTAAAATAATTTATAAGATATTTAAAATAAATTTAGTCAAAAGGAGCCTAATTCCACTGAATAAATGTTTTAGGGCAATGTCTCATATAGACTTGGTGCACAGACTCTAGATCCGTGCACTCACTTTGACCCTGCCCATTTTATTATGGATCGATCCTCCTTTTCACTAATGACAAGGTCTCATTTTCTTAATGGGTCACTCCTATACCCGAGTGCACGGTGCGCACTTGTGCACAGGAGACCCACTCTTGTTTTAGTGATTAAGAATGTGTTTAAAAGATAGGAAGTAAATTACGGGGCGTTAGAGATCATTTAAGTTGCAATACATACAATTGCAATTATCTCGTGAGTGTTTTTGACATATTCTTGTGTGTCTTTATCTATCTCGCCACTAGTTTAATTAATTCAAACACTTACTAAGTGGTGAAGAACGTTGACATTTAAGCAAAGATAAGGTAGCACATTTGTGTGATTTGATTTTAAGAGCATACATGAATTTATATATTTTAAGTGAAGCGTATTAAACATATTTAAGAGGAACTGTGAATTGAACAAATAAATATGCGTTTAGAAGAACCAATATACCCATTTTAAAAAAAAATATATATATACTCATTCCAATAAATTAAAAAAAAAATATATCCATCCTATACTTTTAACCCAAAAATATCCTTAAAAGTGAAAATGGATCCCACCCCTATTACAGCTAACTACCTCACGGCGAAAAAACCGTCCCTCACCTTTCAAAATTAATTTTTTTCCACATTTACCTTCATCAAAATTAAATTTCAATTAAATATTACATATATAAATGAGTATATTTGTCCTTTTTACAAATGGGAATAAGAGATATATATCCACTTGCTTATTGTAAATTTTAAATATATATTATAATTAAAGGAATAAAGTCGAAAAATAGATTTATTATTTAATAAAAATTAATATTTAAAATGATTTATTCAATTTAAAAATAAATTAATGGATTTATCATTGTAAAAAAAAGGTAATTGGCCCCACAAGCCTTAATATTATTTTAAATTTACTATTTACTATAAAATTTCTTTTGTGTATATATTGGGCACGCCAATATTGTAAAAAAAAAAATTTGTATCAATTAATAAATACTAAATATCATAATCATTAATAATTACTCCTAAACACTAAATTTATAAATTGTCATAATTTATAATGAAATAATAACTGATTAATAGAAATAAATTAAATACCAAAAATTTAAGGAATAAATTACAAATAAATAGTATTAAGGCTTAATTGCAAAAAAAAAAAAAAAATCACAATTTTTTTTTAAATTGCAATTTAATCTCAACCTTTAAATTTTGGTAAATAAAACTCAACTTAACAATTTTTTGCAAATCAAGTTCAAGGACAGAATATCTCCTGCCCGTAAATGACGTGACATCCTATCTAGAAAAGACTTACCATCTCTTCATCTACCTGGCTAAAACTCTATTAATTTTTCTAAAGAAAATGTTGGTTCATCTTTGTAAAATGACTCCAAAATAACATTGATTCACCTTGTAAAATGACTCCAAAATAAAAGTGAGACGCTATATCAATTGGGCGATGAATCGCAAATGGAGAAAGTTTTCTCAATTAAAAATGATATAAAAAATTGAGAAAGAAATCGAGGGCTTACCACCTTATAGAATTGACACCACCAAAACCATCTATTTGGATTCTCATTTGTCATGGACGTCAATCCGGTAGCCTCAACACCATGAACACAAAGCTAAGGAGCAACACTGTTGTACAAAGAAGATGATAAATTAGGCGAATAACTTCATCCGCACGACATGAACAAATCACTTTAGTGAACGATTTTCATATGGGTTGACCAAGATGGAATTTCAGAGGACTGCGATTTCAGTTTGAGAGGAATTTCATTTCTGGGCTCAAGAAAATTAGGAAATTCTATTTGAGTTTAGGGTGTTCAATGTTTACAATTACATAATGGTTGATCGTTCAGGTGTGAACGTCGTCATTTTAGCCATGTAGATGATGAGATGGTAAGTTTTTACCACCAAAGATGCCAATTATTTACGGGCAGGAGGTGTTATGCCCTTGAGCTCGATTCGCATAAAATTGTCAAAGTTGAGTTTTATTTATTAAAATTTAAAGGTTGAGTTTAAATTGTCATTTTTGAAAAGGTCGTGATTTTTCTTTGCAATTAAGCCTAGAATTAATTATTAAATAATTTGGGGGGTGGGGGGCGGAGATGAAAGGTGGAGAGTGAAAATGTTTATATATATTTTTTATTACAAAATGGGTAGATTTTCTTTTTTTTAAAAATGAAAATTGAATAGATAACTTTATTTTTAATAAAAGGTTAGGTATATTGCTTTTTTTTCCTAAACTTGCAATGATTTAAACATAAGTTGCGAACTTGCAATTGAACCAAAGCATGCAGTTGTGGCGTCACTGCACTACACTCCAACGCCACATACAATTAATGTTGACCCAAAACAAAGAATTGTCGTAGCCTTGTTATTCTCCGTCATGTTTTATATTTTTCTCCCCCTAACATGACTTGAACCTAGTCTTACTTCAAAAGTCTAGGCATGCACTCTGACTACTTGAAATTAATTAATTAATTAATTAATTAATTGGGCTCTGAAGGGATAAGAAAAAACGGTTTTGATTTCATAATTTTTCTGCAATCTGTTTTTCGTCTCATAAAATTTAAGTATCCAGTTATAATCTCATACCTATCTTGATTATCCATTTCTGTCAAAAATTTCATCTAAAAACATAAAATTTCGCCTTTTTCAGTCATATGTAAATCACGTGGCGGTTAAAATTGGGGATCTTCCGAGCTCGTAACTGAGGTGGAAGCTGACTGTTAATTTTAAAAATATCATTTTTTTCGCAATTTAGGATGAATTTTTTGTTTTATCAATCAGCACTCATATCAGCTTCGATCTCAAAAACCACTAATTTTAACTGACACGTGACTTGCGTATGACCGAAAATGATAAATTTTTTTGTTTTTCTACTAAAATGAGACTAAAATTAGACATAAAAAATAGTTATAAAATTAAAATTGAATAGTTAATTTTTTTTAAACGAAAAACCGGGCATTACGACAAAGTTATGGCTTATGGTACCAAATATTTTCTCTCTATTCTCTATTTTTGAAGAGTTCGGGTACAATCTTTCGATTATTTAATAATACTTATGCATAAGCATTATCTAATTTTAAATTGCACACGATGACGACAAATATGCAAATGAACTACAACACAACCTTCATTTAGACACACTTACATAAGACAGTTTTACGGTGAGACGGAGTATAAATTGAGCATTGACGTTTTAACATTTTGGAAAAAATTGTGTGATTTATGCTAAGTTGCATCCTGTCTCATACATGAAACCGTCTCATATGAATTTTTGTCAAATAAATTTAGCAGTAGACATTCTGTAAACGAGAAAAGTGAATAGAAGGTACCACGTCCCAAATAGTAGACATTCTGTATTCAGGTTCACCGTGTATTCATAGTGTTTTTTAGAAACATGCAATTCATTATATTGAAATATACAACTTGTTTATTAAGACAGTTTTATATGAATTTTTGTTTTATAAAATAATATTATTATTCTTATAAATTAATACTACCTTCGTCCAATGGAAATTTGCACTATTACTATTTGTCGAGTTTTAGAGAGTGAGTTTTTTTATAAGTATTTAAAATGATAAATTAATTTTAAGAAGATGGTATGATAGAGGAGGGCGTAAGAATATCATACCCCACCTTAAAAGTCACTTTATTATTTTATTTTATTAATAAACAATTATTTCGCTAAAAATCTGAGCAAAAAAAAAATTTGCAAAGTTCTGTGGACGGGGAGAATAGCTATAATATTTAGAGGGGTATATTGGTTGTGGAGTTTGTAGGATTTTTTTAGACTTTTAAAGTTTGGGGGTATTCAATCCGGATTTTCAAAAGTTTATAAAAATCCTGAGGTATTCAATACGGATTTTAAAAAGTCTTAAAAAATCTTTAGGTATTCAACAGTCTATGGATTTTAATACTCTATGGATTTCCTTGGATTCTCTTTCAAAAATATAAACAAATTTCACTCTCCAAAATCTCTTCTAACAACCAGAGATTTCTACGTATTCTCTAAGAGAACTCTAAAGACGAAAGGTCAGAAGAAAAAAAACCTTCGTAATATTTTTCATTTAAACAAGTAATAATGTTCTATTTAAACAAGTATTTTTTTATTTAAACAAGTAATACTTTTCATTTAAACAAGTAATACTTTTCTATTTAAACAAGTTATACTTTTCATCTAAACAAGTTATATTTTTCTTTTAAACAAGTAATACTTTTATTTTAAACAAGTAATACTTTTCTATTTAAACAAGTTATATTTTTCATCTAAACAAGTTATATTTTTTTTAAACAAATAATGCTTTTCTATTTAAACAATTAATATTTTTCTATTTAAACAAGTAATACTTTTCTATTTAAACAAGTTATATTTTTCATCTAAACAAGTTATACTTTTCTTTTAAACAAGTAATACTTCTCTATTTAAACAAGTAATACTTTTCTATTTAAACAAATATTTTTCTATTTTAACAAGTAATATTTTTCATTTAAACAAGTAATACTTTTCTATTTAAACAAGTTATACTTTTCATCTAAACAAGTTATACTTTTCTTTTAAACAAGTAATACTTTTATTTTAAACAAATAATACTTTTCTATTTAAACAAGTAATACATTTCTATTTAAACAAGTAATATTTTTCTATTTAAACAAGTAATACTTTTCATTTAAACAAGTAATACTTTTCTATTTAAACAAGTAATATTTTTCTATTTAAAGAAGTAATACTTTTCATTTAAATAAGTAATACTTTTCTCTAAGAACAAGTTATACTTTTCATCTAAACAAGTTATACTTTTCTTTTAAACAAGTAATACTTACTTTTTAAAAAAAACAAATAATACTTTTCTATTTAAACAAGTAATACATTTCAGTTTAAACAAGTAATATTTTTCTATTTAAACAAGTAATACTTTTCATTTACCCAAGTAATGCTTTTCTATTTAAACAAGTTATACTTTTCATCTAAACAAGTTATACTTTTCTTGTAAACAAGTATCTTTTCTTTTAAACAAGTAATACTTTTCTATTTATACAAGGAATACTTTTCTATTTAAACAAGTAATATTTTTCTATTTAAACAAGTACGGAAGCTAACTACAACAAAGAACAAAATTGCTTTCTCAAAGCCAACTACAACAAAGAACGGAAGCTAATGCATGGAGAACGAGTATTGCTAATGCTATGCGGGAAATGAGGTCTAGGTATAACGGTGATGGAAATGAAGATGAGAATAATAATGATGAATAATAATGTATTTTTTTTGGAACTAATATATTTTGGTATTTTTTCTAAACAATTTGGATAATTTTTTTTTATATACAAGTGTGTTCCATATACATTTACATCAATAGTTCCAGCGCCGGAGTCTATGGTCCATGTAAATCAATAAAAAAAGTGTATTCCACAATCCTGTCAAATCTATGAAAATCCATGTAAATCAATAAAAAAAGTCAGCCAAACTCTGTATGGAGTCTATGAATTTTCTAAATCCACAGACTTTTTAAAGTCCAAAAAAATCCAATAGAATCCCAATTGAATACACCCCCTTAATGTTATGATTTCAATTTATAAATATAATGATAATAATTAATAAATATTATGATATTAATTTATAAATGTAGTGTTATAAATTTCATACTATAAACAAATTTCACCGCAAATCAGTACTCTTTTAATACTAGGGTGGGTTGAAAAGTAAACCTCTGGCACATTAAATTTCATGCCTAATATAATATTAAATTGATTATTCATTTAAATTGTATTTTACGAGACACATCTAATACTAGGATGTGTTGAAAAGTAAACCTCTCGCACATTACATTTCATGCCTAATCTAATATTAGGGTGGTTTGAAAAGTAAATCCCTCATCACATTAAATTGAATGTCTAATTTACTATTTAATTGACTATCTATACATATCTAATAACAAAATGTTGGGCCAAAAGTTGGACCAAAAAATTGTTATGATTTTCTAATAAAATTTTAAACATCTTAACAAATTTGATGTAACTCAAATGGTATAAAAAATATTTTTTTATCTTCTTTCTATGCAAGAGTACAAGGTTCAATTCCTCATATCTACCACACATATATATTAATTATTTTTTTTAATATTTTCTAAATTATTTATATTATTTTTTAATTTTTGAACTAAATCTATTTATACATATATAATAACAAAATATTATACCAAAAAAAAATTCAACAAAAATATTATTACAAATTTTTGAACTAAATCTATTTATACGTATATAATAACAAAATATTATATCAAAAAAGAAAAAAAAATCAACAAAAAATTATTACAAATTTATCATAAAATTTTAAAAGCGGTTCATTAATGATTAATAATAGAAAATGTTATATTTTGTAGTTGATATAGATATATATATATTTTTTAAAACAGTTACTCCTTCCATCTTTCTTTTTAGATTGCTCACTTGATTTTGACACGGGTTTTGATGAGGAAATTCTTTATTAATATTTGAAGGTAATAAAATAGCTTTTTTTATAAGGGTATTTTATCAATTTTAGTGAATAAGATAAAAAATAAGTTAATATTGTATGTAATTATTAGTAACATATGATATAATTTAGTGATGTTTGTAAGGGTAGCATGAACTGTATAATAACTTTATTGCTATTTTGAGTGATAAAAGATGGACTTTTTGGATTTTGAGCAATCTAAAAAAGACGAGAAATATTGTATATATGAAAATGTATAATATTACATGATATTTGATTTAAATTGATTAGTCCAATTACCATAAATTAGTTGCATGAACTATTGATATTAGACTTAAATTGTTAGTTGAATAATTTTTAATTAAATTATTTGTTGACGTTATTAGTTGAATTGTAAAATGACACAAGGTTGATTGTGATAAAGCTCGATTTGTTTACTTATTTGTATGATTCTTTTATAGGATATAATATTTAAATTGATTAGTCCAATCATGGATGGATCCAGAAAACTTTAATGACGGGGGCACAAAAATAAATAATATAATAAGTAGATTTTCCTGTGAACCCAGGTTCACGTGAATTCTATTTTTTTAGTGTCACGATTATGCATATACAATTATACACTATTACTATCTTAAAAAATATTTAATTTTTTAAATAGTGATGGTGCATATACATAACAGATCTACAAATTTTTTTAGATAAAATATTTGCATGATTAACTAATTATAACACTTTTAAAATTTTATTTAAGTCATTATATACATATAATATAAGTATTCCTCCTAATAATTATAATATATATAACATATACTTAAAAAAAGATATGGGACACGTGATCCCAATATAGGACATGTAGGTCCATCATTTAGTCCAATTACTATGAATTAGTTGCATGTACAATTGATATTAGACTTTGAATTGTAAAACGATACTGGGTTGGTTGTGATGAAGCTTGGTCAGGGCCAGCCCTGGGGCGGTGCCGGCAGTGCCGCCGCACAGGGCCCCACTCCGACGAGGGCCCCGAATTTTTTTATATATATAAAATTTTATGTATGTGTATATATTATCATAGTTGCATAATCAACTATAATAGTCGTTTCTAGCAACGATGGTTAAGTGTCCAGGCTTAAGTCCTAGGTTTGTGGAGGCGCAGGATCGATCCCCTTTCCCTTCTTTTTACAATATTTTTGTCTTTTTTTTTTCAAAATTCAAAATTCATTATTACCGCTAATTTGTCTTTTATTACAAAACCAAATATTTTATAATCTTTTTGGTTAATCTTTTTTTTTCATTAACATACTAGGATCTTCTACGGTCAGGAATAATTTTGCCCTTCCTAACGTCAGGAAATCATTAGATCACCGTTGGATCGTTGATCCAATGTATAATTTTAATTTTAAATGATTGCACTTTGTACTAATGCGTTTGCGATGTGCATACTACAATCGCACTGCATCGCCCTACTAATAAATTAAATTAATATTTAATAAAATTGCGAAATTATCCCGGACTCAGACCCTGACCCATCCTGACCCGGACCCAAACCCTGAACCGAATCCTGACCCGGACCGCACCGGACCCTGAACGAACCCGCACCGTGACCTAGATCGAACCCTAACCCAGACCATGATCCGGACCTAGACCAAACCACGGCGGACCCGAAATGGACCACGACCATGACCACGGCGAACCCGACCTGGCCGGATCTTAACGAACCGGACCGGGCCGGACCGACGACTCGACCACGACCACACCCAGACCCGGGCCGAGCCGGACGGACCACGACCACGACGGGCCGAACCACAGCGGGACCACCGGACCCTAACCATGACCCGAACCCGGACTACGATCGAACGGGATGGACCCAAACCCCGCCGAACCCTCGACTCGGACCGACCGACCACGGCCGGACCTTGATCGGACCCAGACCCTAACCAGACCTTGACCCGCCCGGAACGGAACTGGACCACCGCACGGACCGGACGGACCACGACCCGAACCTCCCGCCTGGACCGACCCCGACCACCCGTCAGACGAACCCGGCCCGACCGGACCTTGACCCATATCCAAACACAACCTGAACCCAAACCCTGACTAGGACTCGAACTCAAATCAGGACTCGGATCCTACTTTTAACCCGGACCCAAACCCGCCCGGTCAAGCGTGGGGGTGAGTTCGGGATCGTGAATTAAATTTTTTAAATTTATGAACATTGTATTTTTTATTTAAAAAGTGTTATAAGAATATTTCAGTAATTTTATCATTTTTATTTAAAAAATTAATTATTTAGTCTCATGGCGAAATAGTATCGCCCATGGCAAAGTTAAATGATGTGGCAGTCTTTTATTGGACGTCTGACGTCAGGAAGGGAGAAGTCGGTCCTGACCGTAGAAAAACCCAACATACTAAATATTTTCTAATCTTTTGGAAATCCAATCTTTCCTAATATGTTTCCTAAATCAAATTTTCATCACAATAAACAAAACCAAATATTTTATAATCTTTTTGGTTAATCTTTTTTTTTTTCATTAACATACTAAATATTTTCTAATCTTTTGGAAATCCAATCTTTTCTAATATTTTTCCTAAATCAAATTTTCATCACAATAATGTCGCCTAATTTTTTCTTTGTCATATTTTTTTCAAAATTCAAAATTTGATAACCCCACATTATTACCGCTAATTTGTCTTTTATTACAAAACCAAATATTTTATAATCTTTTTGGTTAATCTTTTTTTTTTCATTAACATACTAAATATTTTCTAATCTTTTGGAAATCCAATCTTTCCTAATATTTTTCCTAAATCAAATTTTCATCACAATAATGTCGCCTAATTTTTTCTTAACTGGTAGTATTTATTTATTTTATGGTTTCATGTATTGAAATCGTTCTTATAGGAATCTTATGTCAAGATTTGATGCATGTTCTAGAAAATAATTGTCTCTTTCTAATAAACACTTTTAATTATAGATTATGTATTCATAAATTTTACTAGATTCCTTTTATTTTTATAAATTTAGTTTATTATTTTTTGAATTGATTTCTATTTTTCATGTTATTTTTTAATAGTTAATTGAGATGCTTCCGCATTGAAATAACTATCTAGACATAAAAGAAAAAGAATTATTAAAATTCAAAAAGGGGTATTAAATAGATTTTTTTATAGTGAAAGAACAAAAAAGTTTATCACTTGAAGATTTATAAAAATAACAATAATTTATACAATATAGGTAGGCCCTAATTTTATTGTTTTGCACCGGGCCTTTCAAAACGTTAGACCGGCCCTGAGCTTGGTAACCATATTTTTAAAAGAAAATACTAATTGAAACTAATTTAGGACAAAGAGTGTTGATTTATGGAATGACACTATCATCATCAGATAATAGACTCTCTTTAATATCTTAGAAATATAATTTTGACTATCATTAATAAGAATTATAGACAATTATTAAAAATCTTGGACTTTCTTAAGGAGATTAACGTCAATCATGGGTAATTATATGTTATCATGTTCAGAGTAACTAAAGAAGACAATTTGAAAATTTTGACATACAATGAGAAACTTGTATATAATATTTCATACAATTGATATGTGCAATTATAGGTGAATTGATTTTTTTTTTAAATTTTAACGTAACAGGCTTTGAATCCGGGTTAGGGCAGAGTATTCTTCTTCTTCGCGCAACAACAGACTCCAGATTTCTTCTTCTTCTTCCTCGCATTCCCAACAAACGCACCAGATCTCAATTGATTTTTACGGCGGCGTCTCTAGCTAGGTTTTTCCTTCTTTTCTCTTGTTCTTCTTTTTCCTCTTTAAATTTATAATTTTAGGTTGAAGTTTTTTTTCGCCATTGTACTGATTTTATTCATGTAGTAACACTCTTTTGTTCGTAGGGTAACACTCTTTTGTTCATGTAATAGCACATCAAGTTGTTCTTTAAATATGTAATATTGGACTTGGATTTTTTTTCGCTCTTGTACTGGTTTTGTTCATGTGGTAACACGTTTTTCTTCATAGGGTAACACTTTTTGTTCATGTAGTAACACTTATTTTTTTAGTAATATGTAACACTGTATACATGTCGTAATACTATGTGAATACTCATGTGTTACCATATGAACAACAATGTGTTACCTTATAAACATTTATATGTTACGTTATGTTTTAGTACATGTTATGTAAGATATGAAGTTATTTACCTTAACAATAGACCTGAACCACTAGACTACAACACATATTTGATAAACATATCATTCAAAATATATATAATTTAGTCCGCCCAGACCTGCCCCCTAACCGCGCACCATTCCGCCCGGCCCAGACCCGTGAATTTTTTAATTTTTTAATTTTATTTGTGCGATATTGCATTGCACATAACACTATAATTCAATATTTCACAAGAGTCATACTCCCATTTAAATTGTATCTTACGAGACTTTATAAGATAAAATTAATCAATAATATAATATATATTTACAAACTATCTCTCAATATAAAGCACTACATAATCTCCAAGGTAAATCATCCAGTATCTTGTTATCAAGTGTCATCTTTACATGTTTGATTACTGAAAATGTTCGTTCATTTGTACTATTGGAAATTGAATTTCAGTATTAATTACAAAGTGTGCTAGAAACACTAACCAATTTAAAAGGTTTCAATACCCCATTATTTAAATGTTAAATTAAATGTTATATATAATTCACAGCAACATGTGTAATTACATATTTCGTGATTTGCATTTTCTAATATTAAGGTGAGGAGTACGTACGACCTTACTTGAACAGAATTTGTTCTAGGCTCGTACCTCTGTATCATGAGTTTAAAAAGAAAGAGACACTCTCTTGTGAAATATTGCACACTATGGATATATACAATACATCATAATTAAAGTAATTTAGGTTAAATTTCGCGGGTAACCGCACGGATCGGGTCGGGTCATGCAGGCGCGGGCAGGTTGTGGGTTGGACGAACATGGTGGATATATATTAACAGATGCATATCATTATTGATCATGTGTTGTAGCCCAGTGGTTTATGTCTGCTCTTAATGTGTTTGTTTCGCAGGTTTGATTCCTACTGAACACATAATTTTATTTTTTAAAATTTTTAGTGTGTTACTATATCTATATATGAGTGTTACTACATTGTTATATTGAAAAAATATTTTTTTTTGTCAAATTTTTGCGTGTTACTACATTTATGTACAAGTGTTACTACATTGTTATATTGAAAAATATCATATTTTACGTAACACGTAATTAAACATATCGTAACACATAAATATTCATAACGTAACATAGGTCACATGGTAACACATTATTGTTCATATGGTAACACATGAGTATTCACATAGTATGACGACGATATATGAACAGTGTTTCATATTACTAAAAAAACATGTGTTATTACATGAACAAAAAGTGTTACTATATGAAAAAAAATGTGTTACCACATGAATAAAACCAGTACAAGCGTGAAAAGAAATTCCCAGTTCAAAATTACAGATTTAAAGAACAACTTGATGTGTTACTACATGAACAAAAAATGTGTTACCATATGAGCAAAATAGTGTTACTACATGAACAAAAATCAGTACAGACACGAAAAAAATCTTCAGTTCAAAGTAACAGATCTACAGAACTGCGTGAAAAGAGTGCAGAAGGATCTGGATTTTATCACATACTTTTTGAAGGGTAATCCAAACACCACACACATATTCTCTCTTCTTCTCGCATAATTCATACCAAAATTCAAATTGAACAACCTTATTTCATCTAATAATCGGAGCAAAAAAAAAAAATTAGGGCACGAACGAGGAAGAAGAAAGCCCATGAGATTCTCCAGAAGAGAAGAGGAAGAAGAGGAAATTTGACCGCGTTCGGCTGCGCGCGCGAGGAAGAAGATGAAGAAGTCTATTGGCCCACCAACAATCTGCCCTAAAATCCGATTTTCCTGACCGCGAGAAAGAAAAAAAAAACAAAATTACACATATAACTTGTATACAATATTACATACAAGTTTTTATCTAAAAAAATGTGTATACATATATATATTAGGGTGGGGACCAACAAATTTTCTATTAATAAAAAATTCATACATAAAAATTGAACTAACAAGAATATTGACTTGCGACAGGGGAAGTGCCAGGACTTTGGATGGGGTGGGGGGAGGCGGGGCCAAAATACCGTTCAACTTACACTAATATATATCCGTTAATAAAATTTAAATATTTTATATTTTCATTAGAATATATTGATATTAACCGTTAAAATGTCTCAAATACATAAGTATATCCTCAATCTATTTAATTTAGAATGTCTCTCTCTTGCATATCACGAAAATCATTTATAATTGAAATTATATAAGTTTGTCTTGTAAATTGCATGTTAATACACAGTAATAGGGCGTTTGTAAAAAATTCATATTCCACTTTTATCTATAACAAAAAAAAAAAAAAACACATTTTAATACATAATACAATTTCATCTACTAGTATGTAGATCCTTCAAAATTATCATGAATAAAATTAAATTTGGTGAGTTTATTAAGTTTTGAAGTTGTGCCTATGCTGAGAAAACAAGAAAATGAAACTTATAAACTAAAAGAAAAATATTTGAAATATTAAAGTAGCAAAATGTTCATTTGTTGGGAGAAATCCTAGCAATCACCTGTCTTTAAGGTCTGTTGCGCCCAAGACCTCTCGTTTGCTCGATTAAAGGTATAGTTGTGTGCCGTCTGTGGTGCCTGCAGCTAGATATGGGTTAAGGGAAATAAAGTAGCACCTCACTACAAGTCAGGACTTTTAGTCTAGTGGCAAACACTCGATCCTACAATTGGTATCAAAGCACAGGTCACGGGTTCGGGTCCCCATGACGCAAATAGTGGTATATTTGGCGAAAGTCAGGCTACTGCCGGGGGGATGGGGGGTTGTTGGGAGAATCCTAGCAGTCTCCTGTATTTAAGGTCAGTTGCGCCCAAGACCCCTCGTTCACTCGATTAAAGGCATAGTTGTGTGTCGTCTGTGCCGCCTGTAGCTATATATGGGTTAAGGGAAATAAAGTAGCACCTCATTACAAGTCCGGACTTTTAGTCTAGTGGCAAGCGCTATCCTACAATTCAGTAGGTCTTCTTGTCTTTATATCTTCTAGTCTTCTGATCTTCGAGTCTTCTAAGTCTTCTGAACTTCAATTCTTCTGCATAATGACTCTACTGGTTATATGAATCTTCTGATTTTTAATTAATCAGTCAGTTAACAGGTCTGACTGATCCTATTACAATTGTTTTGGAACTTCCATCAAAACTATAAATTTCCAAACATCGTTCATTCATTTAAGGCCTTCAATTTTTTTTAATCATTTTATGCAATTAAAAGAAAAATATATGAAATATTAAAATTTGGGCTTACATGCGTCGCTAAATTGTTGGACTATAAGGAACATGCATGACCAACTTATAAAATATAACTCAACTACAAATGTGTTTGTTTGTGTGGGGCCGGGGTGGGGGGCAGGCATTGGCTACTCTAGTGCTTTGCGTGGCTCGGCAACTGATTTGTGCTAGCACTATGAAAACACGGGTTTTAGCTAACTATGGAAATTAGTGACGATTTTTAGAAGCGTCGCAATTTGCGACGGTTCGGATTAAATGAGCAAAGTCAACTAATTTAGAGACAATTTTAGGAAACTGTCTAGTGATGATTTTTGCGACGGTTCTTATGAACCAAGTCAAATCGTGATAGTTTAAATTGTTGTTAAACCGTATGAAACATGAAATGTCTGGTCGGTTGGGCCAACTCCCTTTTTAATTTAAATTCAAATTTGCGACAATTTTATGTACGATTTTGAAATCGTTGCTAATTCTCGCCATTATATAAGCGGCCGCAGCGGACAACACTGCAATTTTTCTCGCAAAAAATCATTGTCGTCGTCTTTGTCCACAGCCGAGTCGCAAAGAACGAACGTGTGGTGCATGCCAATGAGTTCACCCCTCAGTGTTCTTCAATTTAATGGTAAATTTTTCTACTTTTATCCGTTTATTTTTTGTTTTGAATATATGTACGAATATTTGCATATTTCATTTATTTAATTTGTCGTTTTTATTTGCATGTTCGTACGTATATGTAATATTATATCAATGTTTATTTATTTTAGTTGATAGATTTATGATAGATTGAAGTTTAAGAATGTTTTTAATTTGACGTCATATGTTTTTAATTGATGATAGATTTAAGTTTATGAATTTGTTAGATATATTATGTTTTAATTTATAAATTGATTAACTTAAGTAATTATAATACTTGATTAATTGATATTAAATGTTAGAATTGTTAGATTGCTGGTTGACTAGGAAATGAATTTAACCCAATTTATTTGAGACTACATTAAATATATTTCTTTAATGAATTTAATTAATTAATTATTTAGTGAAGTATGTTTAGGAATTTTTTTAGATATATTATGATTTAGTGATATATGTTAGAATTGTTAGATTGTTGGTTGATTATGAGATGGATTTGACATAATTCAGTCAAGACTCTTGAAATTTAATTATTTAATTAATTAATTTGATTTACCGAAGTATGTTTAGGAATTTTTTAGATATATATTATGATTTAAAAAATATATGTTAGAATTGTTAGACTGTTGGTTGACTAGGAGATGAATTTAAATCAATGGTAAGAGTCTACATAAATTTCATAAAAAAATAATTTATTTATATAGTTGTATTATAATTTTATTATAATTAATTGAGCTCCGAACGAAAATTCTGTCTCCGTAGTCCGTACTGTACATACATTAGTTAAGTCCATACAATTAATTCATCTAGTTAATTCGTTCAAGCACATATTTGAAGAGACACAATTAATGTATTCAAGAATTCCATCCACACTTTTGACTAGTCTAATTAGTACAACTATATTAGTACTTACCTCCATCCAAAAATTATTTATGCATTTATTTTAAAAGGTCAGTCCCAAATTTATTTACTTATTTTCATAAAAAATAATAAAATAATTATACTATTTTCAAATATCTCTCTCAACATCTCAAAGTTACTATCTCTATCCCAAAATAACGTGCACGTTACCTTTATTATCGAGTTTTAGCGAACGAATTATTTATTAGTATTCAAAATGATAAAAATGATTTTTAAGGAGGGGTATGATATATCTACCTCTCCTCTATTATATGTCTATTTAAAAAATACTTTATCATTTCAAATACTAATAAAAAACTCGCTCGCTAAAACACGAGAAAATAGTAAATGTGCGCACGTTATTCCGGGACGGAGAGATTACATCTCACGTCACTATTCTTACTTACAAAAAGTCATCTACTTTAATAATAAAAAATAAAAAAAATAATAACTAAAAATAATTTTATCACTTTAAATATTAATAAATAACCCCACATTAAAACCCGTGCCAAAAAAGTAAAGGGGGTGTGAGTATCAGTTATTGTCCTACTTAAAAAGAGTTTACAGAAAGGAAAAACATATACAAGAACAAGAAAGCCTTCTTCCAAACACATAATCAGCTTATTCTCACTTACATAATGTACGAAATTAATGAAGCCCTTCCGTTTACATTTTCAGCTCTTATATCTCTATTCCTGTTATGGTTGATCACCAAATACTTGTGCAATCCTTCTAGAAGCAACAATTCACCACCATCGCCATTAAAGCTGCCAATAATCGGAAACCTCCATCAACTTGGGCCCGTGCTCTACAGGAATCTCCGATCGTTGGCCCGAAAACACGGCCCGCTCATGCTTCTTCACTTCGGCAGCGTTCCTGTCCTGATCGTCTCGTCTGCCGATACAGCACGCGAAATTCTTAAAAATCATGACGTCAGCTTTGCGGACAGGCCTCTGTACAAGAATGGCAAGATTTTTTCATACAATGGCAAAGACTTGGCGTTTTCGCCGTACGGTGATTACTGGAGACAGGCAAGTTATATATATATGTTGGCTGGGATGGGATGTAGCCCGCCCAAAATTTTAATATTTTTTATATATATTTTTTAAGAAATAAAAAAATATTTAGTAGCCCACCCAAGTATCGAACCTCAAACTTCGTTTGCATACTTTATCATGAAGCTACATCTATTTTCACTCATTTATTTGAAAAATTACATTAAAAGAAAATATATCGAACCTCAAACTTCGTTTGCATACTTTATCACGAAGCTACATCTATTTTCACTTATTTATTTGTAAAATTGCATTACACGAGAAAATAGATGATTGCCTACAAATATTTTAATAGAACTGCGGAATTTCCAACAAAAAAAGATCAGTTCTTAAATAGTAAGGACTTATTACGATTTGCCTACAAATTTTCTAATCATATAGGCACAATTTTTTTAAATCACATAGGCATTTTCAATTATAGGTAAATATTTCTACGAAAATGTAGTTCATAGGTAAATTTGTTTGTAGGTCATTTTTAAACTACAAATATAATTGCCTACAGAGATATAAGTTATCTGATGAATTATTTGTGTAGATAATTTATTTGCCTACAAAAAATTATAAAGGTGTAGATAATTTGTTTTGTTCATAGGTAATTTATATGTCTACTAAAATTTTAAAAATTTATAAACAAATCGTAGACAATTCTCACTATTTAAGGAGTAAATTATTTTTTGTTAAAAACTCCGTAGTTATTTGGAAAATTACGTAGGCAAACTTTTTATAGGATAAAAATATTAACAGTTCATTTTACTTATTTCGCATACTATACCACAAAGCTGACAAATTCTCCTCTGCACCATTTGCATCAATTTTGATTTGGTGCAATTGGATTTCAATTCAGTTTTTTTTTTAATCGGGCCCGACCCAAACCCGGCTTGGGCCCGAACTCGACCCGAGTGGTTCATGGTTCACTCGGCCTGAGTGGTTCGTGGTTCACTCGGTCTGAGTGGCCCAAATAGGTCATGATTTAGAGTTCATTATTTTGTGTTTAGGGTATAGATGATTCATCCAAATTAAAATTGAATCAAATTGAAGCAAGTGTTACTCCCACCAAGTTACATCCATTTTCACTTATCTATTAGTAAATTAAAAATCAAACCGTTTATTTTTTTGTTCTGTAATTATTTAAGTCCGTCCTATTTTTTGATTTTGACTCCGCCGTTACAGGCGAGGAGCAACTTCGTTCTGAAGCTGCTTAACAACAAAAAGGTTCAATCTTTCGGGTCGATCAGGAAAGAAGAAATAGGGCTTTTCGTAAAAAAAATCGAAGAATCTTTAGGACAGGATGTGAATATGAGTCAGATGTTTATAGAGTTCTCTAACGATTTAATCGCCAGAGCAGCGTTTGGCAGGAAGTATTGTGATTGGGAAAATGGGAACCTATTTGTGCGTTTGATTGATGAATTAACGGCACTGATGGGGGCTGTTTGGTTGGGAGATTTCATTCCATGGCTTAGTTGGATTGACCGTATTAGTGGTTTGGATGAGAGGGCTAAGAAGGTTTCCAAGGGCCTGGATAATTTCCTGGAAAATGTGATTGTGGAGCGCCTCGAAAGTCAAAAGTTGAAGGAGAAAAATGGAGATAGCTTTGTTGATATTTTGCTTGAAAGTTGCAATGATAACGTTGGAGATGTTTCCATCGGCAGAGATGGTACAAAAGCAATAATGTTGGTATGTTTATAACCACAACTTCAATTTCATTGTTTAATTTGCTCTTCTTGTGGTACCATTTGAATTGATTAATTTGTTATACTTTGGCTTGTTCATGCTAGTTCTACCTGAGTAAATATCAAGATTTGTCGAATAACTTAAATAGTGTCCAATTTTAATCCTGCATGTTTTTTCTTTTTCATTTTGGTCTTGTTAACATTAAGAGTAAAATTAATTTTTGGTTTCATATGACATAGTACCTCACGATTTTGGTCCAAAAAAAAAAAATCATCCAATTTTGGTACCACTGTTACATTTTCTGTTAAAGTCAGCTGCAGTTTTGATCGCACGGGACAACATTTGGGACCAAATGTGCAGTTGAACTTAACGGATTCTATAACAAAATGACCAAAACTGCATGAAAAGAATTCTTACGGGACCAAAATGGTGAGTATTGTGACCAAAATCATGAGGTCCCGTGTCCTATGGGTCCAAAAATGAATTAACTCTAACGTTAATTTTGAAAATTTTGATGTCAATTTTGCTCCAGTATGTTTTTACATTTTTAAATTTTGGTGTCCATTTTTAATTTTGTATATTTTTAGTTCTTTTCAATTTTAGTCATTTCTTATGTCCAATTTTAGTCCAGTATGTTTTTACTCTTTTTTAAATTTGATCATTTTAATGTAAATATTAATACAAAAGGATGACGAAATTGAAAAAAGTAAAAACATACGAGTAAAATTGAACACAACCTAAGTTAAAGGATGATTTTTAATATTAGCTCTGTTCAACCTATATATCTGCTGTAAAAAAAGTACACCTACATATCTTGATATTAAAAAGTTATGGGACGATTTTTTATTTAATCTCCTAATTCCACTAATATCCACATTTCCTTATATCATTGAGTTCTCCAGGATGTATTTAGTGCTGGGACTGATACCTCAGCTATAGCTCTGGAATGGGCGATGACAGAACTTATGGCAAATCCTACCGTGATGGAAAAATTACAACGTGAAGTAAGAAATATTGCACAACAAAAACAAGATAGTCATATAACAGATGATGACCTGGAAAAAATGCAATATCTGAAAGCCGTGATCAAAGAAACTCTTCGTCTCCATCCACCACTCCCACTGCTACTACCCAGAAAGGCGCGCAATGATGTGGTCATAAACGGGTACCACATTTCCGCGGGGACAGTGGTGATGGTTAATGCCTGGGCAATAGGCAGGGACCCGGCGTCCTGGGAAGAACCCGAAAAGTTTAAGCCAGAGAGATTCTTGAACTCTTCGATAGACTTTAAAGGACTCGATTTTGAGTTGATTCCTTTTGGGGCGGGCAGAAGGGGTTGTCCTGCATTGACGTATTCCATGGCTGTGATTGAGTTCTTGCTGGCAAATATATTGCAGAAATTTAATTGGAAGTTGCCGGAAGGAGAGGAAGAAAAGGGGTTGGACATGAGTGAGAAAGCTAGTATTACTATGCACAAAGGTGTTCCTCTCTTTGCAGTTGCAACCAAGAGTACCTTGCAGTAATTAAAATTTAGACAAAAACTCATATGAGACGGTCTCATACATGAGACGGGTATAACTTAGCACAAATTACACCCACTCCTTCCAAAGTGTTAAAACGCCAATGCCTGATTTATGCCCTGTCTCATCGTGAGACCGTCTCATGCAAGTGTGTCTCTTATATTTATGTGCAACTTTCTACATGTGGAGTTTGTTTGTGGGGAGTTGGTTATTTCCACTTTAATGTTGTCTTTTTCTACTACAAAAAATTGAAATAAGGAATCGGAAGTCCCAACTCTTTTTTTGTTATATAATCGTTATTTTGTTATAATAAATTTCATTAATGTATTTAAAGTCATTCGATTTATGCAACAACATGTACATAAATTATCATAATTTTTTTTTAGACACTAGCACTACAAGAAAATGAAGAATTGCCTACGAAAATTTTCAAATGGCTAAGAAATTTTCCTACAAAAATAATTTGGTCCTTAAAAAGTGAGGATTGCCTACGATTTATAATCTATGAAAAGTTATCTATACAAATAATTCTCTAGGCAAAAAAATTCAGAAATTTGGAAGGCATCTTGAAAAATTTCATAGGCAATGCACTATTTTTTTACGTAGTGTAACATTATATATATTTTTTAATTTTGGTTCAGGTTCTTTCCACTTTTTTAATTAGGTCTTGCAATTTTACCATATTCGAATTTTTTTTATCCAGCAACTGAGTTCTGGTTGGTTACTGTGTCAGTGTCACATCTTCGAAATTGGACTTGTAAATTTAGCATTTTCGCTTTAACTTCTTGAAATTGTTCATGTAAGTTTACAAAATGATGAACAGTGATGCAGTGACCGGCTGGGTTACCTTCGTTAGTCAGTCACTAGATCAAAAAGTCAAATATGATAAATTTACATGACCAATTACAAAAAGTGGTAATGACCAGGACAAAAATCAAATTTTGGTAATTTTAGTGACTTAAAATATTATAAATCTTAAAGTATGATGTTTGTTTTGGGTTTCACTGTTTCAGAAATCATGATTTGAGTTTTTAAATTTAAAATCGTTTCTAGTTTGGGATTTTGAAATTCGACATTAAAAAACCACCACTGAAACATATTATCAAATATTCCAATACAATTAATTATCATAAAAAAATTATTTCTTCTTATATATATGCACTACTACACATTTAGGCTTGTACAGCTGCACTTGAACATATCATGGTGAGACATATCATGGTGAGACAAGAGATAGATGTGGTTCTGTCAAACAAATTTAACAATAGTTTCCAGATTAGCGACCATGTCGATGAAGATGTTGACACAATTGATGATCCTTTTCAGAACTTCACTCATTCTGTACCCTCTTTTAATGATCCTGCAAATCCACGTCCGTACCAGAGAATAATTAGAGATGAGGATGAATATGGCAATCCGGATCTTGTTAACATTTATGGTCATGAACGAGAAAAAGTCAACCAAAAAAGGAAAAAGAAAAGCAAGTGCTAAAAAGAAATGTATGACTTTATTAAATTAATATTAGTAAATGTTGTTTATTCTGCTTTATTAAATATTGTTTCTTCAACTTTATTGATTATTGTTGTTTTTTGTTTATTAAATGTTGATTCTTCTGTTTTACAGGATCATGTCTTATTTGCCACATCCCGGAGATGACGGAGATTCTGATGGAGATTATGATGGAGATCATGGCGCATATGATCGACATCATACTGATGAGTTGAGAAAGGGTGGCACTACTGATGCTCCCACCACTAGCAGCTCTGGGGAGAAGCGCACGAGGGGTATATGTTGGGGAATTAATTGCCCGGATCTATTCGGGATGAATATTTAAATACAAATTTAATTCTAACAATTATTACTAGCATGGATTATATATTAATTCAAATAATAATTCAACAACAAATCATGCATATAAACAGTTCACATAAATCCTACGCATGTGGAATTGCTACGGATTTACGTGAACTAACCTCTCGGAGTGACAACCATTGAGAAGATGGATCCCGTTCACACGAACATACCAAAAGACCTTCTCAAGTATTCCCTTATCCTTGTTCAACAATCTGGTGGTAGGAAATCGCGAACAATTTAACAAAAGGGAAAAATAAAATTATATTGCACCACCTTTGTGAATTTCTAACTTTTCCAACACATGAAATTGCACTTGGGGATAAAAAAATCATCCCCTATTTAAAAGAGGGTGGTGGCCGATTGTTTTGCTAGGAAAAAAGGGAGAGAAAATCTCTTTCTTGTTCTCCATTAAATCTTGAATATATATCCCATATATTCTTTTCTCCTTAATTAAAATTTTTCATAAAATCCCACTCTCTTATTGTTATGGAATTTCGAAAAAAATGAGGATAAAGATTCCAAGATTTGGATCTTCTTGAATTTATGAGATATACTTGTATTCCAAGAATACATATCTTCCATAATATATTTTCAAGAAAATCAAGAAAATCTTTCTTTTCCTTCTTTTTTTTCTTAAATTTCGAAAATCCCCATATAAATAACCGAGTGGGAGACTTCTTGAATTTAATGAGATAATCTTGTATTCCAAGAATACATATCTTCATTCCATAACAAAATTCAAAGAAAATCTTTCTCCCCTTTTTATTTATAATTTTTGAAAAAAATGGAAAAAATAAGCAACCATAATTTATTTTATTTTAAACACCTTTTTCCGTTATTGGACATTATTCTTGGACTACTTGAGGGGCCTTTAGAAGAATTAAGATTGGACCTTCTACTGGACTTTGAATATCTAAAATATTGAGCCACAATATTATTCAAGCCCATAAATATTAATTAATCCCACTACATAATTAATATTGCACTATCCATCTTAACCCATATTACTGTTAATATGACTCCCGATTATTATTTCCCGGTGTTTAAGATTATCCAGACCATTAATTAATTCAAGCCACGAAACAACTTTCCTTTAATTAATATCTTTTGTCCTTGGTCAAGGAACGGTTCAACATTATTATCCACACCGAAAACTAATTCCACTTGCAAGATTTGGTATGATAAATCTTATGAACCTCCCAAGGGGGCAAATCGAACAAGCGTACTTGCACACGATTCTTCGTATTAAATCTTAGCAATCGCATGTGACCAATAATATTGCCCAAGATATAAAGTATTGAATCTCATTGATTCTCTACCCGTCATAAGTCAAAGCAATAATTACTAACCACACACGATCCTATTTAAGGGACGAAGATTGACAAATAACGAACCACTGAGGTCTAATTCTTCCTAATTCAGTGCTGAAGAATTTATCCTCCTGTAGGTCCTATTCAGTGCATCAATCATGCACTAGTGTAATCTCTTGGTCAAGACAAGTCAATCTGAGCCTTACACTTCAACCTTTCACGATGGATTGTTCATTTCCATCTAGGTCTTGAACATCGTACTTTTAGTTACAAGGGACTGTTAATTTAGTCTTCTGTGATCTGATATCACTAAATTAACTACAATGTACTACGTACTATTTATTGAACAGTTATGCAGTAAATATATGTAACATTCAATGATATCTAAAGCATCAGTGATAAATAAGTTATTTCAGTAAATAAGACATAAATTCAGTTTGGTTATACAAAGTAAAAGCATACTTTCCAGTATAACCCCAACAATCTCCCACTTATACTCAAAGTCTGCTTTTAAGTATACTACAACATATCTTGTGTAGTTCCTAATGCGTGACATCTAATGTCACCTACACGAACCTAATAATATCTCCCACTTATACTCAAAGCAGATTGTCAATAGTCTTGACACCCATTCCTTCCACATGTCTCTCGAATGTGTTCTGAGGTAGACCCTTTGTGAATGGATCTGCTAGGTTGTCTTCAGACGCGATCTTTGCCACCTCTATATCTCCTCTCTTAACAATTTCTCGTATAAGATGGTATTTCCTTTCAATGTGTTTGCTGGCCTTGTGGGCTCTTGGTTCCCTTGAATTTGCAACTGCTCCGACATTATCACAGTAAACAGTGATTGTGCTGGGGAAATTCGGAACTACATCCAAGTCCACTAGGAAGTTCTTGAGCCAAACCGCTTCTTTCGCTGCCTCGCAAGCAGCTACGTATTCGGCTTCCATGGTAGAATCGGCGATGCATTTCTGCTTAACGCTTCTCCATGTCATGGCTCCTCCCCCCCATTCAAAACACACTACCGGAGGTAGATTTTCTGGAATCTAAGTCTGATTGGAAATCCGAGTCCGTGTAACCGATGGGAATTAGACTATCTGACTGATAAACTAACATTCTATCCCGAGTTCTTTTCAGGTACTTCAAAATGTTCTTAACTGCCGTCCAATGCTCTTTTCCCGGATTACTTTGATATCTCGCTAACATGCCAACGACAAAGCAGATATCCGGTCTCGTGCACATCATTGCATACATAAGACTTCCGACAACCGAAGCATAAGGAATACCTTTCATGTCATCTATCTCCTTTTGTGTCTTAGGGAACATTTTCTTGGATAGATTGATTCCATGTCTAAAAGGTACGAAGCCTTTCTTGGAATCCTGCATGCTGAATCGCTTCAAGAGAGTGTCTTTATATGAAGTTTGCGATAAACCTATCATCATTTTCTTGCGATCTCGAGTGATCTTGATCCCAAGGATGTGCCCGGCTTCCCCTAAGTCCTTCATATCAAACTGTTTTGAAAGCCATGCCCTTACGTCTGACAACACCTTTACATCATCCCTGATGAGCAGAATGTCGTCTACGTATAGTACCAAGAATACCAATGCAATTCCGACACGCTTCTTGTACACACAACTTTCGTACTCATTTTGATCAAACCCATAAGACTTTATTACTTGATCAAAACATTGGTTCCAAGCTCTGGATGCTTGTTTGAGTCCATAAATGGACTTCTTGAGCTTACAAACTAGGTGTTCTTGGCCTTTTTCAATGAAGCCTTGGGGTTGTTGCATATAGATTTCCTCTTCAAGACTTCCGTTAAGGAAAGCCGTCTTGACATCCATGTGCCAGATTTCAAAGTCGGGATGCGCAGCAATCAACAAGAGGATTCGGATGGACTTGAGCATTGCTACAGGTGAAAAGGTTTCCTCATAGTCGATCCCTTCTTTCTGAGTATAACCTTTCGCCACAAGCCTTACCTTGAAGGTTTTCACCTTCCCGTCCGGTCCTCTTTTCCTCTTGTATACCCACTTGCAACCAATGAGTTTGACCCCATTAAGTGGTTCGACTAGCTCCCACACTCTGTTATGATCCATAAAACCCATTTCGGCTTCCATTGTTGTTTGTCAAGAAACCGCATCCTTGTCTTGGATTGCCTCGTTGTACGTCCATGCGTCTGATTCATCTTGACCGGGGACTAAGTCTGAGGACTCTCCTACCCCCATGAATCTCTCGGGATGTCTTACAACCCTCCCATTATGACGAGGTTCCGGTTGTGTAAGTGTGTCATTTGGTATGTGACCTTGTACAATTGGCACTGAGGTTAGCCCCCTTAGCTCATTTAAGGTAATCTCACTTCTGGGTTTTCTTTCGTTCACATAGTCTTCTTCCAAAAATCTAAAGTGGGTGCTTATTACCACCTTTTGATCTTCGGGACCATAGAACATACACCCTTTTGTTCCCGCGGGGTATCCTATAAACAACCTTAATTCTGATTGAGGATCTAATTTTCCGGATTCCTTGTCTAACACGTAGGCCGGACACCCCCAAATTCTCATGCGTCTCAAACTGGGCTTGCGCCCGGTCCACAATTCTTTGGGAGTTTTGGGAACTGATTTGGATGGCACCAAGTTCAGAATATAATCCGCTGTTTCCAAGGCATGACCCCAGAACGACTTGGGTAGATCCACATAACTCATCATTGATCTAACCATTTCTAAAGGAGTTCTGTTTCTTCGCTCTGCAACCCCGTTTTGTTGAGGGGTTCTGGGTGCAGTTAGCTGGGATACAATCCCTTCATTTGACAAGTAGTTCAAAAACTCATTGCTGAGGTACTCGCCTCCACGATCAGATCGTAGAGACTTGATACGTTTTTCCCTATGATTCTCTACTTGAGCCTTAAATTCTTTGAATTTGTCAAAGGTCTCAGATTTATGCTTCATAAGGAAAATATAGTCGTACCTTGAGTAATCATCAATAAAGGTGACGAAATACTCATAACCTCCTCTTGCTTTGATTGACATTGGACCACATACGTCTGGGTGAACGATTTCTAACACTTCTTTGGCTCTTTTCCCATTGGCTTCGAATGCCCTCTTGGTCATTTTACCCTCCAAACATGATTCACAAGTTGGGATTGGTTCAACCCGGAGAGACTCCAATGAACCATCTTCTACCAACCTTTGAATCCTTTTCGGATTAATATGTCCCAATCTGAGATGCCATAGAAGTGTCTCGTTCACGTCTGATGAACGTTTTCTTTTATCGGAAACAGTTGATGTGTTATAGGATGCATTTCGTGAGTGGTGTGCAAAGTTAATTGTATAGAGATTATTCGACAACGTTCCATGACAGATAAATTTATCATAAAGGGAAATGGTAAAAACTTTGTCAAAAATAACTGAATATCTATCAAGGTAAAGTTTAGAAACCGAAATTAAATTCTTTCTAAAACTAGGAACGTAAAGAACATCTCTTAAAATTAAAACTCTGTCTTCAAAAGACAGGTGCACTTCTCCCAATGCTTCAGCTGCCACTCTCGTAGCATCGCCCAGTGTGATGAGGATCTCACTCCCACTAAGTTGTCGGGTCCGCTTGAACCCCTGTAAAGTGAAACAAACATGATCAATGGATCCCGTATCCACCACCCATAAATGGGAGGCATACGCCACTAAACAAGTTTCAACAACTAGTGCGTGAGAATTACCTTTCTTTCCAGTCCTTTTGGGTTTGGAACAGGCTGACCTCCAATATCCTTTTTCACCGCAGTTGAAGCACTTCCCCTTAGCTGGTTTACTCACTCCTCCACTTCCCTTCACCTTTTCCTTGCCCTTGGCAACACTTGAGTTCACTTGCTTGTGGCCTTTATCATTTTTCTTGTTCTTACCACCCTTTGGCCTAAAAGAAGAAGATGGTCAATTTGCCACCAAGGCTTGGCTCTTTTGCCCCAATATCGCCTCTGCCGAGACTAAAGCTTGCAACATGTCAGACATCGAGAACTTCTGATTGTTCATTTGGTAGTTCAGCCTGAGCTGTTCAAAAATTTTCGGCAGAGAGTGGAGCACGAAATCGATTTGGGTCTCGATATCTTATTCAGCGCCAAGTACCTCAAGCTTGTTAAGGTGAGCCATCATCTGGAGAACGTGCTCCCTTACGGGTGTTCCCTCCACCATTTTCATAGAGAGCAAGTCCCTCATGGTGATCTGACGAGCCACACTGTTTTGATGTTGAAACATCGCTTTAAGACTAGTCATGATGTCTACAGTGGTCTCAACGTTTTGGTGTTGGTGTTGCAACACATCTGACATTGAAGTCAAGATGGTACACTTTGCCATTTCGTTGGAACGCTCCCAGTCAACATACTCTTTCTTAACCGCTTTAGTTGACTCGTCATTTGGCTTTTCTGGTTTAGGTATAGTGAGAACCCAGTTATGGCTTTGTGCAGTGAGGTCAATAGTAAGTTTACGACTCAATCAATCGAAGTTTTTTCCCGATAAGCAAATTTTCTTTAAGTATATTGAATAGTGGATTAAAAGGTTGCGACATGCTGAACTGAAATAAATAACAATTTGTATCACAAGGTTCGATCACATGTATCATATTAAAATCTCAAAAAAATATGAACATGCATCAGCCAACATCTCAAAATGAGTTTAAATAAGCCCGTGGGGTGGGCCATTATTTAAACACATTCAAGCAAAAGTTACAAACAAAAAACAGGTTACAAACCTTTAATATCCAGATTAATAGTTGGCTCCCACGGACCAATATAAAATTGGCGGGGACTTGAGGAAAGTATATGCATATCAATTTTATACCTAAGTAATAACCATGATTAAATCTGAAATTATTATTTTGTTTTGAGCGAGCCTCGTGGGGAGGTCATCGTCGCCACTAATAATAACCCACAATCATCCTTTGAATTTATTCATGTGAAATCTATCTTTTGGCCGTCACGTGGGGGGAATTTCTCCAAAAGAATCCACAAATAAATAAATCATGGAGGTCAAAATTAATTCAATTTTATTATCCGGAATAAAATTGGTAATTAATTATTTAAATATACTTAGTAATTTTCGAAGGTGAGATTTTTCAAAACATTTTCTCATGCATCGCATATTTAAACACAATTTAAATAAGCACAAAATAATGCAAAACATCAAAACAAAGATTAAACACGTTGAGCACATATATCCAATTATCCGCGGTTATTTTGTCATGTCTTGATCTTGAGAAATCGTCTTCATAGCCTTCATCGTTTGTCTCGAAAAGCTCCCACTCGATTGTCTCGCAAAAATAATTTTGCCACGTCGAAGCCCAAGTCATCGACCCATTCGCGGGTCGAAGTGTCGCCACTTCCCGGCCCGTGTCGATTTGAGCCCATGGTCATGCAAAAAGCGCCCTTACTTTATCGCCATCGGCCTTCGGTAGATTTCAGCGATCCGTGGTAGCTGACGCGTACCGTGTAGCCTTTGTCGCGTCGATCTCTTCTGGATCGAACTGCGACCTACTTTGTGCCCTCGCCATCCCGTAGCGAGCTTTGTCTCTTCTCACCAGGCGCATCCTTTGATTTCTCATGGTCTTGTCTTGGCGCCCGTCTGTAGCCTTCGTGTCTGATCGGCCCGATCCTTGGCGTTCGACCCGTTATCCTACTCCACGCCGTGTGCTAGCGTGTGTCCACATCGCCGCGATGCCTCCCTTAACTGCGTTCGTCGGCCATACGCCACTTTGCCAGGTTACGGATCCGTCCGTCTTTAATTCATAAAATCTCTTCTTGGCTCGCGTCGGGGTTACAATTTATTCTGAAAAATAAATAAAACCCGGATCTAGACTAAGACTATTACATTGAATGAATCAAACAAATCTAATCTACTCGTGGATTTTCTCCGCGGCAAAGCAATTCGAACTAATCGAATTAAAAATCACAATTTATATGCATGCATAAATTTAATCATTCATTAAATACCATGACAATTGAATACCTGCAAAAAAGATCTAGCAATTCTACTATCCAATTTCAAATTTAATGAAAAATGAATTAAATTACAATTTAAAACTCAGAGCCCGAAACCGAGGCTCTAATACCAGTTGTTGGGGAATAAATTGCCCGAATCTATTTGGGATGAATATTTAAATACAAATTTAATTCTAACAATTATTACTAGCATGAATTAATCATATATTAATTCAAATAATAATTCAACAACAAATCATGCATATAAACAGTTCACATAAATCCTAATGCGGAATAATTGCTACGTTTACGTGAACTAACCTCTCGGAGTGACAACCGTTGAGAAGATGGATCTCGTTCACACGAACACACCAAAAGACCTTCTCAAGTATTCCATTATCCTTGTTCAACAATCCGGTGGTAGGAACTCGTGAACAATTTAACAAAAGGAAAAAATAAAATTATGTTGCACCACCTTTGTGGATATCTAATTTTTTCAACACATGGAATTGCACTTGGGGATGAAAAAATTATCCTCTATTTATAAGAGGGTGGTGGCCGATTTTTTTGCTAGAAAAAAAGGGAGAGAAAATCTCTTTCTTGATCTCCAAGAAATCTTGAATATATATCTCATATATTATTTTCTCCTTAATTAAAATTTTCCATAAAATCCCACTCTCTTAATGTTATGGAATTTCGAAAAAAATGAGGATAAAGATTCCAAGATTTGGATCTTCTTGAATTTATGAGATATACTTGTATCCCAAGAATACATATCTTCCATAATATCTTTTCAAGAAAATCAAGAAAATCTTTCTTTTCCTTCTTTTTTTTCTTAATTTTCGAAAATCCCCATATAAATAACCAAGTGGGAGACTTCTTGAATTTAATGAGATAATCTTGTATTCCAAGAATACATATATTCATTCCATAACAAAATTCAAAGAAAATCTTTCTCCCCTTTTAATTTATAATTTTTGAAAAAATTGGAAAAAATAAGCAACCATAATTTATTTTATTTTAAACACCTTTTTCAGTTATTTGACATTATGCTTGGGCTACTTGAGGGGCCTTTAGGAGAATTAAGATTGGACCTTCTAATGGACTTTGAATATCTAATATTGAGCCACAATATTATTCAAGCCCATAAATATTAATTAATCCCACTACATAATTAATATTGCACTATCCATCTTAACCCATATTACTTTTTATATGGCTCCCGGTTATTATTTCTCGTGTTTAAGATTATCCAGCCCATTAATTAATTCAAGCCACTGAAACAACTTTCCTTTAATTAATATCTTTTGTCCTTGGTCAAGGAACAATTCAACATTATTATCCATACCGGAAACTAATTCCACTTGCAAGATTTGGTATGATAAATCTTATGAACCTCCCAAGGGGGCAAATCGAACTAGCGTACTTACACAGGATTCTTCGTATTAAATCTTAGCAATCGCATGTGACCAATAATATTGCCCAAGATATAAAGTATTGAATCTCATTGATTCTCTACACGTCATAAGTCAAAGCAATAATTACTAACCACACACGATCCTATTTAAGGGACGAAGATTGAGAAATAACAAACCACTGAGGTCTATTTCTTCCTAATTCAGTGCTGAAGAATTTATCCTCCTGTAGGTCCTATTCAGTGCATCAGTCATGCACTAGTGTAATCTCTTGGTCAAGACAAGTCAATCTGAGCCTTACACTTCAACCTTTCACGATGGATTGTTCATTTCCATCTAGGTCGTGAACAGCGTACTTTTAGTTACAAGGGACTCTAAATTTAGTCTTCTGTGATCTGGTATCACTAAATTAACTACAATGTAACACATACTATTTATTGAATAGTTATGCAGTAAATATATGTAACATTCAATGATATTTAAAGCATCAGTGATAAATAATTTATTTCACTAAATAAGACAGAAATTCAGTTTGGTTATACAAAGTAAAAACATACTTTCCAGTATAACCCCAACAGTATAGTCACGATGTCTTCTATTAAGAGAGCTCATAGCAAAGGGAAAACACTTCAGATAATTTTATTACAATTGAACAGTTGAAATTGTAATTATATTGATTGATCGTTGAACCTAATTAGATACTATGTTATTGCAGTTAACGTTCAATGAGTATCGGCAGGCAATAGGAAAAGAGAGTGAGAAGTTGTACTTCTACCTTGGAGCCGCCACGAGGGTAATCCCTATCGTCTTTTGCCAACCAAGGACTAAAGCATAATGACAAAATTGACTCCTTTGAAAGAAAGATTATGGGATGAACTTTCGGTATGTTAATTATATGCTTATTAAAAGTTTTTGTATGATTGTTAAATTTACTAAATTATTATGTTATATCATTATAGACTACATTCATGGCCTTGACCATTCGAAGAAGAAGCAAATACTCTCTGAAGCTTGAGTAATGGCCAAGAATTTCGGACTTGGCTGAGATGTCAAACACGCAGACAAGGACCTTTGGTCTTTACTCGGCTAGTCCACCTATGGCGTATCAGAATGTCCCTACTGTGGCCCCGTACTGGGAGGAGTTTGTGAGTAGATCTATGGATGATGATTTCCGAGTAAAATTGATCAATGTCATTTTCTTGAATTCCTAATGCCTATATTTTTTAGTGTTTATCGTATTTCTATTACCTTCAGAATCAAGTAAGAAAAATCGCGAACAAGCCAAGGTGATGGAGGCTCGATATAAATGGATCGAACAAAGGTTATGCACGATAAGAGAAGATATGGTGAGATCAAAATCCTAACTTTTAATTTTTTATATATTCACTTTTTAATATATCTAATAAAGGGACACTTTCATCATTATCGTGGAAAGAAGAAAAGAAGGAAAAGCTTGGAGAGAGTGAGCTTTGTTGTTACCCGGCTTGAGTTATTTGAGTACTAGAAAGACTCAAGACGGGAGTTATGCCGATTCCATTTGCATGTATATATCGTCGATGAAGGGGTAATCTATCCATTAATTTATCTTTCAATTACAAACTATTATTTCTAAACAAATAATTAAATAATAATATTTTGTGATTCGGGAGCATATTTCTCGAGACCATGGCGCCGGGGACATCCGCATTATCGATCTTGATGATCGTCTTGGGCCAATTATAGTAAAGCGCCAGAACATCCCGACCGCTTCACGGAGTTTGGGATATGGCGTGGACGAAGACATCATTAAGCGATGACACCTGCCCTTCTTTCCCACTGAATATGGCGGTATACTTTCGGAAAAAGTTGCCAAGTTGACTAAAGATGTGGAACGTTTGAGCTCAGAAAAAGATCGAGTCCGGAATGTCGTCGAGTCACGACAAATGTGAAAATAGTGTCGCGATGTTGGGTTTTTTCATTTGAAAGGGGGCCAATTTATTGAGGCACTTCAGAACGTCTTTCAGGTATCAAATGTGCATGTCTCGTCATTTTTTTAATTAAAGACTAGTGTATTAAAATTTTCTAACTAAATATGAGCAGCAGCAGGCCACTTTGCTACATTTATTTGGAGGATCCTTTTTAGGTTGGTAGCCCAGATCGCGTTTCTACAACAGTCCCATGGAATGATTCATGGTTGTCCTATCACTCCTGGGTTTAAGTGGGTCACACTAGAAGTACCCGTGTCGGAGAAGAAAGATTCACCCGTCTTTTAAAACCAATAGATGATGATGTCACAGTCGGAACAACGGTAGGACACTTCATCGAATGGCCGAGCAACTTGGTCTCTCGCACCAGAAAGGTAAAATATATGTTGTTAAAGTTTATTATCTTATTTGTCTATCTAAATAATAAATAAAATTATTAAAAAAAAAAATAGGTTAGACAGCGGTTGATAAACCAATTTCCCAAGGCAAATCATTGTCTAAGGCAAAAAAGAATAATCTTGATCACGTTTATAAACCATTATCCAAGCCTCCCTTTTGGACAACGGTTTTTTAACAGTTGGCCAAGCTTGGACAACTGTTATAACCGCTCTCTAAGGGCTATTTTAACAGCTGTCCAAAGCCAAATGTGTATTAGTGATGAAAATACAAAATTTCACAATTGTAGTTAAATGCTATCGTGAACTATAACATTGAAGACCTTTTGAATGTAATAATGTTTCTAACTCACTTTGTAATTGTTTAATTTGGCTCTTTTGTGTAAGTGGCTTTGGCGTTGGGTGTCGAGTGAGAGGTCTTTGTGGGTAAGTGTCGTAAAGTCTTGGTATAGTACATTTATGAGAGAGTCAGTTGGTGTGCGTGAGTTTTCTAGTTGGTCTTTGTGGTTTAGGGACCTTTATCGGATTTTGTGGGGTAAGGTGGCAATACAAAAAAATTGTCATTTAGCGACGGCGTTAATGAGGGCATGCACTCGCTAAATTAATTTAACGAGGGAATTAGCGAGGGCTAATAACCCTTGACAATTTCCTCCTCGCTAACGTTTAACGAGAGGAGTCACAGACCCTCAGTGTTAACGAGGGCAAATGCGCCCTCAGTATTAGCGAGGGAAACTGCCCTCGCTAAACCAAAATTATAAGATAATGAAATATACCAAAAATTCGCAAACTTCAAATTCGGGACACCAAGGAATCGAACCCGCGACACTTCACAGCCCCCCTGCACGCAATCACCACTACACCTGATTGTTTATATGTTATATTTTTACTTCTAATAAATCTATCTTATAAGTGTGCTCTCTAAATAAAATTATAAAACAATAAAATTTTAGAGAAGAGTTCAAGAGTATCAAGACTCGAACTCGCAACCTCTTACTGTTATGTAGCCGAAATCACCACTAGGCTAAATTCCTCTTTTGTTAAAGTTTCACTTCAAATAAATATGTATCATATATATTCTTTATTTTTAATGAGGGAATATGCCCTCGCTATTATAGTTCTTGTTAAAGCCCTTGGTATTAATGAGGGAAAATTTATTGCTTGTTAATGTCCTCGTTAGTAACAAGGGCTCTGAAATTCCTCATTATTTTCGAGGGTTATCAAAACCCTCTTTAAAACCCTTGTTATTAGCGAGGGCTTTTATAGCCCTCGTTAATGCCCTCGTTAAAAGACAGTTTTTTTGTAGTGTGGGGTGCATGTTTAGGAATAATATTGGTTTTGTGCTTGGGAGTGGGAGGTCTGTCAAATTCTAGTTAGACCCATGGCTGGATGATAGGGTCATATTAAAGGAGTGTTTTCCTCAGGTTGTTTAGTTTGTCGTCTCAAAAAGATGTGTCGGTCAGGGACATGTTTTCAGTTGATGTGGAGTCTTAGGTTCTTCTCTTAGTTTGAATTTCTTGATTTCTTGGATCTATGGAATTGTGTTTGTAGGTACAAAATTAATATTCTGGCGGATGACTCATGGTGGTGGCTAGGAAATCGTGGTGGCAATGTTACCACGTAGGATGTGTACGAGATCATTCCGGACGAGCAACTCGTGGATGAAGGCAATTTTTTTCCTTGGAAGAAATTATGGTGGAAGGCCGTGCCATCTAAAATTAGCGCATTCTCCTGGAAAGCTATTCGAGAAAGGATCCCATCTAAAGAAAATTTATTGAAACGTGGGATGTCCGTTAGCATTGGTCCGAGTACGTGCTCATTTTTCCACTATACTGTGGAATCATCGAACCATATTCTGTTCACTTGTCCCTCAGTCATAGTGCTGTGGGGTGAGATTTTGCGTTGGCTCGGGAAAACTGTGTTATATTTACTGTGCGCTAAGGACCATTTTTTGGAGTGTTGGGAGATGAATTTGATATGAAGATTTTGATTAGATCCCAAAACCCCTGAGTATGACGTGTTCAGAATATCTTGTTAGTTAGTTCAGGTTTCTGTATAGGTTAAGTGTTCAGGAGTATCTGCACAATATATAGTCAGCAAATATAGCTCATGATAGTATAGGTTATGTCTACTAAACACTGCACACATTGGGGGAGAACTCTGAGACCTGAAGACTGAAGGTTTGAAGGGCTGAAGACTATCTCGCTGAAGACATATGGACTGAGTCAAAAGTCCTCAACATTTATGAGAAATAAATGTTATGTCAGAGCATCTTGCAGACAAAAGGAATTGGAACTAAGTGTTTTTTAAGGTCTTAAGATTATACGTGAAAGTATGCTTTTACTTTGTATATGTTGAATTTATCACTTATTCTTGAGAATAAATCTTATTATCGTTGTTGCTTTAAATATGACTGAATGTTATTTATTGCAAACCATTCAATATTAGTACATATTGTATTGTAGTTAATGTGGTGATACCCGATCACAGAAGATCATATTAACAATTTCTTGTAAATAAGTACATCTTCACAACCTAGATGGAATTGAACACTCCATTGGTAGAGGTTGATGTGTAAAGCTCAGATTGACTTGTCTTGACCAAGAGATTACACTAGTGCATTGTGTTGCGCTGAAGCGGACCTACAGAGAGGATAAATTCTTCCGTACTAACTTAAGGAATGAAAAATTAGACCTGAGTGGTTGTTGATTTCTTAATCTCTGTCCCTTACATAGGATTGTGTGTGATTAATATTTATTGCTTTGATCTATGTTGGGTTTAAAATTAGAGAGTGATTCTATACTTTGTAATTTGGGCAATATTATTAATTACATGACAATTGCTAAGATTTCATATAGAGAAACGTGTACAAGGAAAAGTCTTATATGATTTGTCCCTTGTGGGCTCAAAAGTTTTATCATATCAAATATTAAAGTGAAATTTTGTTTTAGGTATGGATAATAATATTGAAATTTGTCTTTACTCCAAGGAAAATATATTAGTCAATATAAAGCTTTTTAGTGGCTTAATTAATTAATGGAATAAATAATCTTAAACACGAAAAATAATAACAAGAGCCATATTATCGTAATATGGGTTAAGATGAATAGTGCAATATTAATTTTATAGTGGAATAAATTAATATTAATGGGTAAAACATATTGTGGCTCAATATTGTAATTGAGCCCATTGGGAGGTCCAATCTTAATTCTCCTAAAAAGGCCCCTCAAGTAGCCCAACATGAGTCTATTAATGAAAAGGTGATTAGAATAAAAAAGAAATAATTATTGCTCTATTTTTTCTTATTTTTTGAAAAAAAAAAAAAAATGGAGGAAAAAAAGAAAGATTTTCTTGAAAAAGATTTTTATGGAAAAAATATAAATATTCTTGGAATACAAGATTATCTCATAAATTCAAGAATCTTTAACTTGGTCTTTCCTACTCATTATTTTTAAAACATAGGGAATAAATTAAGGGAGATTATTGTGGGAAGATATTTATGGAAAATAGAATATATGAGATATATTCAAGATTGTATCTTGAGAAGATACAAGGAAATTTCCCAATAACGAGAGAGGATAAATTCTTCATTACTAACTTAAGGAATGAAAAAATTAGACTGAGTGGTTGTTGATTTCTTAATCTCTTCCCTTTACATAGGATTGTGTGTGATTAATATTTATTGCTTTGATCTATGTTGGGTTTAAAATTAGAGAGCGATTCTATACTTTGTATTTTGGGCAATATTATTAATTACATGACAATTGCTAAGATTTCATATAGAGAAACGTGTACAAGGAAAGTCTTATATGATTTGTCCCCTTGTGGGCTCAAAAGTTTTATCATATCAAATATTGCAAGTGAAATTTTGTTTCCTATTATGGATAATAATATTGAAATTTGTCTTTACTCCAAGGAAAATATATTAGTCAATATAAAGCTTTTTAGTGGCTTAATTAATTAATGGAATAAATAATCTTAAACACGAAAAATAATAACCGGGAGCCATATTATCGTAATATGGGTTAAGATGAATAGTTCAATATTAATTTTATAGTGGAATAAATTAATATTAATGGGCTGAAACATATTGTGGCTCAATATTGTAATTCAGAGCCCATTGGGAGGTCCAATCTTAATTCTCCTAAAGGCCCCTCAAGTAGCCCAACATGAGTCTATTAATGAAAAAGGTGATTAGAATAAAAGAAATAATTATTGCTCTATTTTTCTTATTTTTTTGAAAAAAAAAAAACCGAGGAAAGAAAAGAAAGATTTTCTTGAAAAGATTTTATGGAAAGAATATAAGTATTCTTGGAATACAAGATTATCTCATAAATTCAAGAATCTTTAACTTGGTCTTTCCTACTCATTATTTTCGAAACATAGGGGAATAAATTAAGGGGAGATTATTGTGGGAAGATATTTATGGAAAATAGAATATATGAGATATATTCAAGATTGTATCTTGGAGAAGATACAAGGAAATTTCCCAATAACCAAAGAGGATAAATTCTTCCGTACTAACTTAAGGAATGAAAAATTAGACCTGAGTGATTGTTGATTTCTTAATCTCTGTCCCTTACATAGGATTGTGTGTGATTAATATTTATTGATTTGATCTATGTTGGGTTTAAAATTAGAGAGCGATTCTATACTTTGTATTTTGGGCAATATTATTAATTACATGACAATTGCTAAGATTTCATATAGAGAAACGTGTACAAGGAAAGTCTTATATGATTTGTCCCCTTGTGGGCTCAAAAGTTTTATCATATCAAATATTGCAAGTGAAATTTTGTTTTTTATGGATGGATAATAATATTGAAATGTCTTTACTCCAAGGAAAATATATTAGTCAATATAAAGCTTTTTAGTGGCTTAATTAATTAATGGAATAAATAATCTTAAACACGAAAAATAATAACCGGGAGCCATATTATCGTAATATGGGTTAAGATGAATAGTGCAATATTAATTTTATAGTGGAATAAATTAATATTAATGGGCTGAAACATATTGTGGCTCAATATTGTAATTCAGAGCCCATTGGGAGGTCCAATCTTAATTCTCCTAAAGGCCCCTCAAGTAGCCCAACATGAGTCTATTAATGAAAAGGTGATTAGAATAAAAGAAATAATTATTGCTCTATTTTTTCTTATTTTTTTGAAAAAAAAAACTGGAGGAAAGAAAAGAAAGATTTTCTTAAAAAGATTTTATGGAAAGAAGATAAGTATTCTTGGAATACAAGATTATCTCATAAATTCAAGAATCTTTAACTTGGTCTTTCCTACTCATTATTTTCGAAACATAGGGGAATAAATTAAGGGGAGATTATTGTGGGAAGATATTTATGGAAAATAGAATATATGAGATATATTCAAGATTGTATCTTGGAGAAGATACAAGGAAATTTCCCAATAACCCCCCCCCAAAATGTGTATATATAGGGGATGATTTTTTCATCCCCAACACAATTCTAGTCTTGGAAAAATTAGAAATGCACAAAGGTGGTGCAATATATTTTTCTTTATTTCTTTGTTTAAATTGTTTGTGAGTATCTTCCAATTTGGGATAATCTAACACGGACTTGGGATATACTTGATAAGACATTTGGATTGATCCATCGGCTCAACCGTTGTATCTTCAAGGGTAATAATTCATGTAAACTCCTAGATTCCGCATGTTAGGATTTTACGTGAGTTTATTTGTACGCATGTATGTTGTTGTTATTTATTATTTGAATTAATAGGTTAATACATGTTAGTAGTAAATTTTTATTTAAATTACACCTCGAATAGATCCAGGCAAAACGTTCCCCAACAACGTGTATCAGAGCCTCGGTTTCGAGCTCTGTAATTTAAATTGTTGTTCATTGTATTTGAAATTGAATAGTAGAATTGCTAGATTTTTTTTTGCAGGTATCCAGTTGTCATGGCTATTTAATGTGTTAATTTATATTATGCGTATGAATGTTTGGTTTTTAATTTGACTCGTTCGAATTCATTTTTCTCGTGAGAAAATCCACGAGCAAATTATGCTATTTGATTTGTTCAATGTAATAGACTAGACTAGATCATAGGCTTATTTATTTTTTCGTTAAATAAATTGTAACTATATCAAAGACAGGATCCAAAATCGGGCGTGGGCGGTGTGCGTGTCTGAACGCGTGCCAAGGAGGCACGATCGACCCTTGAACACCGCTAGGCACACGCTGTAACATGGGTCGCGGCTGACGGGCGGCGCACGTCTTGGCCGAAAGGCCCCGACAAGCTGTCTAGACCTGGGCGAAAGCAATAGGTGGGATCGGCGAGTCGCGCGAGATCTCTCTGGCCGGAAGCAAAGGCGCGAGCGACACGGTCGGTGGACGTGGGGCCTTGATCTTGATAAGCGCGCCGTGTTCCGTCTTCGCGATCCGGTCATCATAGACGGGCGCCGGCGTTAGCGCTGCTGAGAGCCTTGAGGGTGGGGCAGCCAATGGGTTGTTCCGTCCGTGCCGTGGCATGGCGTGGCGTAGCATGACGTGGCGAAATTGATTTTTCGAGATGAACGAGTGGGAGAACTTCAAGACGGAGGATTTCTCTAGATCAAGACAAGAAGAAATTTTAACCATGACAGTTGGATATACGTGCCCATTATGTGTTTAATTTTATCTTGATTGGATGTTTATTTTTTTCTTGTGCTCTAATTTAATTTGTTTAAATGTGTTTGCATAAGAAATTGCTTAAAAATCTCAACTTCATAATTACTAAGTATGTTTTAAATAATTTTTTTTTTTCAAATTAAATTTGACCTCCATGATTTATTTATTTGTGAATTCTTTTGGAGAATTTTTTTCCTCCACGGAACGGGCTAGCTTTCACATGAATAAATTCCAAAAAGATGATTGTGGATTATTACTAGTGGCGGTATTGGCCCTCCCCACGAGTGGCTAGCTCAACACGAAATAATAATCCTGTATTAATCATGGTTATTATTAAGGTATAAAACTGATATGCATATACTTTCCCGAAGTCCCTGTCAATCTTATATGGTCAAGTGGGAGCCAACTATTAATTTTTAATTAAAGATTTCTAACTGTCTTTGTTTGTAACCTGCTTGAATGTGTTTTAAGCTACGGACCACAAGCACGTGGCATGTTTAAAACTGTTTTGAGATGTTGACTGATGCATGTTCATATTTTTTTGAGATTTTAATGTGTTTCTTGTGATCGAATTATGTGATAATTTTTGTGATTAAATCATTAATAGAAAATGTATGTTTATTTTCAGTTCAGCTTGTCACAACCTTTTAACCCACCGTTTAATATACTTAAAGACAATCAATTGACTGGTGAAAACTTTGTTGATTGGAACCGTAAACTATCAATTGTTCTAACTGCATAACAACACAAGTGGGTTCTTGATGTACCTAAACCAAATAAATTGACAAAACCTTATGTAAAAACTTTTACATGTGAAAATTCATAAAATTGGCCATAATTGTAACAAAAATGTTGTAGTCTAGTGGTTGGCATCCTGCCTTTCGCACCGAAGTCCTGGGTTTGAGACTTGACAGCTGCATGTTTTTGGTGAATTATTTTTACCACGCGGTCAAGAACGTAGACATTTACCACGAGGTCAAGAACGTAGACATTTACCACGCGGTCAAGAACGTAGACATTTAGCAAGAATTAATAGGGTAGCACATATTTTGTTTGAATTGAATTCATAAACTTGTTTTTTTTTTTTTGAAAGGATACATAAACTTGCATTGATTTAAACATAATTTGCGAACTTGCAGATGAAACCCAAAATAAAAAAATTGTCGCAGCCTTATTATTCTCCGTCGCATTTGTATATTTTTCTCATCCACTCCCATGACTTGATCACTACTTCAAAAGTCTAGGCATGCCGCTCTAACTACTTGAAATTAATTATATAATTAATTAATTGGGGCTTTGAAGGTTTAAGAAAAAAAGTTTTTGTATCCCATTATTTTTCTGTATTCTGTTTTTCGTCCAAAAAAGGAAAAATTGTCAAATTTAACTATCAAATTTTAGTCCCATAACTATCTTAATTATCTGAGAGAATTCCGTCTCATCTAAAAGCTCGAGTTTATAGAGAGGTGTTGGGAGATGAATTTAATAAAGATATATGATTTTGATTAAGATCCCAAAAACCCCTAAGTATGACATGTTCAGAATGATCTTGATAGTTGAGTCAGGATTCAGTTTTAGAGTACTCAGGATGTTATCTGCAAAATGTATAGTCAGCAGATATAGTTCAGGATAGGTTCTCAAGACTCTCAAGAACTCAAGATGTTTACAAGTATCCAAGTTTCAGGATGAAATCAGATCTTCAAGACTCAAGAGATGATATCTTGAGTAATCAAGACTCAAAGACGAAGACTCAAAGACATCGGTCCAAGATAAACTACAAAGATTCAGAAGACCACAAGACTCGGGAAGACCTCAAGACTCGTAAGACTCTGAAGACGCAAGACTGAAGACTGAGAAGTGAAGATCAAGAATACTGAAGGCACAATAATTAACTGAAGACTCAGTAAAGTACTGAATGCTCAGTATGAACCTGAATGTTCCGAGGCACTGAAAAAATATATCTGAAGGATGCAATACTGAGAAGATCGCGATTCCTTAGAAAGTTAGATATTGCCAAGACATTCAAATGCAGACAAAAGGAACTAAGTCAGAAGTGTTGTTAAGGTTATATCAAACTCAGAGTTTATAACCAAAAAGAGCCGTTGAAGGTGTCTACCTTTACCTGGAGACAAAAGTCAAAAAGAGGAAGACAACAACGCATACCATAACGACACCGACAAAGGACAAGCCAATTTGAAAAGGATGTCAGATGTACAAAGTTCCAGACTGCAAAAAGTGAAGACAGGCTACGTGAAAGGCTATTGCCTAAAACGTGTTAGGGAGGTTCAAACCCTTAATATAGCCGTTTCTCACACACCTTAAGAGGAAACTCACGAAGTTATCTCTCCAACGGATAGTTTTCAAGAGTGACCTTGGTGTATGCCTATAAATACTGGTGACCCTCTACATTGTAAGGTTACGGGAAATTTATACGCAACTCAAGAGCTCAAACTTATTCTTGCAAAAGTTAAAGCACTCGAAAAACTTAGAATTTCCCAAGTGCTTCGATATTGAAGAGAGCTCACTATACTAAGCCTAGCTTGATAAGATTTATCCAAAGCTTAGTCGAGATATCCTAACCCTTTGCATTGTGCTTCATTGTAAAGGATATCTCATCCTAGTTGGAAACCAACCGAGAAACCCCAAACCCTTGAGAAGGTAGTTGGAGTGTGTTTGTTGGTGAGAAGAGTTGTAAAGAGTTAGTAAACTACGCGGAGTAGTCAGAAAACTCTAGAGGAGAAGTTAGTAAGCTACAGGGGTAGTCTGAAAGCTTGTTTGTGTTTGAGTAAGTAAACTACGGAGGTAGTCAGAAAACTCAAGGTCGGGTTGAGTAAGTAAACTACGTGGAGTAGTCGAAAACTTCGTAAAAAGTTGAGTAAGTAAACTACGAGGTAGTCGTAAAGCCCGAAGTTGATAGTGAATTTCTCCTCAAGAGTCGGGAGAGTGGACGTAGGAGCTTGAGTCTCTGAACCACTATAATTGTTGTGTTCTTTATTGCTTTCCTTATCTGTGCTTAACTGTTGCATTGACTTGTTTTTGAAAGCATACTTTTCACTGATATTCAGTTGGAATCAATCCACTGAAGTTGCATAAGTGAATCACAGCCTAATCACTATTTTCATAAAGGGAAGGTTTTCAGCAAAGCTTAAAACGAGTATAAACTAAAGGGCCAACCATTCCGCACGACTGAGTAGCTAGAACAGATAGTTACCGAACTGAACTCTCTTCTGAGGATTCAGTAAGTTAGTTATCTGATCCAAGCAACTCAGGATCTCTGACACTCAGGACTCAGTTGGGATTATCTGAGGTATCTGAAAGCGGCTTCAGATCACCGTCTCGATGACTTTGACTCGAGCGATCCGTCTTCTCGAACCTAATCTTCGTGATTATCGACCCAAGTGACCTCGATGAAGAAAAAGTTTTAAAATCATCGAACACGTGTAATCCCCCCATACACGTGTAAGACTAGCGTTGCTGACCGGGACCAACAAGTGGTATCAAAGCAAAGGGTTCAACTTGACCACTACGTGTTGACCAAAGTTTTATTTTCAAAAAATACTTGTGGTCTATCCTAACTGATCTTATTTGCTGAATTTTTTTCTTTTCAAAAGATCAGAAAAATGTCTTCTAAAAAACTTCCCATGTTCTCAGTGGAGAACTATGATCTATGGATACTGAGAATGCAGGCTCATCTGTATTCCAAACATGAGCGTATGTGGAGAGTGGTCTCTCAAGGCCATTCCAATTTCATCGTGGTGAATCCTGGAGGAACATAAGATGAGAGAATTGATCCTAGAGTTGATTTTTCCTAAGTCCGATGACCAACCCACTCACTGAGGAGAGAAAGTTAGTCAATCTAGACTACATTGCAAAAGACACACTATACAAAGACAATTGATGATGGTGTGATGGGAATGATCTCTCACTGTAATACTGCTTAAGAGATTTGGGATACACTAGCTGTAATGTGCCAAGGCACAGATCATATAAAAGAAAACAAACTTTTTGGAAAGTTTGATAGTTTTGAAATGGATGATGGTGAATCAATAGACAAACTGGAAGTCAGATTCCCTAGCATCATGAATGATCTAAATGCACTTGGAAAGAAATATCCACAAAGAGAAGTGGCATTGAAAATTCTTAGAGGTCTTTCTAAGAAATGGGATATTCATGCAAGGTGATTGAAAACACCAAGAACATTAGTTCAACGCCATATCAACAAGTCTTCTCTCGAAATGAAAAGCCTATGAATTTGTAATTGATAAGAAATCCAAAAAAGGCCGACAAAGAAAGATGACTCTTCATCGAAAAGAATGTGGCTTTAAAAGCCAAAGATAAAACCCAGAAACTAGAGAGTCCGAGAACCCCCATGCCAAACATCGAGGATGAGCTTGAGGAAAAGCTAAGACTGATGGTAAGGAGGTTTGATGACTTAATAGTAGATTTGGAAAATACAAAAGCTATTACAGAACCACAGTACCGAAAGAAACCCGAGGATGATCAACCGAGAAGAAGAAGGACCTCGAAAAGTCAAGGATCTTCATCCAAGAGGAAAAGACTCTAAGTCCAAAGAAGAAAATGATCGATGATAATGCCAACAGATGCTATAACCGCCCGGAAGAAAAGGTCACTTCCAAGATGATTGTCCGGTTGAGTGCTAAGGAGAGAAGAGAAAGGCAAGCTAAAAGAGACCGTAAGTTCTCAAGCAAAAAAGGCCATGGTTGCGTAAGAAGAACATTTTGAGGAGGATCTAGCTCTTCAGATGAGATATTCTCGGGACAAAGGAAAGTGATGACATCTCGTCCGATGGCCATTGAGGAGGTAAACTCTTCTTTCTCCGTTGTTGCTCCTACACTAGCACAAGAGTTTTCGAGTTCCACCGTAAAATCATTTTGACTGATGGATTCTTTTGAGAATCGATGAAGGACTATGTTTGCATTTACAAGAATCGCTAAATGAAACTCAAGAGCGTATAAAGGCGAAAAGGTGAAAATCTAAAGTGGAAAAACTCTAGCAATATTGAAATCACTTCTCAATTAATGGGAGCTACTAATGAACTGGATGTTCTGAAAGTACAACTCTCAGAGAAAGAGAAGTTGATAATGTCCCTAATGTAAAAAGCTAGAGAAATCCAATCAAGAGATTCAAATTAATCAATCGAGTTCAATGACCTCTCCGAGAAGAATTAAACTCTACATAATCTGTGAGGATAGTGCATGTAAGAAGTTAACTCTATTGAATAAAGCATCTAATGTAATAGATGAAATTCAGAGTTACCAGAGATCTGCCACTATAAAAACTGGATTAGGATTTATTCCAGGGGAACCTCACAAGGTCATCTGAATCTTTGCATCAAGTAGCAAGAAGACTATCTTTGTAAAAACCAATTGCACCTACACTTCAAACCAAGTAATGCCCAAGGTTGTAGACAAGGGAAAAGGACCTATGGTCTCGAGAAAAAGCTGAATGATCGGGTTAAAAGCCCAAACCCCATGTAAAGGCTAGAAAACCCGAAAGGTCGATTAAGAAGTTTCGTCAGTACTTCAAAGCCTCAAAGCTAAGAATGCAAACCTGAAAGGCTCCACACCAACCATCGAGGAATCCTCGGATGAGAAACACTCAGCGAGACATTCTCAACCCAAGAGACCAAGTCCTCGGTATCTTTGAAAGACCAGATTTTCAAAGATGCATAACCCGAACCCCACTTCGCTTAAGGGTAAAGGTTATCCAACCCAAGTCATCAAATATTTAGGACGGCCGCACAAAAAAGCCTAAGCATCCAATGTAAGGCCCGAACCAAAGAAGAATTCAAAAGCCCATGTTCATGCTAAAGCTAGAACACATACACGTAAAAACGCTAAGGCACCCAAAGTAGTAGATGTGTATGTTGATGTTTATGGAAGACAAATTAGCCACTCTAAAGTGATTAGAGTTGTCGGAATTCGAAGGTACAAATAACCTCGTAGGACCCTACACAAATTGGGTACCTAAGAATTGATCTGTTTTTCAGAGGAAAACAAGGGCACTTTGGATCGACTAAAGATCACATGGCAATCGATGAAAGAGATGAAAAAGGCTCTCGATATATGGTATCTTGACAAAGGATGTTCAAGACATATGACAGATACAAGAAGATACTCAAAGGACTATGTTGAACAAAGAGGCCTACAGATCACTTTTGGAGATAACTCAAAGGGATGGTCAAAGGATATGGAACTTTGGAAATCGACTCGATTCCATATCCATGGTGTTTCATATGTATCCGGATTGAAGCATAACTTGCTTTCAATTACCCAATTCTCGTGATAAGTGGTTTTAATGTTGAGTTCTCTAAGAACTTATGTTTTGTGAAAAGATGATACATCACGAAAAAGTACTACTTGACCGGTACAATAAAAGGGAATGTGTATCTTGTCGATTGAGTTCAACTCCTAAAGATACATGTTTAGTTGCTAAAAGTTCCAATCGGATACCACTGTTGTTATGGCATAAAAGAATGAATCACCTAAATTTCAAAACCCTGAACAAGCTTGCAAGATTAGCTCTTGTGAGAGGGTTGCCTAATGAAGTGTTCAGTAAGGAACATATTTGTGATGCGTGCCAGAAAGGAAAACAAGTAAAAGCATCATTTAAAAAAGCAAAGTAGAGGTTTCTCTTGACAGACACTTCGCCATTCTGATATGGATCTTTTTGGTCCTATAACACCAAAGAAGCACTAATGGCGTGAAATGCACATTGGTAGTAGTTGATGACTACTCAAGATATACTTAGGTCATATTCTTACTCAAGAAGAAAGAGACTCGAATAAAAGGCTGTCGAGTTAATTGAAAAGGCTCGAGATTGAGAAAAATCTGAGTGTGGTCAAAATCAGATCTGACAAAGGAACTGAGTTTATAAATCATATCATATCTGATTATTGTGCAGAGAATGGAATTTTACATGAAACATCAGCTGCAAGGACCCCTCAACAAAACGGTGTTCTTTGAAAAGAAGGAACAAAACTACGAAAGAAGTTCAAGAAGGACAATGATAAATTTGAAGGCGATATTCCTAAAAGATTTTTAAATTTGAAGTCGCATCCAACCGCATGCTACTCTCGTAAACAGATCCATCTTGACTAAAAAGTCAAGGCAAAACACCCTATGAGCTTTGGAATGAAAGGAAGCCTCTTGTTTCTTTTCTTTTCGTGTGTTTGGTTGCAAGTGTTTCATACACAATAATGGTAAAGATCGATTTGAAAACATTTGATAGTAAAAGTCGATGAAGGAATATTCTTAGGATATTCTCAAGTCGAGAAAAACTTCGAGTTTACAACCTGTAGGACTCTTATTGTGGAGGAAACACCTCATGTTGTTTTTGATGAATCTACTTGTGTTCGGAAGAAACAGAACATGATGCAGATGAACCGACTAAGAGGATCACCGATTAAGCCCGAAACGTAAAGATAAATCATCCAATCGAACACGAAAAGAAGAAGTCACCACTATCTATGATTGGGTGACTCGAGACTCAGATAAAGAAGTTCAGGATGGAAATCGGGATGGTGAGACTCAGAAAACCAACACTCCAAAGGTGACCAATCTGAGCATACACCAGCCTCGCACTGGTATGTGATGCCAATGAAGATGTGGTCACAAATGAGGCAAATTCAATCTATCAACCAAAGGGGAACAAATGTCTCGACAATGTTCTCAATAGAATTTCCCCGAGGAAGATGATTCCCTTTCTCCTATCATTGTTCCTCGAGTTTCTCGATTTAATCGAACCTAACATTTCAAATGTTGAGGATATTATTGAAGGGGGAACATCAAGAAGGAAATGGTTGGATAATCATCCTACAAGTCGATTGTGGGTGATCTAACCAAGGTGTTAAAACAAGAAGGTTCCATGGTGAGAGTGCACTATTCTCCGCCGCTTCCTATCGGAGAAAGAACTCCATCGAGATTGGTGAAGCTCTACAAGATTCTCATTGATTATCGCTATGCAAGAAGAGTCAAATCAATTCTCAAGGAATGAAGTATGGGAGCTAGTAGATAGACCGTAAAGGCACAATGTCATTGGAACCAAGTGGGTTTTCAAGAATAAAAGAGATGAAAAACAACAACATTGTAAGAAACAAGGCAAAATTAGTTGCACAAGGTTATTCCCAAGAAGAAGGCTTGGATTATGATGAAACCTTTACACTGTTGCAAGATTAGAAGCCATCGATTGTTTCTTGCATATGCTGCCCACATGAAGTTCACATACTATCAAATGGATGTGAAAAGTGCATTTCCGAATCGGTGTGCTTAAAGAAAGAGGTTTATGTGGAACAACCTCCCGGTTTCAAACAGAATGACCAAGTTTACGTGCTCGTAAAAAGCCTTGTATGGTCTTAAGCAAGCACCCGTGAGCATGGTATGATACTCTTTCTAAGTTTCTTCTCGACCATGGTTTTGTCAAAGGAAGTGTTGATAGAACTCGCTTTCAGATAGAGGATGGGGGAAGATATCTTACTAGTTCAGATATATGTTGATGATGACATCATTTTTGATCTCCAAACCATCACCGTGGAGAAGTTTTCAACACCGATGAAAGGCAAGTTTGAGATGTCAATGATGGGAGAGATGAATTTCTTTCTAGGTCTTCAAGTGAAACAATCAAAGGAAGGAATATTCATCAACCGTGCAAAGTACACCGTAGATCCGATTGCAAATATGGTGTACAAAATTGCAATACTGATTAGATTCCCATGAATACTAACTACAAGATGGATCCTTTATTCCTTCAAGTCAAATCAAAAGCCATACCGATTATAGAGGAATCATTGGATCATTGCTCTATCTCACGCCAAGTAGGCCGGATATAACATTTCTTTGTTGGGATATGTGCAAGATACCAATCTAATCCTAAGGCTTAGTCACATGGAGGTCGCCAAAAAGATCTTGAAGTATCTTAAAGGCACAATGAATAGAGATTGTGGTATCCAAATTGATGATAACCTTGAATTAACCGGGTTACTCGGGATGTCGACATGGAGGTTGCAGAATGATGCGAAGTCCACTTCAGAACTTGTCAATTTCTAGGAAGTAAGTTGATATCTTGGTTTTCAAGAAATGACCTCGAGAGTAACCAAGATTATCGAAGTTTAATACATGGTCGCAGAAGTCATGCGTTTTCCATTCTTTGCCTCGCACAACAATTAAGGATTATAAAGTTGAAGCCAATGAAGTACCAATATTTTGTGACAATAATAGTGCCATTGCTATTTCACAAAATCCCATTGCACACCGATGCAAGCATGTGGATATCGCACATCACTTCATCGAGATCATGTCGGAGAAGAAGGACATAAGAATGGAGAAAATTCATACAGATAAGCGGAGAGATATCTTGACTAAACCTTTGGCGGAATCAAGATTTCGTGAACTTTCAAATGAATTAGGGATGTTAGAACCAGGTGTATAGAGTAAAAATCAAAAATTGAAGGTTTTCGTATATGAAGTTTTCTCAGAATTCTATTGAGAAGCTTAGGATAAAATGGAAATACCGAATCGAGTCTCGAAACTCCGATTTCTCAAGGTCAAGATTAAAGAAATCTTGAACCATTTCAAGATTTCTCGCGATATAATCGACATTTTATCAAGGTCAAGATCAAGAAGACTGATAGAGGGAAATTTGAAGAAATAATGACTCATGCGACTCATTTATTGCTTAAGTAAAGTTCAGTAATCATTCGCAATAAATACAAAACACCTGAGGAATGTTTTTGGGCGGATCGTTTTAAATTCCGAAGAAAGTCAATACCATTTAATGCTCGCTACATTAATGACCAATGAGGATGTTTTCATGGCTTACTTTTCGAAATCGTCGGTTCAGATAATTCGATTAATCGGAGATTAATCTCAACCGTTGTTTTTCACCTAACCAACGCGATTCCCCACGATCTCGAAGCTATATATACCCTAAGAAGCCTTTCAAGCCAAAATTTTATCAAACCCTTCGTTCCCAAATCCTCTGCAAATAAAAATCCCCTTTGCCCAGAAATTCCCAAACCCTAAAGCTTCACTTCTCAAATCAATCTCTAAAATGGCTCCAACCTTGTTCGAGAGATTAGCCAAAACCAACAAGCCGTGGTACGAGTTCGTTGTCTCACTCGAAAGCACAACCAACTCAAAGCCAGAAGAGGAAGCTCTGCATATGATTCGACTGGCTAAACTCACCCAACTAGTAGCAAAAACCGACTGCACGTGAGTTTGCGAAAGAGGTAATCGAATTCATCTATAACTTGAAAATAGATGAAGAGGATCAGATGCATTCTAAGATAATCAGATTACATTTAGAGCAAATATTCAAATACATCGATTTTGAGAGGGATTCGATGTAATTCCTAAAAATCAATGATGTTTTTTGAGCTCGTGGATAGAGGAGAGGATCCTACATGTATATATGTGGGCAGAGAGCAGAGTACTTAGATAGGATTGCTGAGAATCTGTTAAATTTGAGGCGACATTGCATAAGAGGTACTTAAAGCCACAATATCGTGTGTTGATGGATATTAGAGCAAGAGCATCATGAGTCTTATGGGAGTTTTGAGCGTATCAAGACTCAAGCTCAGATTGATGGCGGCGATAGAGGCCTCACCCACTACCGACTTCAACTGGCTGAAATTTCTGATTCAGACGGTGAGTGAGCAGACCAAAGTTTTGAAGAAGGTTGATGGGGCGATCTCAATAAAAGGTAAGATCCACCATGCCACCAAAATTGCTTATATTTTGGAGATGTGCAGAGAGGAGGAGGACATCTTTGCCAATTCGACCCTATTCCCTAAATCCAAAATTCTCTTTAAACCCATTGCTGCAAAGAAGCAGGCCATCAGGGGGAAGAGAGAAAAGAAAGTAGAATCACCAGTTGCGTCTGATAAAGAGACTCAACAAACCAGGGGGAAGGTTTTGTTGGAGGCAAAGATGGAGCAGGGTGCTAAAATAATGAAGCAAAAGAACCTTGCCCCAAAGCGCAGAACATTGGTGGTTCTCACCGATGAAGATGGAAGTGATTCTGAAGAGATTCAATCGGAGGGCCAAACCGCTCAGAATTCACCATTACAAGTATTAGCTCAGGTTATCTCCAGAACACAGGATCAGACTGAGGAGCATGTCTTCTCTGAGGTGCTCGAGACATATTTCGATTCGGATAAAATTTCTCGGGAAATTTTTTAAAAGGGCTCGAGACCTCGAGATACCCTCCTCGGATATGCGAGGCTCGAGCGAAAGAGCCGGCCTCGGTCGATCTGAAGATGTCTGGCTTCGAACACAGAGCAATGACTTCAGTTAAAGGCGGGGATATACTGACTCGGGCCTCAGAACCTCTCGGATCAAAGCGGGACTGGCCACACAAACTTCGGATCTTTGCTGAGGCTCGGGGAGGCGGGAATAATGTGATGAGCCGAGTGATCTCTTGCTTGATCCCTCGGCGATGCTTCAAGCGAACGAGAGAGGCAAGATGGAAGAAGGGAGAAATTTGAAGAAAGGCGAGTGGAGGAAGCGAGGCAGTTCATTCTAGACCTTTACCACTGAGCTCGGCTCATACGATCTACAAGATGTTTTCTTGATTAAGGACAAGCTGTGTTCATCCTCAATCAGGACTCTTCCCGAGATGCTTGACATTGCGCTACTCGGGGGGAAGACCGGTGGAATGAGGAGACATCCATTTTGACCGACTTCCTCGTGGTTCGTATGGACAAAGCTCGTGGATGAAAAACCCGATTTTGATGAGCCGTTCGGAGGAAGTCAACCGAGGAGAGCGATCGGGGTTGGTGCCCCGAAAAGCAGAGACAAATCTAAAAGATGGAGATGGGGACCAACAGGAGGTGTTGAGGATCGATCTCGAGATAGAAAAGGAAACTTCATTCTCGATCAACCCCGAATTGGTCAACCTCGTGATCGGTTAAGACTCTTCAGTACCTTTTGCACTATTAAACAATTATGCCAAAGATATCGAAAAGTTCTATCTTTAATTCTCAATTGTCTCGATAAAATGACCGAGGCTCAACAGACCGGAGCTCGTGACGGTCAAGCATTGCGATGATCGACAAAGACAGAAGGTCAGTAAGGTTCCCGAGATTGATCTCACTCCCTTGATGGAGAAACTTGAGAAGGTTGAGCCAATGATGATCAAAATTGCTTTCGATGGAAGAGACGTTGGCCAATCAAGCTCAAAAGATGGAAAGTCTTAGTCACTCTTCTAGCCGTGCAAATTCAAAACACTCGACCACCCCAGATGACCTCCATGGAAGAAAAGTCAATGAGAAGTCGGAGGGAGTCAAGGCCGAAGTTAAGTGATGAACCAAGCGTAAACACCGGAGAGTTCGATTTCCTAGAAGTGAAACCGCGAGAAGAATGAGGTGCTAATCAAGTCTGTTGTTGAGGAAATGAGCTCATTACTCATGACCAAGATGACAGAGATGTTCAAGGAAGCACTCTCCGCCGGGTTGCCCAATTTATCTGAAGAATTTTCTCGGGCCAAGAACCATCTAAGGAGGCTGGAAGACGAACAAGATCGAGATAGCAGGAGAGATTCACGGTGAGCAAAGAGCAATATCACATGGACACAAAGACTCTCGGACTTCTTCCAAATTACAATTAAGAAGGGAAAAGGAAGGTGAAGACCTCGAGAAAGTTCATGGCACGTGCTTTGGAGAAAAAGGCTCGAAAGATCTTTGAAATGTATAATCTAGCAAAAGCCTTAAAAGAAGTCGAAGCTACTGAGAAATTGAAGTCCGCTCAGGTAGAGAAGCCTATCTACACTCGAGTTTCTAAGCAAACTATGCTTGATGTTACAAAAGAAAAACTAAGTGCTAGAGCAAAGGTTGAAACAAGCCAGGCTGCTGCTGAAATGCCTATGAAAAGGAAAGCCTCGGGCGGTGTTCAACCTGAAAGCAAGCGTGCAAAGGCTTCTAAGCCAATCCAGAGAAAGCTGATTCTGGATGATGAAGATAAAGAAGAATCTGAGTCTCAACCTCAGAAGAAAGTCTTCAACATGAGAAATGCTCTAAAGACACTCCAAATGGAACAAGCTAAGAAAGCTGTTGCTTCGGTCTCAGGAGCGTCTGTGATCAGAAAGAAGATAGACGAAGAGCAGAAGCGAAGGAGTGAATTCAGGAAGTTTGCGAGCAAGAGGAAAGGAACATCAAAAGCACTAAAGTGGCCCCACGTTGATAAATGGATGCCTATCAAACTCAACGATATGTGGGAAGTAGTCAAGAGAACCTTCTGGTTCAATTATGATGTTCTCAGGGAATGGAGAGGGGAAAGCTCAGATCAGAATGAAGCATTCATTGAATATCTCCTAACCTTCTATCCAAAGTATCTACAGAGCTGGATTAACCTTGCGGATGAAGGAGAGGTACAGATAGTAGCCCCTGGTCCATATTCATATCCTTCTCAAAGACTTGGTAATGGCTTGGTGAATGAAAAGGCCATTACTCAAGAAATTGCTCAGTATGCTGGTCAGTTGGGTCTAACAGGAAATAGTCCGGATATCATTAAGGAAAGAAATGAAATTTGAAGAGATTTTTCTAATGTTCGACTGGAGGTGCTCAACATGAAGTTGAGAATGAAGCAAATCAAGAGCGTAAGACCAAGAGCCAAATCAAGATCAAGACTCGTAAGATTCTCATACTTTTTAAATTTTCGTCTTTTTTGATTTTGTTTGATAAACTCATTGTAATCAGAATGGGATACCAATCATCAATGAAGATTTATCATTATGCTCAAAAGATAATATCTCATTATCTTATTTACATGTCTTTATTTTGATATGCTGAATGAATGTCTCTAAACTGATTGTATGTCGATAAGGGAGAAATTGTCCGAATTTGGGGAAATTGTTTAAGTATTTAGTAATGAACTATTTAAGAAGATTCATTCTTCAAGAAATTATTAATTGTTGGGAGACTCTCTCAATTTGTTGGGAGATTCTCGATTCAGAAATTGTTGGGAGACACAAATAATCTTGTAATAGATAAACCAAACACAGTATAGGTTATATGTTTGTAACAAGATAGGTTTTGGCATCATCAAAAAGGGGGAAATTGTTGGGAGATGAATTTAATAAAGATATATGATTTTGATTAAGATCCCAAAAACCCTAAGTATGACATGTTCAGAATGATCTTGATAGTTGAGTCGAGATTCGGTTTAGAGTTTTCGGGATGTTATCTCAAAATGTATAAATGCGGATATAGTTGGAATAGGTTCTCAAGACTACGAAGAACTCAAGTATGTTTCAAGTATCCGGGTTTTGATGATGAAAGCAGAATCTTTGAAGACTTCGATGATAATCTTGAATGGCGAAGACTTCAGCCACGAAGACTCAAGACATCGATCAAGATAAACAACAAAGATTGAACCCTCAAGACTCGGAAGACCAAGAAGACTTCGAGAAGACTCGAACGCAAAAGATCAAGACTGAGAACTGAAGATCAAGAATACCACAAGGCACATGAATTAACCCGAAGACTCAATAAAAATCGAATGCTCGATATGAACTCCGAATGTTCCGAGACCTTTGAAAAAATCTATCCCCGAAGGATGCAATCTTTGAAGATCGCGATTCCTTAGAAAGTTAGATATTGCAGAAGACATTCAAATGCGACCAAAGGAACTAAGTCAAGTGTTGTTAAGGTTATATCAAACTCGAGTTTATAACCAAAAAAGAGCCGAAGGAAGGTGTCTACCTTTAACCGAGACAAAAGTCAAAAAGAGGAAGACAACATCTACCATAATCGACAATTTGACAAATGACAAGTCATTTAAAAGGATGTCGATGTACAAAGTTCCGTGCCGCAAAAAGTGAAGACAAAGGCTACGGAAAGGCTATTGCCTAAAACGATTAGGAGGTTCAAACCCTAAATATAGCCGTTTCTCACACACCTTAAGAGGAAACTCACGGTTTATCTCTCCAACGAATAGTTTTTCAAGAGGACCTTGGTGTATGCCTATAAATACTTGGTGACCCTCTACATTGTAAGGTTACGGAAATTTATACGCAACTCAAGAGCTCAAACTTATTCTTGCAAAAGTTAAAGCACTTTCGAAAAACTTAGAATTTCCCAAGTGCTTCGATATTGAAGAGAGCTCACTATACTAAGCCTAGCTTGATAAGATTTATCAAAGCTTAATCGAGATATCCTAACTCTTTGCATTGTGCTTCATTGTAAAGGATATCTCATCCTAGTTGAAACCAACCGAGAAACCCCAAACCCTTGAGAAGGTAGTTGAGTGTGTTTGTTGGTGAGAAGAGTTGTAAAGAGTTAGTAAACTACGCGGAGTAGTCGAAAAACTCTAGAGGAGAAGTTAGTAAGCTACGAGGGTAGTCCCAAAGCTTGTTTGTGTTTGAGTAAATAAACTATGGAGGTAGTCGAAAACTCAAGGTCGGGTTGAGTAAGTAAACTCATGGAGTAGTCGAAAACTTCGTACGAGTTGAGTAAGTAAACCACGAGGTAGTCGAAAGCTCGAAGTTGATAGTGAATTTCTCTCAAGAGTCGGGAGAGTGGACGTGGGAGCTTGAGTCTCCGAACCACTATAATTGCTTTGTTCTTTATTTATCTTTCCTTATCCGTAGGCTTAACCGTCAGCATTAACTTGTTTTTGAAAGCATACTTTTCATTGATATTCGATTGGAATCAATCCACTTTGAAGTTGAATAAGTGAATCCGCAGCCTAATCACTATTTTCATAAAGGGAAGGTTTTTGAAGAAAGCTTAAACGGAGTATAAACTAAAGACGACCATTCCGCGATTTGATCGAGTAGCTAGAACAGATAATTCGAACCGAACTCTCTTCCGAGGATTGATGAAGTTAGTTATCGATCAAAGCAACTCGGGATCTCTCAACACTCGCGGACTCGGTTGGGATTATCCTAAGGTATCTGAAAGCGGCTTCGGGATCATTTGTCTCGATGAACTTTGACTCGAAGCGATCTGTCTTCTCGAACCTAATCTTGAGGATTATCGACCAAGTGACCTCGAGAAGAAAAAAGTTTTAAAATCACTGAACACGTGTATTCCCCCCCCCCATACACGTGTAAGACTCGTTTGCACCGGGACCAACAAGAGGGTTGAGAATAATCTATTTATTAAATTTCCCTCAACACTCCCCCTCACTTTCGTGGCCGAATCATTGTCTACCCTCTGAGAGAGAGGCCCAACATAGTGGACAATTTAAATGGGTGGAGTGCTTCCACGGAATCGAACCCACAACCTGGGCTCTGATACCATGAGAGAATTTCGTCTCATCTAAAAGTCCAAACTTGTAGAGAGGATCGAGAATAATCTATTTATTTAATTTCCCTCAACACTCTCCCTCACTCGTGGGCCGAATCATTGTCTCTGCTCTTTGGAGAGGAGGCTCAACAGAGTGGATAATTTAAATGGGTGGAGTGCTTCCACGGGAATCGAACCCACAACCTGGGCTCTGATACCATGAGAAAATTCCGTCCCATCTAAAAGCTCGAGCTTATAGAGAGGGTTGAGAATAATCTATTTATTTAATTTCCCTCAATATTATCCATTTTTGTCAAATTTTCGTCGGAGAACATTAATTTTTGTCATTTTCATTCACATGCAAATCATATGCTGGTTAAAATTGGGGGTCTTCCGAGCTCATAGTTGAGGTGGAAGTTGACTGTTAAAAAAATTTCATTTTTTTCGCAATTTAAGGTGATTTTTTTTATTTTAACAGTCAACATCCACATCAGTTACGAACTCAAAAATTTCTATTTTTAACTAGCACGTTACTTGCGCATTACCTAAAACAATATTTTTTTTTTTTGTTTTTCAATTAAAATAGAATTAAAATTGAACAATCGAGATAATTATAAAATTAAAATTGAATATTTTTTTTTTAAAAAAAGGAAAGCGTATTACAGCAAAGCTATCAGACCAAAAAAATTGAATTTCTCGATAATTTAATAATACTTGTGCATAAGCATTGTCTATTTATAAATGGCATACGATGATGACAAATATGCAAATGAACTACAACTTACAACCTTCATTTCCTAAATAAAATTAGCAGTACAAATTCTGTAAACGAAAAAAGAAAATAGAAGATACCACATCCTAATTAAGAAAAAGAAAAAACTCAAAATAAAAAACAAGTATAAATAAATTGACAAAATCTTATGTAAAAACTTTTACATGTGAAAATTCATAAAATTTTCCTTATTAAAAAAATACAAGATACACGTTGTTACTGGGGTTCGAACCCAGTCTCCCCGCATAAGGAAAAAAGAGCTCTGCCAATTCGACAATTGCAACAGCAGACTTAAAAGTTTGAACCCAGTTTCATTTAATGATCGCCGTCTAATTTGAAAAAAAAATAAAAAAATGACACGCTGATGTTTAACCGAATCTCATGAATGATGTGGAGAAATTATTACCACTAAACTACAACAACCTACTGTTTTAGTATTGAATTTTTTTAAATAATACATTATATATAATTAACTATTTTAATTAGGTATGTAAATTTTTAATTATTTTAGTATAATATATCTTTAAAAATAAATTGGATGTCATCTACATGGGTCGAGCCTGGATTTCAAAGGTGACCAGGAGAAATTTTTACAATTACACTACAATAACATGCTATTCTAAGATTGAGACTTTTTAACTAATTAATCATATTTAACCATTTTAATTAGGTATGTATATTTAATTATTTGTAGATTGCATTTACAATTGATTGATAAATGAAAAACATAGCTAATTCTAGTTATTTAATTGATTCAAATATGTAAAAAAAAATATTTTTTATTAGTACTTTTATTTACAAATTATATGTATAAGACCTTCAAATTCATTTTTTTAATTGTAATAATATTATGTATTGTATGTAATATTGTTCAGTTTTGATTAGATACCCTTCATAAATAATTTAAAATTTTCTTATTTTTTTTGCTTGTAAAATTATTATGATTTTGCATGTAACTTATGATTTGCTTATAACACTGTTTCAGTTTCTTATTCGAAGTCAAAGTAGATGATGTTAGGTTGTTGATTATGAATTTTAATATTGTTCTAGTTATTCATTTAATATACTTCATGATTTAATTTTTTTTTATGTTTTGGATCTAATACTTTTATATTTTTGTATATAATATTGTTATGTTTTGCATGTAATATAATTTTAATTTTGCATGTACCCTTCAAAATTAAAGAATGTATAGACATTAATGTAATAGTAGTATTATTTAAGTAGATAAATTAGTAAAAAATACTATTTAATAATTATTTGATGTGTGATGCAATGAAATTATTATGATTTTGCAGGTATAACTTATGATTTGCTTGTAATACTGTTTCATTTTCTGATTCGAAGTCAAAGTAGATAGGTTGTTGATTATGAATTTTAATATTGTTCTAGTTATTCATTTAATATAAATCATGATTGAATTTTTTTTTTTTATGTTTTGAATGTAATACTTTTATATTTTTGTATGTAATATTGTTATGTTTTGTATGTACCCTTACATCAGCAAGAATCCAACCTGCACCATTTGTTCAACATGAGCAATTGCCCACCATTAGACTACAAGAGCATATAATATTCACATTCATCAATTAAAATTTAATTTTATTAATCGTGACAAAAAAAAAAATTCGCAGGCTTTTTCAAAATCACGTCTTCAGGTCAAAAGGCAACGTGCTCTCCCATTAGGCTAGAAACACTTATGATACCAAGCTCACCAGTTTCCCTTCTTACTCGCTGTTAAAAACCATAAAATAGAAATTTTGACATATGAAAATTTTCACATAAGACATACTCAAATAAATTAAAGCAAACAGAAAATTTACAAAAATACTCTATATTGATATTTCAAATTCTTTTGTATCCTCATTTAATAAAAAGATATATTTTTTATTCTTTTATAATATATACACCTTTATTAAAAAGAGTGCGCATAAGAGTCGCGTTAATAGCCATGGACGCCATCTAATGAAAAGAATATATATTTTATTTAGTAATAATAAATATATTATAAAAGAGCATAACATTTTTTTATATTAAAATAAATAAATTATCTATATAGGACAAATAAAGAGTCTGTATCCAAAACCAAAACTTGATTAAAAAAGAAGTAAAAAACTTTCAAAGGCTTAAGAATCACATGTGCGACTGCTTTCTAACATGAAACTTGACTTATGTGGAAAGAAGAAGAAGAGACTGGTCTCTACTTAAATGCAGCCTTAAAATTCAGCCCACCCTAAAACGCTGAGGTATACAAACATCTCCTTCAAGTTTGAACAAATTTCGTTGAAAAACAGTCAATACTGATGTGTTATGTGGCCTCAAAATTTAGTCCACCTTATTTTAGTCAGACTCAAATGCTGACGTCGAGGCAGTTCCTCGTCTAACTCAAGTCCAAAAATTTCATCAATTTTTAAGGGCCCAAAATTCTATCTATATATATATACACTTCTACCATCAATAGAAAGTGTGCTCAGAGTGTTTTATCATATTGTACAAAAAATATAGATTAAATTCCATTTATGAATAACATAATTGATTATTAAGAAAGATAATGATAACTTTCCATTGTGTGATCAGTCCAGATGAGTAAGAAAATGATAACACATTATAAGGATAAGATAGGGATTCAATAATGACTTTATGCACTAACTCTTTATTATTATAATTGTTCTGTATCTCTTCCACCCAAGCTTGTTCGAGTAATATAATTGTGGCACATTCACTTTTCATTCATTCTCTTTTTGAAATAGCATCACCGCCGTGATTTTTTATTTTCAATTTATGTCCTCAATTCTATAATTTAACCTCAGAAAGTTCGCTTAAATATTTGTGTTGAAGAGGAGTATAGATCTCCTGTTCAAAAAAATATTTAAACTTTGTTGATTAGTTCTTATAGTGAAAGGAGCATGAACCAAACAACTTGTCTATTTCTCAACTATAAGAATAATAGCTAGAAATTCTTTCTCATATATGGAGAGCCCTAAATTTTTGGTTTCAATGTCTTACTTATTAGAGCTAGAGGGTGATTGTCCTACATTCAGGGATCGGACCTAAATTTCACCGAGGGGGGCCCAATTTATAAAATAAACAGTAGCTAAATGCACTTTCTAATTTTTATATATTTTCTAGAATTATTTGGACTAAATATCTTTATATTAATCTTAGTTTTAATACATTTATATGTATATTTTAAATGTCAAGTATACATATTTTTTTTCTCTATTTCGCTACCCCTTTCTCACTTAAAGATCAATATTTCATTTATAGAAATGTTGATTTTTTATAAGTATTAGTAATAGTGGTGTACGGTGAACATGATGCACATAATTCTCTTAAAGAAAATAAACACTCGTATGAGACAGTTTAATACATGAGACAAGGTACAACCTAACACAAATAACACATATCCTACCAAAATATTAAAGTGTTAATACACAATTTATGTTCTGTCTTACTATGAGACCACCTCATAAAAAAAGTGGGGCCAGGGTCCAAAGGACCCCCTTGGCCCCAACGCAGGTTCCTCCTCTGCCTACATTGAACTGTCTGGACTCTCCATAGCTTGCATCAATTTCCACCATAATTTTCTTTAGTGAAATAAGGTTATTACATAATAGGTGAAGCTATCAATAATTCTTTCATTTTTTGAAAAACTTCATTTGCTATCTTACTCCATATAAACTTCCCTTTCTTGGTTAACTGAGTTAAAGAGTTAGCTATGATTTAGTAATTTTCGAAGGTGAGATTTTTCAAAATATTTTCTCATGCATCGCATATTTAAACACAATTTAAATAAGCACAAAATAATGCAAAACATCAAAACAAAAATTAAACACGTTGGGCACATATATCCAATTGTCACGGTTATTTTGTCATGTCTTGATCTTGAGGAATCGTCTTCATAGCCTTCATCGTTTGTCTCGAAAAGCTCCCACTCGACTGTCTCGCAAAAATAATTTTGCCACGTCAAGCCAAGTCATCGACCATTTCATGGGTCGTGTCTGACTTTACACTTCCCCCGGCCGTGTCGATTTGCACCAGTGGTCATACAAGATAAAACAAGACATCGCCTAAAGCACGTGCAAATTTCTACAGATCCCGACAGGCGCGACGTCTACCAGCGTGTGCCCGTGCGCGCGCCCTTTCTGGATCCGACCTCGTAGCCTGCGCGCATGCCTCGCATGCGCGCGTGGAGCCTGTCTTGGCCGCCGATGATCCGCCCAATTTCTCATGGTCTTTGCTACTGCGCGTGTCGGGTCGGCCTCGATCCCTCTTGGCTCGGCCCAGCGGCCTTGCTCCACGCCCGTGTGCCCCAAATGCATCCACGTCGCGACGCGTACCTCCTTAACGCGTTTAGGTGTGACGACGCCACCGTGTCTTGCTCGATCCGTCCGTCTTTAATTCATCGTCTCCGTCTTGGCTCACGATCAGGTTACAATTTATTTACGAAAAATAAATAAACCCAGATCTAGACTTGACTATTACATTGAATGAATCAAACAAATCCTAATCTACTCGTGGATTTTCTCACGAGGCAAAACGAATTTGAACTAATCGAATTAAAACTCACAATTTATATGCATGCATAAATTTAATCATTCATTAAATACCATGACAATTGGATACTTGCAAAAAAGATCTAGCAATTCTACTATCCAATTTCAAATTTAATGAAAAATGAATTAAATTACAATTTAAAACTCAGAGCCCGAAACCGAGGCTCTGATACCAGTTGTTGGGGAATAAATTGCCCGGATCTATTTGGGATGAATATTTAAATAAAAATTTAATTCTAACAATTATTACTAGCATGAATTAATCATATATTAATTCAAATAATAAACAACAACAAATCATGCATATAAACAGTTCACATAAATCCTACGCATGCGGAATTGCTACGGGTTTACGTGAACTAACCTCTCGGAGTGACAACCGTTGAGAAGATGGATCTCGTTCACACGAACACACCAAAAGACCTTCTCAAGTATTCCATTATCCTTGTTAAACAATCCGGTGGTAGGAACTCGTGAACAATTTAACAAAAGGAAAAAATAAAATTATGTTGCAACACCTTTGTGGATTTCTAATTTTTTCAACACATGGAATTGCACTTGGGGATGAAAAAATTATCCCCTATTTATAAGAGGGTGGTGGCCGATTTTTTTGCTAGAAAAAAAGGGAGAGAAAATCTCTTTCTTGATCTCCAATAAATCTTGAATATATATCTCATATATTATTTTCTCCTTAATTAAAATTTTCCATAAAATCCCACTCTCTTAATGTTATGGAATTTCGAAAAAAATGAGGATAACGATTCCAAGATTTGGATCTTCTTGAATTTATGAGATATACTTGTATCCCAAGAATACATATCTTCCATAATATCTTTTCAAGAAAATCAAGAAAATTTTTCTTTTCCTTCTTTTTTTTCTTAATTTTCGAAAATCCCCATATAAATAACCAAGTGGGAGACTTCTTGAATTTAATGAGATAATCTTGTATTCCAAGAATACATATATTCATTCCATAACAAAATTCAAAGAAAATCTTTCTCTCCTTTTAATTTATAATTTTTGAAAAAATTAAAAAAAAATAAGCAACCATAATTTATTTTATTTTAAACACCCTTTTAAGTTATTTGACATTATGCTTGGGCTACTTGAGGGGCCTTTAGGAGAATTAAGATTGGACCTTCTAATGGACTTTGAATATCTAATATTGAGCCACAATATTATTCAAGCCCATAAATATTAATTAATCCCACTACATAATTAATATTGCACTATCCATCTTAACCCATATTACTTTTTATATGGCTCCCAGTTATTATTTCCCGTGTTTAAGATTATCCAGCCCATTAATTAATTCAAGCCACTGAAACAACTTTCCTTTAATTAATATATTTTGTCCTTGGTCAAGGAACAATTCAACATTATTATCCATACCGGAAACTAATTCCACTTGCAAGATTTGGTATGATAAATCTTATGAACCTCCCAAGGGGGGCAAATCGTCGAACTAAGCGTTTTCTAACGGGATTCTTCGTATTAAATCTTAGCAATCGCATGTGACCAATAATATTGCCCAAGATATAAAGTATTGAATCTCATTGATTCTCTACACGTCATAAGTCAAAGCAATAATTACTAACCACACACGATCCTATTTAAGGGACGAAGATTGAGAAATAACAAACCACTGAGGTCTATTTCTTCCTAATTCAAGGTCAAGAATTTATCCTCCCCAGAGGGTCCTATTCAATCATCACCATGCACTAGTGTAATCTCTTGGTCAAGACAAGTCAATCTGAGCCTTACACTTCAACCTTTCACGATGGATTGTTCATTCCCATCTAGGTCGTGAACAGCGTACTTTTAGTTACAAGGGACTCTAAATTTAGTCTTCTGTGATCTGGTATCACTAAATTAACTACAATGTAACACATACTATTTATTGAATAGTTATGCAGTAAATATATGTAACATTCAATGATATTTAAAGCATCAGTGATAAATAATTTATTTCACTAAATAAGACAGAATTCAAATTGGTTATACAAAGTAAAAACATACTTTCCAAAGATAACCCCAAACAAAGATAGTCACGATGTCTTCTATTAAGAGAGCTCGAGCAAAAAGGAAAAACACTTGAGATAATTTTATTACAATTGAACAGTTGAAATTGTAATTATATTGATTGATCGTTGAACCTAATTAGATACTATGTTATTGCATAGCTTAACGCTCAATGAGTATCGGGCAGCAATAGGAAAAGAGAGTGAGAAGTTGTACTTCTACCTTGAGCCGCCCGTCGAGGGTAATCCCTATCGTCTTTTGAACCAAGGACTAGCATAGCGACAAATTGACTCCTTTGAAAGAAAGATTATGGGATGAACTTTCGGGTATGTTAATTATATGCTTATTAAAAGTTTTTGTATGATTGTTAAATTTACTAAATTATTATTTTATATAATGATAGACTACATTCGGCCGCCTTGACCATTCCAAGAAGAAGCAAATACTCTAAAGCTTTCTGAGTAATGGCCAAGAATTTTCGAACTTGGCTGAGATGTCAAACATGAGACAAGGACACTGGTCTTTACTCGGCTAGTCCGCCTATGGCGTATCAGAATATCCCTACTGTGGCCCCGTACTGGGAGGAGTTTGTGAGTAGATCTATGGATGATGATTTCCGTAAAAATTGATCAATGTCATTTTCTTCAATTCCTAATGCCTATATTTTTTAGTGTTTATTGTATTTCTATTACAATCAGAGAATCAAGCAAGAAAAATTGCGAACAAGCCAAGGCGATGGAGGCTCGATATCGTGGATCGAACAAAGGTTATGCACGCATAAGAGAAGATATGGTGAGATCAAAATCCTAACTTTTAATTTTTTTTATATATTCACTTTTAATATATCTAATAAAGGGACACTTTCATCATTATCGTGGAAAAAAGAAAAAGAAGGAAAAGTTTGGAGAGAGTGAGCCTCGTTGTTACCTGCTTTGAGTTATTTCGTCTTACTAGAAAGACTCAAGATGGGAGTTATGTCGATTCCAATCCTGCACAGACGTCGATGAAGGGGTAATCTATCCATTAATTTATCTTTCAATTACAAACTATTATTTCTAAACAAATAATTAAATAATAATATTTTGTGATTCAGGATCATATTTCTCATACCATGACGCCCGAGGACATTCGCATTATCAGTACTGATGATCTTCTTGGACGGGCTATAGGTCGCCAGGAGCATCCCGGCCGCTTACGGAGTTTGGGATATGGCGTGACGAAGACATCATTAGCGATGACACCTGCCCTTCTTTCCCTGAATATGGTGAGTATACTTTCGGAAAAGGTTGCCAAGTTGACTAAAGATGTGGACGTTTGAGCTCCAAGAAAAGATCGAGTCACGGAATGTCGTCGAGTGCAGCAAGCTGTGAAAATAGTGTCACTGATATTAGGTTTTCGGCTGAAGCTGGGGACGAATTTATTGAGGCACTTCAGAACGTCTTTCAGGTATCAAATGTGCATGTCTCATCTTTTTTTTAATTAAAGACTAGTGTATTAAAATTTTCTAACTAAATACGAACAGGCACCGACCCTTTGCTACATTTATTTGGAGGATCCTTTTCGGTTGGTGGCCACAGGATCGTTTCACAACAGGTCCCATGGAATGATTCATGGTTGTCCTATCACTCCTGGTTTCGTGAGGGTCACACTAGAAGTACCCGTAATCGGAGAAGAAGATTCACCCATGCCGAAACTAATAGATGATGCTGTCACAGTCGGAACAACGGTAGGACACTTCATCGAATGGTCGAGCAACTTGGTCTCTCGCACCAGAAAGGTAAAATATATGTTGTTAAAGTTTATTATCTTATTTGTCTATCTAAATAATAAATAAAATTATTAAAAAAAAATATAGGTTAGACAGCGGTTGATAACCGCTGTCCAATCTTAACATTTGGATAGCGGTTATAAACCGCTGTCCAAGGCAACCGCTTGCAATGCGGTTATAAACCGCTGTCCAAGCCTCCCTTTTGGACAACGGTTTTTTAACAGCTGGCCAAGCTTGGACAACTGTTACTTGGACAACTGTTATAACCGCTCTCTAAGGGCTATTTTAACAGCTGTCCAAAGCCAAATGTGTATTAGTGATGAAAATACAAAATTTAACAATTGTAGTTAAATGCTATCGTGAACTATAACATTGAAGAACTTTTGAATGTAATAATGTTTCTAACTCACTTTGTAATTGTTTAATTTGGCTCTTTTGTGTAAGTGGCTTTGGCGTTGGGTGTCGAGTGAGAGGTCTTTGTGGGTAAGTGTCGTAAAGTCTAGGTATAGTACATTTATGAGAGAGTCAGTTTGTGTGCGTGAGTTTTCTAGTTGGTCTTTGTGGTTTAGGGACCTTTATCGGATTTTGTGGGGTAAGGTGGCAATACAAAAAAACTGTCATTTAGCGAGGGCGTTAATGAGGGCATGCACTCGCTAAATTAATTTAACGAGGGAATTAGCGAGGGCTAATAACCCTTGACAATTTCCTCCTCGCTAACGTTTAACAAGAGCAGTCATAGACCCTCAGTGTTAACGAGGGCAAATGCGCCCTCAGTATTAGCGAGGGAAACTGCCCTCGCTAAACCAAAATTATAAGATAATGAAATATACCAAAAATTCGCAAACTTCAAATTCGGGACACCAAGGAATCGAACCCGCGACACTTCACAGCCCCCCTGCACGCAATCACCACTACACCTGATTGTTTATATGTTATATTTTTACTTCTAATAAATCTATCTTATAAGTGTGCTCTCTAAATAAAATTATAAAACAATAAAATTTTAGAGAAGAGTTCAAGAGTATCAAGACTCGAACTCGCAACCTCTTACTGTTATGTAGCCTAAATCACCACTAGGCTAAATTCCTCTTTTGTTAAAGTTTCACTTCAAATAAATATGTATCATATATATTCTTTATTTTTAATGAGGGAATATGCGCTCGCTATTATAGTTCTTGTTAAAGCCCTTGGTATTAATGAGGGAAAATTTATTGCTTGTTAATGTCCTCGTTAGTAACAAGGGCTCTGAAATTCCTCATTATTTTTTAGGGTTATCAAAACCCTCTTTAAAACCCTTGTTATTAGCGAGGGCTTTTATAGTCCTCGTTAATGCCCTCGTTAAAAGACAGTTTTTTTTGTAGTGTGGGGTGCATGTTTAGGAATAATATTGGTTTTGTGCTTGGGAGTGGGAGGTCTGTCAAATTCTAGTTAGACCCATGGCTGGATGATAGGGTCATATTAAAGGAGTGTTTTCCTCAGGTTGTTTAGTTTGTCGTCTCAAAAAGATGTGTCGGTCAGGGACATGTTTTCAGTTGATGTGGAGTCTTAGGTTCTTCTCTTAGTTTGAATTTCTTGATTTCTTGGATCTATGGAATTGTGTTTGTAGGTACAAAATTAATATTCTGGCGGATGACTCATGGTGGTGGCTAGAAATCGCGGTGGCAATGTTACCCACGTAGGATGTGTAATGAGATCATTCCGACGAGCAACAACGTGGGATGAAGGCAATTTTTTTTTCCTTGGAAGAAATTATGGTGGAAGGTCGTGCCATCTAAAATTAAATAAGATTCTCCTCGAAAGCTATTCGAAAAGGATCCCATCTAAAGAAAATTTATTGAAACGGGGATGTCCGTTAAGATTGGTCCGAGTATCGCGTGCTCATTTTGCCACTATATTTGTGGAATCATCGAACCATATTCGCTCACTTGTCCCTCACCATAGTCTTTGTGGGTGAGATTTTGCGTTTGGTCGGGAAAAACTGTGTTATATTTATTGTCTTGTTAAGGACCATTTTTTTTTGAGTGTTGGGAGATGAATTTGATATGAAGATTTTGATTAGATCCCAAAACCCCTGAGTATGACGTGTTCAGAATATCTTGTTAGTTAGTTCAGGTTTCTGTATAGGTTAAGTGTTCAGGAGTATCTGCACAATATATAGTCAGCAAATATAGCTCATGATAGTATAAGTTATGTCTACTGAACACTGCACACATTGAGGGAGAACTCTGAGACCTGAAGACTGAAGGTTTGAAGGGCTGAAGACTATCTCGCTGAAGACATATGGACTGAGTCAAAAGTCCTCAATGTTGGGATATTTTAGTTTTGATGAATTATGCCAAAACATTATCAACTTGTGTTATTGAAGCTAATTTACAGATAACAAGTTGAGGGGGAACGAGAGAACAAGTTGAGGGGGAACTCACGGAATCAGAAGTAGATGATCGAGATCAGACGAGGCTGCAGACGAGACTAATCGAGATCAGATGAGTTAGATGAGTTCGAAGTTAAACTGATGAGCTGTGCAAAATCAGAAGAGAAGAAAAGCTAAGCCACCGATCGGGAAGAATCGAAGGTCAAATGATCAGTGACCAAAAAATCGAATCGATCAGAGACCCGATCGATGACCGTATTTACGTGATCGGAAGAGAAGGTCATAGATCGGAAGAGGAGAGATGGGATGAGATCGACGAGATCGACGGGATCGAGATCGAGATATGAAGATGAGCGATGATCGAGATCGACGTGATTGAGATCGACAAAGCTAAACCGATATGCTAACCTAATATGCTAACCCGATGTACTAACTGATGCGATATACCGATATGTCGACTGATGCTATAATCGATCCGATCATGTGAGTGATCGATCGCGAGAAGAAATCGATATCGAAAACCGTAAATCTGCATACCGGATCGAAGAGAAGTCATCTCAAGTCATATTCACCGGTGAGTCGAACGCCGATGATCGGGCTAGCTCGAAAAGCTTTAGTGACTGAGGGTCGATTGTTCAAGACAAGAAGAATCAACTCGGTCGGCTGAGTGTCAAGATACCCGATCGCATAAGGTCCGATCAAGAGAAGTCACCAAGGCTCGATAGACCAAGGCTCGACAGATCCAAGACTCGGAGAATCCTCAATGATTCCAAGACGAGGAATCTGAGGAATATAAATTGTTAAGATCACCGACGTGACCAATGAGAGGAAGACAACCACCAGAAAAAGCTACGAATCCTACAGAGAATAGTATGGATTTGAATGTGATTCTCTCCAACGGTAACATTCAAATCCACACTATAAATACAAGTTCTTCCTGCATTATCGAGTGTTCTACAGAGCCAAAGAGAGTTATACTCAAAAGCATTCCCACCCTAGAACACAAGTCTATAGATATACAAATATATTCAAAGAGTGTTCTAGAACCCAACCTAAGCAACCCACGATGTATCTTAAGCTTAGAGAGATTTTCCCAACCTTAGCATTGAGGCTAAATCATTGTAAGGGAAAATCTCACCATAGTTGGAGACAACACCAAATCCAAACCCCATGGTGAAGTGAGGTAGTTGTTAGGCAATCCCGAGTGAGGGTGATAAGTCCCGTTGGAGTGTGAACTCGTTAAACATCTGTAGGCAATCCCGTGGAGGGTGATAAGTCCCGAGGCGAACCCGAGAGGGTGATAAGTCCCGTTTGAAGGATTTTCCCTAGGAACAGGGAGAGTGGATATAGGAGCTTGAGTCTCCGAACCACTATACTTTGTTGTGTTGTTTACTGCTTTACGTTCTTATCTTGTCATATGCTTTTGATTATAAGCGAAACACAACACATGAGATTTAAACGCAAAAAATCTGGAAACACTCTGCCCTCACCCTTGTTTTATATGCATCGCTTTAAAAATGTTTTGCTTCCGCACGCGCAAAATGGGTTTTCTAATCGGGACCATCACTCAACATTTATGAGAAATAAATGTTATGTCAGAGCATCTTGCAGACAAAAGGAATTGGAACTAAGTGTTTTTTAAGGTCTTAAGATTATACGTGAAAGTATGCTTTTACTTTGTATAACAGACTGAATTTATCACTTATTTACTGAGAATAAATCTTATTATCGTTGTTGCTTTAAATATGACTGAATGTTATTTATTGCAAACCATTCAATATTAGTACATATTGTATTGTAGTTAATGTGGTGATACCCGATCAAAGAAGATCATATTAACAATTTCTTGTAAATAAGTACATCTTCAAAACCTAGATGGAACTGAACACTCCATTGGTAGAGGTTGATGTGTAAAGCTCAGATTGACTTGTCTTGACCAAGAGATTACACTAGTGCATTGTGTTGCGCTGAAGCGGACCTACAGAGAGGATAAATTCTTCCGTACTAACTTAAGGAATGAAAAATTAGACCTGAGTGGTTGTTGATTTCTTAATCTCTGTCTCTTACATAGGATTGTGTGTGATTAATATTTATTGCTTTGATCTATGTTGGGTTTAAAATTAGAGAGCGATTCTATACTTTGTATTTTGGGCAATATTATTAATTACATGACAATTGCTAAGATTTCATATAGAGAAACGTGTACAAGGAAAGTCTTATATGATTTGTCCCCTTGTGGGCCCAAAAGTTTTATCATATCAAATATTGCAAGTGAAATTTTGTTTCCGGTATGGATAATAATATTGAGTTGTCTTTACTCCAAGGAAAATATATTAGTCAATATAAAGCTTTTTAGTGGCTTAATTAATTAATGGAATAAATAATCTTAAACACGAAAAATAATAACCGGGAGCCATATTATCGTAATATGGGTTAAGATGAATAGTGCAATATTAATTTTATAGTGGAATAAATTAATATTAATGGGTTGAAACATATTGTGGCTCAATATTGTAATTCAGAGCCCATTGTGAGGTCCAATCTTAATTCTCCTAAAGGCCCCTCAAGTAGCCCAACATGAGTCTATTAATGAAAAGGTGATTAGAATAAAAGAAATAATTATTGCTCTATTTTTCTTATTTTTTTGAAAGAAAAAAAACTGGAGGAAAGAAAAGAAAGATTTTCTTGAAAAGATTTTATGGAAAGAAGATAAGTATTCTTGGAATACAAGATTATCTCATAAATTCAAGAATCTTTAACTTGGTCTTTCCTACTCATTATTTTCGAAACATAGGGGAATAAATTAAGGGGAGATTATTGTGGGAAGATATTTATGGAAAATAGAATATATGAGATATATTCAAGATTGTATCTTGGAGAAGATACAAGGAAATTTCCCAATAACCAGAGAGGATAAATTCTTCCGTACTAACTTAAGGAATGAAAAATTAGACCTGAGTGGTTGTTGATTTCTTAATCTCTGTCCCTTACATAGGATTGTGTGTGATTAATATTTATTGCTTTGATCTATGTTGGGTTTAAAATTAGAGAGCGATTCTATACTTTGTATTTTGGGCAATATTATTAATTACATGACAATTGCTAAGATTTCATATAGAGAAACGTGTACAAGGAAAGTCTTATATGATTTGTCCCCTTGTGGGCTCAAAAGTTTTATCATATCAAATATTGCAAGTGAAATTTTGTTTCCGGTATGGATAATAATATTGAGCTGTCTTTACTCCAAGGAAAATATATTAGTCAATATAAAGCTTTTTAGTGGCTTAATTAATTAATGGAATAAATAATCTTAAACACGAAAAATAATAACCGGGAGCCATATTATCGTAATATGGGTTAAGATGAATAGTGCAATATTAATTTTATAGTGGAATAAATTAATATTAATGGGTTGAAACATATTGTGGCTCAATATTGTAATTCAGAGCCCATTGTGAGGTCCAATCTTAATTCTCCTAAAGGCCCCTCAAGTAGCCCAACATGAGTCTATTAATGAAAAGGTGATTAGAATAAAAGAAATAATTATTGCTCTATTTTTCTTATTTTTTTGAAAAAAAAAAAACTGGAGGAAAGAAAAGAAAGATTTTCTTGAAAAGATTTTATGGAAAGAATATAAGTATTCTTGGAATACAAGATTATCTCATAAATTCAAGAATCTTTAACTTGGTCTTTCCTACTCATTATTTTCGAAACATAGGGGAATAAATTAAGGGGAGATTATTGTGGGAAGATACTTATGGAAAATAGAATATATGAGATATATTCAAGATTGTATCTTGGAGAAGATACAAGGAAATTTCCCAATAACCCCCCCCCCAAAAAAAAAAAAATGTATATATAGGGATGATTTTTTTCATCCCCAACACAATCTAGTCTTGAAAAATTAGAAATGCACAAAGGTGGTGCAATATATTTTTTCTTTATTTCTTTTGTTTAAATTGTTTGTGAGTATCTTCCAATCGGATAAATCTAACACGGACTTGGGATATACTTGATAAGACATTTGGATTGATCCATCGGCTCAACCTTTGTATCTTCAAGGGTAATAATTCATGTAAACTCCTAGATTCCGCATGTTAGGATTTTACGTGAATTTATTTGTACGCATGTATGTTGTTGTTATTTATTATTTGAATTAATAGGTTAATTCATGTTAGTAGTAAATTTTTATTTAAATTACACCTCGAATAGATCCGCACAAAACGTTCCCCAACAACGTGTATCAGAGCCTCGGTTTGAGCTCAGAATTTAAATTGTTGTTCATTGTATTTGAAATTGAATAGTAGAATTGCTAGATTTTTTTTTGCAGGTATCCAATTGTCATGGCTATTTAATGTGTTAATTTATATCATGCGTATGAATGTTTGGTTTTTAATTTGACTCGTTCGAATTCATTTTTCTCGTGAGAAAATCCACGCAGCGCATTATGCTATTTGATTTGTTCAATGTACGTATCGTGACTAGATCATAGGTTTATTTATTTTTCAAATAAATTGTAATTCAGATCAAAGACGGTGATCCAAAAATTCCAATGGCGTGGGCGCTGCGGCGCGAATGCGCCAGGCGAGGCACGCATGCACGCAGACACCGCCAGCACACGCGAGCATTGGCGTTGGGTGACGGGCCGGGCGTGACGCAGTGGGCCGGGCGTCTCGACGCGCTGTAGCCAGATTGCGAAAGCAATGGGCGGATTCGGGCGAGGCGCGCGAGATCTTCGGCGAAGAAGTAGGCGGGCGACATTTGCCGGGGACGATGGAATAAGATGACAAAGCGCCAGACGTGTTCCGTGGTTTGATTCGGGTTGTCGCGCGCGACGGGCGCTTAAGTATTGTAGCTGCTGGGTGGGGCAACGAAACGGGTCAGCCTGGCCGTAAGCCGCCAAGCCAGACGCGCCGCGTAGCTGCGGACGCAAGTTAAATTGATTTTTTCGAGACGAACGAGCGAGAACTTCAAGACGGAGGATTTCTCTAGATCAAGACAAGAAGAAATTTTAACCATGACAATGGATATACGTGCCCATTATGTGTTTAATTTTATCTTGATTGGATGTTTATTTTTTTCTTGTGCTCTAATTTAATTTGTTTAAATGTGTTTGCATAAGAAATTGCTTAAAAATCTCAACTTCATAATTACTAAGTATGTTTTAAATAAAAAAAAAAATTCAAATTAAATTTGACCTCCATGATTTATTTATTTGTGAATTCTTTTGGAGAAATTTTTTCCTCCACGGAACGGCCTAGCTTTCACATGAATAAATTCCAAAAAGATGATTGTGGATTATTACTAGTGGCGGTATTGACCCTCCCCACGAGTGGCTTGCTCAACACGAAATAATAATCCTGTATTTAATCATGGTTATTATTAAGGTATAAAACTGATATGCATATACTTTCCCGAAGTCCCTGTCAATCTTATATGGTCAAGTGGGAGCCAACTATTAATTTTTAATTAAAGATTTGTAACTGTCTTTGTTTGTAACCTGCTTGAATGTGTTTTAAGCTACGGACCACAAGCACGTGGCATGTTTAAAACTGTTTTGAGATGTTGGCTGATGCATGTTCATATTTTTTTGAGATTTTAATGTGTTTCTTGTGATCGAATTATGTGATAATTTTTGTGATTAAATCATTAATAGAAAATGTATGTTTATTTTCAGTTCAGCTTGTCACAACCTTTTAACCCACCGTTTAATATACTTAAAGACAATCAATTGACTGGTGAAAACTTTGTTGATTGGAATCGTAAACTATCAATTGTTCTAACTGCATAACAACACAAGTGGGTTCTTGATGTACCTAAACCAAATAAATTGACAAAATCTTATGTAAAAACTTTTACATGTGAAAATTCATAAAATTGGCCATAATTGTAACAAAAATGTTGTAGTCTAGTGGTTGGCATCCCCTTTTCGCAGAAGTCCTCGGGTTTGAGACTTGATAAAATGCATGTTTTTGGTGAATTATTTTTACCACGCGGTCAAGAACGTAGACATTTACCACGAGGTCAAGAACGTAGACATTTACCACGCGGTCAAGAACGTAGACATTTAGCAAGAATTAATAGGGTAGCACATATTTTGTTTGAATTGAATTCATAAACTTGTTTTTTTTTTTTTGAAAGGATACATAAACTTGCATTGATTTAAACATAATTTGCGAACTTGCAGTTGAAACCCAAAATAAAAAAATTGTCGCAGCCTTATTATTCTCCGTCGCATTTGTATATTTTTCTCATCCACTCCCATGACTTGACCACTACTTCAAAAGTCTAGGCATGCCGCTCTAACTACTTGAAATTAATTAATTAATTAATTAATTGGGGCTTTGAAGGTTTAAGAAAAAAAGTTTTTGTATCCCATTATTTTTCTCAGATACATTTTTTTCGGTCCAAAAAGGAAAAAAATTGTCAAATTTAACTATCAAATTTTAGTCCCATAACTATCTTAATTATCTGAGAGAATTCCGTCTCATCTAAAAGCTCGAGTTTATAGAGAGGTGTTGGGAGATGAATTTAATAAAGATATATGATTTTGATTAAGATCCCAAAAACCCCTAAGTATGACATGTTCAGAATGATCTTGATAGTTGAGTCAGGATTCAGTATTAGAGTACTCGGGATGTTATCCGCAAAATGTATAGTCGTGAGATATAGTTCGGAATAGGTTCTCAAGACTCAAGAACTCAAGATGTTTTACAAGTATCCAAGTTTCGGGATGAAATCGAGATATCAAGACTTCGATGATAATCTTGAAGTAATCAAGACTCGAAGACGAAGACTCGATATATCGATCAAGATAAACTACAAAGATTCGAAGACCACGAAGACTCGAGAAGACCCCAAGACTCGAAGACTCAAGACGCAAGATCAAGACCGAGAATCAAGATCAAGAATATCAAGGCACAAGAATTAATCAAGACTCGGTAAAAGTATCAATGCTCGAGATGAACTCAATGTTCCGAGGCAATCAAAAATCTATCCGGATGCAATCTTGAGAAGATCGCGATTCCTTAGAAAGTTAGATATTGCCAAGACATTCAAATGCGCATAAAAGGAACTAAGTCGAGTTGTTGTTAAGGTTATATCAAACTAGGAGTTTATAACCAAAAAAAGCCGCTGAAGGTGTCTACCTTTAACCGGAGACAAAAGTCAAAAAGAGGAAGACAACACGCACCATACCGACATCGACAAAGGACAAGTCACCGAAAAAAGATGTCGATGTACAAAGTTCCAGATCGCAAAAAGTGAAGACCGGGCACGTGAAAAGGCTATTGCCTAAAAACGTGTTAAGGAGGTTCAAACCCTAAATATAGCCGCTTTCTCACACACCTTAAGAGGAAACTCACGGCTATCTCTCCAACGGATAGTTTTCAAGAGTGACCTTGGTGTATGCCTATAAATACCGGTGACCCTCTACATTGTAAGGTTACGAAAAATTTATACGAACTCAAGAGCTCAAACTTATTCTTGCAAAAAGTTAAAGCACTTTAAAAAAACTTAGAATTTCCCAAGTGCTTCGATATTGAAGAGAGCTCACTATACTAAGCCTTGCTTGATAAGATTTATCCAAAGCTTAGTCGAGATATCCTAACCCTTTGCATTGTGCTTCATTGTAAAGGATATCTCATCCTAGTTGAAACCAACCGAGAAACCCCAAACCCCTTGGAAGGTAGTTGGAGTGTGTTTGTTGGTGAGAAGAGTTGTAAAGAATTAGTAAACTACGCGGAGTAGTTTGAAAAACTCTAGAGGAGAAGTTAGTAAGCTGGCTGGGGTAGTCCAAAGCTTGTTTGTGTTTGAGTAAGTAAACTACGGAGGTAGTCATAAAACTCAAGGTCGGGTTGAGTAAGTAAACCACGCGGAGTAGTCGAAAACTCGTACGAAAGTTGAGTAAGTAAACTACGAGGTAGTCGAAAAGCTCGGTTGATAGTGAATTTCTCTCAAGAGTCGGAGAGTGGATGTAGGAGCTCGAGTCTCTAAAACCACTATAATTGATGTGTTCTTTATTGCTTTCCTTATCTCGTGCTTAACTCGTTGCATTGACTTGTTTTTGAAAGCATACTTTTCAATCGATATTCATTGGAATCAATCCACCGGGTTGCATAAGTGAATCACAGCCTAATCACTATTTTCATAAAGGGAAGGTTTTTAAAGAAAGCTTAAAACGAAAGTATAAACTAAAGGGCCAACCATTCCATTTAATCGAGTAGCTAGAACAGATAGTTACCTAACTCAACTCTCTTCCGAGGATTCAAAGAAGTTAGTTATCCGATCCAAGCAACTCAGATCTCCTCGACACTCGTGACTCGGTTAGGATTATCCGAGGTATCCGAAAGCAACCGGATCACCGCCTCAAGAGACTTTGACTCAGAGCGATCTGTGCAACTCGTAACCTAATCTTCGTGATTATCCGAACCCAAGTCGACCTCGAAGAAGAAAAAGTTTTAAAATCACTTAACACGTGTATTCCCCCATACACGTGTAAGACTCGCTTTGCACCGACCAACAAGTGGTATCAAAGCAAAGGGTTCAACTTGACCACTGGCCGTGGTTGACCAAAGTTCTATTTTCAAAAATACTTGTGGTCTATCCGAATCGATCTTATTTGTCAAATTTTTTTTTCTTTTCAAAAGATCGTAAAAATGTCTTCTAAAAACTTCCCATGTTCTCAAAGAGAACTATGATCTATGGAGATCGAGAATGCAGGCTCATCTCAGATTCCAAACATGAGCGATGTGGAGAGTGGTCTCTCAAGGACCATTCCAATTTATCGTGGTGAATCCTGTGAGGAAATGTAAGATGAGAGAATTGATCCTAGAGCAGGAATTTCCTAAGTCCGATGACCAACCGACTCTCGAGGAGAGAAAGTTAGTCAATCTAGACTACATTGCAAAAAGACACACTATACAAAGACAATTGATGATGGTGTGATGGGAATGATCTCTCACCGTAATATCGCTAAAAAGATTTGGGATACACTAGTAATGAATGTGCCAACGCATCATATAAAAGAAAACAAACTTTCAAAGGGCAATTGGAAAGTTTGATAGTTTTGAAATGGATGATGGTGAATCAATAGACAAACCGGAAGTCGATTCACTAAAGATCATGAATGATCTAAATGCACTTGGAAAGAAATATCCACAAAGAGAAGTGGCATTGAAAATTTTTAGAGGTCTTTCAAAGAAATGGGATATTCATGCAAAGGGTGATTGAAAACACCAAGAACATTAGTTCAATGCCATATCAACAAGTCTTCTCTCGAAATGAAAGCCTATGAATTTGTAATTGATAAGAAATCCAAAAAGGCCGACAAAGAAAGATGATTCTTCATCGAGTAAAGAATGTGGCTTTAAAAGCCAAAGATAAAACCTCAGAAAACTAGAGAGTTCGAGAACCCCCATGCCAAACATCGATGAGCTTGAGGAAAAGCTAAGACCGATGGCAAGGAGGTTTAACAGACTTAATAGTAGATTTGGAAAATACAAAAGCTATTACAGAACCACAAAACCAAGAAAAACCCGAGGACGATCAACCGAGAAGAAGAAGGACTGAAAGTCAAGGATCTTCATCCAAGAGGAAAGACTCCAAGTCCAAAGAAGAAAATGATCGATGATGATGCCAACAAATGCTATAACCGCCAAAGAAAGGTCACTTCCAAAGATGATTGTCCGTGATTTGAGTGCTAAGGAGAGAAGAGAAAGGCAAGCTAAAAGAGACCATAAGTTCTCAAGCAAAAAAGGCCATGGTTGCAGAAGAAGAACATTCTGAGGAGGGATCTAACTCTTCAGATGAGATATTCTCGACAAAGGAAAGTGATGACATCCGGCTCGATGGCCATTGAGGAGGTAAACTCTTCTTTCTCCATTGTTGCTCTTACACCAAAGACAAGAGTTTTCGTTCCACCGTAAATAAATATTTTGACCTGATGGATTCTTTTGAGAATCTGATGAAGGACTATGCTGTTTTACAAGAACTGCTAAATGAAACTCAAGAGCAGAATAAGGAACTGAAGGCTGAAAATCTAAAGTGGAAAAACTCTAGCAATATTGAAATCACTTGTCAATTAATGGGAGCTACTGATGAACTGGATGTTCTGAAAGTACAACTCTCAGAGAAAGAGAAGTTGATAATGTCCCTAACAAAAAAGCTAGAGAAATCCACTGAAGAGATTCAAATTAATCATAATCGAAGTTCAATGACCTCTCTGAGAAGCATAAAACTCTACAGAACTGTGAGGATAGTGCACAGAAGAAGTTAACTCTATTGAATAAAGCATCTAATGTAATAGATGAAATTCAGAGTTACCAGAGATCTGCCACTATAAAAATTGGATTAGGATTTATTCCAGGGGGAACCTCACAAGGTCATCTGAATGCTGCATCAAGTAGCAAGAAGACTATCTTTGTAAAACCAGTGGCACCTACACTTCAAACTGAAGTAATGCCCAAGGTTGTAGACAAGGGAAAAGGACCTATGGTCTCAGTAAAACTGAATGATCAGGTTAGAAAGCCCAAACCCCAGGTAAAGGCTAGAAAACCCGAAAGCAAAACTGAAAGTTTCGTGCAAGTACTTCAAAGCCTCAGCTAAGAATGCAAACCCGAAAGGCTCCACATCAACCATCGAGAATCCTCGATGAGAAACACTCAAGCAGAGACATTCTCAATCAAGAGACCAAGTCCTCAAGATGTCGAAGACCCAGATTTTAAAGATGCATAACCCGAACCCCCACTTCCCTAAGGGTAAAGGTTATCTCAACCCAAGTCATCAAAGATTTAGACCGGCCAAGACAAAAAGCCTAAGCATCCGAAACGTAAGGCCCGAACCAAAGAAGAATTCAAAAGCCCATGTTCATGCTAAAGCTAGCACACATATACACGTAAAAAACCGCTAAGGCACCCAAAGTAGTAGATGTGTATGTTGATGTTTATGGAAGACAAATTAGCCACTCTAAAGTGATTAGAGTTGTCGTGCATATTTTGGATTCCGAAAGGTACAACTAACCTCGTGAGGACCCTACACAAATTGGGTACCTAAGAATTGATCGGTTTTTCAGAGGAAAACAAGGGCACCGGATCGACTAAAGATCACGGGCAATCGATGAGCGAGATGAAAAGGCTCCCCGATATATGGTATCTCGACAGCCGGATGTTCAAGACATACGACAGATACAAGAAGATACTCAAAGACTATGTTGAATAAAGAGGCCCACAGATCACTTTTGGAGATAACTCAAGGGATGATCAAGGATATGGAACTTTGGAAATCGACTCCATATATCCATGGTGTTTCATATGTATCCGGATTGAAGCATAACTTGCTTTCAATTACCCAATTTCGCGATAAGTGGTTTTAATGTTGAGTTCTCTAAGAACTTATGTTTTGTGAAAGATGATACATCACGTAAAGTACTACCGAATGGTACAAGAAAAGGGAATGTGTATCTTGGTCGATTGAGTTCAACTCCTAAAGATACATGTTTAGTTGCTAAAAAGTTCCACCGATACCAAATTGGTTATGGTATAAAAGAATGAATCACCTAAATTTCAAAACCCCAACAAGCTTGCAAGATTAGCTCTTGTGAGAGGGTTGCCTAATGAAGTGTTCAAGAAGGAACATATTTTTGATGCGTGCGTAAAGGAAAACAAGTAAAAGCATCATTTAAAAGCAAAGTAGAGGTTTCTACCGACAGACACTTCGCCATCGTGATATGGATCTTTTTGGTCCTATAACACCAAAGAAGCACTAATGGCAAGAAAAATACACATTGGTAGTAGTTGATGACTACTCAAGATATACTTGGGTCATATTCTTACTCAGTAAGAAAGTGACTCAGATAAAGCTGCCAGAGTTACTGAAAAGGCTCAGTATTGAGAAAAATCTGAGTGTGGTCAAAATCAGATCTGACGAAGGAACTGAGTTTATAAATCATAGCATATCTGATTATTGTGCAGAGAATGGAATTTTACATGAAACATCAGCTGCAAGGACCCCTCAACAAAACGGTGTTCTTTGAAAAGAAGGAAATGTAACTCGAAAAGAAGTTCGCAAGGACAATGATACCGTCGATATTCCTAAAAGATTTTGGGCTGAAGCTGTCAACACTGCATGCTACTCTCAGAACAGATCCATGCTGACTAAAAGTCAAGGCAAAACACCCTATGAGCTTTGGATTGAAAGGAAGCCTCTTGTTTCTTTCTTTCTTTCATGTGTTTGGTTGCAAGTGTTTCATAAACAATAATGGTAAAGATCAGTTGAAAACATTTGATAGTAAAGATGATGAAGGAATATTCTTAGGATATTCAAGTCAAGAAAAAAACTTTCGAGTTTACAACCAGAGGACTTTATTGTGGAGGAAACACCTCATGTTGTTTTTGATAAATCTACTTGTGTTCGTAAGAAACAGAACATGATGCGATGAACCGACTAAGAGGATCACCAGATTAAGCCCTCAAATGTAAAAGATAAATCATCCATTGAAACCTCGAAAAGAAGAAGTCATTCACTATCTATGATTGGAGTGACTCAGACTCGATAAAGAAGTTCGGGATGGAAATCGTGATGGTGAGACTCAGAAAACCAACACTCCAAAGGTGACCAATCAACAGCACACCCGCCTCGCACTCGTGTATGTGATGCCAATGAAGATGTGGTCACAAATGAGGCAAATTCTGAATCTATCAACCAAAGGGGAACAAATGTCTCTCGACAATGTTCTCAATAGAATTTCCCGAGGAAGATGATTTCATTTCTCCCATTTCTCATTGTTCCCCGAAGCCATCGATTTAATCGAACCTAACATTTCAAATGTTGAGGATATTATCAAGAAGGGAAACATCAAGAAGGAAATGGTTGATAGTCATCCTACAAGTCATATTGTGGGTGATCTAACCAAGGTGTTAAAACAAGAAGGTTCCATGGTGAGAGTGCACTATTTTGCCGCTTCCTATCGAGAAAGAACCTATCGAGATTGGTGAAGCTCTACAAGATTCTCATTGATTATCTTTCTTGCAAGAAGAGCTTGAATCAATTCTCAAGGAATGAAGTATGGGAGCTAGTAGATAGACCGTAAAGGCACAATGTCATTGGAACCAAGTTGGTTTTCAAGAATAAAAGAGATGAAAACAACAACATTGTAAGAAACAAGGCAAGGCTAGTTGCACAAGGTTATTCCCAAGAAGAAGGCTTGATTATGATGAAACCTTTGCACCAAGGCAAGACTAGAAGCCATCGATTGTTTCTTGCATATGCTGCCCACATGAAGTTCACATACCATCAAATGGATGTGAAAAGTGCATTTCAACGGTGTTGGCTTAAAGAAGGGTTTATGTGGAACAACCTCCCGGTTTCAAACAGAATGACCAAGTTTACGTGCTCGTAAAAGCCTTGTATGGTCTTAAGCAAGCACCCATAGCATGGTATGATACTCTTTTTCGCCATCGACCATGGTTTTGTCAAAGGAATCTGCTGATAGAACTCGCTCGGATAGAGGATGGGGAAGATATCTTACTAGTTCGGATATATGTTGATGACATCATTTTTGATCTCCAAACCATCACCGTGGGAGAAGTTTTCAACACCGATGAAAGGCAAGTTTGAGATGTCAATGATGGGAGAGATGAATTTCTTTCTAGGTCTTCAAGTGAAACAATCAAAGGAAGGAATATTCATCAACCGTGCAAAGTACACCGTAGATCCGATTGCAAAATATGGTGTACAGAATTGCAATACGCTTAGATTCCCATGAATACTAACTACAAGATGGATCCCGATTTCAAGGCAAATCAAGAAGTTTATACCGATTATAGAGGAATTATTGATCATTGCTCTATCTCACGCCAGCAGGGCCGATATAACATTTGTCGTTGATATGTGCAAGATACCAAGCTAATCCTAAGGCTAGTCACATGGAAGTCGCCAAAAAGATATCAAGTATCTTAAAGGCACAAAGAATAGAGGATTGTGGGTATCCAAATGATGATAACCTTGAATTAACCGTTACTCGATGTCGATTATGGAGGTTGCAGAATTGACAGAAGTCCACTTCAGAACTTGTCAATTTCTAGGAAGTAAGCCGATATCTTGGTTTTCGAAGAAATGCACTTTCAAGAGTAAACCAAGATTACCGGTTTAATACATGGTCATGAAGTCATCAGGTTCGATTCTTTGGCCTCGCATAACAATTAAGGGATTATAAAGTTGAAGCCAATGAAGTACCAATATTTTGTGACAATAATATTTTGCTATTTCACAAAATCCGTATTTCACACCGATGCAAGCATGTGGATATCGGACATCACTTCATCGAGATCATGTCGGAAGAAGGACATAAGGATGGAGAAAATTCATACTAATATAGAGAGCCGATATCTTGACTAAACCTTTGGCGGAATCAAGATTTCGTGAACTTTCAGATTGAATTAGGGATGTTAGAACCGGTGTATAGAGTAAAATCAAAAAATTGAAAGTTTTCGAAGCATGAAGTTTTCTCGAATTCTATTGAGAAGCTTAGATAAAATGGAAATACACATCCGAAGTCTCGAAACTCAGATCATCATCAAGGTCAAGATTTCGAGATAACGAACCATTTCAAGATTTCAAAGATTATATTGACATTTTATCAAGGTCAAGACTCGAGAAGACCGATAGAGGAAATTGGTCCAAGAAATAATGACTCATGCGACTTATTTATTGCTTAAGTAAAGTTCAAGAATCATTCACAATAAATACAAAACACCGAGGAATGTTTTTGGGCGGATCATTTTAAATTTCAAGAAAGTCAACAAATATTTAATGCTCGCTACATTAATGACCAATGAGGATGTTTTGGCGGCTTACTTTTTGAAATCGTCGGTTCAGATAATTCGATTAATCGAGATTAATCTCAACCGCTTGTTTTTCACCTAACCAACGCGATTCCCCACGATCTCGGCTATATATACCCTAAGAAGCCTTTCAAGCCAAAATTTTATCAAACCCTTCGCTCCCAAATCCTCTGCAAATAAAAATCCCTTTGCCCGAAATTCCCAAACCCTAAAGCTTCACTTCTCAAATCAATCTCTAAAATGGCTCCAACCTTGTTCGAGAGATTAGCCAAAACCAACAAGCTCAGGTACGAAGTTTCGTTGTCTCACCGAAAGCACAACCAACTCAAAGCCGTAAGAGGAAGCTCATGATATGATTCGACCAAGCAACTCACCCAACTAGTCGCAAAACCCACCGCACCAGAGTTTGCGAGAAGAGGTAATCGAATTCATCTATAAATTGAAAATAGATGAAGAGGATCAGATGCATTCTAAGATAAATGTATCACATTTAGAGCAAATATTCAAATACATCAATTTTGAGAGGATCTCAGATGTAATTCAAAAAATCAATGATGTTTTTGAGCTCTGGATGATAGAGGAGAGGATCCTACGATGTATATGTCGGCAGTAGAGAGCAGAATACTTAGATAGGATTGCCGAGAATCCCGTTAAATTTGAGGCGACATTACATAAGAGGTACTTAAAGCCACAATATCGTGTGTTGATGGATATTGTGAGCAAGAGCATCATGAGTCTTGAAAGGAGTTTTGAGCGCATCAAGACTCAAGCTCGATTGATGGCGGCGATAGAGGCCTCACCCACCACCGACTTCAACCGGCTGAAATTTCCCGATTCGGGACGGTGAGTGAGCGGCACAAAAATTTTGAAAAAGGTTGATGGGGCGATCTCAATAAAAGGCAAGATCCACCATGCCACCAAAATTGCTTATATTTTGAGATGTGTGCAGAGAGGAGGAGGATATCTTTGCCAATTCGACCCCATTCCCTAAATCCAAAATTCTCTTTAAACCCATTGCTGCAAAGAAGCAGGCCATCAGGGGGAAGAGAGAAAAGAAGGTAGAATCACCAGTTGCGGCTGATAGAGACTCAACAAACCAGGGGGAAGGTTTTGTTGGAGGCAAAGATGGAGCAGGTGCTAAAATAATGAAGCAAAAAAGAACCTTGCCCCCAAAGCTGCCAGAAGATTGGTGGTTCTCACCGATGAAGATGGAAGTGATTCAAGAGATTCAACCGAGGGCCAAACCGCCGTAATTCACCATTACAAGATTCCTCAGTTACAGATCGATCGATCGAGGAGCGTGTCTTCTCGAGGTGCTCGAGACATTGCTCATTCGAGATAAAATTTCTCAGAAATTTTAAAGGAGCTCGACTCTCGAGATACCTACCTCGGGGATGTGCAAAGCTCGACAGAAGAGCCACCAGAGTCGATTTGAAGATGTGCGTGCTCGCATGAGCAGAAGAGCCAACTCAGATTCAAACCGAGGATATGCCAACTCAGCCTCGTAACCTCTCGATGCAAACCGAGGACCCGACCGCACAAACTTCGATACGCCGAGGCTCAGAGCGTATTCTTGATGAGCTTCGAAAGTGATCTATCGCTTGATCCTCACCGATGCTTCAACCGAACCAGAACCCGAGATGGAAGAAGGGAGAAGTCAAGAAGGCGAAAGTGGAGGAGCAAGGGGAACGGTTCATTCTAGATCGCTACCCCGAAGCTCACCATACCGATCCGCAAGATGATTTTTTCAGATTAAGGACAACTATGTTCATCCTCAATCGACTCTTCCCGGTAGATGCTTGACATTGCCGCTTTCAGAGGGGGAAGACTGTGGAATGAGGAGACACCTTTTCCGACCGACTTCGTGGTTCGTGAGGACAAAGCTCGTGATGAAAAACTCCGATTTTGATGAGCCGTTCAGAGGAAGTTGGCCGAGAGGAGAGCGATCGGGTTGGTGCCCGAAAATGGAGAGACAAATCTAAAGATGGAGATGGGGACCAACAGGAGGTGTTGAGGATCGGCCTCGATAGAAAAGGAGACTTCGCTGTCGATCAACCTCGAATTGGTCAACTCGGGATAAAGCAAGACTCTTCGTGTACTTTTTGGCACTATTAACAATTATGCCTAAGATAATCGAAGTTCTATCTTTAATTCTCAATTTTTCGATAAATGCATCGAGGCTCGGTTGGAGACCGGAGCTCGGGACGGTTTCAAAAACAGATGACCGACAAAGATGAAGGTGCGTAGGTTCCCGAGATTGATCTCACCCTCGATGGAGAAACTTGAGAAGGTTGAGCCAATGATGATCAAAATTGCTCGATGGAAGAGACGCTGCCAATCAAGCTCAAAAGATGGAAAGTCTTAGTCACTCTTCGTAGCCGGTGCAAATTCAAAACACTCTAACCACCCGGATGACCTCCATGGAAGAAAAGCTAAATGAGAAGTTCGGAGGAGTCAAGGCCGAAGTTAAGGATGAACCGGGCGTAAACACCAGAGAGTTCTCGATTTCCTAGAAGTGAAACCGCAGAGAAGAATGAGGTGCTAATCAAGTCTATTTGTTGAGGAAATGAGCTCATTACTCATGACCAAGATGACAGAGATGTTCAAGGAAGCACTCTCGCCGCTTTGCCACTTATCTCAAGAATTTTCTCGTGGGCAAGAACCATCTAAGGAGGCCGAAGACGAACAAGATCGAGATAGCAAGAAAGATTCATTGTGTGAGCAAAGAGCAATATCACATGGACACAAAGACTCTCCGGACTTCTTCCAAATTACGGTGCCAAGAAGGGGGAAAAGGAAGGTGAAGACCTCGTAAAAGTTCATGGCACGTGCTTTTGGAGAAAAAAGCTCCTAAAAGATGTTTGAAATGTATAATCTAACAAAAGCCTTAAAAGAAGTCGGAAGCTTACCGAGAAATTGAAGTTCGCCAGTAGAGAAGCCTATCTACACTCGAAGTTTCTAAGAAAACCATGCTTGATGTTACAAAAAGAAAAATCGAAAGTGCTAGAGCAAAGGTTGGAACAAGCCAGTCCAAAAATGCCTATGAAAAGGAAAGCCTCGGGCGGTGTTCAACCCGAAAAGTTCTAAGCCAATCTAGAGAAAAGCTTATTCGATGATGAAGATAAATAAGAATCTGAAGTCTCAACCTCATAAGAAAGTCTTCAACACGAGAAATGCTCAAGACACTCCAAATGGAACAAGCTAAGAAAGTTTCGCTTCGTCTCGCGAGCGCCTCGGATCGTAAAGAAGATAAACGAAGAGCGTAAGTCAAGGAGTGAATTCGTGAAGTTTAAGAGCAAGAGGAAAGGAACATCAAAAGCACTAAAGTGGCCCCACGCTGATAAATGGATGCCTATCAAACTCAACGATATGTGGGGAAGAAGTCAAGAGAACCTTCCGTTTCAATTATGATGTTCTCGTGGAATGGAGAGGGGAAAGCTCGATCGTAATGAAGCATTCATTGAATATCTCCTAACCTTCTATCCAAAGTATCTACAGAGTCGGATTAACCTTTGCGGATGAAGGAGAGGTACGATAGTAGCCCCGGTCCATATTCCTATCCTCCTCCAAGACTTGGTAATGGCTTGGTGAATGAAAAGGCCATTACTCAAGAAATTGCTCAGTATGCTGGTCAGTTGGGTCTAACAGGAAATAGTCCGGATATCATTAAGGAAAGAAATGAGCTGAAGAAGAGATTTTTTGGAATGTTCGACCTGGAGGTGCCCGCTGATGAAGTTGAGAATGAAGCAAATCAAGAGCGTAAGACCAAGAGCCAAATCAAGATCGAGATCAAGACTCGTAAGATTCTCAGACTTTTTTAAATTTTCGTCTTTTTGATTTTGTTTGATAAACTCATTGTAATCTGTAATGGGATACCAATCATCAATGAAGATTTATCATTATGCTCAAAAGATAATATCTCATTATCTTATTTACATGTCTTTATTTTGATATGCTGAATGAATGTCTCTAAACTGATTGTATGTCGATAAGGGAGAAATTGTCTGAATTTGGAGGAAATTGTTTAAGTATTTAGTAATGAACTATTTAAGAAGATTCATTACTGAAGAAATTATTAATTGTTGGGAGACTCTCTGAATTTGTTGGGAGATTCTCTAATTCAGGAAATTGTTGGGAGACACAAATAATTTTGTAATAGGATAAACTGAAACCTAAGTATAGGTTATATGTTTGTAACAAGATAGGTTTTGGCATCATCAAAAAGGGGGAAATTGTTGGGAGATGAATTTAATAAAGATATATGATTTTGATTAAGATCCCAAAACCCCTAAGTATGACATGTTCAGAATGATCTTGATAGTTGAGTCGATTCGGCTTAGAGTACTCAGATGTTATCTCGCAAAATGTATAGTCACAGATATAGTTCAGATAGGTTCAAGACTCAAGAACTCAAGATGTTTCAAGTATCCGGGTTTCATGATGAAACTGAGATACTGAAGACTCAATATGATATCGAAAAATCAAGACTTCAAGATTTAAAACTCAAGACATCACCAAGATAAACTACAAAGATTCAAAGACCTCAAGACTCGACTCAAAGACTCTGAAGACGCAAGACTGAAGACTGAGAACTGAAGATCAAGAATATCAAGGCACGCAAGAATTAATCAAGACTCAAGAAAAGTATCAATGCTCAGTATGAACCTGAATGTTCCGAGGCACTGAAAAAATCTATCTGAAGGATGCAATACAGAGAAGATCGCGATTCCTTATAAAGTTAGATATTGCCAAGACATTCAAATGCAGACAAAGGGAACTAAGTCAGAAGTGTTGTTAAGGTTATATCAAACTCGAAGTTTATAACCAAAAAAGAGCCGCTGAAGGTGTCTACCTTTAACTAGAGACAAAAGTCAAAAAAGAGAAGACAACATCGCACTATATCGACATCGACAAAGGACAAGTCAAAAAAAAGATGTCGATGTACAAAGTTCCGCATCGCAAAAAAAGTGAAGACAAACTACGTGAAAGGCTATTGCCTAAAATGTGTTAGGAGGTTCAAACCCTAAATATAGCCGTTTCTCACACACCTTAAGAGGAAACTCACGGCTATCTCTCCAACGGATAGTTTTCAAGAGTGACCTTGGTGTATGCCTATAAATACCGGTGACCTCTACATTTTAAGGTTACGGAAATTTATACGCAACTCAAGAGCTCAAACTTATTCTTGTAAAAAGTTAAAGCACTCGAAAAAACTTAGAATTTCCCAAGTGCTTCGATGTTGAAGAGAGCTCACTATACTAAGCCTAGCTTGATAAGATTTATCCAAAGCTTAGTCGAAATATCCTAACCCTTGATTGTGCTTCATTGTAAAGGATATCTCATCCTAGTTGGAAACCAACCGAAAACCCCAAACCTCGAGAAGGTAGTTGGAGTGTGTTTGTTGGTGAGAAGAGTTGTAAAGAGTTAGTAAACTACGCGAGTAGTCGAAAAACTCTAGAGGAGAAGTTAGTAAGCTACATGGGTAGTCCGAAAGCTTGTTTGTGTTTGAGTAAGTAAACTACGGAGGTAGTCGAAAAACTCAAGGTCGGGTTGAGTAAGTAAACCACGCGGAGTAGTCGAAAACTCAGGGGCGAAAGAGTAAGTAAACCACGAGGTAGTCGAAAAGCTTAGAAGTTGATAGTGAATTTCTCCTCAAGAGTCGTGAGAGTGGACGAGGAGCTTGAGTCTTTGAACCACTATAATTTTGTGTTCTTTATTATCGCTTTCCTTATCTCGTCAGCTTAATCGCTGCATTTTACTTGTTTTTGAAAGCATACTTTTCATTGATATTCAGCTTGGAATCAATCCAATCGGGTTGCATAAGTGAATCACAGCCTAATCACTATTTTCATAAAAGCGGAAGGTTTTCAAAGAAAGCTTAAAACGAGTATAAACTAAAGGGCCAACCATTCAAGACGATCGAAAGCTAGAACAGATAGTTACCGAACCTAACTCTCTTCCGAGGATTCATAAAGTTATTATCCGATCAAAGCAACTCAGATCTCTCGACACTCGTGACTCGGTTAGGATTATCTGAGGTATCCGGGAAGCGGCTTCGTGATCACCATCTCAAGAGACTTTGACTCGGAGCGATCCGCGCTTCTCGAACCTAATCTTCGTGGATTATCGACCCAAGTGACCTCGAGAAGAAAAAGTTTTAAAATCATCGAACACGTGTATTCCCCCATACACGTGTAAGACCTGCTTGCACCGACCAACAAGAGGGGTTGAGAATAATCTATTTATTAAATTTCCCTCAACACTCCTCACTCGGGTCGAATCATTGTCTCTTGCTTCCTGAGGGAGGCCCAACATAGTGGACAATTTAAATGGGTGGAGTGCTTTCCACGCAATCGAACCCACAACCCGGCTCGATACCATGAGAGAATTTAAGTCCTCATCTAAAAGTCCAAACTTGTAGAGAGGATCGAGAATAATCTATTTATTTAATTTCCCTCAACACTCTCCCTCACTTTCGTGGGCAATCATTGTCTCTGCTTTTTGGAGAGGAGGCTCAACAGAGTGGATAATTTAAATGGGTGGAGTGCTTCCACGAATCGAACCCACAACCTGGCTCGATACCATGAGAAAATTCCATCTCATCTAAAAAGCTCGAGTTTATAGAGAGGTTGAGAATAATCTATTTATTTAATTTCCCTCAATATTATCCATTTTTGTCAAATTTTAGGTTGAGAACATTAATTTTTGTCATTTTCATTCACATGCAAATCATATCTTTGGTTAAAATTAGAGGTCTTCCCGAGCTCATAGTTGAGGTGGAAGTAATTAAAAAAAAAAATTCATTTTTTTGGCAATTTAGGGTGATTTTTTTATTTTAACAGTCAACATCCACATCAGTTACGAACTCAAAAATTTCTATTTTTAACTAGCACGTTACTTGCGCATTACCTAAAACAATATTTTTTTTTTGTTTTTCAATTAAAATAAAATTAAAATTGAACAATCGAGATAATTATAAAATTAAAATTGAATATTTTTTTAAAAAAAGGAAAGCGTATTACAGCAAAGTTATCAGACCAAAAACATTGAATTTCTCGATAATTTAATAATACTTGTGCATAAGCATTGTCTATTTATAAATGGCATACGATGATGACAAATATGCAAATGAACTACAACTTACAACCTTCATTTCCTAAATAAAATTAGCAGTACAAATTCTGTAAACGAAAAAAGAAAATAGAAGATACCACATCCCAATTAAGAAAAAGAAAAAACTCAAAATAAAAAACAAGTATAAATAAATTGACAAAATCTTATGTAAAAACTTTTACATGTGAAAATTCATAAAATTTTCCTTATTAAAAAAATACAAGATACACGTTGTTACTGGGGTTCGAACCCAGTCTCCCCGCATAAGGAAAAAAGAGCTCTGCCAATTCGACAATTGCAACAGCAGACTTAAAAGTTTGAACCCAGTTTCATTTAATGATCGCCGTCTAATTTGAAAAAAAAATAAAAAAATGACACGCTGATGTTTAACCGAATCTCATGAATGATGTGGAGAAATTATTACCACTAAACTACAACAACCTACTGTTTTAGTATTGAATTTTTTTAAATAATACATTATATATAATTAACTATTTTAATTAGGTATGTAAATTTTTAATTATTTTAGTATAATATATCTTTAAAAATAAATTGGATGTCATCTACATGGGTCGAGCCTGGATTTCAAAGGTGACCAGGAGAAATTTTTACAATTACACTACAATAACATGCTATTCTAAGATTGAGACTTTTTAACTAATTAATCATATTTAACCATTTTAATTAGGTATGTATATTTAATTATTTGTAGATTACATTTACAATTGATTGATAAATGAAAAACATAGCTAATTCTAGTTATTTAATTGATTCAAATATGTAAAAAAATATATTTTTTATTAGTACTTTTATTTACAAATTGTATGTATAAGACCTTCAAATTCATTTTTTTAATTGTAATAATATTATGTATTGTCTGTAATATTGTTCAGTTTTGATTAGATACCCTTCATAACTTATTTAAAAATTTCTTATTTTTTTTGCTTGTAAAATTATTATGATTTTGCATGTAACTTATGATTTGCTTATAACACCTGCTTTATTTTTTTCTTATTCGAAGTCAAAGTAGATGATGTTAGGTTGTTGATTATGAATTTTAATATTGTTCTAGTTATTCATTTAATATACTTCATGATTTAATTTTTTTTTATGTTTTGGATGTAATACTTTTATATTTTTGTATATAATATTGTTATGTTTTGCATGTAATATAATTTTAATTTTGCATGTACCCTTCATAATTAAAGAATGTATAGACATTAATGTAATAGTAGAGTATTATTTAAGTAGATAAATTAGTAAAAAATACTATTTAATAATTATTTGATGTGTGATGCAATGAAATTATTATGATTTTGCAGGTATAACTTATGATTTGCTTGTAATACTGTTTCATTTTCTGATTCGAAGTCAAAGTAGATAGGTTGTTGATTATGAATTTTAATATTGTTCTAGTTATTCATTTAATATACACCATGATTGAATTTTTTTTTTTTTTTATGTTTTGAATGTAATACTTTTATATTTTTGTATGTAATATTGTTATGTTTTGTATGTACCCTTACATCAGCAAGAATCCAACCTGCACCATTTGTTCAACATGAGCAATTGCCCACCATTAGACTACAAGAGCATATAATATTCACATTCATCAATTAAAATTTAATTTTATTAATCGAGACAAAAAAAAAAATTGTGCTTTTTTTTCAAAATCACGCTCTTCGGTCAAAAGGCAACGTGCTCTCCCATTAGGCTAGAAACACTTATGATACCAAGCTCATCTGTTTTCCCTTCTTACTACATTTAAAAAACCATAAAATAGAAATTTTGACATATGAAAATTTTCACATAAGACATACTCAAATAAATTAAAGCAAACAGAAAATTTACAAAAATACTCTATATTGATATTTCAAATTCTTTTGTATCCTCATTTAATAAAAAGATATATTTTTTATTCTTTTATAATATATACACCTTTATTAAAAAGAGTGCGCATAAGAGTCGCGTTAATAGCCATGGACGCCATCTAATGAAAAGAATATATATTTTATTTAGTAATAATAAATATATTATAAAAGAGCATAACATTTTTTTATATTAAAATAAATAAATTATCTATATAGGACAAATAAAGAGTCTGTATCCAAAACCAAAACTTGATTAAAAAGAAGTAAAAAACTTTCAAAGGCTTAAGCGAATCACATGTGCGACTGCTTTCTAACATGAAACTTGACTTATGTGGAAAGAAGAAGAAGAGACTGGTCTCTACTTAAATGCAGCCTTAAAATTCAGCCCACCCTAAAACGCTGAGGTATACAAACATCTCCTTCAAGTTTGAACAAATTTCGTTGAAAAACAGTCAATACTGATGTGTTATGTGGCCTCAAAATTTAGTCCACCTTATTTTAGTCAGACTCAAATGCTGACGTCGAGGCAGTTCCTCGTCTAACTCAAGTCCAAAAATTTCATCAATTTTTAAGGGCCCAAAATTCTATCTATATATATATACACTTCTACCATCAATAGAAAGTGTGCTCAGAGTGTTTTATCATATTGTACAAAAATATAGATTAAGTCCATTTATGAATAACATAATTGATTATTAGAAAGATAACGATAACTTTCCATTGTGTGATCAGTCCAGATGAGTAAGAAAATGATAACACATTATAAGGATAAGATAGGGATTCAATAATGACTTTATGCACTAACTCTTTATTATTATAATTGTTCTGTATCTCTTCCACCCAAGCTTGTTCGAGTAATATAATTGTGGCACATTCACTTTTCATTCATTCTCTTTTTGAAATAGCATCACCTGCCGATTTTTTTTTTTTCAATTTATGTCCTCAATTCTATAATTTAACCCTCAGAGTTCGGTTAAATATTTGTGTTGAAGAGGAGTATAGATCTCCTGTTCAAAAAAATATTTAAACTTTGTTGATTAGTTCTTATAGTGAAAGGAGCATGAACCAAACAACTTGTCTATTTCTCAACTATAAGAATAATAGCTAGAAATTCTTTCTCATATATGGAGAGCCCTAAATTTTTGGGTTTCAATGTCTTACTTATTAGAGCTAGAGGGTGATTGTCCTACATTCAGGGACGGACCCAGAAATTTCACCGAGGGGGGCACAATTTATAAAATAGTGTAGCTAAATGCACTTTCGAATTTTTATATATTTTCGAGAATTATTTGGACTAAATATCTTTATATTAACGGAGTCGAATACATTTATATGTATATTTTAAATGTGAAGTATACATATTTCTTTCTCTATTTCGCTACCCCTTTCTCACTTAAAGATCAATATTTCATTTATAGAGCGTTGATTTTTATAAGTATTAGTAATAGTGGTGTACGGTGAACATGATGCACATAATTCTTTGTTTAAAGAAAAATAAACACTTTCGTATGAGATGCGTTTAATACATGAGACAGGGTACAACCTAACACAAATAACACATATCCTACCAAAATATTAAAGTGTTAATACACAATTTATGTTCTGTCTTACTATGAGACCACCTCATACAAAGTGGGGCCAGGGGGGTCCAGTGACCCCCTTGGCCCCAACGTGTGTCTGTCCTTGCCTACATTGAACTGTCCTGGACTCTCCATAGCTTGCATCAATTTCCACCATAATTTTCTTTAGTGAAATAAGGTTATTACATAATAGGTGAAGCTATCAATAATTCTTTCATTTTTTGAAAAACTTCATTTGCTATCTTACTCCATATAAACTTCCCTTTCTTGGTTAACTGAGTTAAAGAGTTAGCTATGATTCTATAGTGCCTTATAAACTTTCTATAGTGTCCACTTAACCTATGAAAATCCCTACGGCTCCATTTGGATAGGGAGGATTTGAAATGAGTCGACTTGAAAATTAATAAATGTGAAAATGCATATATTTTAAATCATGAATTGTTAAGAGATGAGAGAGAATGGAAGAGAGTGGAGGGGTGAGAGAGCGGTAAGGGGTAAAGAAGAGGGGATTTCAAATGATATGGTTTTGATGAGAATTTGAAATCCCTCCATTTTAAACTAGACTCAAATCTAAGTATTTGTAAATTCATTTAACTCAAGTAGAGAGAGTGGTGATTTGTCTGTGAAATCCACGAATTTCAAATCCACCCATCCAAACGGAGCTTAAAAGTTTATACATACTTGGGTGTAGATTATTCCTTCATCACTTTCAGTTTCCCAGTATACCCTTTGTCTAAAATTATATATCCAAGACACTCCACATGATTTTGAACAAAAACACACTTTGAAGCTTTAGCCATTAGCTGATTATCCAACAATAATTGAAATACTTTCTTCAAGTGCTCCTTATGTTGGTTCATATTCATACTGTATATGAGAATATCATAAAAAATACAAACACATAGTTTCTCAAGTAGAGTGAGATGGTTCATGATACCTTGAGAAGTTGTTGGAGCATTGGTTAAGCCAAAAGACATTACATACAACTCATAGAGTCCAAATACTGTAACAACTGCAGCTTTGTGGATATCAGGAGGATACACTCTGATCTGGTGATATCCTGCCCTGAAATGAATCTTGAAAAATAGTTATGTTTACCCTCTGTTGAGTGCATATCGCGAGAAGTGGGCCCAAGCCCACCAACCAATGCTTACAATCATCTAAGGAAAAACTTGAGGACTAAAAATATAACACCGCGCATCCACGACCTCGGAGGGGGATTATGCGAGGTCCCCAATTTAACCTGGATCTTGAGCCCTGACTCTGAAGGCGACTCCGATACATCGTCATCACACTATTATTATAATTAAAAAATAAAAATAGATTAAATATGCATAATTTTAAAAGTAAAACAAATCATTGTATAGAATATTAAAATGAACTTACGCTTCCATATATGAAACGAGATCAGGGCGATTTGAATAAACTCCATCATGAGCTGGGTCAATATAATACACAATGGTTCCTATATTATATTGAGAGTATTAAAATTAACTGCAAATTTAGCATATATATGTGCAAATATTATAAACATGAATACAAATTTTATATTTGAAATGTTTATCACTCACCCCACATTTGTTGGCCAAAAAATGAGATGATCGCTCCCAGTTAGATTCAGCATGTGATTAACGAACCCATCCATGGTCTGTACCCTATCACCCATTATGCAAGACACTTGGGGGGAGACGAAGGAGTACATTCCACTTGCTCGGTTATCTCTGGAGAGATATAGCTCACCCAAATATCTTTAACCAACATATATACGCTAATTAATATTTAAAAAGAAAATTAAACTATACAGAAAGTGAATATTAAAAATTAGTAAACACATACCTGAGGTAAAGGGCTATGGTGGTTGCACTCAATCACTCGTCATTCAAGACTTCGCGCACATGTTCCTCACTGATGAATTCTTGGAAAGTATTCTGATGAAAGTGAGCAAGCATGGGAACCGGCAATTTATATCGAAAGCATTAGACGATACCATCCGATGCACCCTGATCAGAAATGATCATCGTGATCTAAGTCTCCGGTCATGGGATAACCAAGTCTTAAAGACATGTGGAAGTCCCTCGATTTAGCCTCATGTGGGGTTAAGCAGATTCTACAATTAATTTGCAATATTATTTAGAACCACAAATAAGATAATGAACTTTAATAACAAATATTTTACCCTCATGGTGCTAGAGACCAAGTTGCTCGCCATTCGATGAAGTGCCGACCATTGTTCCGACAGGCGACTTCATCGATTGGTTTTTGGCACACCATTGAATCCTCCTCTCCGATTACGGGTACATCGAAAGTGTGACCCTCACGAAATCGTGAGTGATGGGATGACCATGAATCATTCCATGGAGTGTCTTAACGAGCACTGTGGCCACCAACCGGCCGGGATCCTCCGGATATGAGTAGCAAAAGGTCGCTGGGTCGTTCGAATAAGATATTTAGTTAGAAAATTTTAATACACTAGTCTTTAATTAAAAAAATGTGAGACATGCATATCGATACACGGAGACGCGTTTTGAAGTGCCTCAATAAAGTCGTCCCTAGGGTTAAAAAAACATAGCATTAGCGACACTATGTTCACAACTTGCTCCACTCGGCGACATTATCGTGGCTCGATCTTTTCTCGAACCTCAAAGCGTTCCACATCTTTAGCCAACTTGGCAACCTGTTTCGTTAGTATACCCACCATATTCATGGCTTGAAGACCAGGTGCCATTGCTAAAGATGTCTTCATCACGCCATATCCGACACTCAGAAAGCGGCGGGATGCTCCTGGCGACCCATAGCCCGTCCAAACAGATCATCGGGGCCGATCATGCGAATGTCATCGAGGCGTCATGGTCTCGAGATAGACGCTCTGAATCGAAAAAAAAAAGATTATTATTTAATTATTTGTTTATAAATAATAGTTTGTAATTGAAAGATAAATTAATGGATAGATTACCACTTCTTCGATGATGCGTTGTGCACTGGGATCGTGAATATTCCCATCTCGACCCTTTCTGGTAGTCTGAAATAAGTCGAAATCGGCAAACAATAGGCTCACTCTCTCCATTTTTTCTTCTTTCCTCTTTCTATGATAAAGATGAACGTGTCCCTTTATTAGATATATTAAAAAGTGAATATATAAAAAAAAATTAAAAGTTAGGATTTTGATCTCACCATATTTTCTCTTATTAGCATAACCTTTGTTCGATCCACGATATCGCGCCTCCATCGACTTGGCTTGATCGCGATTTTTATTACTTGATTCTACAAAGATAATAGAAATATGATAAACATTTGAAAAAACTTAGGGCATTAGAAATTGAGGAAATGACATTGATCAATTTTACCTGGAAATCATCCTCCATAGCTTTGCTCACAAACTCCTCCCAAATGGAGCCACCATAGGGCTACTCGACACGCAGAGGCGGACTAGCCGAGTAAAGACCGGTTTAGGATCTCGTGTGTTACTTCTCAACCAAGTCCCGGAAATTCTTGGCCATTACTCCACTGCGATAATATTTGCTTTTTTCTTTGTGAGGTCAAGACCTCAAGGTAGTCTATCTGCATATAACATAAACAATTTAGTAAATTTAAGGGGTCATACTACAACTTTTAATAAATATATAATTAACATACCGTAAGCTCGTCCCCATAATCTTTCCTTCAAAGGAGTCGGTTTGAAACTACGCCAATTCCTGGTCAAGCCGCGATAGGATCACGCTCCCGATTGCGGCTCCAATGTAGAAGGACAACGACTCACTCTCTTTTCCTATTGCTGTCCAAACTCATTGAACGATAAATCGCAATAACATAGTATTTAATTAGGTTCAACAATCAAACAATATATTTATCGATTTCAAACCTGCTTCAATTGTAATAAAATTACCAAGTGTTTTTCCCTTGCTACTGAGCTCTCTTAATAGATGACATTGTGACTATATACCCGAAAGCGCTTCTTCTCCCGGGAGTCGCTAGTGGTGGTGGGAGCATCGGTGTCACACTCTCTCAAGTCATCATATGCACCATGATCATATCGCCATGATCTCCATCCAGAATCTCCATCATCTCCTGGATATGGCAAAAAAGAGACATGATCCCGTAGCGTAAGAAACAACATTTAATAAACAAAAACAAACAATATTCACAACCGGATGTTTCATGTATTAACAACATTTCTATGTGGCATAGCAGATTGGTCAACCGGATGTTTCATCTCTTCATGTACCGACATCGGACCAAAATATCGAACTCTGTTTCTACAAGGTACAATCATACATAGCGTGGCGGGGAGGAGGATGAATGGTGTGTGATTTTACAACACTAGGCGTTCTAGGAGAAAAGACCTTGTATAGAAACCATAACATGGTCCCGGATAAGAACCTAAATCTGCAGTGACATTACATGAATATCCCCAATTTGTTTCTACCAGGCACAATAATCATGCATCACATGGAAACGAAAAAAGAACCGTGAATTACTTCATAGCAGAAAGCATTCTAGGCCATAGACCTAAAGAACATTAACACTTTCCGATAAGAACTATCTATGCATGCATACATGATACATCTACTTATAAGTTACATCTGCATCATCATAGGTTGTGGGAGGTACACGTAGATGGTAAATTAAAATTTCAGTTGATAGCAGACTCTTATACTATGAACACATGTGTATTAGTTTGAATGACATTGTTTTAAAGTAGATCGACCAAGAAATTAATTCTTATACCATGAAAGACACAATTCAGAAATGATACCAATCCACTGTAAAAAACAACAAGAGCAACATAATATAAACCAACAAGAGCAACATAATATAAAGAAAATAACAACAAGAACAACATATATAATATAAACAAAACTAAGATTGAAGCAAAATATATAATTTCAGCTAAAAATAACGGACAAATAAGAAAAAATGAACACATGAATACTGATATTACTAAGATTGAAGCAAAAATGAACACATGAATACATGAACACATAAAAATAACGGACAAATAAGAAAAAATGAACACATGAATACTGATAATACTAAGTGTTATGGAGGCACCACAAGGGCGGTGGGGAGGATGGCGACGATAGTGGGGCGGTAGGGGCTTGGAGGGCAGCGGCGGGGGTAGGAGAGGGAGGGAGGAGGGCGCGACGATTTGGGGGGAGAGGGAGAAGCCGATTTACAACGGCGGAAGCAGTCAATCTAAGACGACGCACGGCGATTTGGTTGAAGGAAACCGACGGCCATGCGATTTGGGGGAGAGGAAATTGTGGAGAGAAAGATATGAAAGAAATCGAGAGCTAGGTCTCGGTTCGATTGGTATATATATATATATAAAAAAACAAAACGGTTATTAACCGCTGTCCAAGTAGTTTATTTTAGACAATGTGATAAATCATAACAGTGATTCTTAGACAAATTTTGAAACCGCTGTCTAAGATTTTTTTGGACAGCGGTTTCAAAAACCGCTGTCTTTATTTTTTTTTTTTTTTAATAAAACCGCTCTCCTGTTCAAAGTTTGGAGAGCTATTTTAAAAGGGTTGTCCAAGTGCAAAATGTGCAAGCTCAAATTTGTAGTAGTGAATATTGTTCAGTTTTGATTAGATACCCTTCATAACTTATTTAAAAATTTCTTATTTTTTTTTGCTTGTAAAATTATTATGATTTTGCATGTAACTTATGATTTGCTTATAACACAGTTTCAGTTTCTTATTCGAAGTCAAAGTAGATGATGTTAGGTTGTTGATTATGAATTTTAATATTGTTCTAGTTATTCATTTAATATACTTCATGATTTAATTTTTTTTTATGTTTTGAATGTAATACTTTTATATTTTTGTATATAATATTGTTATGTTTTGCATGTAATATAATTTAAATTTTGCATGTACCCTTCATAATTAAAGAATGTATAGACATTAATGTAATAGTAGAGTATTATTTAAGTAGATAAATTAGTAAAAAATACTATTTAATAATTATTTGATGTGTGATGCAATGAAATTATTATGATTTTGCAGGTATAACTTATGATTTGCTTGTAATACTGTTTCATTTTCTTATTCGAAGTCAAAGTAGATAGGTTGTTGATTATGAATTTTAATAATGTTCTAGTTATTCATTTAATATACATCATGATTGAATTTTTATTTTTTTTATGTTTTGAATGTAATACTTTTATATTTTTGTATGTAATATTGTTATGTTTTGTATGTACCCTTTACATCGTAAAGAATCCAACCCCGCACCATTTGTTCAACATGAGCAATTGCCCACCATTAGACTACAAGAGCATATAATATTCACATTCATCAATTAAAATTTAATTTTATTAATCGAGACAAAAAAAAAAAAAAAAAAAATCGCGAGCTTTTTTCAAAATCACGTCTTCAGGTCAAAAGGCAACGTGCTCTCCCATTAGGCTAGAAACACTTATGATACCAAGCTCATCAGTTTCCCTTCTTACTCGCTGTTAAAAACCATAAAATAGAAATTTTGACATATGAAAATTTTCACATAAGACATACTCAAATAAATTAAAGCAAACAGAAAATTTACAAAAATACTCTATATTGATATTTCAAATTCTTTTGTATCCTCATTTAATAAAAAGATATATTTTTTATTCTTTTATAATATATACACCTTTATTAAAAAGAGTGCGCATAAGAGTCGCGTTAATAGCCATGGACGCCATCTAATGAAAAGAATATATATTTTATTTAGTAATAATAAATATATTATAAAAGAGCATAACATTTTTTTATATTAAAATAAATAAATTATCTATATAGGACAAATAAAGAGTCTGTATCCAAAACCAAAACTTGATTAAAAAGAAGTAAAAAACTTTCAAAGGCTTAAGCGAATCACATGTGCGACTGCTTTCTAACATGAAACTTGACTTATGTGGAAAGAAGAAGAAGAGACTGGTCTCTACTTAAATGCAGCCTTAAAATTCAGCCCACCCTAAAACGCTGAGGTATACAAACATCTCCTTCAAGTTTGAACAAATTTCGTTGAAAAACAGTCAATACTGATGTGTTATGTGGCCTCAAAATTTAGTCCACCTTATTTTAGTCAGACTCAAATGCTGACGTCGAGGCAGTTCCTCGTCTAACTCAAGTCCAAAAATTTCATCAATTTTTAAGGGCCCAAAATTCTATCTATATATATATACACTTCTACCATCAATAGAAAGTGTGCTCAGAGTGTTTTATCATATTGTACAAAAATATAGATTAAGTCCATTTATGAATAACATAATTGATTATTAGTAAAGTATAATGATAACTTTCCATTGTGTGATCAGTCCAGATGAGTAAGAAAATGATAACACATTATAAGGATAAGATAGGGATTCAATAATGACTTTATGCACTAACTCTTTATTATTATAATTGTTCTGTATCTCTTCCACCCAAGCTTGTTCGAGTAATATAATTGTGGCACATTCACTTTTCATTCATTCTCTTTTTTGAAATAGCATCACACCGCGCATTTTTTTATTTTCAATTTATGTCCTCAATTCTATAATTTAACCCCAGAAGTTCGATTAAATATTTGTGTTGAAGAGGAGTATAGATCTCCTGCTCAAAAAAATATTTAAACTTTGTTGATTAGTTCTTATAGTGAAAGGAGCATGAACCAAACAACTTGTCTATTTCTCAACTATAAGAATAATAGCTAGAAATTCTTTCTCATATATGGAGAGCCCTAAATTTTTGGGTTTCAATGTCTTACTTATTAGAGCTAGAGGGTGATTGTCCTACATTCGAGGGATCTTGGACCGGAAATTTCACCCAAAGGGGGGCACAATTTATAAAATAGTGTAGCTAAATGCACTTTCTAATTTTTATATATTTTAGAATTATTTGGACTAAATATCTTTATATTAATCTAGTTTAATACATTTATATGTATATTTTAAATGTGAAGTATACATATTTCTTTCTCTATTTCGCTACCCCTTTCTCACTTAAAGATCAATATTTCATTTATAGAGCGTTGATTTTTATAAGTATTAGTAATAGTGGTGTACGGTGAACATGATGCACATAATTCTTTGTTTAAAGAAAATAAACACTCGTATGAGATTAATTTTATACATGAGACAGATGGTACAACCTAACACAAATAACACATATCCTACCAAAATATTAAAGTGTTAATACACAATTTATGTTTCGTCTTCTTACTATGAGACCACCTCAATGTGAAGCTGGGGGGGTCCAAAGACCCCCTTGGCCCCCAACGCAGTCTCTGTCCTTGCCTACATTGAACTGTCCTGGACTCTCCATAGCTTGCATCAATTTCCACCATAATTTTCTTTAGTGAAATAAGGTTATTACATAATAGGTGAAGCTATCAATAATTCTTTCATTTTTTGAAAAACTTCATTTGCTATCTTACTCCATATAAACTTCCCTTTCTTGGTTAACTGAGTTAAAGAGTTAGCTATGATTCTATAGTGCCTTATAAACTTTCTATAGTGTCCACTTAACCTATGAAAATCCCTACGGCTCCATTTGGATAGGGAGGATTTGAAATGAGTCGACTTGAAAAATTAATAAATGTGAAAATGCATATATTTTAAATCATGAATTGTTAAGAGATGAGAGAGAATGGAAGAGAGTGGGGGGGAGAGAGCGGTGGGGGTAAGAAGAGGGGATTTCAAATGATATGGTTTTGATGAGAATTTGAAATCCCTCCATTTTAAAACTAGACTCAAATCTAAGTATTTGTAAATTCATTTAACTCAAGTAGAGAGAGGTGATTTGTCCATGAAATCCACGAATTTCAAATCCACCCATCCAAACGGAGCTTAAAAAATTTATACATACTTGGGTGTAGATTATTCCTTCATCACTTTCAGTTTCCCAAAGATACCCTTTTGTCTAAAATTATATATCCAAGACACTCCACATGATTTTGAACAAAAACACACTTTGAAGCTTTAGCCATTAGGCGATTATCCAACAATAATTGAAATACTTTCTTCAAGTGCTCCTTATGTTGGTTCATATTCATCTCAGATATATGAGAATATCATAAAAAATACAAACACATAGTTTCTCAAGTAGAGTGAGATGGTTCATGATACCTTGAGAAGTTGTTGGAGCATTGGTTAAGCCAAAAGACATTACATACAACTCATAGAGTCCAAATATTAGAATAACCGCAGCTTTAATGGATATCGATAAAGGATACACTCGATCTGGTGATATCCCGCTTACAAATGAATCTTGAAAAATAGTTATGTTTTACCCTCCGTTGAGTGCATATTCATTATCCTAAGTGGGCCCAAGCCCACCAACCAATGCTTACAATCATCTAAGGAAAAACTTGAAGACTAAAAATATAACACCGCGCATCCACGACCTCGGAGGGGGATTATGCGAGGTCCCCAATTTAACCTGGATCTTGAGCCCTGACTCTGAAGGCGACTCCGATACATCGTCATCACACTATTATTATAATTAAAAAATAAAAATAGATTAAATATGCATAATTTTAAAAGTAAAACAAATCATTGTATAGAATATTAAAATGAACTTACGCTTCCATATATGAAACGAGATCAGGGCGATTTGAATAAACTCCATCATGAGCTGGGTCAATATAATACACAATGGTTCCTATATTATATTGAGAGTATTAAAATTAACTGCAAATTTAGCATATATATGTGCAAATATTATAAACATGAATACAAATTTTATATTTGAAATGTTTATCACTCACCCCACATTTGTTGGCCAAAAAATGAGATGATCGCTCCCAGTTAGATTCAAAGATGTGATTAACTAACCCATCCATGGTCATGCCTTATCACCCATTATGCAAGACACTTGGGGGGAGACGAAGGAGTACATTCCACTTGCTCGGTTATCTCTGGAGAGATATAGCTCACCCAAATATCTTTAACCAACATATATACGCTAATTAATATTTAAAAAGAAAATTAAACTATACAGAAAGTGAATATTAAAAATTAGTAAACACATACCTGAGGTAAAGGGCTATGGTGGTTGCACTCAATCACTCGTCATTCAAGACTTCGCGCACATGTTCCTCACTGATGAATTCTTGGAAAGTATTCTGATGAAAGTGAGCAAGCATGGGAACTGTGACGATATCGAAAGCATTAGACGATACCATCCGATGCACCCTAGATCAGAAATGATCATCGTGATCTAAGTCTCCAAATATGGGATAACCAAGTCTTAAAGACAAATGAAGTCCCTCGATTTAGCCTCATGTGGGGTCGGCAGATTCTACAATTAATTTGCAATATTATTTAGAACCACAAATAAGATAATGAACTTTAATAACAAATATTTTACCCTCATGGTGCTAGAGACCAAGTTGCTCGGCCATTCGATGAAGTGCCCGACCGCTGTTCCGACTGTGACGGCTTCATCGATTGGTTTTGGCACCGCTGAATCCTCCTCTCCGATTACGGGTACATCGAGTGTGACCCTCACGAAATCGGGGAGTGATGGGATGACCATGAATCATTCCATGGGAGTCAGGCAACGAGCCTCGGTGGCCTGTAACCGGTCGGGATCCTCCGATCTGGAGTAGCAAAAGGTCGCTGGTCGCTCGAATAAGATATTTAGTTAGAAAATTTTAATACACTAGTCTTTAATTAAAACAAATGTGAGACATGCATATCTGATACACTGAGACGTTTTTGAAGTGCCTCAATAAAGTCGTCCCTAGGGTTAGCTGAAAACATAGCATTAGCGACACTATGTTCACAGCTTGCTCCACTCGACGACATTCCGTGGCTCGATCTTTTCTCAGACCTCAAACGTTCCACATCTTTAGCCAACTTGGCAACCTGTTCCGTTAGTATACCCACCATATTCATGGCTTGAAGACCAGGTGCCATTGCTAAAGATGTCTTCGTCACGCCATATCCGACACTCCGTAAGCGGCCAGGATGCTCCTGGCGACCCATAGCCCGTCCAAACAGATCATCAGGGCCGATCATGCGAATGTCATCGGGCGTCATGGTCTGAGATAGACGCTCCTGAATCAGAAAAAAAAAAGATTATTATTTAATTATTTGTTTATAAATAATAGTTTGTAATTGAAAGATAAATTAATGGATAGATTACCACTTCTTCGATGATGCGTTGTGCACTGGGATCGTGAATATTCCCATCTCGACCCTTTCTGGTAGTCTGAAATAAGTCGAAACGGGTAACAATAGGCTCACTCTCTCCATTTTTCTTCTTTCCTCTTTCTATGATAGTGATGAACGTGTCCCTTTATTAGATATATTAAAAGTGAATATATAAAAAAAATTAAAAGTTAGGATTTTGATCTCACCATATTTTCTCTTATTCGTGCATAACCTTTGTTCGATCCACGATATCGCGCCTCCATCGACTTGGCTTGATCGCGATTTTTATTACTTCGATTCTACAGTATAATAGAAATATGATAAACACTGAAAAACTTAGGGCATTAGAAATTGAGGAAATGACATTGATCAATTTTACCTGGAAATCATCCTCCATAGCTTTGCTCACAAACTCCTCCCAAAGATGGAGCCACCATAGGGCTACTCGACACACTCTCAGGAGGCGGACTAGCCGAGTAAAGACCAGTTTCCGGATCTCGTGTGTTACTTCTCAACCAAGTCCGGAAATTCTTGGCCATTACTCCAGCTTGCGATAATATTTGCTTCTTCTTTGTGAGGTCAAGACCTCTGAAGGTAGTCTATACGCATATAACATAACAATTTAGTAAATTTAAGGGTCATACTACAACTTTTAATAAATATATAATTAACATACCGTAAGCTCGTCCCCATAATCTTTCCTTCAAAGGAGTTTGAAATTACGCCATCCTTCCTTCGGCAAAGACGATAGGGATCACGCCCCCCGATTTGCAGCTCCAATGTAGAAGGACAACGACTCACTCTCTTTTCCTATTGCCTCATCAAAACTCATTGAACGATAATCGCAATAACATAGTATTTAATTAGGTTCAACAATCAAACAATATATTTATCGATTTCAAACTGCTCAATTGTAATAAAATTACCCAAGTGTTTTCCCACATACTGAGCTCTCTTAATAGATGACATTGTGACTATATTCTCGAAAAGCGCTTCTCCCGGTCGCTAGTGGTGGTGGGAGCATCGTTACACTCTCTCAAGTCATCATATGCACCATGATCATATGCGCCATGATCTCCATCGTATCTCCATCATCTCCGGATATGGCAAAAGAGACATGATCCTGTAAAGCAGAAGAAACAACATTTAATAAACAAAAAACAAACAATATTCACAACCGGATGTTTCATGTATTAACAACATTTCTATGTGGCATAGCCAGATTGGTCAACCGGATGTTTCATCTCTTACAGCAAATTACTGGACCAAAATATCGAACTCTGTTTCTACAAGGTACAATCATACATAGCGTGGCAGGGAGGACAGAATGGTGTGTGATTTTACAACACTAGGCGTTCTAGGAGAAAGACCTTGTATAGAAACCATAACATGGTCCGGATAAGAACCTAAATCTCACGCATACATTACATGAATATCCCCACTGTTTCTACCAGGCACAATAATCATGCATCACATGGAAACGAAAAAAGAACCGTGAATTACTTCATAGCAGAAAGCATTCTAGGCCATAGACCTAAAGAACATTAACACTTTCCGATAAGAACTATCTATGCATGCATACATGATACATCTACTTATAAGTTACATCTGCATCATCATAGGCTGTGGGAGGTACACGAGATGGTAAATTAAAATTTCATTGATAGCAGACTCTTATACTATGAACACATGTGTATTAGGCTTGAATGACATTGTCTTCTGAAGTAGATCGACCAGTAAATTAATTCTTATACCATGAAAGACACAATTCAGAAATGATACCAATCCACTGTAAAAAACAACAAGAGCAACATAATATAAAACCAACAAGAGCAACATAATATAAAAGAAAATAACAACAAGAACAACATATATAATATAAACAAAACTAAGATTGAAGCAAAATATATAATTTCAAATAAAAATAACGGACAAATAAGAAAAAAATGAACACATGAATACCGATATTACTAAGATTGAAGCAAAAATGAACACATGAATACATGAACACATAAAAATAATCGGACAAATAAGAAAAAATGAACACATGAATCTTGATAATACTAAGTGTTATGGAGGCACCAAGGGCGGGGAGGATAAGGATGGCGACGATGGCGGTGGGGGGGCGGAGAGGGCAGGGCGTGTAGGAGAGGGAGGGAGAGGAGGGCGCGACGATTTGGGGGGAGGAGAGAAGCCGACAACGGCGGCTAAAGGTCAGTCAACGCGGCGACAACGATTTGGTTGAAGGGAACCGGACTACGGCGATTTGGGGGGAGAGGAAATTGTGGAGAGAAAGATATGAAAGAAATCTGAGAGCTAGGTCTCGGTTACGATTGGTATATATCAGATATATAAAAAAAAAAAAACAAGTATTAATTAACTGTCAAAGTATTTTTTAGACAGCGGTTGATAACCGGCAACAAACGATCTTAGACAGCGGTTTGAAACCGCTGTCAAATTGGACAATGGTTTCAAACCGCTGTCTTTATTTTTTTTTTTTTTTAATAAAACCGCTCTCTAAGCTGTTACTTGGAGAGCTATTTGTAAAAAGGGTTGTCCAAGTGCAGCTGTGCAAGCTCAAATTTGTAGTAGTGAATATTGTTCAGTTTTGATTAGATACCCTTCATAACTTATTTAAAAATTTCTTATTTTTTTTTGCTTGTAAAATTATTATGATTTTGCATGAAACTTATGATTTGCTTATAACACAGTTTCAGTTTCTTATTCGAAGTCAAAGTAGATGATGTTAGGTTGTTGATTATGAATTTTAATATTGTTCTAGTTATTCATTTAATATACTTCATGATTTAATTTTTTTTTATGTTTTGAATGTAATACTTTTATATTTTTGTATATAATATTGTTATGTTTTGCATGTAATATAATTTTAATTTTGCATGTACCCTTCATAATTAAAGAATGTATAGACATTAATGTAATAGTAGAGTATTATTTAAGTAGATAAATTAGTAAAAAATACTATTTAATAATTATTTGATGTGTGATGCAATGAAATTATTATGATTTTGCAGGTATAACTTATGATTTGCTTGTAATACTGTTTCATTTTCTTATTCGAAGTCAAAGTAGATAGGTTGTTGATTATGAATTTTAATAATGTTCTAGTTATTCATTTAATATACATCATGATTGAATTTTTATTTTTTTTATGTTTTGAATGTAATACTTTTATATTTTTGTATGTAATATTGTTATGTTTTGTATGTACCCTTACATCAGCAAGAATCCAACCTGCACCATTTGTTCAACATGAGCAATTGCCCACCATTAGACTACAAGAGCATATAATATTCACATTCATCAATTAAAATTTAATTTTATTAATCGAGACAAAAAAAAAAAAAAAAAATCTGCAGCTTTTTTCAAAATCACGCCTTTCAGTCAAAAGGCAACGTGCTCTCCCATTAGGCTAGAAACACTTATGATACCAAGCTCATCGGTTTCCCCTTCTTACTTTCATTTAAAAAACCATAAAATAGAAATTTTGACATATGAAAATTTTCACATAAGACATATCTTTCAAATAAATTAAAGCAAAATGTAAAATTTACAAAAATACTCTATATTGATATTTCAAATTCTTTTGTATCCTCATTTAATAAAAAGATATATTTTTTATTCTTTTTATAATATATACACCTTTATTAAAAAGAGTGCGCATAAGAGTCGCGTTAATAGCCATGGACGCCATCTAATGAAAAAGAATATATATTTTATTTAGTAATAATAAATATATTATAAAAGAGCATAACATTTTTTTTTTATATTAAAATAAATAAATTATCTATATAGGACAAATAAAGAGTCTGTATCCAAAACCAAAACTTGATTAAAAAGAAGTAAAAAACTTTCAAAGGCTTAAGCGAATCACATGTGCGACTGCTTTCTAACATGAAACTTGACTTATGTGGAAAGAAGAAGAAGAGACTGGTCTCTACTTAAATGCAGCCTTAAAATTCAGCCCACCCTAAAACGCTGAGGTATACAAACATCTCCTTCAAGTTTGAACAAATTTCGTTGAAAAACAGTCAATACTGATGTGTTATGTGGCCTCAAAATTTAGTCCACCTTATTTTAGTCAGACTCAAATGCTGACGTCGAGGCAGTTCCTCGTCTAACTCAAGTCCAAAAATTTCATCAATTTTTAAGGGCCCAAAATTCTATCTATATATATATACACTTCTACCATCAATAGAAAGTGTGCTCAGAGTGTTTTATCATATTGATCTCCTGTTCAAAAAAATATTTAAACTTTGTTGATTAGTTCTTATAGTGAAAGGAGCATGAACCAAACAACTTGTCTATTTCTCAACTATAAGAATAATAGCTAGAAATTCTTTCTCATATATGGAGAGCCCTAAATTTTTGGGTTTCAATGTCTTACTTATTAGAGCTAGAGGGTGATTGTCCTACATTCAGGGACGGACCCAGAAATTTCACCGAGGGGGGCACAATTTATAAAATAGTGTAGCTAAATGCACTTTCGAATTTTTATATATTTTCGAGAATTATTTGGACTAAATATCTTTATATTAACTAGTTTAATACATTTATATGTATATTTTAAATGTGAAGTATACATATTTCTTTCTCTATTTCGCTACCCCTTTCTCACTTAAAGATCAATATTTCATTTATAGAGCGTTGATTTTTATAAGTATTAGTAATAGTGGTGTACGGTGAACATGATGCACATAATTCTTTGTTTAAAGAAAATAAACACTCGTATGAGACAGTTTAATACATGAGACAGTACAACCTAACACAAATAACACATATCCTACCAAAATATTAAAGTGTTAATACACAATTTATGTTATGTCTTACTATGAGACCACCTCATACAAAGTGGGGCCAGGGGGGTCCAGTGACCCCCTTGGCCCCAACGTGTGTCTGTCCTTGCCTACATTGAACTGTCCTGGACTCTCCATAGCTTGCATCAATTTCCACCATAATTTTCTTTAGTGAAATAAGGTTATTACATAATAGGTGAAGCTATCAATAATTCTTTCATTTTTTGAAAAACTTCATTTGCTATCTTACTCCATATAAACTTCCCTTTCTTGGTTAACTGAGTTAAAGAGTTAGCTATGATTCTATAGTGCCTTATAAACTTTCTATAGTGTCCACTTAACCTATGAAAATCCCTACGGCTCCATTTGGATAGGGAGGATTTGAAATGAGTCGACTTGAAAATTAATAAATGTGAAAATGCATATATTTTAAATCATGAATTGTTAAGAGATGAGAGAGAATGGAAGAGAGTGGAGGGGTGAGAGAGCGGTAAGGGGTAAAGAGGAAGGGATTTCAAATGATATGGTTTTGATGAGAATTTGAAATCCCTCCATTTTAAACTAGACTCAAATCTAAGTATTTTTAAAATCATTTAACTCAAGTAGAGAGAGTGGTGATTTGTCTGTGAAATCCACGGATTTCAAATCCACCCATCCAAACGGAGCTTAAAAGTTTATACATACTTGTGTGTAGATTATTCCTTCATCACTTTCATTTTCCCAGTATACCCTTTGTCTAAAATTATATATCCAAGACACTCCACATGATTTTGAACAAAAACACACTTTGAAGCTTTAGCCATTAGCTGATTATCCAACAATAATTGAAATACTTTCTTCAAGTGCTCCTTATGCTGGTTCATATTCATACTGTATATAAGGATATCATAAAAAATACAAACACATAGTTTCTCAAGTAGAGTGAGATGGTTCATGATACCTTGAGAAGTTGTTGGAGCATTGGTTAAGCCAAAAGACATTACATACAACTCATAGAGTCCAAATACTGTAACAACTGCAGCTTTGTGGATATCAGGAGGATACACTCTGATCTGGTGATATCCTGCCCTGAAATGAATCTTGAAAAATAGTTATGTTTACCCTCTGTTGAGTGCATATCGCGAGAAGTGGGCCCAAGCCCACCAGCCAATGCTTACAATCTTCTAAGGAAAATCTTGAAGACTATAAATATAACACCGCGCATCCACGACCTCGGAGGGGGATTATGCGAGGTCCCCAATGTCGAGGTCAACGACCTTGGGCACCTTCAATAATGCTCTGATATAACGTGTGTCAGATATCAGGTATAGAAAATCTTGCCTAAACTATGCTTAATCAAGAGGAAAATCGACGAAGGACAATCCGAATGACCCTTGTGAGTACTTAAAACAATTAATTCCCTAAAAATTCGGGAATTGCCCAGGTCGATGTGCCCGCGAAGTCACCGAGGTGGCCAAACCTCGGCCGACCTCCCGCGAGCTCCAGAAGCGGATCAAATAGAGATCTTGAGCATTTAATATTTTGTAGACTTTTAACGGTCATTGTACTTGTAGACCGGGAGAGTGAGCTCCACTCTCCCCAAACATTATAAATAGAGGTCATTTATGACCCAAGAAATGAGAGAATTTAATATCATACCAAAAATCTTGTCATTTTACTCTTCAAACCTAAGATGAACAAAAATTATAACTCCCAATCATTCTCAATAAATGCAATCAATAACCATTAGTTACGTGTTTGTGCTACTAGAATCATTAGCCACATCTTAAACTCTTTAATCCGACATTTTAGTGCACAACACCCTTTTATACATGTTTGGTTAAATATCAATCGTGCATAAATATTATGTTTTAGAATCCTTACTTCTCAGCAGGGCCGATCCTAAGAATTATAGAGTCTGATTCGAGTTTAAAATTTGACCTGTTTTAGTATAAAATTATAAATTACACGACATTAAATATTGTACAATACTAAAAAAAAAAAACACTTTTATGCAAGTTCAAAAGTAAGTCGTTTACATTTAACACTAATTATTATTGATCAACAAAATATAAGCACTATACATACATAGATAAACATGTCAAATTTAAATTGCAATTTTACATGTCACCATGTTGTTAATTAATAAATATTGTGATATAAAAACTTTAGTATATTTTTTATTTTCATTCATACGATTTGAAAAAAAAATATATCACCATATTATTAATTAATAAATATTGTGATATAAAAAATTCAGTATATTTTGGTTCAACCGATTATATTTTGTCTTTATAAAATTATCTATATATCTTGTATTTATAAGCATAAATATTTATGAACCCCTAAAAAGTCACGAAAAATTTTTGAGCCTAAGTCGATCGACTCACTTGCCTCAATGAGAGGCACGACCTTGCTTCTTAGTCCTAAATAAAAACACAAATTATAATTGAAACTGACCCTTCAACAAAATCAACGTACACATTATTAAAATTAAATCACATGATATTTCATCATTAACATCCATAAGCACAACTAAGTGTGCAATACATTAACATCTTACATAATTGATAACCCTCACAATGTCATCATCAAACTAGGTAATGAGACACTTTATTTTGACACACATAATATAAATTGCATAATTTCAAAGTGTCCTAATAATCGGTATGACACTCTTTTATTTTTTAAGAGTAAAACATGAAAGCTAGTAAGTTATTATGGTAGGGGATCAATGAGTAGCTCCTTGATGAAATTTTTCATTTCAGGGCCCACGTGTGTAAACCAATCACCCTTGCTGTAGATAACCTCCATCACTCGTGCGTAATTGAGAAGAAGGACAAGAAAAGAAGCAGGAATTGGAGTTGGCCTGAGAAATGCCTCATTTATGTCCTTCCATCCCGACTCTATTCTCTTGTTAAATTCATCGACTGCATCTTTTTCTGACGCTTTGTTCTCCTTCATGTAACATTCTATTGATGAAGGTATGTGCTCTTTGTTTCTCTCAAACTGCTCATGCAACGGAAAAAAAAAATTTAAAAATTTTAATGAATAAATGATAATTAAAAATGAAATTAAATAAGAAAGTATTCGAGTAGATTTCACATGAACTCTCTTTTTCGAATGTCACCATAGAATGTTATTGTTATGCATACAAAGTGTCATCATTTAAAAAATTGCTTGAATTTTAAATAGTGACATTTTATATGTAGACCACTGATGGTGCGTATGCATAACATTGATAATACCTCGTGGCCGACGATGTCAGCAGTTAACCTGCATATAATTAAGTTAGCTGTGACAATAGGAGGTTCAGACAACACCCAATCCAGGACTTGTTTTGTCACGATATCTCCCATGCCAATAAGTGTTACAATCATTAGTGGTAGATACATAGTACTCCCCTTTGCAAACTCCATGTACACCTCCATCGAGGGCATCTCTTTTTTCCCCCTCCATTTTATCTCCTCAAAGTAATATCGAACTACCATTTTAATCTGTTCATCATCATCATGCACAGTTAATAATCCATAAGATTGTTTAATTTTTTATACGTATATATTATAATTCATTTTCAAGAGTAAAATTCACTTTTGGTCCCACAGAACACTTATCTTCACGATTTTGGTCCCAATACTAACCACTTTGGTCCTGTAAGAATTTTTTCATCCAGTTTTGGTCCTTCCGCTACTTAATTCGTTAAGTTCAACTGCACTTTTGGTCCCAAACCTTGTCCTATGGGACCAAAACTGCAGCTGACTTTTACGAAAAACGTAATGGTGGGACCAAAATTGCATGAGAAAATATTTTGGGACCAAAGTTGGTTGTGGGTGTTGGGACCAAAATCGTGAGGTACCATGTCATGTGGGATCAAAAATGAATTTTACTCTCATTTTAAATGTACTTACTGCTTCGATTCCATAGGTGGTCCGATACGATCTTCCTTGTTTGATCATTTCCACCTCAAATTCATCAAAGATTTCCAAAAAAACCTTATATATTAACTTCATATTGTCTGGAAGATGATCCAAGCTTGAAACACTCCAGCTGCAATACATGTTAATGAAATTCAAAATAAATTAAGCTAATTAATTTGATGAATTTTGATCCTCTAACTCTATATTTAATTACCTTTCGATTGCTTCAGCGAAGAGTTGTAATTCCTCAAAAGTAGCGTAGGCGTCGAAAGTATCATCACATGCAACTACCAAGATCTGTAGTTTGTTAAAGATATTCCTAGCAAAAGCATGTTCTGGTTCGAAATAAATTCCTGTCACCCAGAAGTAATTCTCAACTATTCGATCTCTTACATATGACAAATTTGTTGGCACGTCTAAACATTTCCACCACCTGCATATGTAATATTCGTATTTCATGGATTTCAATTGACTAATACACGAGGCATTAAAATTAACAAGAAGCAGACTGTACGTTAAAAAATATAAGTTCTTTTGTGTTACAAAATTTGTAATCAATCTTTTTTAGCCAAGAGAATTTTTTTTCCAACTCTACCCTTTTTTTATCCTTTCATTACTTTAGTCTGTACCACCATACATACATCACGTACCAACATCATTTCAGCCCGTACCACCATTCAATTAACCACATACTACTATTACTTCAACCCGTACCATTATTAAATTAACCTCGTACCACACTTATTTCAACCATGTATCACTATCACTTCAGCCCGTACCACTATTAAATTAACCCTGTAACACCCTTATTTTAACATCGTACCACCCTTATTTTAACGTCGTACCACCATTATTCTAGCCCGTACCACAATTTAATTCAATTCGTACCATCAATTTTAACTTTGCACCACAATTTAATTAACCTCGTACTACAATTTAATGAAAGCCCATACCACTATTTTTTTTTAAATTTTTGTTGACTTCCAAAAAATTATTCTCCGAGTTAAAAAAGAATGAAACTAAAAAATTTGATTAAAAAAAGCTTTTTAAATGAGAAGGGACTAAAAGTTTACGTACCTACAAATTTCACTCAATTCCTTTCTGTGTATAGACTGCAGCAGTTTGAAGTCCAACTTAGCAAGTTTGAGTAAAAGTGGATTGTGAGAAGCAGTTTGCTCGTAGATGGGAATGTAATGCCTTGCTTCTAGACGAGTAAATCCTCTGCGAATCGAGTATTTATACAACGCATGACTAACTTGTTCTGCTTCCAGATTACTCAAACTTGGCAAAACTGATTCTAAGTATTTTCTTGCCAAAATGTAGCCACTATCAAGAACTTCCTCGTCATGGACTCTCACATACGTGGCTTCGAAAAATTCCAGAACTCCCATTACGGACGCTTCCTTGAATTTGAACCCAATTTCTTCATCCTTAAACTTGTCAAAAACCTCTGCTCATATATAAATTAACAAAATTAGCAGGAGTAAGTTTGCATCAAGTGCACCGTGCAGAACAATATTAACTATTTTTACTCAATAATTGCAGCTGCTTAATTTCACTGAACAATATCAGGTGGACAACTGTAACTGATTAGTGAAAACAACTGATACTAGCTCACTTGAGTTAATACAGGATGCACCTGGTAAATTAGTAGATATACTTTAATAGGGATTAAGTTTTTTATAGTCCGGTAACTTCTTTTCGTTTTGAAATTGGTCCCGATTGGTTTGACTTTTTAATTTTGATCCTATAAGTTACCAATTTTTTTGAAATTGATCCTATAAAAGTTGCATATAAGAAACAAGCACAATATATACACACACATTGATGTATATTTATCAGTCTCATTCTCATGGAGATCTTTTTCACCTTCTAGAATTTGAACAAAAATTAAAACGGATGTTAAAGAGTGGGTCTCATGTGCATCTAGAAACATGCAACTTGTTTTATTAAAAGATGTAACTTGTTTACACAGAACCGTGCAATTATTTTTTCATATTAATAATTATACGGTTCAATGTAAACCGATTACATCTTTCAGTATAACAAGTTGCATATTTTTAATATGTACTAGGAGTGCACGGTGCACCTGAATGCATACAAGACTTAGTCGAGTTAAATTATTGAGTATGGTTAATAAATGACAATTTAAGATGGATAAACCGTAAACCTAACACATAATTAATTACATATTTATTGGGTCCTTGGCGTAGTGCTGAGAATATTTTGTCCCGATCCATCATTTCAATCATGTATAATTGTGTATATATATTATATATGATATATGATTCATTTTAATAATTTATTTATGACTAATTACATTATCTGATCAATGCATCTGTAATTTTAGATTGTTTGTTTTACCATATTATTATATTCTCTATATATATATATATAATGAAAGCGCCGAGAGCTTGACTTCTATTTTAATAATCCCCAATCATTACGAATTAATTAATTGCAACTCTCTATTTGAAATTGATTACGGATGCTTCGTTGAATTTGAAGCCAATTTCTTCATCCTTAAACTTGTCAAAAATTAACCTCTGCTTATATATAAATTAACATAGTTAGCAGGAGTAAGTCTATTGTGCATAAGAGTATCAATTGTTTTTACTAAACAGTTGCAGCTACTTTCACTGAACAGTATCAATTGGACAACCGCAACTGATTAGTGTGAAAACAACTGATACTCACTTGAGTTGCAGGAGATATATTTTAATATGCATGTGTAACTTTTTAATTAATTCCAGGTAGGCAGTACTTACTGCATGAAACCTTGTATCCATGTTGTCTGAGAAGCCGAAAAGTAAGAGCTGTGGTGAACAAGTCGTGCTTATTATTATCATCAAACTTTTTCAACAGATTCTGCAAAGCTTCGTCAATTTCTTCTTGAAAAAGATACTCAATGCCTAATCGCTGGATTGCATCCACCATTCTCAGCTGTAGCATGTATTCTTTTGATGCTTCATTTAGCTCTTTTTTCACTTGCTCTTTCAGTTCTTCAGCAACTTGTTTCTCACTACCCTTTAATAAACAAAAAAAATAAAAAAAATTAACTTTGCAACATCTACCGTACATATAGAAAAAATATATATTCTCCCTTTAAAATTGTTTGATGTATTATTTGACGTTTTAGCATTTTTTTTTTCTCATTATTTTCCCCAATTTTACCCTTATTTTAATTTTGTCGGTGGGAAAGTGAGAAAAGATGGCTAAGTCTATATGCATTCAAGTACACCGTCCACTCATACTGCATTTTAGAACCATGCAACTTATTATACTGAAAGATGCAATTTATTTACATTGAGTCGTGTAACTGTTAAAATAGAAAAATAGTTGCACGACTAAGTATAAACAAATTACATCTTTTAGTATAACAAGTTGCACGGTTCTAAAATACACTATGAGTACACGGTATGCCCGGATGCACATGAGACTCATTCAGAAAAAATATGGTGGACTAAAATTATGATATATGGTGAGAGAGAGTAAATTAGGTCAAATTTGTCATTAATTCCACGCCAACAAATGACAAAATATCAAATAATTCTAAAAGTAAGTTTTTTTTGCACAAAATGCACCGTTCAACTCAAATATATTTTTAAAACATGCATTTTGATTTTGCTGAAAGATTCAGCGCCTAATGCATATAAGATTTTGTCTAATTTTAAACGAGAGTGGTATAAATATACCTCATTGGATTCTGGCTCGTAGACGAGGAAACAATCTCCCCATACATCTGGGTGCAAAATTTGCGAGAGGCCGAACAACGCTTTGGTTTTTTGATTCCATTATGTATGAAGTATTAATTGTTCAAGGAATGTATGGTTGCATGCTACTTCTTTCATGTACTGCTCCTTTTATAGGCACAAACTTTACACTAATGTGTTGAATATTCCAGATTTAAATAGTTTGATGTGGATGCATGCACAAGACGCTCATTATTTTATTAGTCTAAATATAGATATTTGTGAAGTGGTACACAAATGGAAAGTATCTAGATCCAAGAATCGAAGAACAGTGATAATATTGATGAGTGTCCAACTTTTGTCAGGCTTAGACTCATAAATGGAAAGTATCTGAATCTTAGGTGTCCAACCTTTGTCAACAAAATCCGCCCCACAAAAAATCTAGTAGTTGATGAGTGTCATGTTCAATTCGACTAATTAGGGTCCGTTTGGCACTACCTCATAAGCTTTTTAAAACCGTTTATAAACTGTTTAGGAACTTATAAGTTCCTTAATTTTTTTTAGTAAAATAAAAAGTTTGACATTTTATAAAATCTCAAAATAAGCTAAAAAAATAAGTTGGGATATCCCAATTTATTTTACAAAAATCATATAAGTTCTATCATATTTCAACCCATGCCGGCCAAAACCCGGCCGGAATCCAACCCAACCCTGTCCCGTTTCATTTCAGAAAAAAAATTTATTTAAAAAAAAAATTGTAAAACCAATTAATTTTTTTATTTCGAAAAAAAATAATATTATTAAAATTATATTTTTTTAAAAATTATTAAAGAACTTATAAGTTTTATTAGCCAAACACTTTAACAACTTATAAAATACTTAAAAATTACATCTTATAAGCTCTTAAAATAATTTATAAGATATTAAAGTTTATAAGATATTTAAAATAAATTTAGTCAAAAGGAGCCTAATTCCACTGAATAAATGTTTTAGGGCAAGGTCTCATATACACTTGGTGTACAGACTCTAGATCCGTGCACTCACTTTGACCCTGCTCATTTTATTATGGATCGATCCTCATTTTAAGTATCCAGTTATAATCTCATACCTATCTTGATTATCCATTTTTGTCAAAATTTTCATCTAAAAACATAAAATTTCGCCTTTTTCAGTCATATGTAAATCACGTGGCGGTTAAAATTGGGGTCTTTTCGAGCTAAATGGCGAGGTGGAAGGTATTTATTAATTTTAAAAATATCATTTTTTTCGCAATTTAGGATGAATTTTTTGTTTTATCGATTAAACACTCATATCGACTTTTCGCTCAAAACCACTAATTTTAATCCCACACGTGACTTTATGTATGACCGAAAATGATAATTTTTTTTGTTTTTCTACTAAAATGAGACTAAAATTAGACATAAAAAATAGTTATAAAATTAAAATTGAATACTTAATTTTTTTTAAACGAAAAACCGGGCATTACGACAAAGTTATGGTTTATGGTACCAAATATTTTCTCTCTATTCTCTATTTTTGAAGAGTTCGGGTACAATCTTTCGATTATTTAATAATACTTATGCATAAGCATTATCTAATTTTAAATTGCACACGATGACGACAAATATGCAAATGAACTACAACACAACCTTCATTTAGATACACTTACATAAGACAGTTTTACGGTGAGACGGAGTATAAATTGAGCATTGACGTTTTAACATTTTGGGAAAAATGGTGTGATTTATGCTAAGTTGCATCCTGTCTCATACATGAAACCGTCTCATATGATTTTTTGTCAAATAAATTTAGCAGTAGACATTCTGTAAACGAGAAAAGTAAATAGAAGGTACCAAGTCCCAAATAGTAGACATTCTATATTCAGGTTCACCGTGTATTCATAGTGTTTTTTAGAAACATGCAATTTATTATATTGAAAGATACAACTTGTTTATTAAGACAGTTTTATATGAATTTTTGTTTTATAAAATAATATTATTATTCTTATAAATTAATACTACCTTCGTCCAACAGAAATTTGCACTATTACTATTTGTCGAGTTTTAGAGAGTGATTTTTTTATAAGTATTTAAAATGATAAATTAATTTTAAGAAGATGGTATGATAGAGAAGGGGGTAAGAATATCATACCCCACCTTAAAAGTCACTTTATTATTTTAATTATTAATAAACAATTAAACTCGCTAAAAATCTTGAGCAAAAAGGTAAATTTGCAAAGTTCTGTGGACGGGGAGAATAGTTATAATATTTAGGGGGTGTATTGGTTGTGGAGTTTATAGGATTTTTTTAGACTTTTAAAGTCTGGGGGTATTCAATCCGAATTTTCAAAATTTTTAAAAATCCTGAGCTATTCAATACGAATTTTAAAAAGTCTTAAAAAATCTTTAGGTATTCAACAGTCTACGGATTTTAATACTCTATGGATTTCCTTGGATTCTCTTTCAAAAATATAAACAAATTTCACTCTCCAAAATCTCTTCTAACAACCCGAGATTTCTACGTATTCTCTAAGAGAACTCTAAAGACGAAAGGTCAGAAGAAAAAAAATCTTCGTAATATTTTTCATTTAAACAAGTAATAATGTTCTATTTAAAAATTTATACTTTTCATCTAAACAAGTTATACTTTTCTTTTAAACAAATAATATTTTTCTATTTACACAAGTAATACTTTTCTATTTAAACAAGTATTTTTTTATTTAAACAAGTAATACTTTTCATTTAAACAAGTAATACTTTTCTATTTAAACAAGTTATACTTTTCATCTAAACAAGTTATATTTTTCTTTTAAACAAGTAATACTTTTCTTTTAAACAAGTAATACTTTTCTATTTAAACAAGTTATATTTTTCATCTAAACAAGTTATATTTTTCTTTTAAACAAATAATGCTTTTCTATTTAAACAATTAATATTTTTCTATTTAAACAAGTAATACTTTTCTATTTAAACAAGTTATATTTTTCATCTAAACAAGTTATACTTTTCTTTTAAACAAGTAATACTTCTCTATTTAAACAAGTAATACTTTTCTATTTAAACAAGTACTACCTCCGTCCCCCAAAAGTATGCTCACAGGGTTTAAACATGTTTTACGAAAAGGTAGATTAAGTCCATTTATGAGTAATATAATTAAATGTGAGTAAAGTATAATGATAACTTGAGTAATTAAGTGTATGTTGGACTATCAAGATTACAAAAATTGTGTCCGTAGACGTGCTTAATCTACTTTTCCGTAAAACATGTTTCAGCCCTCTGAGCATACTTTTGGGGGACGGAGGGAGTAATATTTTTCTATTTTAACAAGTAATATTTTTCATTTAAACAAGTAATACTTTTCTATTTAAACAAGTTATACTTTTCATCTAAACAAGTTATACTTTTCTTTTAAACAAGTAATACTTTTATTTTAAACAAATAATACTTTTCTATTTAAACAAGTAATACATTTCTATTTAAACAAGTAATATTTTTCTATTTAAACAAGTAATACTTTTCACTTAAACAAGTAATACTTTTCTATTTAAACAAGTAATATTTTTCTATTTAAACAAGTAATACTTTTCATTTAAACAAGTAATACTTTTCTCTAAGAACAAGTTATACTTTTCATCTAAACAAGTTATACTTTTCTTTTAAACAAGTAATACTTACTTTTTTTTTAAAACAAATAATATTTTTCTATTTAAACAAGTAATACATTTCAGTTTAAACAAGTAATATTTTTCTATTTAAACAAGTAATACTTTTCATTTACCCAAGTAATTATACTTTTCTATTTAAACAAGTTATACTTTTTATCTAAACAAGTTATACTTTTCTTGTAAACAAATATCTTTTCTTTTAAACAAGTAATACTTTCTATTTATACAAGGAATACTTTTCTATTTAAACAAATAATATATTTCTATTTAAACAAGTACGAAAGCTAACTACAACAAAGAACGAAATTGCTTTCTCAAAGCCAACTACAACAAAGAACAGAAGCTAATGCATGGAGAACGAGTATTGCTAATGCTATGTGGGAAATGAGGTCTAGGTATAACGGTGATGGAAATGAAGATGAGAATAATAATGATGAATAATAATGTTTTTTTTTTTAACTAATATATTTTGGTATTTTTTCTAAACAATTTGGATAATTTTTTTTATATATACAAGTGTGTTCCATATACATTTGCATCAATAGTTCCAGCGCCGGAGTCTATGGTCCATGTAAATCAATAAAAAAAATGTATTCCACAATCCTGTCAAATCTATGAAAATCCATGTAAATCAATAAAAAAAGTCAGTCAAACTTTGTATGGAGTCTATGAATTTTCTAAATTCACAGACTTTTTAAAGTCCAAAAAAATCCAATAGAATCCCAATTGAATACACCCCCCTTAATGTTATGATTTCAATTTATAAATATAATGATAATAATTAATAAATATTATGATATTAATTTATAAATGTAGTGTTATAAATTTCATACTATAAACAAATTTCACCGCAAATTAGTACTCTTTTAATACTAGGGTGGGTTGAAAAGTAAACCTCTGGCACATTAAATTTCATGCCTAATATAATATTTAATTGATTATTCATTTAAATTGTATTTTACGAGACACATCTAATACTAGGATGTGTTGAAAACTAAACCTCTCGCACATTACATTTCATGCCTAATCTAATATTAGGGTGGTTTGAAAAGTAAATCCCTCATCACATTAAATTGCATGTCTAATATACTATTTAATTGACTATATATATATATCTAATAACAAAATGTTGGGCCAAAAGTTGGACCAAAAAATTGTTATGATTTTCTAATAAAATTTTAAACATCTTAACAAATTTGATGTAACTCAAATGGTATAAAAAATATTTTTTTATCTTCTTTCTATGCAAGAGTACAAGGTTCAATTCCCCATATCTACCACACATATATATTAATTTTTTTTTTAAATATTTTCTAAATTATTTATATTATTTTTTAATTTTCGAACTAAATCTATTTATACATATATAATAACAAAATATTATACCAAAAAAAAAAATTCAACTAAAATATTATTACAAATTTTTGAACTAAATCTATTTATACGTATATAATAACAAATATTATACCAAAAAAAAAAATCAACAAAAAATTATTACAAATTTATCATAAAATTTTAAAAGCGGTTCATTAATGATTAATAATAGAAAATGTTATATTTTGTAGTTGATATAGATATATATATATTTTAAATCAGTTACTCCTTTCATCTTTATTTTTAGATTGCTCACTTGATTTTGACACGGGTTTTGATGAGGAAATTCTTTATTAATATTTGAAGGTAATAAAATAGCTTTTTTTATAAGGGTATTTTATCAATTTTAGTGAATAAGATAAAAAATAAGTTAATATTGTATGTAATTATTAGTGACATATGATATAATTTAGTGATGTTTGTAAGGGTAGCATGAACTGTATAATTACTTTATTGCTATTTTGAGTATGTGATAAAAGATGGACTTTTTGGATTTTGAGCAATCTAAAAAAGACGAAAAATATTGTATATATGAAAATGTATAATATTACATGATATTTGATTTCAATTGATTAGTCCAATTACCATAAGTTAGTTGCATGAACTATTGATATTAGACTTAAATTGTTAGTTGAATAATTTTTAATTAAATTATTTGTTGACGTTATTAGTTGAATTGTAAAATGACACAAGGTTGATTGTGATAAAGCTCGATTTGTTTACTTATTTGTATGATTCTTTTATAGGATATAATATTTAAATTGATTAGTCCAATCATGGATGGATCCAGAAAACTTTAATGACGGGGGCACAAAAATAAATAATATAACAAGTAGATTTTCCTGTGAACCCGGGTTCACGTGAATTCTATTTTTTTAGTGTCACGATTATGCATATACAATTATACACTATTACGATCTTAAAAAATATTTAATTTTTTAAATAGTGATGGAGCATATACATAACAGATCTACAAATTTTTTTAGATAAAATATTTGCATGATTAACTAATTATAACACTTTTAAAATTTTATTTAAGTCATTATATACATATAATATAAGTATTCCTCCTAATAATTATAATATATATTCTTGATTCATTTTAAACCACAACCTTGGTCTTCATGATGAGAATTATGTTTTATACCAAAATTCAAATGTAATTCAAGGAAAGACATACTCCCTCCGTCCCGGTATAATTGTCTTATTTCTTTTTATTGTTTTGTTTAAGGAATAATAATAAAATAATAAAAATGAAGGGTAGTTTTGGGTATTGGGAGAGAGAAAAACTGAAAAAAGGTATGTGGAGTAATGAGTGGAGTAGTGAGTGATATTTTTTGTAATATTGTGTGAAAATTGAGGATAAAAATTATGGGTAGTAGAGTTACTTTTTACTTTTATAGAATGGAAAAGTTATAGTGGGTCGTTCATAAAAGAAAAGCGAGACAATCATAGTGAGACGGAGGAAGCATAAAAAATTAACTTATTCTAACCTAATGTAGCAAAATTAAACAACAAATAGCAAACTACATATCGTTTTCCACTATTTTGCAAATCTGAAAGGAAAAAATAGCCAAAAAAATACTGCTACAAAAATTAGATCACAAATCTCAAAAGCATGAATCACTATTTGTACAAATTTACCTTTGTATGGAGCAGAAGTTAACTTCAATCTAGAAGCCACTAATATTTATATCATATGCGCAAATAAATATGGGAAAAAAAGATATTTACCCACTTTTATTATAAATTAAAGAAATCTATCCATTTTATTTAAAAAAATATCTACCAATTTTTTAATAAAAATACATATATACCCTTATTAGAAAAATAAATTATACCCACATGACCCGCACTCTTATTTTTTAAAATTTAATTAAATAATAGATTAGTTGGGATTAAAATTCTAATCCTGATCTATCCCAATCAATCCCACGAATCAAAGGGGGCCTAAGGAGATAGAAATTACCATTGTAGTTTTTCTGGTGTTTGCAAATTAGAGGAGAACATGAACAGTAAAAAGATGCTAAAGATAGGTTGAGAGATGAAAAAGACGCAAAAGATAGGGAGATAAGTTTCTTTATGTCACGGCTAAGCCTAAAATTATTTTTAGGGTAAAAGTAGATCTATGTAGAGATGGGCTTGGGCTTGGGTTATGAAAGATAAAAATGAATATAAATTAAATCTAAAAGACTTAGGAATCTAAAAATAAAAATTATATTAAATAAATAATTAAATGTATATTTATTTTATAAAATTATTTAACGGTTGGACCGCCGATTCAACTGATCCAACCAGTTGAATCGCCAACCGGTACTCAATCCGGATTGATCGCCGATTCGGTTATGAAAACACTGAGGGTAATGATGAGTGAGGGTATTTATGGATGAAAAATGTGAAATGGGTATATTTCCTTTTTTCTTGTTAAGATGGGTATAAACCTTTTGTTTTTTTATAAGATTGGGTATATTTGCCCTTCTTCACAACAAATAGGCACACAGCCAACACATTCCATACATGTGCACATAATGCACACACTAAAAAGCATGAACAGGTGTAAGAATACTTCCTAATAATTGGGTGAGATTTCAGAAACTAAACCAGAACAGATAGAAAACCTTTCTCTACACTAACACAAACATACGTAGAAAATACTCAAGCATAAAATATATATGGCTATCCAAGAACAATCCTAAGAAAGAGGAAGAAAATCAAAATTACAAGCAGTGCATCCAAAGAAGCCATACCAGAATTAGGAGTATAAAAAATTAATGGTGATACTTTTTTTTTTCTTAAGATTATATGAAAATTTTACTGTCAAATTTACGGACCTAATTAACTAAACTACGGTCTCTAGGATTCTAAAGATACCCCTAACACGCTCCGATGTCTAAGATTTTTATTTTCCGCGAGAAGCAAAAGGAAAATTACAATTTAAACGTCAAATCTAGCTTCGGAGAGGAGAAAGGCAGCCAATTCAAGTCATAATTCAAGCATTAATAAAAGATTAGGCAAGAGTAGAAATCTCGACCAATGCTTAAAATTTTAGAAATCACCAGAAAAGCAACGAAATTAAAACCACAACTTAGGGCCAATTAATAAAAAAATTAAGCAAATATTAACCAGAAAAGCATTGAAATCAAGCAAATTAACTTTTTACCTCTCTTGTTCTTCCGCGTGATAAGTAATGAAAATTGCTAGAATTAAGCAAGTGCTACTCCTCTGATTTGGAAACCGAAGTAGTCGCGTCACTCTCGTGGGTGGAAACCACTCGCTAAATTTTGCCCTCCATTCTCTCTATCTCAGATTCTGGTTTGTGCGTGATTTTTTGTTGTTCAGGTCGAATTATTGCTAAGGGTTATATTAGGTTTTTTTTATCATGTTATTAATGCACGGGTCTAACTTATCTATAATATGTGTCAGCTATCAGACCTGTCGCATACATGAGACAGTCTTACACAAGAGTGCCTCTAAAAAAATTAAAAGAACGAGAAAGAATATTTTTTTTTAAGAGAGGAATGTTCATAACAAGAGGGAAAGGTAGGAAATTGTTTGTTTTTTTTTTTTTTTAAGTTTGAAAGAAGAATGATGTAATGGGAATGAAATGTGGGTGAGATTAGTAATGCATGTTACTATTTATTATTAAAACTAGTGATTTTCTCGTGAGATGCACAAATTGAATATTATAAATTTAACGTGAGATATAAATTACAATAAAAAATTAAATTAAAATTTATTTTTCACCTATTAATTGACATTTATTAATATATTTTTTTCTTATTTTTTATAAATATATATATATATATATATATATATTGAGTGGCTCGCAATTTATTAAATTAATTATATAATTTTTAATTATGTACTAAATTCACCACAAATACTAAGATTTATAACAAAATGATATTAAAATTCATTACAAATACTAAGATTTATAAGAAATGATATTAAAATTCAAAAAAATTATATAATCTAAAATAAAAATATTTAATTAAATTTAAATCACATAAAATATCAATAACTATAAAATACATTTTCTTTTACTTGAATTTTATTTTATACATGTAATATAATGTTAAATCAAAGATCTTTGAAATAAAATTAATTTGATATAATAGTGAGTTGAAAATGAATATTCAATTTGATAGTATAAAGTAAGAAAGAAATGAGAAAAATAATGATTGGTAAAGTGAAGTCATTCTCTTTTGTGGAAAGTGAGACTCACCACTGCACCACAAATGCAAGTGGAGTTACACTTACTCAAACAATGATTGTCTTCTCTTTCCTCACTTTCGGTTTTATCTGAGTTAAATTTTTTTGTTTCAATAACTTTGAAGCGATTTGAAATTAGTCCTTTGATTCTGGCATTATGATATACCCCAGATGTTTCAACTTTTTTGATTTTAGCCCTAAAACCGGTCAAACCGGTTAGTCAATAACCCCAACGATCACGGCGTGACAATTAATTTGTATTCTCTTTTATTTTTTGGCCGCCACGTGTGTAATTCCTAATTTCATTTTTCATTTATATTTAATACCTTTAATTCAAATGGGTTTACGGTTGGGTTTGGTTACCGAGTCGATTTCGGGTCGGGTTTAAGTTAAATTTTTTTATATATAATTAATACACCTGGGTCGGGTTTAGAACCGACCCGAAATTTTAAACCCTAATCCACAAATTTGAACTCGTACCATTTCTCTCTAAAACCCTCCAACCGCCGTCCTAATTCCACCGGAACCACCATCCATGGCGGCCAGATTTTCCGTCGGCACAACTGTCCGAACCGCCTTCCATTTCAACAGGCACATCACATTTCTCGCCCCCATGCCTAATTCACTCGCGACGCCAACTTTACCAATCCCCAAATCTGTCCTCAATTTCGAAAGGAAGAAACCTAATTTGACGATTTGCGTTGTGGTGGAAGATGAAAAGTTGACCAGCGGCGTGAAATTACGGCTCGAGGATTTACCGGAAAAGGAAATTGACGAAGGGGAGGGGCAAATCTCCGCGGCGGCGCGTGTGGCGGAGAAATTGGCGAGGATGAAATCAGATCGGATCACTTACCTTGTGGCGGCGGTTATGTCGAGCTTCAGGATTACTTCTAACCCTGTTTACTGTAGATTCTCGTGGCAAATGGAGGTATTTAATTTTTCATCTCAGATTTAGCTGTGGCTTAATCCTTAATTGTGCTTGTTTTTCATGTTAATTGAGTATATAAATTGTGATAAACAAAATTCATTCAATCAATTTTGAGGTAAAAGGATTGGTTTTGGTGCAGGGTGGAGAAGTACCTTATGCAGAAATTGGGAATTAAAGAAAAAGGTGATTTTTAACTTTAAAAAAAAAATATATATATATAAATTAATTATATAAAAAAAATTGGGGATTCAATTTTCGACCCAGGTGTATTAATTATATATAATTTTTTTTTAACTTAAACCCGACCTGAAACCGACCCGGTAACCGACCCAACCGGAAACCCATTTGAATTAAAGGTATTAAATATAAATGAAAAATGAAATTAGGATTTACACACGTGTCAGTCAAAAAATAAAAGAGAATACAAATTAATTGCATGTCTTTCGTCACCACCCATTAACAATGTTTGACCGGTTTTCGGGGCTAAAATAAAAAAAAAGTTGAAACATATAGGGGGTATATCATAATGTAGAATCGAAGAAGGGCCAAATTTAAATCTACCAAAGTTATTGAAATTTCAAAAAAATTTAATCCCTTTTTATATTATAGATATACTTGGGTTTAACAAATGAAGTGTGTTTAGAGAATTTCGAGGTGTGGACGGTATTACTCTTCTTTATTAATTAAATGCCTTAATTGAAAATAAAATCATCACTTTTCACTCAATTGCAATCTTATCTAAACTTTTGGACAATTAAAAATAAATTATCACCTTTAAATATTATTACAAATTATAAATTAGACCTTCTTAATTGTTGTTTACGTGGGTTATTACTTTTGTTTACTCTTGTTTTGAGGGTTTACTGTATTTGATTATATGCGCTTCAAACGTGACAAAAAACTTTGAGATAAAAATTGTACAATTCATGTAAAATTGAGATCGATTTCGTACATCAAACTTTTTTTGGATCATTTTGAAAAAGTTGAAAATTTATGAAACTATTTTGGATTGTATCCCTACAACGCAACGGCAAGAAGAGAAGAGAAATATCATTATGAACTATAACTTCTACTTAAACTTTAGCATGAGATTTACCAGCATAAAAATCAGTCAAAAGCCATAAAAAGTTTTTCAAAATGCACAAAAATTCACTGCAAGCTACTCTTGGCTGCAACTGCAAGGAGAGGAACACCTCTATGCATAATAATTCCAGGTTTTTCACTCATGTCCAACTCCTTTTCTTCCTCTCCCAACTTCCAGTTAAATTTCTGCACCAGATTTGCCAGCAACAACTCAATCACAGCCACGAGATACGCCATCGCAGGACAGCCCCTTCTGCCCGCCCCAAACGGAATCAACTCAAAATTGAGGCCTTTAAAGTCTATCGAAGAGTTCAAGAATCTCTCTGGCTTAAACTTTTCGGGTTCTTCCCAGGACGCCGGGTTCAAGAATCTCTCTGGCTTAAACTTTTCGGGTTCTTCCCAGGACGCCGGGTCCCTGCCTATTGCCCAGGCATTAACCATCACCACTGTCCCCGCGGAAATGTGGTACCCGTTTATGACCACATCATTAAACGCCTTTCTGGGTAGAATTGCGGGGCTGGTGGATGGAGACGAAGAGTTTCTTTGATCACGGCTTTTAGATATTGCATTTTTTCCAAGTCATCATCTGTTATATGACTGTCTTGTTTTTGTTGTACAATATTTCTTACTTCGCGTTGTAATTTTTCCATCACGGTAGGATGCGTGATAAGTTGTGTCATCGCCCATTCCAGAGCCACAGATGTGGTATCAGTCCCAGCACCAAACACATCCTGGACAAACAAATCAATGAAATTTATAATGTGGATATTCATATTATAAATAATTACATTTAGACACTTACAAAATTTCCATTTATAACCAACTAATATTGGCAGGATAAGATTCAGTTCTTTCACGACGTTTCAATCTTTTTATTGATCATAGCACTATTAGGACTAAAAAAAATTCATAACATCGATCTAAAAGTCTGAACTTATAGTGAGGTGATTCGTTTCGCCTAATAAGCACATAAATTTCTAAATATATCCAAACTTGGTTAGATCCATTCAAAAGAGCAAAATATTATCTACCCATGATATGATTTTATCCGTAGTCTATTAAATACTACAAAAAAATTGTCATTTAACGAGAACATTAATAAGGGTTATAAAAACCCTCGTTAATAATAATAGCTTTAAAGAGGGTTTTGATAACTCTCGGCAATAAAGAGGGATTTTAGAGCCCTGCACTACTACACATTTTAGCTTGGACAACTTTACTTGGACAGCCTTTTAGAAAGAGCTCTCCAAAAACGACCTTGGAGAACCGTTTTTTATAAAAAAAATAAATATATTAAAAAGCGGTTCGAAACCGCTCTCCAAGAGAGAGCGGTTAAGAACCGCTCTGCAAGCGAGGGACTTGGAATGCGGTTCAGAACCGCTCTGCAAGAGAGAGCGGTTCTGAACCGCTCTCTAAGGGCGTAACCCTATATCCCAGACGCGCCCCAATCTGCTCTCACATTTCTTCTCCTCAAGCAAAACAGAAAATAAACACATTGGGCACAAATTATCCAACTGTCATGGTTTGATTTTCTTTGGCTTGATCTTGAAGAAACGCCGTCTTGAATTTCTCCCACTCGTTCATCTCGAAAAGAACTCCGTCTTGAAATGCCATGCCAAGCAGCTCTCAAATGGGATGAATGAACATCCGGCCCGGCGGGCGAAGACAGCGCCCGCGCTTGAAATGGGCCATCCCATACATCTTGGCGCCCGTCTTGTATCCGCTTCGTCTTTCGCCTCGCCTCGCTTCGCCGGTCGTCCTTTGCACATGGTCTTAGCGTCTCTCACGATCCTCGGCGCTCGGCCCTCGGCCTAAGCCTCGCCTGTGTGCGCGCTGCCAGCCGTTAAGCGTAAGCAGCGTTCTCTCGCTTTGCGTTTAGCGCGATACCGCGGTTGCTAGCGTCGATTCCGGATCCATCTTTAACTTCGTCTCCGTCGGGTTATAATTTATTTAGCGAAAATAGATACCTTAAATCTAGACTAGTCTATTACATTGAGCGAATCAAATAGCCTAATCTGCTGCCGTGGATTTTCTCCGCGAGAAAAAACAAATCTGAGCGAGTGAATTAAAAACCATTCATTCATACGCATGAAAATAAAACACATTAAATACCATGACAATTTGATACCTGCAAAACAGATCTAGCAATTCTACTATCCAATTTCAATTTAATGTTCAACAATTTAAATAACAATTTAAAAAATCAGAGCTCGAAACCAGAGCTCTGATACCAGTTGTTGGGAAATTAGGGTACCCAGATCTATTCGAGATGATTTTTAAATACATATTTAAATTAAACAAATAATTACTAACACCTTGTTTGCCGGTCTTAACAAGACATCCTTCAGATATGTTTTATCATCAACGCCTGTAGTGAAGGTAGTTGGATCAACAATTCCTGTTCGAAGTCCGAAGATTCGGAATAGGTCTTCATTGGTTATGAGAATGTCAAAACCACCCACGGATGATTTCAACCTGCCTTCATCATCCATTTGAAGATTGTATAAAAACTCAAGGGCTTCATAAGTGTGGACTATATCTAAATGAATATAGCAATATTGCTCCAGCCCAACAGCCCTTAGACAGTCTAAGATTTCCTTCGATTCTTCGTCATTCGTCGTATTGAATATAACGTATTTCTCATCGACAATGTCCTTCTTCATCGATAGGAAATTACACATCTTCTTGCCCTGTCCTGGAATTGCTGATAATTGTGTCATTTCTACATCAAAAGGCAAATTTTAGTAACGTTTCTGAGTAATTTATATATCAAAACCAGCAATAAAATTACCCAAAACATCAACTAAGGCACAATTTTTGCGCATGGATTTCATGATAGGCATATACACATATTTGCAAATGTGTACTCAATCATTAACTTAGATAAAACTTTAATCCTAGAAAATATGAGAAAACACAGTTTACACGACATATATCATAAAAGATGTAGAACAGTGAAATCCACACAATATCATATAGCAATTACTTAGAAATTACCAGAAATCGATTCGAAAGATGAATTGTTTTGAAAGAATCGATTTATATTTTCTCAAAAGAATCGAGTTTTGCACCGAGAGGTTATGGAGAATTTTGGTAATGAAAGTAAGAAGTTGAAAAGCTTTAGGGTTTAAAAGGTGCGAGGGAGAAATGTTTTACACAGATTCCCACAAATACTTGAGTATTCGTGTTTTGAAATGGACGGCTTAGATTAAGCAGTCGTAAAGTAAAATAATAGTGTGGTCAAGGAATTTTACTGAAGGTATTTTGGACACGAAAATACGCATTAAAGGCTAATAAATACAAAAACCCCACGTCCGCATTTAATGCTTGCAGGGCTTACGTCATAAAGTAAGATAAACAGTAATCATTACAAAAAAGTAGATAAGTTCAGATAATGTAAACAGAAAACGTATCTGACTGGTTGATGTTGTAATCAACCAGTTACCACTTGTATCTGATCCAACTCTTTCCGATTTGTTGATCTTACTGTGTTGCCTATACCTTAGAAAATTTTCCCAATAGTGTTTTATCTCTCAGATCAGATCCATTCTGACTCAAAAATCCTTAGTCAGTTGAAGTTCCTCCTTCACCTGACATTCCTTTCTGATCAGTTCCCAACTGATCTCTTCTGATCAGATGAAGTTCTTTCTTCATCTGACCTTCTTACCTGGTCAATCTCTTAACCAACTGGTGTTTGAGATTAATCTACCAAAGTAATCTGGTGCATCTTCTCCTAAGTCCAGTAAACCTAGCTCATTGCATAGCTCTCTGAATCTTACTTCAGCTAGAGGTTTGGTTAAGATATCAGCTCTTTGTTTATCAGTATGGATTTTTTCCATTCTGATGTTCTTCTTTTCCGCATGGTCTCGGATAAAATGATGTCTGATGTCCACATGCTTGCATCTCATGTGTAGAACTGGGTTCTGAGTGATAGCAATTGCACTATTACTGTCACAGAAAATAGGCACATTCGTAGCTACAATATTATAATCCTTCAGCTGCTGACATAGCCAGAGCAGTTGGGAGCAACAGCTTCCTGCAGCCATATATTCTACTTCAGTAGTAGATGTGACAACAAATGTCTGCTTCTTAGAGAACCAAGAGACCAACTTACTACCTAAAAACTGACAGGTACCCGAGGTTGACTTTCTGTCTTTCCTGCAACCTCCATAATCAGAATCAGAGTACCCACTAAGCTCTAGATTGTCATCTGCTATATACCATAAACCTAAGTTTACAGTACCCTTCAGATACTTCAGAATCCGCTTAGCTGCTTCCAGGTGACTTTGCTTGGAATTAGCCTGAAATCTGGCACATACACCTACTGCGAAAGTTATATCTGGTTTGCTTGCAGTCAGGTATAGTAATGATCCAATCAAAGCCCTAAACTCTTTCTGATTAGTCTTCTTACCATCTTCATCTGGATCCATTTTATAAGAAGTCATCATTGGAATTCTGGCTTCCTTACAGTTCTGAACACCATACTTAGCCAATAAATTCCTTGTGTACTTCGCCTGGCAGCTGAAGATCCCAGTGTGAGCTTGCTTGACTTGAAGACCTAGAAAGTAGCTCATCTGACCCAGCATGGACATCTCAAATTTCCCTTGCATCAGTTTACTGAATTTTTCGCATAACTTTTGATTAGGAGAACCAAAGATTATATCGTCCACGTAGATCTGAACCATCAGAATGTCTTCACCTTCTTCAATTCTGAACAAGGTCCTATCAATCAAGCCCTTGGTGAAACCATTCTCTAGCAAGAACTGGTAGTGTATCATACCAAGCTCTTGGAGCCTGTTTCAGTCCATAAAGATTTTTTCTTAAATGGTACACTTGGTTGCTCATTTCAAAGCCAGGAGGTTGTTCAACATAAACTTCCTCAGCTAGTACCCCGTTTAAGAATGTACTCTTTACATCCATCTGATACACAGTAAATCCCCTATGAGCTGCATAAGCTAGAAACAGCCGAATGTCTTCCAGGTAGAGCGACTGGTGCAAAGGTTTCATCATAATCGATCCCTTCTGATTGTGAATATCCCTTAGCAACAAGTCTTGTCTTATTTCTGGTTATCACATTGTGCCCATCCTTCTTGTTCTTGAAGACCCACTTAGTATCAATCACATCTTGATGAGTTGGTCTGTCTACAAGTTCCCAAACTTGATTTCTCTCAAACTGTTCCAGTTCTTCTTGCATGGCTATAATCCAGCTTGCATCTTGAAGAGCTTCTTCAACTGTGAGTGGTTCCTTCAAATACAGATAACAATAGTACATTGCACTTTCACCAATCTGATGTCTAGTTTTGACTTTATCAGATGGGTCTCCGATGATCAGGTCAGTTGGATGACTGGTCATCCAGGTCCTTCTTTCCTGATGATCATCAGTTTGGAGAACATCATCCTCTTCTAATAAAGATTCATCACTAGAGATTGGGAGAGGTACTTGAGTAGGATCCACTTGGCATGGACATATCTCAGCTGATGTTGGACTCATCATGTGCTGAAGTCTGTCCACCGAAACCAGATGGTTCAGTTGTTACTGTCTCAGTTGTACCAACTTCTTCACTGACAGTTGTACGTACCTTGGGGTCTGACTGACCTGGTGAATCGTCAAGATCAAAGTTAGGGACATATACAGTGACGTATTTTGGATCCTTTCCTTTGAGCCTTAACTGATCCATTTTCAGTGAATCTGGTTTGTCTGGTACATCTTGTTCTGTGTCAGATTTCTCTTGATCAGATGTTGACTCATCAAAGACCACATGAGGTGTTTCTTCCACAACTAGGGTTCGTTTATTGAAAACCCTAAATGCTTTGCTGGTTGAGGAATATCCTAAGAATATACCCTCATCTGACATGGCATCGAAGGTTCTCAACTAACTCTTCCCATTGTTGTGTATGAAACACTTGCACCCGAACACATGAAAGTAGGAAACACGAGGTTTTCTGCCCTTCCACAGTTCATAGGGTGTTTTAAAGTGAACCTTAGTCAGAGAACATCTGTTTTGCGTGTGACAAGCAGTGTTGATAACTTCTGCCCAGAAACGACTTTGTGTTGCATGCTCAGCTAACATGGTGCGTGCAGCTTCTTTAAGTGTTCTGTTTCTTCTTTCTGCTACGCCATTTTGTTGTGGTGTTCTTGCAGCTGATGTCTCATGCTGTATACCAAACTCAGAGCAAAAATTAGATATAAATTGGTTCAAGAATTTTGTACCTTTATCTGATCTGATTATCACTATGCTGAGACCCTTCTCATTCTAAATCTTTTTGAGAAGTTCAGGTAACTTTGTTGTAGTTTCACTCTTCTTATACAAGAATACAACCCAGGTGAACTTAGAAAAATCATCTATGACCACCAGAGTGTTTTTGCGTCCACTGAAACTAAGAGGCGTAACTGGTCCAAATAGATCCATATAGAGCAGTTGCAATACTCTGCTGGATGGAGGAGAAGGTATCCCTTTGAATGAAGCTTTTACTTGTTTTCCCTTCTGACATGCGGCGCATGTCTAATCCTTAGAAAATACTTCATTCGGAAGACCTTCAACCAAGGACATCGTTTCTATCTTGTTAAGAGTTTTGAAGTTCAGATGGCTCATTCTCTTGTGCCAGAGCCAACTGGAGCTCTTTGAACTCTTAACAATCAAGCATGCATTTCTTGGACAACTGTCCCAATCTGCTGTATAAATCGTCCCTTTTCTGGAGCCAGTTAGCAAAATCTGTTGAGTCACTCGATTTCTGATTGTGCATTTATCTGATGAGAACTCAACACTAAATCCGTTGTCGCAGAACTGTGATACAGATAATAAGTTGTGCCTTAAGCCATCAACGTATGAAACTTCTGTAACCTGTACATCATCGTTCACCAAGGTTCCATTTCCTCTGGTAAGACCAAAGTTGTCGTCCCCAAAGAGAACTCGTGTGCCTGGTTTCTCAATGTTGTTGCTGAGGAGATGTTGACTTCCAGTCATGTGCCTTGAACATCCACTATCTATGTACCAGATAGTTGCCAGTCCCACTCGAGCCTGCGAGCAAATCAGATTTTAGGTACCCCAGTATAATTGGGTCCTGGGGGGTTAGAAGTACCTTTCGGGATCCAAACAAATTTGGCACCTTTGTTGAACACAGAAGGTTTGATTTGTCTCCCATAAACATCTACATAATCATACGTTTCTTCATATGCAATCTGATCAGTATGATTATTAGTGTGAGCCTTTGACAAATCAAAAGACTTGGGATTTTTTATTGAAACTTGTCTTCTTTTGATCCAGTGGGTCTTAGGTGCAACAGCCCTAGGTTTCTGATTGTAAGGGTAGGTACGACTGCTACCATTAAAAGATTCATATCTTTTTGGCATAGATGGTCTTAGCAGTTTACCCTTAGCTTGCTTGTTAGGCAGCTTGGATTGAGTTGACTTCAGCTGGTACTGTCCCTTGCGAGATGGTCCAGACTGAGGCCTACTCTACTGATTTGGCTGAGGTCTCTTCAGAAGAACAAGATTCTTCTGTTGATTCCTCAGCTGGTGTCTAATCATTTGGAATCCATTTCTGTTCCCTTTCTGATCTGGCACTTGCCTTGCCTTGTCATCTGATCCATTTCCCTTATCTGATACATATTTGACTTTTCGTGTATCTTGATCAAACACTCATTTTTTTACACTTTTCTGATGTGAACCAGACGGGGCTTTTGAGGATCCAGAAGGGTTCTCATACCCAATTCCCTTCTTATCAATTGGCGTACGAAAATAGTTGTTCAGATCTTGAACAACCTTAGAAGATTTCGTGAAAACCTCTATTTTCTTACGCAAATTGTCCTCAGAAATTTTCAGATTCTCATGCAGTCGGAAGAGTTCATCAAACTTAGCCTGGAGGACTTTGAGTTCTCCAGCTTGTCGTTCATTGAGAGCCAACTGTTCCTTAATCATATTTCCTTGATCAGTAGTACTGACTTTCAGAACCTCCAGTTCTTTAGTCATCTTCTGAACAGTTTCAGCTGATTTTAGTTCAGCTGCTTTACTTGCCTCAATATCCTTAACAAGCCGAATATTCTCAGCCCTTAGGTTATCGTTCTCAACTTCCGCTCGTGTATAAGCATCTATTGCATTAGAGAGATCATCAAGCAATTGGCCATTGTAGACCTGCAGGTTAATATCTCCAGCAGATGTGCTAAGCACAACAGGTGTAGAACAAGAAACCACAGAAGGTTTAGAGATTACCTCAGACTGGTCAGTTTCTCTGGCCATCAAACAGATGCCATCATCAGATGAAAAGTTCATATCGTCGACATCGTCAGTAATGGTAATCAGACAGAAATCCTCGACAGATGAGTAGCCTGAATCATCTGAAGGTAGATAGGAATCATCAATACCAGTTGTGTCTGCAACCATAGCTTTTCTGTCTCAGAACCTTTGTTCTCTTCTGTTATGCTTTTCTTCTCTCTCCTTGGGATTCAGGTCGGGGCAATCAGCACTGTAGTGACCTAGTTTCTGACAGTTGTAGCAAACCCTTGAATCTCCAGAACTTCCTCTGTTTGGAGAATCATTTCTTCTGTAGTATCTGTCAGGAGACTTTCCACTCTTTCGGTAGTCAGAACTTCTCTTATCTGATCTATCATCACGTTTTTTTTCTTTTCGGTCCTCTCTCCAATCATCTTTCCTTTCATCTCTATGATCATCTTTTCGGTCATCTCTTCTATTGTCCCTATCATCTGAAGAACGATATCTCTCTTGTGATCTGTCAGAAGATCTTCGATCTCTTCCTCTGCTTCGTCGATAGTCGTCATAGAACTTTCTGTACTTGCCCATCTAAACATTTGTTCGTTCAAGTTTTCTTATTAGAAGTTGTTGGTCCCGGTGCAAACGAGTCTTACACGTGTATGGGGGGGGGAATACACGTGTTCAATGTTTTTAAAACTTTTCTTACTGAGGTCAGCTTGGGTCAGGTTATCCTGATGATTTGGTCCTGAGAAGCACAGACGCTCTGAGTCAAAGTCTACTGAGACAGTGATCCTGAGCTGCTTTCAGATACCTCAGATAATCCTAACTGAGTCCTGAGTTTTTAGAGATCCTGAGTTGCTTGGATCAGATAACTAACTTACTGAACCCTCAGAAGAGTAAGTTCAGTTTGGTAACTATCTGTTCTAGCTACTCAGATGTGCGGAATGGTTGGCCCTTAGTTTATACTCATTTTAAGCTTTTGCTGAAAAACCTTCCTTTAATGGAATAGTGATTAGGCTGTGATTCAATTTATATGCAACTTTCAGTGGATTGATTCCAACTGAAATATCAGTGAAAATATGCTTTCAGAATATATGCAACAGTTAAGCAAAGCAAAACAGAAAGCAAAGAACACAGCAGATTATAGTGGTTCAGAGACTCAAGCTCCTACGTCCACTCTCCCTGATCTCTTCAGAGAAATTCACTAATCACTTCTTTGAGCTTTCTGACTACCTCTGTAGTTTACTTACTCAACTCGGCCCTGAGTTTTCTGACTACCTCTGTAGTTTACTTACTCAACCCGACCTTAAGGTTTCTGACTACCTCTGTAGTTTACTTACTCAACTTACACAAGCTTTCAGACTACCACAAGTAGCTTACTAACTTCTTCTCTAGAGCTTTCTGACTACCTCTGTAGTTTACTCACTCTTTACAACTCCAATCTCACCAACAATCACACTCAAACTACCTTCTAAAGGGTTTGGGGTTTCTTGGTTGGTTTCCAACTAGGATGAATATCCTTTACAATAAAGTACAATGCAAAGGCTAGGATATCTCGACTAAGCTTTTGGATATATCTTATCAAGCTAGGCTTAGTGAAATGAGCTCTCTTCGATATAAAGCACTTGGGAAATTCTTGGGTTTTCGAGTGCTTCAACTTGCAATAATAAGTTTGAGCTCTTGAGTTGCTTACAAATTTCCCGTAACCTTTCAATGTAGAAGATCACAAGTATTTATAGACATACACCAAGGTTACTCTTGAAAAACTATCCGTTGGAGAGATAGCTCCGAGAGTTTCCTCTTATGGTGTGTGAGAAACGACTATATTTAGGGTTTGACACTCCCTAACACGTTTTAGGCAATAGCCTTTCATGTAGCCGGTCTTCACTTTTTGCAGTCTGGAACTTAGTACTTCTGACATCTTTTTTAGCGACTTCCTTTGTCGATGTCGGTGTGGTACGATCTTTGTCTTCCTCTTTTTGACTTTTGTCTCCGATTAAAGGTAAACAACTTCAACGGCTCTTTTTTAGTTACAATCTCTAAGGTGATATAACCTTAACAACACTTTGTCTTAGTTCCTTTTATGCGCATTTGAATGTCTTGGGCAATATCTATTTTTCTAAGGAATCGCGATCTTCCGATGTGCATCCTTGGATAGATATGTTCGATTGCCTCGAAACATTCGAGGTTTATCTTGAGCATTGATGCATTCTTGACTCTTGATAATTCTTGTGCCTTGATATTCTTGATCTTGATTCTTGATCTTGATCTTACGTGTCTTGAGTCTTAGTCTTGAGGTCTTGAGTCTTCTGGATGTCTTGGTGATATCTTGAGTCTTCATCTTGAGTCTTGATTCCTCGATTTCATCTTGAGTCTTGATATCTCAATTTCATCTTTGAGACTTGATATCTCGATTTCATCTTGAGTCTTGATATCTCAGTTTCTCATTGAGACTTAAGTTTCTTCATTTCATACTGAAACTTCAGAAACTTCAGTTTCATACTGAAACTTTGGTTTCTTCAGAAACTTACTGAGTTCTTCAGAATCTTCAGATCCTAACCTGATCTATATCTGCTGACTATACATTTTGCAGATAACATCTTGAATACTCTAAAACCTAATCGACTCAACTATCAAGATTATTCTGAACATGTCATACTCAGGGGTTTTGGGATCTAATCAAAATCATATCTTTATTAAATTCATCTCCCAACAATTTCCCCCTTTTTGATGATGCCAAAACCTATCTTGTTACACACATACTTAACCTATACTCAGGTTTCAGTTTATCCTATTACAAGATTGGTTTTATTTTCAACAATTTTCCCCATAAATAATGAGTCTCTTAACAATTAATCTCCCAACAATTTCCATACAGAGAATCTCACAACAATTTCTTCAGTAATGAATCTCTCAAAGGATTCATCACCAAATACTTAATTTCTCAATCAATTAATCTCTGAGAAAATCATTCAGGCATATCAAATTTTAAAAGACATGTATATAAGATAATGAGATATTATCTTTTGAGCATAAATGATAAGTTTTCATTGATGATAGGTAGACTGTTACAAGTTACAATGAATCTTATCTGAACAAAATAAAAAAGACAAAAAAATAAAAGATTACATGAATCTTCTGAGTCTTCATTCTGTTCTTCAGTTCGGTTCTTCAGCTCTGCTCTTCCACCTCATCAGCAGGGACTTCTAGGTCGAACATTCTGTAATATCACTTCTTCAGTGCATCTCTTTCTTTGATGATATCCAGATTGTTTCCTATCAGACCTAACTGAGTGGCGTACTGAGATATTTCCTGAGAAATGGCTTTCTCATTCACACAGCCATTCTCCAGCCTGGGAGGAGGGTACACATATGGACCAGGGGCGGTTATCTGCACCTTTCCATCATCCGCAAGATTTATCCATCCTTGAAGATATTTTGGATAGAAGGTCAGGAGATAGTCGATGAAAGCCTCATTCGGATTTGAGCTCTCCCCTCTCCATTCTCTGAGCACATCATAGTAGAACCAGAAGGTTCTCTTGATTTCTTCCCACGCATCGTTGAGCTGGATAGGCATCCACTTGTCAACGTGCGGCCATTTCTGTGCTTTTGTGTTCCCTCTCCTCTTGCTTGCGAACCTTTTGAACCCACTCCTTCTTTTCTGCTCTTCTTCAAATTCTTCTTTCTCCACTGTACACCGTAAAATGTAAGAAAGAACTTTCTTTGCTTGTTCAATCTGGAGTGTTTTCGTAAGCTTCCGTATTGAAGACCTTTGTTGGGAAATTTATAGTTTTGATAAAAGTTCCAAAAACACATGTAATAGGACCCGACCAGGACACATGGTATCGATGTTTATATTACCATTTATAGAATACCGTTGATAATTCTTTGATAGAACAATTGATGTAATATATAGGTCACATATTGAGGGGGAACCTCAATATGTATGAGTCAGATCTGAAGATCCAAAGAACAGCTGATATCCGACAGGCCAGAATGCTAGAGAAGAATAGAAGATCGACGATCCGATCTAGTCGATATCTCACCAAGTCATAAAGCTCAAACTTCGAAATACTTGAAGATCACATGACTTCGGAAGATCGGACCCGGAAGACCTACATCGACCGAGTCCGCTAGTTGAAGCTAAGTCAACCGGCACCGAAGACTCCATCGGGTAGGTCGATCGACCCCTGACCGAAGTCACTCACCGGTGAAAAATGATGTTTCACCAAATCATACGTCGATGATCCAAACAAGAAGAATGTCAACCTTAGTTGGAAGAACAACACTGAAAAGTGCATCTGTTAACCAATAAGAACTAGACACGTATGATCCGGTAGCCGAATTACGGATTTGATGCTTCTCTAATAACGGCTATAAAATACAAGTTCACGCTTTTCACCGTGCCGCCGTTCTGAAGACGTCACATCAATCCTCGCAAACCTACCAAATATAAATTAAATTCAAATTGCTCTCCAACGGCTCTTTGATTTCAAGGTCTATAAATATGGGATCACACTTCAGAGTGAAGACACGGAAACACTGAACAATCAAGAAGCTCAAGCAATTATCATATTTCCTCACGAAGAACACGATCAAGAAGATTATTTTATTAAGTGTTCATCCGATAAGTTCTTAGCATAGAAATCTTTTCATCTAAATGATAGGCTACCTTAAACACTAGAAAAGATTTCATAGTTGGAACCAAAACAATCTTATCCAAACCCAAAGTTAGGTTAAGTTGTTTAGCAAGATTTCGCATCTAGGGTTTCTAGTTAGGATTTCTCGATCGGGTTGAGTGAGAACTCCTTAAATATCTGTCGATTGTCTTGTGTTGGACTAACACATAAAACTAAGTCCAGTTGGTTAAGTTGGTGCCCTTGTGATAGGGAAGAGTGGACGTGGGACCGTTTGTCCGAACCACTATAAATCTTGTGTGCCTTTTACCGCTTTGATTAACTGCCTACACAATTGCACACAACCTTTAAAGAGCCTACATATTCTAAGTTGAGATCGTTTAGCACCAAGCTTCGATCTGATCAAGCTTTCGACACTTCACCAATCGGTTAAAAGACTAACTTTGGAATCGATTTATAAAAACTGGTTTTTCACGGGTAAAACTTAAGCTTCGCAAGACATCAGTTAAACCGATAGTTCTGAATCGATCCGCTTTTCCGGCGATTAGTAAGTTGGTTATCGACCCAAACCGATTCACTCGCTCCCTGATCGCTAATTTGCCATCACACGATCTGCAAAAAGTTTTCAAGTCTATTCACCCCTCCCTCTAGACTTACGCCCTCACAAAACCGCTTAAGGGACCTTCAAGTGGTATCAGAAGCGGTTGGTTCTACGGACCAATCGACTTTTATTATCATCGATTCTTGAGGAAGAATCTTTGTGGTCAATCGAACCCGATCTTAAAAACCTTCTTAAAACTCATTCATTTTCCAAAATCACTCGGCAGATGGATAACACCTCGTATGTATCATGATCTCGCCAAAGTTCTCAATCGATGAGTATGCAGATTGGGCCATATATATGTCCAACCATCTAGGTTCGATTAGTGGCGAATGATGGAAGTCATCGAAAGAGGACCCATCATCATATATTACGACAACCCCTGCGGTTGGAGGAGATCCAGACTTTGCCCCTGGAAGTCGTGGTAATGCGAAAAAGCCGACCTTGATGGATGCAAGAGGAAAGAAATCGCATACTCTAGATACTATCGCAAAGGCATATTATCATGAAAAACAATGGATAAGGTCACCAAGGAAAGGTTAAGTATCTCAAAACTACGAAAGCAATGTGGGATACTCTAGCTGAAATATGCGAGGGAAATGACCAGATAAAAGACAATGTTTGCAAAGTTTAATCGGTGAAGTTCAAAAATCAAGATGTTTGCCCAACGAAAACCATCAACGAATTCGATGGAAGGATTACAATGTCAATAAACAAGCCGAGAACTTGGTAGAGATGTCCGATAAAGATATCAACTACAAAATTTTAAGGTCTCTCACCAAGAAATGGGACATGAAGGTCACGGAATCAAGGATTGCCAAGACATTTCAAAAATGAAGCCAAGTAGCTTGTTCTTGAGCCTTAAAGCTCACGAGTTCGATTTAATTGAGAGAGGACAAGCAGATGAAGATGAGGTGCCCGCTGAAGCCTCAACTTCCAAATCAGTTGCTTTTAAGGCAACCAACAACAGATTGAAGACCAATGAACCCATTGGAAACATCATAAGTCGTAGAAGAGACGGATCGCTCACGCTTACGAAAACTAGAAAAATCAAATACTCAACCGGGTAAGTATCAAGATTCTATAAAGATTATCAACATAGCCGAGGAAGAGATAGGAGATCGGACAATGATCTCCGAAAGAATCGATTCGATGATCGGAGATCACGAGATGAAAGGAAAAAGAGATAATCTAAATGATGAGAGAAGAGATAACCAATCGATGTAAGAGAAGCTCGTAGACTACTATCGAAAAGGAAAGTCACCGATAGATCATACAGACGAGTGATTCACCCGAAGAAAAAGGTTCCGTGGATCAAGGAGCGTGCTTCAACTGTGAGAAGCAGTCACTACAAATAAGCAGATCGCCTGGACTGACGCCAAGAGAAAGTAAGAAAAATGTAACAGAAGAGAGCAACCAGACAGGGACCGAAAAGCCATGGTTCTTTACATCGAGAATTGACGATTCAGATCTGCCCTCCGAGGATTCTCGATACTCCTCAGAGAAGATTTCCGCCGATCGCCAGCTTCATGACTTCTATGGAAATGAAGATCTGATATTCTCTTCAGATGATGATGAGATCTGCCTGATGGCAAAGGAGGACCAATCTGAGGTAACCTCCAAACCTGCTTTGTTAAACTACACCGCTATCATTAGCACACCTGTTGGGGAGATTGACCTGCAACTCTACTCGAGCAATTGCTTGAGGATCTCTCCAATGCAAGAGACACTTATGCTATAGTGGAAGGCTGAAAATGACAAGCGCGAGGACCAGAAATAATCACTTGCTAAAGAGAATGATCTTAGTAAAGCCTCACGAACTTAAATGCTTGAAACCGCTTTCGAGGAAAAACCGAGGAATTTAAAATTCTGAAAGTTAAAGCTTCGATCGGAGAAGCGATCAAAGATCAACCGGCGATTAACAAAACAAAGAAGTCGATGACTTCAAAATCCTGCAAGCAAAATTCGATGAGCTATTCCGAAAGCATGAAAGTCTAAAATCATCTGAGGATAATCTGCGTAAGAAAATAGAGGTTTTCACAAAATCATCTAAAACCGTTCAAGACATGAACACCTATTTTCGAATAACGATTAACAAGAAGGGACTTGGGTATGAGAACCCTTCCACATCCTCAAAAAGCCCCTACCGATTCATCTCAAAAAGGTGTAATCGCATCGACGAGTTTCGACAAAGATACACCAAAAAGCCAAACATGTATCTAATAAGGAAAAAGACCAGGCTTGAGCGGTAAGGCAGTGCCTAACCGTATGGGAAACGTAAAATGGACCCAATCGGTAAAGCATCGACCAGGAATCAACAGAAGAACCCAGTTCTTCTGAAGAGACCTCAACCTGATCAACATATCAGGAATCAGAAAAAGACAACCTGTAAAAGGGAAGTCTAATCTGAGACCCAATCAAGGTCACCTGCCTAATAAGCATGCTTCAGGTAAACTGCAAAACCACCTATGCCGAAAAGATATGAATCTTTTGATGGTAGCAGTCGTACCTACCCCTATAATCGTAAAATCTAGGGTCTGCAGACTGAACCACAATGATGAAAAAAGACAAACGAAAAAGATAAATCCCAAGTCTTCTAAGTCATCCAAGGTTCACACTAATAATCATACCAATCGAAAAGCATATAAAAGAGACGTGTATGATTATGTCGATAGGTATGGGAGACAAACCAGCCTTCTCGATCTAACCGATCACAATAGAAGTGCTCGCTTTGTATGGATCCCCAAAACTAATCCTAACCCCTTAGGACCCAATCCAAAAGGGGGTACCTAAAGCCCGATTTGCTCACAGGATCGCGTGGTCCGGCCAACAAAGGAGGTGTGCAAGCAACTATCTGGTACATCGATAGTGGATGCTCAAGGCACATGACTGGAAGCAAACATCTCCTCAGCTCTTACATAGAACAGAAAGGCCCGCGTGTACTCTTCGGTGATGATAACTTTGGTTATACCAAAGGATTAACCTTAGAGAATGATGATGTACAAAATAACCGAGTCTCAGATGTCGAAGGTCTAAAGCACAACCTATTATCGGTTTCCTGATTTCATGCGACAACGGATTCAAAGTGTTGAGTTCTCAACCCGACCAATGCACTATCAAGAATCGAGCCACTCAACAGATTTTGCTAACTGGTTCAAGGAAAGGGACGATCTACACAGCTGATTGGAACAATTGCCCAAGAAATGCATGCCTGATTGTCAAGAGTTCCAAAAGTAGCAGCTGGCTCTGGCACAAAAGAATGAACCATCTGAACTTTAAAACTCTTAATAAGATAGCAAGGATGTCACTAGTGAAAGGACTTCCAAATGAAGTATTTTCAAAGGATCGGACATGTGTCGCCGCATGTCGGAAGGAAAACAGTCAAAGCTTCATTCAAGGGAATTCCGGACTGCGTCCAAAGAAAGATCTTTCGACCGCTTCATATGGATCTATTTGGACCCGATTACACCAAATACCTCAACGGACGCAAATATACTCTGGTAATCGTGGATGACTATTCCAAGTTTACCTGGGTTATATTCTTACATAAGAAGAATGAGACGACAACGAAGATACCCGAGCTGCTAAAAAGATTACAAAATGAGAAGGGTGTCAGTGTAGTAAAAATCAGATCAGATAAAGGTACATAATTTCTGAACTCTTTTATTACTGATTTTTGCTCTAAGTTTGGTATACAACATGAAACATCAGCTGCAAGGACGCCACAACAAAATGGAGTAGCAGAACGGAGGAACAGAACTCTCAAAGAAGCTGCTCGCACGATGTTAGCTGAACATGCAATACCAAGCCGTTTAAGGCATAATAATCAACATCGCATGCCATACTCGTAATGATGTCTTCCGACCGAGGCTCACTACAAAACACCCTATGAACTGTGGAAGGGCAGAAAACCTCGTGTCTCCTACTTCCATGTTTTTGGGTGTAAGTGTTTCATACACAACAATGGGAAGAGTCAGTTGAAAACTTTTGAGGCCAAGTCAGATGAGGGTATATTCTTAGGATATTCCTCATCTAGCAAGGCTTTCAGGGTTTACAACAGACAAACCCTACTTGTGGAAGAAACACCCCATGTAGTCTTTGATGAAGCATCTTCTGAACAAGAGAAATCTGCCTCAGAACAAGACGTACCTGATCAACCAGTACCTGATGCTCAGAAAATGGATCAGCTAACGATCAAGGAAAAAGAATCAAACCGTAACGAAGATACATTCCGGATCTAGTGATTCACCGTATCATTCGTGATCCTAAGGTACTAAAAACTGCCGATGAAGAAGCCGGTGCAAATGAGATAAGATCAATCGAACCATCCTGCCTCGGGGGAACACTGAAGTTCCCATTTAACGCACATCGAAGACATGATGAGTCCAACATCACCGAGACATGTTCTTATCAAGTGGATCATAATTCGCACCACTCCCAAATAAGCTAGTAATGAACCTTTATCAGAATTGGATGATGTTCTCGAAACCGACGCAAATCAGAACAAAAGGACCTGGATAACCAGTCATCCAACTGATCTGATCATCAGAGACCCATCTGATAAAGTTAAAACTAGACTTCAGATTGGTGAAAGTGCCATGTATTGGTCAAGTATTTGTCTATGAAAGAACCAACAACAATAGAGAAGCTCTACAAGACGCAAGTCGGATTCTAGCCATGCGAGAGGAGCCGAAAGCGGTTCGAGAGAAATCAAGTTTGGGAACTGGTAGACAGACCAAATCATCAAGACGTAATTGGCACGAAGTGGGTTTTCAAGAACAAGAGAGATGAGAAAAACGTCATCACCAAAAATAAGGCAAGACTTGTTGCTAAGGGGTATTCACAATCAGAAGGAATTGATTATGATGAGACCTTTGCACCAGTCGCTCACCTAGAAGCCATTCGTTTATTTAAGCATATGCTTCCCCAGTAGGGTTCACTTGTGTATCGGATGGACGTAAATAGTGCATTTTTAAACGGGGTACTAGCAGAGGAAGTTTATGTCGAACAACCTCCAGGCTTCGAAAAGAGCAAGAAAGCAACCACGTCTACACCAGATGCCCCCCAGAAAAAGAAAAGAAAACTGGTGAAGGCCCAGGAGAAGAGGGCGAAGAAAGTGCGGGCCTCCATGACTCTGTTTCTAGAAGATGAGTCGATGAAGAAGGAGCGCCAGATCGGCTGATCGCCAAAAAAACAGTGAAAAATCGACGGGCTTCTCAGGTTTGAGAGGTCGCCGAACATTGGAAAAGAAGAAGAGAGCGAACGATCTCCTTCTCCTCAACTCGAACCGATTCACCGCTCAAACTACCGGCATTTCTTGAGCATGTTTCTCCTTCATCCCGCCCCTTTTGAACACTGAAACTACATCGGTTCGCGAACCGCAACTTACCTGCCAGGAACCAGCGGTGCTTTTGACTCCACAGCCAGAACCTCTCGCAGTCGAGCCAATCGACCGCTTCCACCTACTCAAGCACCACGGAACCCTCCACTTCTCATCAACCGGAATCGGATGAACAATTCACGAGTCTAGATCATCAAAGACCATCACAGGGAAATGGTCGAATGAAAATCGAATCGAAAATTGATGAGATGTATCCGTAATCCAGTCGCCCATCCTGCTATTAGAGAAGAAGTTATGGAGATCCTCACCGGAGAGATCTCGATTAAAAAAAAGCTTCTCATTTTATAATGATTATTGAACGCATGGATGGTGGCTTTGATGAGTTTGCAGATTTTGATTTTGATATGAGGAAATCTGCTAAAGTAGATCACCACCGAGCCGATAACTACCGAATCTATCAAAGCTCGATCCACAGAAGTCAAATTAACTAATCAAGGCGAACCAGAGATCGGCTTGAAGAAGCTCTCAAGCGAGATGCTACAATGAAGGATGCAGAGTCAGCCGATGATAGTGGAACTGTGTCAGAAGTTCATGACCAACCACTGGAGGCGCAAACAACTGAAAGAGATCCGGTGATGCAAAACATTCCAACATCTCACATCATCGCTGATCAACTTCAGGAGATCAGATCTTGTCTCAAAGATCTCCTGAAAGAAGAAGTTGAGGGAGTGATAGGCGATCGTAGGCGATTGGCCTCAAAGAAATAACAGATCAAAGGGAATTGCTATTTCCCGATTGAGGCAATCAAAGATCGGTTCTCCCAAATCGGACCACCGTGGTTCCGCCAACTTATAAAATCCGTTGATGACAAGCTGATTCGGTGGATCAACAACAAGTTTCTTTTCTGATGCTCACTTGAAAAGCTCGAATTGACAGAAGAGAAACTTGACAAACTGATTTTTACACTCTCTACTGCCATGGAATCTGTCAAGACTGAGCTGATCTCGAAGGTTCAACATCTAATCGCTCAAGTTCCGTGTTTATCTTATTCTTGCGGATCTCAATAGGGCAATATAAGTCAGGTTTTGGATCCCTAACTTCCCACTCACACGCCTCTTTTTGATCAAACCAAAAAAGGGGGAAGGACGGAGGAGAAACCAACCCGACATGATCGTAACAACATAAGACCTAATTCGACCCGGTTGAAGTTTATGGACAAAGACTAGACCATCTGGATCTCTTTTTCTAACGAAGTCTCTGAAAAGATGGAAAAGTCAAAGGCAAGAAAGGTAGGCTAGCTGCTGGTCTTTGGGACATCACAAAAGGTAGGCTAACTGCTTGGGGTGCTGGGACATCACAACTGTGCAGGTCCACTCGATTTAAAATAGTCACAAGAAGCACAAATTAGCCAGATCTGGTCGATAAGGAAGTGGCCGAGAAATCGCCCAAAGAGCAAAGTTCTCAAGAGGCCCCAAAAAAAAGAAGAAAGAAGGGCGTAAAATTAACAGAGGCGTAAAATCAAGAAAGGATTCAGACGAGAGAGAAAAAGAAAAGGCCGGAAAATCTGTACGGAACCTCAAATTTGCCAAAGAAGAGTTGATGAGATCATTCCAAAAACGCATCATGCTAAGAGGTTTGAGGAATGGAATAAGATCCCAGTGAATGGCTTCGGGCGCTTTTGTTCTTGATCTTGTTCCACGAGAAGAATCTCCGATGATGAATTCCTCAACTGTTAGAAAATAAATATCCGATTTTCCGGAAGTATCCGAAAATGAGGCCAAACTTATCAATGTAAAAATATCTCGCCAAGAGTATGATCCGTTGGATTACTCGAAGAAGGCGGATGGCTCATTTGACAGTGGCATTTCGAGATTCTATTTTGAAATCCTAAGCAAAACGCACATAACTGATCCTCAGCAGACCAATGATGTCAAATGGAATCTATATCGATTTTCAACGTACCTCAAGATCAAAGAGAGATGCCGGAAGGATACAAGCCTAAAGAGTGAAGAATCGAGAGACTTCTCGATCAATCTTTTTAAATTCAAACTTTTCTCGATGTAACATGTAATCAACATATCTAATGAGAAAAGTTTATTTTCCGATCCTAAGACAAAATCTCATTGTCTTCGATTATGTGCTCTTTATTATTTCTATATTTATCAACTGTTTTGGTTTCTCGGTGTTTTTGTTTTTATCAAAAAAAGGGAAATTGTTGGGAAATTTATAGTTTTGATAAAAGTTCCAAAACACATGTAATAGGACCAATCGGACCACTTTAGTTGATCGATGTTTATATTACTGCTTATAGAATACCAAATTGATAATTACTTTGATAGAACAACCGATGTAATAGATAGGTCACATATTGAGGGGACCTCAATATGTATGAGTCGACTGAAGATCCAAAGAACAAATTGATATCCCAAGCGGGCCGTAATGCTAGAGAAGAACAGTAAGATCGATCGATCTAATCTAGTCGATATACCTCAAATTTGAAGTCATAAAGCTCAAACTTCGAAATACTTGAAGATCACATGACTTCGGAAGATCGGACCGGAAGACCTACATCACCGAAATCTGCTAGTTGAAGCTAAGTCAACCGGCACCAGAAGACTCCATCGTAGATCGATCGATTCGACCGATCAAGTCGATTCACCAGTGAAAAACTGATGTTTCACCAAATCATACGTCGATGATCCAAACAAGAAGAATGTCAACCTTAGTTGGAAGAACAACACTGAAAAGTGCATCTGTTAACCAATAAGAACTAGACACGTATGATCTGAGCCGGCAATTACGGGATTTGATGCTGCTCTCTCTAATGGCTATAAAATACAAGTTCACGCTTTTCAAATTATGCCGCCTCAAGCACGTCCACATCAATCCTGCAAAACCTACTAAATATAGCCTGAAATTCAAATTGCTCTCAACGGCTCTTTTGATTTCAAGGTCTATAAATATGGGATCACACTTCAGAGTGAAGACACGGAAACACTGAACAATCAAGAAGCTCAAGCAATTATCAGATTTCCGCACGAAGAACACAATCAAGAAGATTATTTTATTAAGTGTTCATCCCATAAGTTCTTAGCATAGAAATCTTTTCATCTAGCTGATAGGCTACCTTAAACACTAGAAAAGATTTCATAGTTGGAACCAAAACAATCTTATCCAAACCCAAAGTTAGGTTAAGTTGTTTAGCAAGATTTCAGACTAGGGTTTCTAGTTCTGATTTCTGGGATCGGTTGAGTGAGAACTCCTTAAATATCTGTCGGTGTACTGTGTTGGACTAACACATAAAACTAAGTCCAGTTGGTTAAGTTGGTGCCCCTTGTGATAGGGAAGAGTGGACGTAGGACTGGTTTGTCCGAACCACTATAAATCTTGTGTGCCTTTACCGCTTTGATTAACTGTCTACACAATTGCACACAACCTTTAAAGAGCATACATATTCTAAGTTGAGATCAGCTAGCACCAAGCTTCTGATCTGATCAAGCTTGACACTTCAGTCAACTGGTTAAAAGACTAACTTTGGAATCTGATTTATAAAAATTGGTTTTTCAAGGGTAAAACTTAAGCTTCCACACACATCAGTTAAACTGATAGTTACCGAACTGATCTGCCTTCTGACGATTAGTAAGTTGGTTATCAGCCCAAACTGATTCACTCGCACTTTGATCAGGCTAACTGCCATCACACCTCGATTCTGACAAAAATTTGAAGTCTATTCACCCCCCCCCTAGACTTACCCTACAAAACCCGTTCGGGACCTACAACCTTCTTCTTTGGCTCGACTTCAGAATCTTCAGTACCCAATATCAATTTCCTCTGAACTGGCTTAGAAGCCTTTGCTCTTTTGCCCTTAGGCTCTTCTATCACCACGACATTTCTCTTGATGGGCAATTCAGCACCAGCCTGGCTTGTCCCAATCCTTCCTCTACCACTCAGTTTCTCCATTGCAACTTCCTGCATTGTTTCCTCTGAAACCTGAGTGTAGACTGGCTTCTCCACCTCCTTGAACTTAAGCTTCTCAGTGGCTTCTATCTCCTTCATGGCTTCGGCAATTATCTTCTTTTCAGCATTTTTGACAACCTTGCCCTTCAGAGTATGTTCCAATAATTCCTTGAGATCAGCTCCAGGTCTTTCCTCCTTCTTGGAACCATACTCTGGCAGAAGCTTGGAGAGTGCTGTGTCCATGTGGTATTGCTCTTTGCTGACACTCCGCACCTCCCCTGCCATCTGATCTTGCTCTTCCTCGAGCCTTCAGAGGTGGTTCTTCGCCACAGAGAATTCTTCAGACAGATGAGCAAATTGGCTTGAGAGAGCTTCCTTGAACATATCTGTCATCTTGGCCATGAGCATTGAGCTCATTTCCTCAACAGCGTTCTTCACTAGCATCTCATTCCTCTCAACCAACTTTGCTTCAAGAATTTGTGTCTGCTCCTGATGCTTTTGCTTTAGCTCTGCATTCAGCTCAGCCTTGACCCCCTCCATCTTGTCTTCTAGCTTTGCTTCCATGGAGGTTAGCTTTTCTGTCATAGAGCTCTAAAGCAGCACCAGTTCTGAAGAGGTACTCAATCCTTCAATCTTCTAAGATTGGTTGGCCAAAACTTCCTCCATCTGAGCAACTTTGTTCAGTATTGGCTCAACCTTCTCCAATTTCTCCATCACCGGGGTGAGATCAATCTCAGGAGCATTCTTGATCTGTCATTGTGCCTCCCGAGTTAATTTGTTCATCCCGAAGTCTCCGATCTGAACTCGAGCATCGATTTTAATCGGACTTGGGACTCGGTCCGAGTCTGGGATTCACCCTGAGCTTGGGTGTCCACCTGAGCCTCAGTCTGAAGGCTAACTTCAGTCTGAGGATGTTCAACAACAGCCTGATCAACATCAGTTGAGTCTTTCTCCTTCTGAGATTGACTCTCATCATCCCCTTGTTGGTCCCCATCCTGAGATTTTTCAATGGAGCTTGGGGCACCAACTTCAGCAGTTCTCTCAGCCACCTTCCTCTTCTCAAGCTCATCAAAATCTGAGATTTTCATCTGGAGCTTGGTTTTTCTGAACCCTGAGAATTCAAAGAGAAAAAGTTCTCCTCGTTCCACCAGTCTTCCCCTCCAGATGAAGCAATATTAAGCATCTCCGGAAGAGTCCGGTTGAGGATGTAGGCCGATTGACCTCAATCTAAAGAAGATGTCTTGGAGGTCAGGGAATGAGCTCAGCTCAGGGTAGCGGTCAAGAATGAACCGTTCCCCCTTGCTTCGCCATTCGGTCTCTCCAGCTTCTCCTTTCTTGAGCATCGGGCTCTCAGGTTCAGTGGAAGGGTCAATCAACAGCTCACTTAGGAGCTCTTCAAAGTTCATCGGCTCCTGAGGCTCAGCAGCTTATGAGGTTTGGGCAGGTAGCTCCTTAGTCTGGATATGACTTGGTTATGAGGTTTGAGCTGGCGCCTCCTCAGTGGGAATATCTGCTTGCTCTGAGAACTAAGCGGGCACTTCCTTAGCAGGGATCTGAACTTTCTCTGAGGTCTGAGGTCCTTTGAAAATTTCCTGAGAAAATTTGTCTGAGCTCAGTGAAGTCTCAAGAACCTCAGAGAAGACTTGCTCCTCAGTTTGATCCTATGCCTTTGAGATAGCCTGAGCCAAAACATGTAATGGCAATTTCTGAGCAGTTTGGCTCTCAGGCTGAATCTCCTCAGTCTCACTTTCTTCATCATCATCAGTGAGAACCACCATTCTTTTGCGCTTAGGAGCAAGGGTTTTCTGCTTCTTCAATTTCTCACCCTGCTCCTTCTTCTTGGCCAACAACACCTTCCCCCCACGGCTTGTTGGGTTTCCTTTTCAGCAGCCGCAACCGGTGATTCCACTTTCTTCTCTTTCTTTCCCTTAAAAGTCCTATTCGCAGCAATCAGTTTGAACATAATTTTGGACTTATGGAATGGAGTAGAGTTGGCAAAAATATCCTCCTCCTCTCGGCACATCTCCAGAATGAATGCAATTTTGGTGGCGTGGAGGATTCTGCCTTTGATAGATATTGCCCCATCATCCTCCCTTTTTATGACCTTGGCTTGCTTTCGGTCCACCACCTTGATCGATATTTCAGCGGTTGAAATCCTTGGTGGGTGAGTCCTCAATCGCCGCCATCGATCAGTTTTTGGGAGTCTTGATCCGCTCAAGCTTCTAGATCGACTCATTATGCACTTTCCCCAATATCCATCAATACTCAGATTTCGGGTAGAGATGCCGTTTGTCTTGAGTTGCCTCAAACTTAACAGGTTTCTCGGCAACCATATCAAGATACTCCCCGCTCCTCGGCCCCAACATATACAATGAGGATCATCTCCCCATCGCACAACTCAAATACGCTGCTCAAATGCTTAGGGACTATATAGAGCTCTCGAACAAAATCTACATATTTCATCGATTGTTCGAGATGCAAAACAGAAATCTTAGATTCTATACAATCTTCCTCATCGATTTCCATATTTGCAACAAACTCTATTACCTCACGGGTATACTCCGCCTCTGGTCGATTTGCGACGAGGTTTGTCGATTTAACTGATTAAGTGGAGCGCTTCTTCTTCGTGCTTGGCATTTGACGTGCTCTCCAGAGACACCACGTATTCGTACCATGGCTTATTCGTCTCGGCTAATCTTTCAAATATGGTTGGGGCCATTTTAGATTAGAAGATTTAGGGTTTGGGTTTTCTGGGCAAAGGGATTTATTTGCAGAGGATTTTGGGAACGAAGGGTTTGATAAAGTTTGGCTTGAATGGCTTCAAAGGATTAAATAGCTCGAGATCGTGGGAAATCGTACCGGTTTGGTGAAAAGCAACGGTTAAGATTAATCCATTTATTAATAAAGTATCTTGAAAGGTCGATCCCCGAAAAGTAAGCCGCCATTTTAACTTCATTGGTGATTAAATGTAACAGAGCATTTAATGACTGTTGACCTTCTTTAGGAATTTCAAAGATCCCGCCCAAAAACATTCCTCAGGTGTTTTGTATTTATTGCGAATGATTACTGAGTTTCACTTAAGCAATAAATGAGTCGCATGAGTCATTACTTCTTCAGACTAATTTCCCTCTATCAGTCTTACTGAGTATTGACCTTGATAAAATGTCAAGATGATATTTGAAAATTGAATAGGTTCAAGATGATAATTCTTGAAAGTAATCGACCTTCAAGAATCTGAGTTTCTGAGACTCGATTCAAAGATTTCCATTTTATCCGAGTTTTCTCGGTAGAATTCGAGAAAACTTCATGCATCTGAAAACCTTCAATTTTTCAGATTTTACTCTATACACCTGGATCCAACATCCCTAATTCAACTGATAGTTCCTGAAATCTTGATTCAGCCAAAGGTTTAGTTAAGATATCAGCTCTCTGCTTATCAGTATGAATTTTCTCCATCCTGATGTCCTTTTTCACGACATGATCTCTGATGAAGTTCCTTCTTCAGTCTAATTCTCCTAAAGTTCAAGAAGAAATTCATCTTCCAACAATGACATCTCAGATCTTCTTTCAACAGGGCTAATGATATCTTCATTCATTTCAAATGCCCTTCTCGCTTAATTACTAAAAAACATATTAGATCCGGTGGTACCCATTTGGTATAGGGTCCTACCAGGTTAGCTGTACCTTTTGGAATCCAAATCTGCCTAACAACTCTAATCACTTTAGAGTGACTGATCTGTCTTCCATAAACATCTACATACACATTTATCACTCTGGGTGCCTTAGCAATATCCTGTGTATGAGTGCTAGCCTTAGCATGAACATGAGCCTTATAATTTTTCTTGGGTACAGGCCTTTTGCTCCATTGTGTTGGCTTCTGTGCAGCTGGTCTGAATCTTTGTTGACTTGGGTTCAGGTAACCTTTACCCTTAGGCAAGTGGGGTTCAGGTTGCCTGTACCAAAATTTGGATCTTTCAGTATACTGAGGACTTGGTCTCTTCAGTTGAGAATGTCTCTGCTGAGTGTTTCTCTTCTGAAGATTCCTCTAATGGTTCAGTGTAGATCCTTCCAGGTTTGCATTCTTAGCTTGAAGCTTCGAAGTACTTGCCTGAAATTTTCCAACTGAGTGCTCAGGTTTTCTAGCCTTCACCTGAGGTTTGGGATTTCCTACCTGATCATTCAGTTTTGCTGAAACCATGGGTCCTTTTCCCTTGTCTGCAACCTTGGGCATTTCTTCATTTTGAAGTGTGAGTGCCACTGGTTTTACAAAGATTGTCTTCTTGTTACTTGATGCAGCATTCAGATGACCTTGTGAGGTTCCCCCTAGAATGTATCCCAATCCAGATTTTATAGTGACAGATCTCTGGTAACTCTGAATTTCATCTATTACTTTAGATGCAGTATTCAATAGAGTTAACTTCTTCTGTGCACTATCCTCACATTTCTGTAGAGTTTCATGCTTCTCAGAGAGGTCATTGAACTTAGTTTTGATCAGCTGAATCTCTTCAATTGGATTTCTAGCTTTTCGCTTAGGGTCAATATCAACTTCTCTTTCTTCTCGAGAGTTGTACTTTCGAACATCCAGTTCATCAGAGCTCCCATTAATTGAGAAGTGATTTCAGTATTGCTAGAGTCTTTCCATTTTAGATTTTCAGCTTTCAGTTCTTTATTCTGCTCTTGAGTTTCATTTAGTAGTTCTTGTAAAACAGCATAGTCCTTCATTAGACTCTCAAAAGAATCCATCAGGTCAAAATGACTGTTTACAGTTGAACTTGACAACTCTTGTGCTAGTGTAGGAGAAACAACAACAGAGAAAGAAGAGTTTACCTCCTCAATGGCCATCGATGTGATGTCATCACTTTCACCGTCTCGAGAATATTTCATCCTCAGAGCTAGATCCCTCCTCGTAATGTTCTTCTTCTTCGCAACCATGGCCTTTTTTTGCTAGAGAACTTCTTGTCTCTTTTTAGCTTGCCTTTCTCTTCTCTCCTTAGCACTCGAGATCCGGACAATCATACCGAAAGTGACCTTTCTTTTTATTAATTATAAAGATCTGTTGGCATCATCATCCCGATCACTTTCTTCTTCGGACTTGAGTCCTTCCTTTTGGATGAAGATCCCTCGACTTTCGGTCCTTCTTCTTCTCGGTTGATCCGTCCTCGGGTTTTCTTCGCACTGTGATTCCCGTAATAGTTTTTTATTTTTTCATATCGACTATTAAGTCTTTCAAACCTCCTTGCCATCGGTCTTTAGCTTATCCTCAAGCTCATCCCGATTTTTAGCAAGGAGTTCTCGAACTCTCTAGTTTTACTGTTTTTATCTTTGGCTTTAAAAGCCACATTTTTACTAGATGATGAATCATCTTTCTTTGTCGACCTTTTTTAGATTTCTTATCAATTACTTAACTCATAGGCCTTCAAAATTTCGAGAAGACTTGTTGGTAGGGCATTGAATTAATATTTTTGGTGTTTTCAATCACCAATTTGCATGTATATCCCATTTCTTAGAAAGACCTCTAAGAATTTTCAATGCAACTTCTCTTTGTGGATATTTCTTTCCAAGTGCATTTAGATCATTCATAATACTAGTGAATCGACTTCCAATTTGTCTATAGATTCACCTTCATCCATTTCAAAAAATATCAAACTTTCCAATTGCAACCGAAAGTTTGTTTTCCTTGATACGATCTCGTGCCTTGGCATTATTACAACTAGTGTATCCCAAATTTCTTTTGGCAAATATTACAAAAAGAGAGATCATTCCCATCACACCATCATCAATAGTCTTTGTATAGTGTGTCTTTAGCAATATAGTCTAGATTGACTAACTTCCTCTCCTCAGAGTCGTGGTCATCATACTTAGGAAATTCTCGCCTTCGGGATCGCTTTCTCTCATTTTCTGCTCCTCCGGATTTACCACAAGAAATTGGAATGGCCCTTCAGAGACCACTCTCCACATTCGTTCATGTTTAGAATACAAGTGTGCCTGCATTCTCAATCTCCATAAATCATAGTTCTCCACTGAGAACATGGGAAGTTTCTTATAAGACATTTTATCTGAGTCTTTTAAGAATTCAGGAAATAAGATCAGTTCAGATAGACCACAAGTATTTTAGAAAATAAAACTTTAGTCAACAAAGCAGGTGGTCAAGTTGAACCACTGCTCTGATACCACTTGTTGGTCCCGGTGCAAACGAGTCTTACACGTGTATGGGGGGGGAATACACGTGTTCAGTATTTTTAAAACTTTTTCTTCATCGAGGTCGGCTTGGGTCAGTTGTCTCGATGATTTGGTCCCGAGAAGCATAGATCGCCTCGAGTCAAAGTCTCATCGAGACAAAGGATCCCGAGCTACTTTCGGATACCTCGGATAATCCCAACCGAGTCCTCGAGTTTTGAGAGATCCCGAGTTGCTTGGATCGAGATAACTAACTTACTGAACCCTCAGAAGAGTAAGTTCAGTTTGGTAACTATCTGTTCTAGCTACTCAGATGTGCGGAATGGTTGGCCCTTAGTTTATACTCGTTTTAAGCTTTTTGCTAAAAAACCTTCCTTTAATGGAATAGTGATTAGGCTGTGATTCAATTTATATGCAACTTTCAGTGGATTGATTCCAACCAAATATCGATGAAAATATATGCTTTTTCAAGAATATATGCAATAAATTAAGCAAAGCAAAACAGAAAGCAAAGAACACAGCAGATTATAGTGGTTCAGAGACTCAAGCTCCTACGTCCACTCTCCCTGATCTCTTCAGAGAAATTCACTAATCACTTCTTTGAGCTTTCTGACTACCTCTGTAGTTTACTTACTCAACTCGGCCCTGAGTTTTCTGACTACCTCTGTAGTTTACTTACTCAACCCGACCTTGAGCTTTACGACTACCTCTCAGAGTTTACTTTACTCAACTCACACAAGCTTTCAGACTACCACAAGTAGCTTACTAACTTCTTCTCTAGAGCTTTCTGACTACCTCTGTAGTTTACTCACTCTTTACAACTCCAATCTCACCAACAATCACACTCAAACTACCTTCTAAAGGGTTTGGGGTTTCTTGATTGGTTTCCAACTAGGATGGGATATCCTTTACAATAAAGTACAATGCAAAGGCTAGGATATCTCGACTAAGCTTTTGGATATATCTTATCAAGCTAGGCTTAGTGAAATAAGCTCTCTTCGATATAAAGCATTTGGGAAATTCTTGGGTTTTCGAGTGCTTCAACTTGCAATAATAAGTTTGAGCTCTTGAGTTGCTTACAAATTTCCCGTAACCTTTCAATGTAGAAGGTCACAAGTATTTATAGGCATACACCAAGTTTACTCTTGAAAAACTATCCGTTGGAGAGATAGCTCCGAGAGTTTCCTCTTATGGTGTGTGAGAAACGGCTATATTTAGGGTTTGACACTCCCTAACACGTTTTAGACAATAGCCTTTCATGTAGCCGGTCTTCACTTTTTGCAGTCTGGAACTTAGTACTTCTGACATCTTTTTTCAATGACACATCCTTTGTCGATTGTCGATATGGTGCGATCTTTGTCTTCCTCTTTTTGACTTTTTGTCTCCGGTTAAAGGTAGACAACTTCAACCAGCTCTTTTGGTTACAATCTCTTGGTGATATAACCTTAACAACACTTTGTCTTAGTTCCTTTTGTCTGCATTTGAATGTCTTGGGCAATATCTATTTTTCTAAGGAATCGCGATCTTCTCAGTATTACATCCTTCAGATAGATATGTTCAGTGCCTCGGAACATTCGAGGTTTATCTTGAGCATTCAAGACATTCTTGACTCTTGATAGAATTACATGCCTTCAATATTCTTGATCTTCGATTCTTGATCTTACATCTTCGTGTCTTGAGTCTTGAGTCTTGAGTCTTCCCGAGTCTTTCTGAGATGTCTTGACCGATATCTTGAGTCTTCATCTTTGAGTCTTGATTCCTCGATTTCATCTTTTGAGTCTTCATATCTCGATTTCTCATTGAGACTTAAGTTTCTTCGTTTCATATCAAACTTTGGTTTCATTTTGGTTTCTTCGAAACTTCATCGAAGTTCTTCGTAATCTTCAGATCCTAACCTGATCTATATCTGCTGACTATACATTTTGCAGATAACATCCTGAATACTCTAAAACTGAATCCTGACTCAACTATCAAGATTATTCTGAACATGTCATACTCAGGGGTTTTGGGATCTAATCAAAATCATATCTTTATTAAAATCATCTCCCAATGTATGCAACTGCTCGCCCGGTGATGATGTTTCCAACCCGTTCAACAATTTGTGAATCGCATCGTTTGCATGGAATGCAACAGATTTAGCTGAGTTTGCAGCAGCTTCAGCAGGGACATCATCTAATCCTTGTCCTCTCTCAATCAGGTCGAACTCATGGGCTTTCAAACAGAAGATTAGTTCATTTGGTTTCATGGTAGCAATATCTTGACAGTCCTTAATCACAGTCACCTTGGTATCCCATTTCTTAGTTAACGATATGAGAATCTTGTAGTTGATATCCTTGTTTGACATTACTCGTCCTAGATCACGAAGTCAGTTGACTCCTCGTGTGATCCTTCCATCAAATTGATCAACTGTTTCATCTGGTAAAGATCTTGAGTTTCTCAAATACAACTAGCTCAGCTTGCAGTCTGATGTCCTTGATCTGTTCATTTCCTCTGCAGATTTCAGCAAGCGTATCCCAAACTTCCTTAGCTGTCTTTAAGTACTTCACTTTCTCTCTTGTAGTAGCATCCATAGTTTTCATGATGAGATGTCTGTCAATAATATCCAGATTAGACAACTTCCTCTCATCTGCATCTATCAGAGAGGGACTCTTTCTGATTCTTGCTCCAACTAGTTGAGTAGGATCTCGTCCTACTTCAGTTGGGTTATAGTGATAGATGATAATCAGTCCTATCTCAAGAATCTCATACATTCTGTTGCTAATCACTCCCAGATGGTCTCTCATGTCGATGGGCCAATCTCTATACTCATCAACAGAAAACATGGGTAGATTATGATGCATACCTGAAGTGTTATCCATGCTTGTGGTGATTTTGAAAAATATGAGTTTTAAAAACGGTTTTCAAAGATCAGTTCAAGTGACCACAAAGGTTCTTCCTCAAGAACCAATGATATTCAAAGCCAGTAGTCGGAAGAACCACTGCTCTGATACCACTTGTAGGTCCTGAACGGGTTTCAATGAGGGTTGAAGTCTAGAGGGGAGGGGTGAATAGACTTCAAAACTTTTCGTGGATCAGATGTGATTTGAACGTATGTATGATCAGAGTGTGATGTGGATCAGTTTGGACTGATATCTGACTTACTAATTTGTCAAGAAAATCAGTTCGGCGTCTACCAGTTTAACTGATGGTACGGAAGATTAGTTAACCCACGTGAAAACCAGTTTTACTCAAATAAGGATTCTGACCAATCTGGTGTTTGATCAGATGACAAAGGTGTCAAACTGATCAGATCACTAGCTTGATGCTAATCTGATCCAGGTACAAAATATGCATGCAGACAACAAGAGTAGTGTGCAAATAAGTGTAAAGCAAAGTAAAGGCACACATGTTTATAGTGGTTCGGACAACTTGTCCTACGTCCACTCTTCCATATCAGCAGGGGCACCAACTTAACCAACTGGACTTAGTTTAATGTGTTAGTCCAACACAGTACAACCAACAGATGTTTCACGAGTTCTCACTCAACAAATCCCATAAATCTGATCTAGAAACCCTAGACATAAATATTGCTATAACAAACTTAACCTAACTTTTGTTTGGGTATAAGATTTGTGTCGTTCCAACTGGAATACTATCATATCTTTTAAGTAGCCTAAAGTTAAAGGATAAGTATTCAATGCTAATAACTAAGGGATGAACACTTAAGAATAAATCTTGAATTTGTGTTCTTCGTGCGGAAATTTCTTGAGAGCTTGAGCTTGAGTATTATTTCCGTAACCTTACTATGAAGGTTTGATCCCATATTTATAGGCACAAAATCGAACTAGCCGTTGGAGAGCAATTCGAATTTTGGTCTATTTTAGGTAGGTCTACAGGCGAATTTGACGTGCTTCAGGGGCGGCATGGCCTAAAGCATGCAAGCTTGTCCTTTCTAGCCGTTGACACTGAACCACCTTTGTGCAAACTGTCAGTGCTCCTTACGTGCGTCGTCGACTTCTTATTGGCTATCAAGTACCATTCACAACACTTGAATAAGCAACAAGGTTGACATTTTTCTTGTCTGAACACATTCCTCGTACCAGATAACATGGAAGAAGTTATCTGATGGAGCTGACACAGATCAGTTGACCACTGATCTGTCTACCTGATTTAGGTCTTCTACTCGTAAGTTATCTTAGCACAACTTACTGACCTTTCCTCGTTGTCATCGGATGTAGGTCTTCTGGATGGTCTTCTGTCTTGAACTCTTCTGCTTATCTGCTTCTCGGCTTATCTGCTTCAATCACCAGATCTTCAGCATATTTGTTCTTCAAGTTAGATGATCTTCTGATCTTCAAGACTTAACCTATATATATTGAGTTCCCCCTCAATATGTGACCTATCTGTTACTTCAGTTGTCTATACACTTCAGCTGGTCATCTTATCTACTATTCTATATCATCAGTCAGCTAACAAGTCTGACTGGTCCTATTACATTATCTGTTTTGGAACTTCCATCAAAACTACAAATTTTCCAACACACGTGATAAAATAAATTGTTACATATTTATTTATTTCAACACATATTAATATAATTTTGTGAAAACATCAAGTTCCACTTCCTACAAATCATATTTTTTACTGGTATGTCAAAAACGAAACTTTTTATTATAAATGGTTTATTGATTGATTAATTATGTCAGGTCTTAGATAATCATGTTCTAAATAAATAATAATTTTATATGTTCATATATAACATTTAGTTACCTGTTCTTAAAAATAAATTTATTTTTAATAATTTAGTTCTTATTTTTTTATATATATGTCAAAACATTTTTTGAAAACTTATAGTTGTTCATACAACAGTAGTAAATATCTAAAACATACAATAATGTTTAGGTTTATATTGATCAAGTAATAATATGTTTGTAAACATTCGATAATTTGTTAAGTTTAAATGAATAATTTTTTATGAGAAACTATTTAATTTTTTAATATTAATCATCACATTTTTTACAACCACTAATTTAGTTCAATTATTAAACTTTATTAAATATTCATTTCAATGAAATTATAATATTACATAATAATTTATAATAATCTTGTGTTAAAATTAATTGACAATTAATTATATTTCATTACACATAATAACATGAATTAATATCTATTCAATTTTATAAGTAAATATATATTGTATATTTAATCTCATGTTCATATTTTTTATGAAACCTTCAAGGTCCGGTTCGTACAACCATCAACTTTTCTGGTAATTTGTGAACTAATCCATTAGAGATTATTATTCAAGTTCTGTGTGCGTATAATTAGTTTATCATTTTATTTTTTTAAATTAAAATTTAATTTTATGTATCTTTTGTATGTGCATTTAATTTTAGCTAAAATTCAATGAATAATGAAATTGACTCATACCGTCAAATCATGATATTAAGTTATGTTTAAACAAACAATTTTTCCTATAATATACTGTTAATTTTTTTATTATATTGTTAATTTTTTATATTGTGTTATTTTTAAGCTGATGTTAAATAGTGAGGAAGCTAAAAAGTCAAGAAATCATCAACCATGATCAATCTCCACATCAGGAAAATGCACAAGGTATGTTTTTTTATTTAATATGAATTTTCATGTTTTATACATTAAAATGTTTAATTTTTTTAACCAAAAATATGCGGTTTACAATTTTATTTTATTTTTCTTAAATGTTAACCTACTTATTTTATGTTTTAATTTTTTGGGCAGGCAATAAAGATTCTGAAATGAATAGACTTATAAACACGGCTTCATCATCAATTTTTCGTTATGTATTTGAAAATAAGTTTGTTAATTCAAACTAGAATTTGTATAAAAAAAATAAAATTCTAATGTTATTAATGGTATTTATATTTCATTATGTATGTGATCTGTCAGAAGATCTTCGATCTCTTCCTCTGCTTCGCCGATAGTCATCATAAAACTTTCTGTATTTGCCCATCTGAACATTTGTTCGTTCAAGCTTTCTCGTTAGTAGCGCAATCTGTTCGGCATGGCTGATGATGTTTCAAACTGGTTCAACAATTCGTGAACTACTACTAGTTGCCTGGAATGAAACAGATTTGGTAGAATTTGCAGCAGCTTCACCAGGGACATCATCTGATCCTTGTCCTCTCTCGATCAGGTTGAACTCTTGGGCTTTCAGACTGAAGATAAGATCATTTAGCTTCATGGTAGAAATATCTTGACAGTCCTTGATCACGGTGACTTTAGTATCTCATTTCTTGGTCAACGATCTTAGAATCTTGTAGTTGATATCTTTGTTCGACATTATGCGTCCTAGATCACGAAGTCGGTTGACTCCACGAATGATCCTTCCATCAAATTGATCAACTGTTTCATTTGGTAGCATCTTAAGTTTCTCAAATATCACCAGCTCAGCTTGCAATCTGTTGTCCTTAATCTGTTCATTTCCTTTGCAGATTTCAGTAAGTGTATCCCATACTTCCTTAGCAGTCTTTAGGTACTTCACCTTTTCTCGTGTAGTAGAATCCATAGTCTTCATGATGAGTTGTCTGGCAACAGTATCCAGATTTGACAAAATTTCCTCTCATCTGCATCCATCAGAGAGGGACTCTTTCCAATCCTTGCTCCAACTGGTTTAGTAGGATCTCCTGCTTTAGCTGGATTATAGTGATAGATGATGATCAATCCTATCTAAAGAATCTCAGTCATTCTGTTGCTTATCACTCCCAGATGGTCTCTCATGTCGATATACCAATCTGCATACTCATCAACAGAAAACATGGGTAAATTATGATGCATTCCTAAAGTGTTATCCATGCTTGTGATGGTTTTCCAAAGTATGAGTTTTTAAACGGTTTTTCAAGATCAGTTCAAGTGACCACAAAGGTTCTTCCTCAAGAATCGATGATACTCAAAGCCAGTAGTCGGAAAAACCACCACTCTGATACCACTTGTAGGTCCCGAACATGTTTTAGTGAGGGTAGAAGTCTAGAGGGGAGGGGTGAATAGACTTCTAAAACTTTTCGTGGATCAGGTGTGATTAGCAAGTATGCCTGATCAGAGTTTGGAGTGAATAGTATGGACTGATACTGATTGCTCGGAGGCAGATTAGTTCGGCGTCTAATAGTTTAACTGATGGTGCGGAAGATTAGTTAACCCGTGTGAAAACCAGTTTTACTCAACCAAGATTCTGATCAATCTGTTTTAGATCAGATGACTAAAGTGTCAAACTGGTTAGTTCAGTAGCTTGATGCTAGTCTGAACCAGATTTAGAATATGCATGCAGATAAAAGGTAGTGTGCAGATAAGTGTAAAGCAATGTAAAGACACACAGATTTATAATGGTTCAGACAACTTGTCCTACGTCCACTCTTCCCTATTAGCAGGGGCACCAACTAACCAACTAGACTTAGTTTAATGTGTTAGTCCAACACAGTACAACCAACAGATGTTTCACGAGTTCTCATTCAACCAATCCCAGAAATCAGATCTAGAAACCCTAGACTGAAATCATGTTATAACAAACTTAACCTAACTTTTGTTTGGGTATAAGATTTGTAATGTTCCAACTGGAATACTATCCTATCATCTAAGTAGCCTAAAGTTAAAGGATAAGTATTCTATGCTAAGAACAATGGGATGAACACTTAGAAAATAATCTTCGATTTAGTGTTCTTTGTGCGGAAATCTGCTTGTGCTTGAGCTTGATGATAATTTTCGTAACCTTACTGTGAAGGTTTGATCCCATATATATAGGCACAAAACCGAACTAGCCGTTGGAGAGCAATTTAAATTTATGTCTATTTATGATAGGTTTGCAGGCGGACGAGATGTGTTTTAGGGACGGCATAGCCGAAAGCATGCAAGCTTGTCCTTTCTAGCCGTTATACTCTAAAATGCTTGTTCTGCACTTGTCAGTTCCGTACGTGCGTGTCTTCGTCTCATTGGCTCATAAGTACACAAAATTGGCACTTGATTTTCCAACAAGTTTGACATTCTTCTTGTCTGAGTGACTTGGCTCGTACTAGGTAGCTTGAAGTGGTTACCTGATAAAAATGACCAGATCAGATAAAGACTGTTCTTTCTACCTCCTTGAATCTTCTGATGTAAGTTATCTTAGCCCAACTTACTGATTCTTCTAGTTATCTGATGTCGGTCTTCTAGTCTAAATACTTTCTGATCAACTTCATGTCTGATCTTCTGCATATCTGATCTTCTGTATATTTGATCTTCTTCATAGACTAGACCTATTTTTATCCAATACATCAGTTATCTATACATCTCACCTGGTCATCCTATCTGATATTTAAATCATCAGTCAGCTAACAGGTCTGACTGGTCCTATTACAATCTGTTTTGGAACTTCCATCAAAACTAACTACAAATTTCCCAACAGTTTGGCCTTCAAACTCTATAAATACTCCACTTACAATCTCCAATTTTATCTTCTCATTACCTTGGTTGTACTTCGTTGGAATAGCTACAAACATATTAACAGTAATATGAGTTAAGATGAATAGTGCAATATTAATTATGTAGTGGAATTAATTAATATTTATGGGCTTGAATAATGTTGTGGCTCAATATAGATAATTCAAGGTCCATTGGAAGGTCCAATCTTAATTCTCATAAAGACGTCAAGTAGCCCAAAGATAAAGTCCAATAACTGAAAAAGGTGTTTAAAATAAAATAAATTATTGTTGCTTATTTTTTTTAATTTTTTCGAAAATCTAAAGGAAGAAAGAGAAAAGATTTTCTTGATTTTCTTGGAAAGATTTTATGGAATATGTATTCTTGGAATACAAGATTATTCCATAAATTTAAGAAAAGTCAAAGATCATATTTCTTCCTTATTTAGGTGAGATTTTGGAAAATCCCCATAATATGAGGAGGTGGGATTTTGTGGAATATTTAATTATGGAGAAAAGAATATATGAGATATATTCAAGATTTCTTGGAGATCAAGAAAAATATTTTTTCCTTCCTTTTCCATAGCAAAAAATCGGTCACCCCATATATTATAAATAAGGGATGAATTCTTCATCCCCAAGGTAATTCAATGTGTTGGAAAAATTAGAAATCCACAAAGGTGGTGCAACATAATTTATTTTTCCCTTTTGTTAAATTGTTCGTGAGTATCCTACCACCGGATTATTAAACAAGGACGAGGGAATACTTGAGAAGGTTCTTTGGGTTTGTTCGTGTGAACGGGTATCCATCTTCTCAACGGTTGTCACTCCGAGAGGTTAGTTCACGTAAACTCCCAAAGAATTCGCATGCGAGGATTTATGTGGCTTGTTTATATGCATGATTTGTTGTTGAATTATTATTTGAATTAATATAGGATTAATTCATGCTAGTAATAATTGTTAGAATTAAATTTGTATTTAAATATTTACCCCGAATAGATCCGGGCAATTAATTCCCCAATAACTGGTATCAGAGCCTCGGTTTCGGGCTCTGAATTTTAAATTGTAATTTAATTCGTTTTTCATTAAATTTGATATTGGATAGTAGAATTGCTAGATTTTTTTTGCATGTATCCAGTTGTCATGGTATTTGATGAATGTTTATTTATACATGCATATAAATTGTGATTTTTTCAATTCAATTCGCTCAATTCGCTTTTGCCTCGAGAAAATCCACGAGTAGATTATGATTTGTTTGATTTGATCAATGTAATAGACTAGTTTAGATCTAGATTTATTTATTTTTGTAAATAAATATTAACCGGATCGAAACGGCGATGGAGATTTAAGAATTAAAACAAAGTAATTGTTACTCGAACGACGCGAACCAAAGCACGGTTACAAGCGTCGCGACGGGCTTGCTGAGAGCACTCGGTGCACGTGGGCGCGAGCCCAGACTTGGCCGAGCGCCGGGCGGAGCTTGGTGCCGAGAAGCACGAGGGCGCTACGCGACAAAGACGCTGGTACTGCCATGATAACGGGTGCCCGCGCTGGTCATCTACCGACGCGTACGGGTGCACATATAGCTGACAAGGCGGCGCTGGGAATTGGTGGCCGAGCAAACTCGGGCGCATGGGACGGAGCGTCAAATTTGACTTCGCCGAAAGGCCGCCGAGTGATGGGTGGGATGGTCGGTTCAGATGTGCAGCGTCAAGACGCGAATACGCTGCCCGCCGTGAGCTACCCAATGTCGACGCCACATCCTCGAACTAGATTTTGAGGACGTTTTTAAATAATTTGTTGCGATCGAGTGGGAGCTTTTTCGAGACAAACGATGAAGGCTATGAAGACAATTTCTTGAGATCAAGACATGACAAAAATTAACCGTGACAATTGGATATATGTGCCCAATATGTTTAATTTTTTGTTTTGATGTTTGCTTTATTTTTTGTGCTTATTTAATTTGATTGAATATGCGATGCACGAGAAATTATTTTGAAAAATCTCACTTTCGAAAATTACTAAGTATGCCTTAAAAAATTAATTAATTGATAATTTTATTTCGGATAATAAAATTGAATTAATTTTGACCTCCATGATTTATTTATTTGTGAATTTTTGGAGAAATTCCCCCCACGGTACGGCCAAAAGATAGCTTTCACATGAATGAATTCTGTAAGGATGATTTTGGATTATTATCAGTGGCGACGATGACCCTCACCACGAGGCTCGCTCAAAACGAAATAATAATTCTATATTTAATCATAGTTATTACCTAGGTATAAAATTGATATGCATATACTTCCCTGAAGTCCCTGTCAATTTTATATCGGTCAAGTGGGAGCCAACTATTAATTTGGACATTAAAGGTTTGTAACTATTTTCTTGTTTGTAACCTGCTTGAATGTGTTTAAATAATGACCCACCCCACGTGGCTTATTTAAACTGTTTTGAGATGTTGGCTGATGCATGTTCATATTTTTTTGGAGATTTTAATATGATTCATGTGATCAAATTATGCGATAATTTTGTATTTATACAATCTTTATTTATTTCAGTTCAGCATGTCGCAACCTTTTAATCCACTGTTCATTATATTTAAAGACAATTTGCTCACTGGTGAAAACTTCATTGATTGGAATAAAAAACTTACTATCATCTTTACTGCACAACATCATAATTGGGTTCTTACTATCCCAAAACCCGAAAAGCCAACTGATGAGTCCACGAAAACGGATAAGAAAGATTATGCTGACTGGGAGCGGTCAAATAAGATGGCTAAGTGAACCATGTTGGCTTCTATGTCAGATGTGTTGCAACATCAGCATCAACATTTTGAAACTGCTGTAGACATCATGACAAGTCTTAAAGCGATGTTCCAACATCAGAACCGTGTGGCTCATCAAATCACCATGAGGGACATGCTTTCTATGAATATGGTGGAGTGAACGCCTGTAAGCGAGCACATTCTCCAGATGATGGCTCACCTCAATAAGCTTGAGGTACTTGGCACTGAATATGACATCAAGACCCAGATCGATTTCGTACTCCACTCTCTGCCGAAAAGTTTTGAACAAATTAGGCTGAACTACCAAATGAACAATTAGAAGTTCACGTTGCCTGATTTGTTGCAAGCTTTGATCTTAGCAGAGGTGATATTGGGGCAACAAAGCCAAGCCTTAATGGCAAAGAGTCCTTCTTCTTCTAGGCCAAAGGGTGGTAAGAACAAGAAGAAGGCAAAAGGCCAAAAGCAAGTGAGCTCAAGCGTTGCCAAGGGCAAAGGAAAGGTGATGGGAGATGGAGGAGTGAAGAAGTCAGCTAAAGGGAAATGTTTTAACTGCGGTGAGAAAGAATATTGGAGGTCAGCCTGTTCCAAACCCAAGCGGAATGGAAAGAAAGGTAATTCTCATGCACTAGTTGTTGAAACTTGCTTAGCGGCTTATGCTTCCCATTTATGGGTAGTGGATAAGGGATTCACCGATCATGTTTGTTTCACTTTACAGGGGTTCAAGCGAACCTGACAATTTAGTGGGAGTGAGATCCTCATCACACTGCGCATTGCTACGAGAGTGGCAGCTGAAGCTGTGGGAGAATTACAGTTGTCTTTTGAAGACAAAGTTTTAATTTTGAGAGATGTTCTTTACGTTCCTATTTTTAGAAAGAATTTAATTTTGGTTTCTAAACTTTTTCTTGATGGATATTCGGTTACTTTTAATAAAGTTATTACCATTACTCTAAAATATGATTTTATCTGTCATGGAACGCTGTCGAACAATCTCTACACAATTAACTGTGCACACCACTCACGAAATGCATCCTATAGCACATCGACTGTTTCGAGTAATAAAAGAAATCGTTCAACAGATGTAAATGAAACACTTCTATGGCATCTAAGACTCAGTCATATTAATACCAAAAGGATTCAAAGGTTGGTCCAAGATGGTTCATTGGAGTCACTCCGGGTTGAACCATTTCCAACCTGCGAATCGTGTTTGGAGGGTAAAATGACCAAGAGGGAATTCGGAGCCAAGAGGAATAGAGCCAAAGAAGTGTTAGAAATTGTTCACACTGACGTATGTGGTCCAATGTCGATCAAATCAAGAGGAGGTTGTGAGTATTTCGTTACTTTTATCGACGATTACTCAAGATATATATACATTTACCTTATGAAGCATAAATCTGAGACCTTTGATAAATTCAAGGAATTTAAGGCTCAAGTAGAGAATCATAGGGAAAAACGTATCAAGTCTCTACGATCTGATCGTGGAGGCGAATACCTCAGTGATGAATTCACGAACTACTTGTCAGATGAAGGGATTGTATCCCAGTTGACTGCACCCGAAACCCCTCAACAAAACAGGGTTGCAGAACGAAGAGACATAACTCTTTTAGAAATGGTCAGATCGATGATGAGTTATGTGGATCTACAAAAAGCGTTTTGGGGTTACACCTTGGAAACAGGGGCTTACATTCTAAACCTGGTGCCATCCAAATCGGTTCTCAAAACCCCTAAAGAGTTGTGGACCAGGCGCAAGCCTAGTTTAAGACATATGAAAATCTGGGGGTGTCCGGCATACGTGTTGGACAAGGATGTCGGTAAATTGAATCCACGATCAGAATTAAGGTTGTTTATAGGGTACCCCGAGGGAACGAAAGGGTGCATGTTCTATGGTCTTGAAGATCACAAGGTGGTAATCAGTGCACACTTTAGATTTTTGGAAGAGGACTATATGAACGATAGAAAGCCCAGAAGTGATATTACCTTAGATGAGCTAAGAGGTCTTACCTCAATGCCAATTGTACAAGTTGACATACCAAACGATACACTTACACAACCAAAACCTCGTCATAGTGGGAGGACTGTTAGACAGTCCGAGAGATTCATGGGGATAGGAGAGTCACCGGACTTGGTCTCTGGTGAAGATGAATCGGACCCATGGGCATACAATGAGGCAATCCAAGACAAGGATGCGGATTCTTGGCAAACAACAATGAATGCTAAGATGGGTTCTATGGATCACAATAAGGTGTGGGAGCTAGTCGAAACACTCAATGGGGTCAAACCCATTGGATGCAAGTGGGTATACAAGAGAAAAAGAGGACCAGACGGGAAGGTAGAGACCTTCAAAGCTAGACTTGTGGCAAAAGGTTACACTCAGAAAAAAGGGATCGATTATGAGGAGACCTTTTTACCAATAGCTATGCTTAAGTCCATCTGTATTATCTTGTCGATAGTTGCACATCTCGATTTTGAGATCTGGTGAATGGATGTTAAGACAACTTTCCTTAACTGAAGTCTTGAAGAAGAGATCTATATGCAACAACCCGAAGGCTTCGTTTAAAAAGGCCAAGAACATCTAGTTTGCAAGCTCAAGAAGTCCATTTACGGACTAAAGCAAGCATCCCGTGCTTGGAACCAATGTTTTGATCAAGTTATAAAGTCTTACGGGTTCGATCAAAATGAGTACGAGGGTTGTGAGTATAAAAAGCGTGTCGGAAGTGCATTGGTATTCTTAGTACTATACGTGGACGACATTCTGCTCATCGGAGACGATGTAAAGGTGTTGTCGGATGTAAGGGCATGGCTAAAAAAACAGTTTGATATGAAGGACTTAGGGGAAGCTGGTCACATCCTTGGGATCAAGATCACTTGAGATCGTAAGAAAAGGATGATAGGCTTATCGCAAGCTTCATAAATAGATATTATCTTGAAGCGATTCAACATGCAAGATTTCAAGAAAGGTTTTGTACCCTTCAGACATGGAATCCATCTATCCAAGGAAATGTGCCCTAAGACACAAAAGGAGATAGATGACATGAAAGGCATTCCTTATGCTTCGACTGTCAGAAGTCTTATATATGCAATGCTATGCACGAGGCCAGATGTCTGCTTTACCGTCGACATGGTAGCAAGATATCAAAGTAATCCGAGGAAAGAACATTGGACTGCAGTTAAAAATATTCTGAAGTATCTGAAGAGAACTTGGGATATGTTTAAATATGTTTGCATGAGAATTGCCCAACGAAAAATCTCAAATTCAAAAATTACTAAGTATGTTTCAATAATTAATTTGGTTTTGACACAAATTAATTTTGACCTCCATGATTTATTTATTTGTGAATTTTTTTGGAGAAATTCCCCTACGGAACGGTCAACAGATAGCTTTCACATGAATAAATTCCCAAAAGGATGATTGTGAATTATTATTAGTGGCGACGATGACCCTCCCACGAGGCTCGATCAGAACGAAGTAATAATTCTGTATTTAATCATGATTATTACTTAGGTATAAAATTGATATTTATATACTTCTCCGAAGTCCCTATCAATTTTATATTGGTCAAGTGGGAGCCGACTATTAATTTTCTTTAAAATTAAAGGTTTGTAACTGTTCTTGTTTGTAACCTGCTTGAATGTGATTTAAATGATGACCCTCCCACGAGGCTCATTTAAATCTGTTTTGAGATGTTGGCTGATGCATGTTCTTATTTTTTTGAGATTTTAATATGAATCATGTGATCGAATTATGTGATTTAATTTTGTGTTGATCTGGATATTGATACAAAATATATGTTTATTTCAGTTCATCATGTCGCAACATTTTAATCCATTGAAATATATGCTCAAAGAACACCAACTCACTGGTAAAACCTATGTTATATGGAAACGAAATATGTCTTTTGTCCTCACTGCACAAAAATATCATTGGGTTCTTGGCAGACCAAAGCCTGAAAAAATCACTGAAGGGTCATCGAGCTCGGAAAGATGTTTGTACAAAATCTGGGAGCAAGCAAATGAATCAATGAAACCGGTAATCTTGACTTCATTGTCTGATGATTTGAGGCTCATTCATTAGGGAATTGATTCAGCTGCGGAGATTGTTCAAAGTCTTGAGGAAATGTTTTCCTCTGAGAACTGTATGATCAAAGAGTTTCATCGAAATGGAGTTGAAAAGCTGAAGATGATTGAGGGAACGCCCGTAAGGGATCACGTTCTCAAAATCAGACTCCATTTTGATAAACTTGCTTACCTAGGTACACGGTAGTGTGATGATGATCAAATCGAATTCTTGTTCCTATCTCTTCCAAGATGCTTTAATGAGTTCTATTGTAATTTTGTGATGAGTGATCACATGTTTACCATGGATACCCTACAAGAGATCTTGGAGACAGTAGAGAAACACTTGGGACAAGAAGACGAAGCTTTGGTGACTAAGAAACTGATCTCAAGATCTAGACCAATGGAAGGTAAGTGTAGCGATCCCAGCACTACCAACACTATAATCCATATTTTTGTATAATTTTCTGGAATAATGCTGCTGAAATGTAAATTACTGGTAGAACAAGATGAAGATTTGAAGAAATTGGGAGAGAGAGAATTAGATAGGAAGAGAGGTAGTTAGAGGAGAGAGAATAGTGTAAATTTTTCTGATATCTCATTCATCGGCCGCAGGCCATATTTCTAACAAACAGTGGGGTCCACACAAAGATGGATATTCCTTAGGTAATTTAAATGCTGAATTAAAATAGATAATGATTGGGCCTAAGCCCCCTCTTCAATCTTTAAATTCCAGGTCATTCTAAATGTTTGGGCCCATCTGTGAGAAGCCCAAGCATTTCCTCATTCAGATAACTCCCCTCAGGAGGATTTGACTCAGGCGAATTCTCCTCGCTCAGATAAATCCACTCAGGAGGATTTGGCTCAGGCGCATTCTTCTCGCTCAGATAAATCCACTCAGGAGGATTTGACTCAGGCGCATTCTCCTCATTCAGATAAACCTAAGCGCCCGACTCTTCAGCTTCCTCTAACCTGAGCGAGCCCTCCTCATTCAGACTAACCTGAGAGCCCGACTCTTCAACTTCCTCTAACCTGAGCGAGCCCTCCTCATTTAGATAAACCTGAGCGCCAAACTCTTTAGCTTCCTCTAACCTGAGCGAGCCCTCCTCATTCAGACTAATGTACTCGAAACCCCTCTTCTCCACTGACACCGAAAACCCTAATTCTATCTCTCCTTTCGTTCCCAACTCATGATCATGACAATACTCCCCCGTTTTTGAGATCCTTGTACCCAAGGATCTAAATCGAGTACAACTTATAAAAGTTGCATATAGATTGCATATTTTTGTATAATTTCCTAGTAGACCATTCTCACCATGACCCCATGAAAGAACTTGTGATTTTGAATAGTGCATTACAGTAACTCCCGAAGCTGTGCTCGAACCTGATGCGTTTACAAACCTTGGAGTAGCAACAACATAATAATAATTGTTAACATTTTGATCCATAATTACCAAGAATGAGTAAGATCTACCCACATGGATATCCTTTGCAACTTTTATAGTCTTCACAGTCCAATGAAAATACTCAACATCCCAATATGTAATACCACCCCTGATATAATTTTCCACATAATATGCATATTTTTCTGAGCTTCCCTGTACAATATCACTTCTTGATTTAGCAACCTCAAAACTTCTAAATATCTGAACTATCTCTTCATCTGCAACCTTTCCAACACCAAACTCAAGCGATATCAAATTAATAAAATCAATAACTCGGCTAATCAACCTAACTAATTCATAAACATCAGAGCCAACTAGATACACCACTTCTACAATATGCAATGGCTTCTGATCCTTTCCCATCACAATAACAGCCCCAACCAGATTTCCATATCTACTGCTACTACCGAATTCACCAAGCAACTCAGCATTCCCTTGTTCAACAACACTCCTGATACAAGTTCCTCCACAATATTCATTCCTTCCACTATCAACAAGTCCAATAAGAACTAGATTTGCAGTTGAAAGTATCATTGAGGATCCCTTAATAACTACTAAATTTCTAGCTTCAAGAAAATAAGTTGAGACAGTTGCCTCACCTTCCGAAAACTCACTTCCGGAATTAACAAGCTTAATCAAGCTTGTATAATCCTCGAGTTCCACCAATTCCAGCAACTCTTCGTCGTCCACCTGATCTTGAATGCGTTGCTTGATTCTTTCATAGTCTTGTTCTAATCCCAATCTAATTTCTTCCAAAACCTCATCAACAACAACAATATCAAAGTCATCATGATAGCGACTCAGACCAGAAATAGCTGATGCAATCAAATGAATCTGACCATATTTTTCTTTGTGAAACTTCAAAAGACAATTCAAAAGGTATGCCTCACATTCACTAGGTTGAAACCCTTTGGATGCCTCCAAAACATCTTGGGATTCACTAATTAGCAAACCTTCTAATTGAGGAGTACTCTGATAGTCCTCAGATTTCAAAGCTATCAAATACAAGCGAATCTGGATTTCTTCCAACTGATAAGGAGAAAGTTCAGTATCAAAAACCCCTGTCATTTCAATATAAGATAATTCCTCTTCTTCAATAGTTATCTTTTTAGTGATTGCTTCAATAGTTTCCAAATACTTCCTTCATAGCTCAATTGTTTGTTGCAAGGTGGTTGGTTCAAACATTGTGATGAAAGCTTGTGATTCTTCAGTGAGCCCACTAATAAAACTAGCAACAAAATATTCTTCAGAAAAATCCATGTTGTTCAATCGTAGCAACCCAACCTTCAACTCTACAAATCTTTCTACATAATCTGAGTAAGAACCACTGTGCCTTAATTTATCAAATTCTGAATTAATTTTAGCTTCATTCCATTCCTCAAATCTAGCAGATAACACTTCTAAAAATTGTTGCCATGTAATATCTACTTGTTTTAGCCTGGAATTTTGACACCAATGTGCTGCCTTACCCTCAAAGTGCACACACGCTAGTTTGATTTTTTGTGAATCCATTATATCAGGAATACATTTAAAATACCCATTGCATTTGAGGATCCAAAGCCTAAGACGAGTACCATCAAAATGGGGGAAATTGACTTTAGGTACGGGGTTCATAGCTTGAATACCTTGAAACCCTTTTCCAATTGCAGTTCCCGAATCATCAATTAAATCACCTTCATGGAAGATCTTTTCCACCTTGAGCCGTTGATTAGGCTCATAACCCACAACCCGAGAATAGTTCACTCTGATACTAATTGTAGCGTTCCCAGCACTACCAACACTATAATCCATATTTTTGTATGATTTTCTGGAATAATGTTGCTGAAATGTAAATTACTGGTAGAACAAGATGAAGATTTGAAGAAATTGGGAGAGAGAGAATTAGATAGGAAGAGAGGTAGTTAGAGGAGAGAGAATAGTGTAAATTTTTCTGATATCTCATTCATCGGCCGCAGGCCATATTTGTAACAAACAGTGGGGTCCACACACAGATGGATATTCCTTAGGTAATTTAAATGCAGAATTAAAATAGATAATGATTGGGCCTAAGCCCCCTCTTCAATCTTTAAATTCCAGGTCATTCTAAATGTTTGGGCCCATCTGTGAGAAGCCCAAGCATTTCCTCATTCAGATAACTCCCCTCAGGAGGATTTTACTCAGGCGCATTCTCCTCGCTCAGATAAATCCACTCAGGAGGATTTGGCTCAGGAGCATTCTTCTCGCCCAGATAAATCCACTCTGGCGGTTTTTGACTTCGTAGATTCTCCTCGCTCGATAAATCCACTCGGAGGATTTGGCTCAAAGATTCTTCTCGCCGATAAATCCACTCAGGAGGATTTGGCTCAGGCGCATTCTTCTCGCTCAGATAAATCCACTCAGGAGGATTTGACTCAGGCGCATTCTCCTCATTCATATAAACCCGAGCGCCCGACTCTTCAGCTTCCTCTAACCTGAACAAGCCCTCCTCATTCAGACTAACCTGAGAGCCCGACTCTTCAACTTCCTCTAACCTGAGTGAGCCCTCCTCATTCAGATAAACCTGAGCGCCCGACTCTTCAGCTTCCTCTAACCTGAGCGAGCCCTCCTCATTCAGACTAATGTACTCGAAACCCCTCTTCTCCACTGACACCGAAAACCCCAATTCTATCTCTCATTTCGTTCCCAACTCATGATCATGACAGTAAGATTGAGAAGGACGTGAATAGTCCGATCCAAAGCAATGCCATCAACAAAAAGGGTAAGAAAGCCAGTTAGTTAAAAGTCCAAAAGATACCAAAAGGAAAATATTTTAACTGCAGTGAAAAGGGACATTGGAAGTCGGCCTGTTCCAAACCCAAAAGGAATGGAAAGAAAGGTAATTCACACTCACTAGTTGTTGAAACTTGTTTGGCGGAGTATGCTACCCATTCGTGGGTATTGGATACGGGGATCCACTGATCATGTATGTTTCACATTGCAGGGTTTCAAGCAGACCCGACGACTTAGTGAGAGTGAGATCCTCATCACGCTAGGCGATGCTACGAGAGTGGCAGCTAAAGCAGTGGGAGAAGTGAACCTGTCTTTTGAAGACAAGACTTTAATTTTAAGAGATGTTCTATACGTTCCTGCTTTTCGAAAAAACCTTATTTCTATTTCTAAACTCTTTATCGATGGATATTCTATTCGTTTTAATAAAGATGTTAATGTTTTTCATAACAATGTGATTATCTGTCGTGGAACTTTACGGAACAATCGCTATATTATTAACTGTGCACATCACTCACAAAATGCATCATATAACACATCTACTATTTCTTGTAAACGAAAGCGCTTGGCTGACGTGAACGAGATACTTCTTTGGCACCTATGATTAGGTCATATTAACCCGAAAAGGACTCAAAGGTTGGTGAAAGATGGTTCTTTGGGGTCTCTCCAAATTGAGCCATTTCCGACTTGCGAATCGTGCTTGGAAGGTAAAATGACCAAGAGGGCATTTGGAGCCAAGGGGCTTAGAGCTAAAAAAGTGTTAGAAATCGTTCACACCGATGTGTGTGGTCCAATGCAAATCAAAGCTAGAGGTGGCTACGAGTATTTTGTTACTTTTATCGATGATTACTAACGCTATGGATACATTTTCCTAATGAAGCATAAATCTGAGACCTTTGATAAATTCAAAGAATTTAAGGATCAAGCAGAGAATCATAAGGGAAAAAGTATCAAGTTTCTATGATCTGATCATGGAGGCGAATACCTAAGCGATGAATTTCTGAACTACCTATCGGAAGTGGGGATTGTATCCCAATTGATTGCACCCGGTACCCCTCAACAAAACGGGGTTGCAGAACGAAGGAATAAAACGCTTTTAGAAATGGTAAGGTCAATGATGAGTTATGCGGATTTACCAAAATCTTTCTGAGGTTACGCATTAGAAACATTGGCTTATATTCTGAACCTAGTGACATCCAAATCGGTACCTAAAACCCCGAGAGAATTGTGGACGGGGCGCAATCCAGTTTCGGACACATTAGGATCTGGGGTGTCCGGCATACGTGCTAAACAAGGACGCCAGAAAATTAGATGCACGTTTGGAATTAAGGATGTTCATAGGGTACCTAGAAGGAACTAAAGGATGCATGTTCTGTGGTCCCGAAGATCAAAAGGTGGTGATCAGTACCCACTTTAGATTTTTGGAAGAAGACTATATGAACAATCTAAAGCCTAGAAGTGAAATTACCTTAGAAGAACTTAGGGGGCCAACTCCATTGCCAACTGTACAAAATGATATACCAAACGTCACGCCTAGACAATGGGAACCTCATCGTAGTGGGAGGGTTATCAGACAATCCGAGAGATTCTTGGGGATCGAAGAGTCTTCGGACTTGATCTCTGCAGAAAAGTCAGATCCATGGTCCTACAATGAGGCGATCCGAGACAAAGATGCTCAATCCTGGCAAATAGCAATTGAAGCCGAGATGGGTTCAATGGATCACAACAAGGTGTGGGAGCTAGTCGAACCACTTGATGGGGTAAAACCCATCAGATGCAAGTGGGTATATAAGAGAAAAAGGGGACCAGACGGAATGGTTGAGACCTTTAAAGCAAGACTAGTGGCGAAAGGGTACACTCAGAAAGAAGGGATCGATTATGAGGAAACTTTTTCGCCCATAGCCATGCTCAAGTCCATCCGCATTCTTTTATCGATTGCTGTGCACCTAGATTTTGAGATCTGGCAAATGGACGTCAAGACAGCTTTCCTCAATGGAAATCTTGACGAAGAAATCTATATGCAACAACCTGAAAGGCTTCATTGAAAAAGGCTAAGAGCATCTGGTTTGCAAGCTTAAGAAGTCCATAAATGGGCTGAAGCAAGCATCCCGAGCTTGGAATCAGTGTTTTGATCAAGTTATAAAATCCTACTATTTCGATCAAAACAACTTTGAAAGTTGTGTTTATAAAAAGCGTGACGGAACTGCATTGGTATTTTTGGTACTATATACATGGACGACATTCTGCTCATTGAAATGATGTAAAGGTGTTATCAGACGTAAGGGCATGGCTGTCAAAACAGTTCGATATGAAGGATTTAGGGGAAGCCGGTCACATCCTAGGGATCAAGATCACTCGAGATTGCAGGAAGAAAATGATCGGGCTTTCGCAAGCCTCATACATAGATACTGTTTTGAAGCGTTTCAGCATGCAAGATTCCAAGAAAGGCTTTGTGCCCTACAGACATGGAATCCATCTATCCAAAGAGATGTGTCCAAAGACACATAAATAGATAGATGACATGAAGGGCATCCCTTATGCTTCGGCTGTGGGAAGCCTCATATATGTAATGTTGTGTACGAGACCTGATATCTGCTTTGCCGTAGGCATGGTGGCAAGATATCAAAGTAACCTTGAGAAAGAGCATTGAACTGCATTAAAGAACATTCTGAAGTACCTGAAAAGGACACGGGACAGAATGTTAGTTTACAAGTCACACAGTCTAATCCCCATCGGTTACACAGACTCAGATTTCCAATCAGATGTTGACTCCAAAAAGTCTACCTCGGGTAGTATGTTTTGCATGGGGGGAGGAGCCATGACATGGAGAAGCGTAAAGCAGAAATGCATCGCCGATTCTACCATGGAAGCCGAATACGTTGCTGCTTGTGAAGCAGCAAAGGAAGCGGCTTGGCTCAAGAACTTCCTAGTGGACTTGGACGTCATCTTGGATTTGCCCAGCACGATCACAGTTTACTGTGATAACGCTTGAGCAGTAGCAAATTCGAGGGAGCCGAGAGCCCACAAGGCCAGCAAACACATTGAAAGAAAATACCATCTCATACGAGAAATCGTTAAGAGAGGAGACATTGAGGTGGCTAAGATTGCATCGAATGACAACCTAGCAGATCTATTAACAAAGTGTCTGCCTCAGAGTACATTCGAGAGATATGTGGAAGGAATGGGTGTCAAGGACGTTGCCAATCTGCTTTGAGTATAAGTGGGAGAAATATTATTAGGTTCGTGTAGGGTGACATTAGATGTCACATAGAACACGAGACATGTTGTAGTATACTTAAAAGCAGACTTTGAGTATAAGTGGGAGATTGTTGGGGTTATACTGAAAAGTATGCTTTTACTTTGTATAACCAAACTAAAGTTTCTTATTTATTTACTGAAATAAATTATTTAATCACTGTTGCATTAAATATGAATGAATGTTATATATGTTTATTACAAACCAGTTCAATAAGACAGTACGTATTATGTTGTAGTTAATTTGGTGATACCCGATCACTGAAGATCAAATTAACAGCCCTCGTAATTAAGTATAAATTCATAACCCAGATGGAATTGATCGAACCATCAAGAACGGTTGAAGTGTGAGACCCAGATTGGTTTGTCTTGACCAAGGGATCACACTAGCGCTTTTAGGTGCGTTGAATGAGGACCTACAGGAGGACAAATTCTTTGGTAATGAATATACAAGAATTAGACCTTAGTGGTGAGTTATTTCTTAATCTCCGTCCCTTAAATAGGATAGTGTGAAATAAATAACTATTGGTTTGATTTATGATGGGAAGGGAGTCAATGCGATTCGATACCTTATAGTTTGGGCAATATTATTGATTACATGACGATTGCTGACATTTAATACAGAGAATCGTGTGCAAGTACATCTTGCTTGATTTTTCCCCTTGGTGGGCTCAGAACCTTTATCATACCAAATCTTGCAAGCGGAAATTTATTTCCGGTATGGATAATAATGTTGAGCTGTCTTTACTCCAAGGACAAATATATTGTTGGTCCCGGTGCTAACGAGTCTCACACGTGTATGGGGGGGGAATACACGTGTTCAGTGATTTTTATAACTTTTCTTTCACTGAGGTCAGATGGGTCAGGTTATCCTGATGATTTTGCCCTGAGAAGCACGGATTGCCCTGAGTCAAAGTCTGCTGAGACAATGATCCTGAGCTGCTTTCAGAAGCTTCAGATTAGCCCAACTGAGCCTGAGTTTATCAGAGATCCTGAGGCGCTAGGATCAGATAATTTTCTTACTGAACCCTCAGTAGAGTTAGTTTAGTTTGGTAACTATCTATTCTAGCTACTCAAGTGTGCGGAATGGTTGGCCCTAAGTTTATACTCATTTTAGCTTTGCTGAAAATCTTCCCTTCAATAAAACAGTGATTAAGGCTGTGATCAATTTGATGCAAGTTCAGTGGATTGGTTCCAACTGAATATCAGTGAACTATGCTTTCAGTGAAAAACATGCAACAGATAATAATGCAGTACAGAAAGCAAAACAACACAACAATTATAGTGGTTCAGAGACTCAAGCTCCTACGTCCACTCTCTCTGATCTTCAGAGAAATTCCTTAACCACTTCCTAAAGCTTTCTGGCTAACTCATTGTAGCTTACTCACTTTTCTACCTTGAGTTTTCTGGCTGACTCACTACAGCTTACTAACTCAAACACACACAAGTGTTCAGACTACCACAAGTAACTTACTAACTTCTTCTCTAGAGTTTTCTGGCTAACTCACTGTAGCTTACTAACTCTTTACAACTCTAACTCACCAACAAAACACACACAAACTACCTTAACAAAGGATTTGGGTTTGGGTTGGTTTCCAACTAGGGTGAGATATCCTTTACAGTAAGAACTAATGCAAAGGCTATTATATCTCTTCTAAGCTTTTGATATATCTATCACTCTAGGCTTAGAATAGTGAGCTCTCTCCAATGTGAAATACTTGGGAAATTCTAGGGTTTTTCGAGTGATTCAATTTGCAATAATACGAATGAGCTCTTGAGTTGCTTTGAAATTTCCCGTGACCTCTCAATGTAAAGGGTCACTGGTATTTATAGGCAACCTTCACCAAGGTCACTCTTGAAAAACAATCCTTTGGAGGAGATAGTATCAAGGGTCTCCTCTTCGGGTGTTTGATGAACGGCTATATTTAGGGTTTGAACACTCCCTTGCATATTTTAGGAAATATGCAGTCATGTAGCCAATCACCAATTTTTGCAGTCTGGAACTTAGTACTACTGACATGATTCAGGGTCCTGTCGCTTTCAAATGTCGATAAAAAGTACGATGTTGTCTTCCTCTGATTGGTTCTTGTCTTCAGTGAATGAAGACAAACAAAACGGCTCTTTTTGGTCAATCTCTCTGAATGAGACAACCTTAAACAACACTTAGACTTAGTTCCTTTTGTTTGCATATGAATGTTTTGGGCAATATCTACTTTTCTGAATATTTGCGTTTTTCTCAGTTTTTGTAGTCTTCAGATAGATTATATTCAGTGCCTCTGAACATTTAGGTTATACTGAGTATTCAAGATCTCATCGAAGTCTTCAAGAACTCACCGGTCTTCAGTATCTTCTGAGTCTTCAGTGTCTTCAGTGACATACTGAGTCTTCAATGTCTTCAGTGACATACTGAGTCTTCAGTGTCTTCATGACATAATGAGTCTTCATGTCTTCAAAGAACTTCATCGAATCTTTAAGTGTCTTCAGAATCTAACCTGATCTATATCTGCTGACTATACATGGTGCATATAACTTCCTGAACAATCTATACTGAAACCTGACTCACTCTATCAAGATTATCCTGAACATGTCATACTCAGGGTTTTTGGGATCTAATCAAAACTTCTTTATTAAATTCATCTCCCAACAATTTCCCCCTTTTTGATGATGCCAAAACCATCTTGTTACATTTAAGAAAACCTAACCTATCCTCAGGTTTCAGTTTATCTATTACAACCAAAAAGGTATTCTCCAATCAAGTTCTTTAACAATTTGGCATATCAAGACATGTAAAAAGATAATGAGATATTATCTTTGAGCATAAAGATAAAATTTTCATTGATGTAGGATAAGAGTTACAGATTACAATGAGAATAAAAAAAAATACAGAAGTACAAAGTCTTCAGTCTTCTTCCACTTCATCCTCCGGCACTTCCAGGTTGAACATCCCGTAGTATCTCTTCTTCAGTTAATCTCTTGCCTTGATGATTTCAGGGTTGTTTCCTGTTAGGCCTAACTGGATGGCATACTGGGCTATTTCCTGAGAAATGGCTGCCTCATTTACATAGCCATTCTCAAACCTAAGAGCTGGGTACATGTATGGACCAGGAGCTACTATCTGAGTGTTTCCTTCATCTGCCAAGTTGATCCAACTTTGCAGGTACTTAGGATAGAATATCAGTAAGTACTCAATAAAGGCTTCATTCTTATCCGACCTGCTCCCCCTCCATTCTCTCAGAATCTCATAATAGAACCAGAAGGTTCTCTTGATCACTTCCCATGCATCATTGATATGTATAGGCATCCACTTGTCAATTTGCGGCCACTTCTGAGTCTTTTCTGTACCTCTCCTTTTGCTTAGAAACTTTTTGAATCCACCTCTTCTTTTCTGTTCTTCTTCTTTCTTCTTTCTGATCAGAGGAGCACCAGATACTGAAGCAGCAGTTCTTTTCTCCTTTTCAATCTGCAGGGCCTTCAGAGTCTTCTTGGTATCAAAAGTCTCTGGTTGAGCTTCAGTTTCCTTTTCTGGTCCTTCATTTGATTCTTCAAAATCCATAATTAGCTTCCTCTGAGTAGGTTTAGCTACCTTTGCTCTTTTCTTCTTTTCAGTTTCAACAAAGGCAATTACTTTTCTCTTTTCTGGTCTGGCTTGTTCTTCTTATGCCTTGCTTGTTCCAACCATCCTTCCATCACTCAATTTCTCATAAATTACTTCCTGAACGGTTTGCTCAGATGTTTGAGTGAAGATAGGTTTCTCAACTTCTTTGAACTTTAGTTTCTCAGTGGCTTCAATTTCTCTTAAGGCATCAACAATTTTCTTTCCTTCAGCTTATTTTTGAGCCTTTCTCTCCAAGGTTTGTGCCAACAACTCACTTAATTTGCCACCAGGCCTTTTCCCCTTTTTAGCACCATACCTTGGGAGTAGTTGAGTCAGTTCAGTATCCATATAGTATTGCTCCTTACTCATACTGCGCACTTCTCCTACCAACTGATTATGCTCATCTTCTAGCCTTATCATGTAATTCTTGGCCATTGAGAACTCATCCGAAAGAGGAGAAAACTGTTTTGAGAAGACATCATGCATCATCTCTGTCATTTTGGTCATGAGCAGAGAGCCCATTTCCTCAACAGTTGTTTTGATCATCAGATCATTCTTCTCAATCAGCTTGGCTTCAAGATAGGCAGTTCTTTCTTGATACATCTGCTTCATGTTGGCATTAAGCTCTGTATGTACTCCATCAATCTTTCCATCTAATGTAGCTAATTTACTTGATAGAGTTGTTTGAAGCGTATCAGATGATGAAACTCGTGTTCTCCATTTTTACGATTTTGAGCGACGAACTAACTCCATCTGAGTCATCTTGTCTGTGAGAATTGTTTGCAGCATGCTTGATGAAGAGCTTAGATTCTCAAGCTTTTGAGATTGACCTGCCAGTATCTCTTCCATCCTTGGCTCTATCTTCTTTAACTCATCCAGGATTGGTGTGAAATCAACCACTGGAGTTTGTACAACATTTTCCAACCGAAGTTGGGGTGCTCCAACGGAGCCTCAGTATGCATATCATAAACATCAGATTTAAAGCTAGGTACTTCAGTAACTTCGGCATAATGTATAAAAGTGCCAAAAGGTACCTGAAGAATGCTAACTTCAGTCTGAGGTTGTCTGATATTAGTTGGTTCAGCATCAGTATTTGTCCCCATCTGACTCTCAGTTTCCTTCTCTTTCTCAGTATCTATCTGAGGTTCCTTCTCCTTCTCAGATTTCTTTTCTGCATCATCTCTCTTATCCTTATCTTTATTTTGATCATGGGAGCTGGAAGCATCAACTCCTTTAGTAGCTTTCTTTTCAGCTAGCTTATTTTTCACTAATTCATCAAAATCAGCAACTTTCATTCTCAGCTTGGTCAGGGCAGCTGTCTCTGCATTCCACCACTCTTCTCCTCTGTATGAAGCAATGTTCAGCATCTCCGGGAGTGTTTGATTCAGAATATACACTGTGGTTCTGAACCTCAAGAACATATCCTCGAAGGTCGATAGGCATTCATTTCGTGGTATCCGCCTAAGATGAATCGTTCCCCTTGCTTCGCCATTCGATGTCTCTTTCGCTTCTCCCTTCTTCAATCTTGGGCTTTCGTATGAGATTCAGAGTGTATGAGTTCTAGAGCTGATGGATCTAGAAATGGTTCATTCAAAAGCGCATCCAAGTTCAAAGAATTCTCGAGGTTCGGATCGATCGAGTCCGAATGTGTCTTTCTTCTGTAGGGATCTGAGGTCCCTTGAAGATTTCCTGAGAGATTTTATCTGAGCTCAGAGAGGTTTCGAGTACCTCAGAAAAAACATGTTCCACAGTTTCTTGCTCCTGCACATTTGTCACTACCTGAGCAAGAACCTGAAGTGGAGATTTCAACCCTTGCTGGCCTTCAGGTTGAGTTTCTTCAGTTTCACTGGCCTCCTTCTTAGCAATAGATTGAAGCCTTCTGCGCTTCTGAGGAGCCAGTGATTTCTTCTTCAGTTTCTCTCCTTTCTCTCTTTTAATTTTCATTAGGGCTTTCCCCTAGCTTGTGTCAAACTTCTTCATCGATTTCTTCTTGCCCTCCTCCCGAGACTCGAGTGTTTCTCTTTCTTTCCTCTCAAAGTCTTCTTTGTTGGTTTGAACATGATTTTTGACTTTGGAAAGGAAGTGGAATCGGCAAAGATATCCTCCTCTTCTCTGCACGTTTCCAAGATAAATGCAATCTTGGTTGCATGTAGAATCTTTCCTTTGATAACTACAGAGCCATTCACCTTCTGAATTTGTTTGGCTTGATCACTCACCACCTTGATCAAATAGTGCAACCAATTGAATGCCGTGGAAGGTGAATCTTCAATCGCCGCCATTAGCCTTAACTTAGGCGTGTTTATCTCGTTCGAAAAATACCAGATCTACTCATGATGCATTTGCTTACAATATCCAACAATATTCGATATTTAGGCTTCAAATGCCTCTTATTCGAGAGTAGCTTCAAACTTTCTTGATGCTCGATAATTTTATCCAAATATTCTTGTTCCCTACCCATCATTTTATACCGTAGGTCTTCACCTCTATCACTTAACTCATATATGACATTTAGATTCTTAGGAATAATATATAATTACCTAACAAAATCCACATATTTCGAACCATGCTCCAAATGCGAGACTGTAATCTGAGATTCTATGCAATTCTCATCATCTAACTGCATATTAGAGATAAACTCAATTACCTCTTTCAGATATTCGGCCTCCGGTTGATTCGCGACCCGAGCATGTATGCTTTGCCAAATGAATCATATGCAATGCCTCCTCCTCGTGAGTTGCATTGACGAGCTTTCTAGAGAAACGACATATTCGCACCCGTGTTTATTGAAATGGCGAGTTTGTCGATACAGAAAGTGTCATTTTTGGAGAATTTCTGGTGAAGGGTTTTGAGATAGGTGAAAATTTCTGGGCAATCGAGGGTTTCGAAGCAGAGTGTTTGTGAAGATGAAGGATTTTTGGAATAGGGCTTTGAAAGAAATTTTTCCAATGGATATGGGATTTTGATTTATGGAAAATCACGTAGATGAAGAAATTGAACGTTGAGATTAAAAACCGACTAAAACGGGTATATGAAAGGATGATTTTGCAAATACTAAGCCGCCAATTTATCCCTATTGGTGATTAATGAACAGTGAATTTAATTACTGTTCCCGCAGACCATTGATTTTCCTCTTGGATTTCAAAGGTCCCTCCCAATTATTTCTTCAGGTGTTTTGTCATTTATTGCCAATGATTACTGAGATTCAGTTAGACAATAAATGTGTTGCATGAGTCAATACTTCTTTAGACTAATTTTCTCCATCAGTCTTATTGAGTTTTGACCTTGATAAAATGTCGAGATAATATCGAGTAATCGATCTTTAGGATAACCGAAGTTTCCCAAGACCCAATGTTCAAGATTTCAATTTTATCCTGAGTTTTTCAGTAAAAACCTGAGAAAACTTCATTCATCTAAAAACCTTCAATTTTTCAGATTTGCTTTATTCACCTGGATCCAACATGCCTAATTCAACTGATAGTTCCTGAAATCTTGAATCAGCCAAAGGTTTAGTCAAGATATCAGCTCTCTGTTTATCAGTATGAATTTTCTCCATTCGGATGTCTTTCTTCTCAACATGATCTCTGATGAAGTGATGTCTCATATCAACATGCTAACATCTGGTGTGCAATACATGATTTTGTATAATAGCAATTGCACTATTATTATCACAAAATATAGGTACTTCATTGGCTATAATCTTATAATACCTCAATTGTTGTCTGAGCCAAAGAATCAGGCACAACAAATTTCCTTCAGCCCATGTATTCAAATTTCGAAGAATCTTGGTTGCTACTCTTGAGGTTTTTTTTTTTGAAAACCATGATATCGGTTTACTTCCAAGAAATTGACAAGTTCCTGTGGTAGACTTCCCGCCAATTCTACATCCTCCATAATCGGGATCCGAATAACCCGGTTAATTCAAGGTTATCATCACCGATACCATAATCCTCTATTCACAAAGCCTTTAAGATATTTCGTAATCTTTTGGCGGCCTCCATGTGACTAAAATTTTGGGATTAGCTTGGTATCTTGCATATATCCAAACAGGAAATGTTATATCAGGCCTACTTACTGTGAGATATAGCAGTGATCCAATGATCCCTCTATAATCAGTGTGATTTACTGATTTGCTTTCAGGATCATGATCCATCTTGTAGTTAGTATTCATATGAATTCTAACTGTATTGCAATTTTGTACACCATACTTTGTAATAAGATCTCTGGTGTATTTTGCTTGATTGATGAAAATTCCTTCCTTAGTTTATTTCACCTGAAGTCCAAGAAAGAAATTCATCTCCCCCATCATTGACATCTCAAACTTTCCTTTCTTCAGGGTAGAAAACTTTTCACACAGCTGATGATTTGGAGATCCAAATATGATGTCATCTACATAAATCTGAACAAGTAAGATGTCTTTCCCATCTTCTATCCTGAACAAAGTCCTATCAACAGTTCCTTTGATAAAACCATGGTCAGTAAGAAACTGAGAAAGGGTATCATACCATGCTCGGGGTTCTTGCTTAATACCATACAAAGCTTTCCCCGAGCACAGAAACTTGATCATTCTCGTTCAAACCGGAGGTTGTTCTACATAAACCTCTTCCTTAAGCACACCATTCAAATGCACTTTTCACATCCATCCGATAGATCGTGAATTTCATGTGGGAAAAGATATGCAAGAAACAATCGATGGCTTCTAATCTTGCAACAGGTGCAAAGGTTTCATCATAATCCAAGCCTTCTTCTTGGGAATAACCTTGTGCAACTAGCCTTGCCTTGTTTATCACAATGTTGTTGTTTTCATCTCTCTTATTCTTGCCCACTTAATTCCTATCACATTGTGCCTCTTAGGTCTATCCACTATCTCCCAAACATCATTCCTTGAGAACTGATTCAGCTCTTCTTGCATAGCAATAATCCAAAATGAATCTTGTAGAGCTTCATCAATCTCAAGACGTTCTTTTTTTGATAGGAGGAAAGCGTTATAAACGAGCAATTTCTCCATGGAACCTTCTTGTTTTGACACCATCTGATAGATCTCCCACAATCTGACTTGTAAGATGACTATCCAACCATTTTCTCCTGGATGTTCGCCCTTCAGTAGTATCCTCAACATCAGAAATGTTAGGTTCAGGTAGTTCATTAAATTCAGGGAACAATGAAAAAGGAGAAAGAGAATCATCTTCCTCGTGGAAATTCCATTCGAACATTGTCGAGACATTTGTTCCCCATTGGTTGATAGATTCAGAGTTTGCCTCGCCAGACCACATCTTCATCGGCATTACATACCCGAGTCCAAATCGGTGTATGCTTAGATTGGTCACTTCAAGCAGGTTGGCTTTCCTTCATTGGAGAATTTCCATCCCGAGTATCACCATCCTCGAGTTTTTCCATCCTCGAACTACTTTGTTCGAGTCTCCGATTCACTCCATTCATAGAAAGTGACCGACTTCTTCTTTTTTCGTGTTCAGAGGATGTTTTATCATTCTTTTTTTCGTGCTAAGTCCGATGATTCTCTTGATCGGTTCTCCGAAGTCATGTTCCTGCTTCTTCCGAACACAAGTAGATTCATCAAAAAACAACATGAGGTGTTTCTTCCACAATAAGAGTCCTACGATTTTGTAAACTCAAGGCTTTTATTGACTTCGAATATCCTAAGAATATCCATTCATCGCCTTTGCTATCAAAAGTTTTCGAACGATCTTTACCATTATTGTGTATGAAACACTTGCAACCAAACACACGAAAAAAAGAAACAAGAGGCTTCCTTTCATTCCACAAATCATATGGAGTTTTTCCTTGGTTCTTGGTCAAGATGGATCTTTTTCTCGAGAGTAGCATGCAAAGTGTTGATAGCTTCAAATTTCAAAATCTCTTAGGAATATCAGCTTCAACAATCATTGTCCTTGCAGCTTCTTTCAGAGTCCTATTTCTTCTTTCAGCAACACCATTCTATTGTGGGGTCCTTGCAGCTGATGTTTCATGAGCTATTCCATTTCTTTGCATAAATAATCGATATGATATGATTGATAAACTTCGGTTCCTTTATCCGATCCGATTTTGACCACACTTAGATTCTTTTTCAAGATCTGAGCCTTTTCAGTAGTTCAGGTAGTTTTGTCTGAGTCTCTTTCTTACTGAGTAAGAATATGACCCATGTGTATCTAGAGTAGTCATCAACTACCACAAGTGTGTATTTTCTGCCATTAGTGCTCTCAGGTGTTACTGGACCAAAGAGATCCATATGTAACAGTTGTAGTATTCTATTAGTAGAAACATCTACTTTGCTTTTGAAAGATGCTCTGATTTGTTTTCCTTTCTGACAAGCATCACAAATATGATCTTTACTGAACACTTCATTGGGTAACCCCCTTACAAGTGCTAATCTTGCAAGTTTGTTCAGGGTTTTGAAGTTTAAGTGATTCATTATTTTGTGCCACAACCAACTGGTATCAGTGGAACTTTTTGCAACCAAACATGTATCTTTAGGAGTTGAACTCCAATCAGCAAGATACACATTTCCTTTTCTAGTACCACTCAGTAAAATTTTCTGTGAAGTATTGTCTTTTACATAACATAAGTTCTTTGAGAACTCAACACTGAATCCTTTGTCACAGAATTGACTGATAGAAAGCAAGTTATGCTTTAGACCAGACACATATGAAACACCATGGATATGAACAGAGTCAACTTCAAGAGTTCCATATCCTTCATTTTGTCCTTTGGAATTGTCTCCAAATGTGATTCGAGGGCTTTTTTGCTCAACATAGTCAGTGATTAGGTACTTATATCCTGTCATGTGTCTTGAACATCCACTGTCCAGATACCATACAGCAGGAGCCAATTCATTTCCACTCATTAGTGCTATGTTGTCTTCATTCAGCTCAGTGCCCTTTTCCTTCACCTGAAAAACAGATCAGTTCTTAGGTACCCATTTGGTGTAGGGTCCTACCAGGTTAGCTGTACCTTTTGGAATCCAAATCTGCCTAACAACTCTAATTACTTTAGAGTAGCTGATTTGTCTCCCATAAACATCTACATAAACATTCACCACCCTAGGAGCCTTGGCAGTATCCTGTGCATGAGTGCCAGCCTTAGCATAAACATGAGCCTTAGAGTTCTTCTTGGGTTCAGGCCTTTTGTTCAAGTGCCTTAGCTTTTGTGCAGCTGGTCTCTGTCTCTGCTGACTTGGGTTAAAAAAACCTTTACCCTTAGACAAGTGGGGTTTAGGTTGCCTGTACTGAAATTGGGGTCTTTCAGTAATCTGAGGACTTGGTCTTTTCAGTTGAGAATATCTCTGCTGAGTGTTTCTCTTCTGAAAATTCCTCTGATGGTTCAGTGCAGATCTCTTTAGGTTGGTATTCTTAGTCTAAGGCTTTGAAGTACTGGCCTGAAAATTTCCTACTGAGTGTTCAGGTTTTCTAGCCTTTTCCAGAGGTCTGGGCTTTCTTCCCTGAACCTTCAGTTTTTCTGAAACCATAAGTCCTTTACCCTTGTCTAAAACTCCGGGCTTCTTCTTGAAGAAGATTAGATGCCACCCTTTGGTTTAACAAAGATATCTTGGTGCTACTAGAAGCGAAGATTCGAAAGACCTTGTGAGGTTCCCCGAATGTATCCCAATCCAAATTTTTTATAGTTCTTGTCTTTGATAACTCAATTTCATCTATCACTTTAGATGCGAGAATTCAATAGAGCTAACTTTCTCTGCACAAGACTATCCTCACATTTCTTTAGAGTTTCATGCTTCTCAAAGAGGTCATTGAACTCAGTTCTGATAAGCTGAATCTCTTTAGTGGATTTCTCTAATTTTCCATTCAAGATCTCTATGTTGGGAGATGAATTTAATAAAGAGAGATTTTGATTAGATCCCAAAACCCCTGAGTATAACATGTTCAGAATAATCTTGATAGTTGAGTCGATTCAGCTTTTAGAGTATTCAGATGATATCTCGCAAAATGTATAGTCACAGATATAGATCGTGTTAGATTCGATAGTTCTCAAGACTCAAGAAGTTTCAAGAAACCGGTTTTAGTATGAAATCGAAGTTTCAAGTTTCAAAGGAAATCGAGAAATCAAGACTCGTGAGAAAATCGAGAAATCAAGACCCGCTAGAAATCGAGAAATCAAGACTCAAGATGAAATCGAGAGACTCATCATTAAGACTCAAAGATATCACCAAGATATCCTGTGAAGACTCAAGACTCGGAAGACCTCAAGACTCGAAGACCTCAAAACTCGAAGACTCAAGATCAAGATCAAGATCGAGATCAAGAATATCAAGGCACATGAATTATCAAGACTCAAGAATGTAATCAATGCTCAAGATAAACCTGAATGTTCAGAGGCACTGAAAATATCTATCTGAAGGATGCAATACTGAGAAAAACGCGATTCCTTAGAAAAATAGATATTGCCCAAGACATTCAAATGCAGACAAAAATAACTAAGACAAAGTGTTGTTAAGGTTATATCACTCAGAGAATGTAACCAAAAAGAGCCGTTGAAGTTGTCTACCTTTAACTGGAGATAAAAGTAAAAAAGAAGAAGATAACACTGTACATTGTTGACACTGACAAAGACAGGTCACTGAAAAGATGTCAGAAGTACTAAGTTCCAGACTGCAAAAAGTGTTGACCGGCTACATGAAAGGCTATTGCCTAAAACGTGTTAGGGAGTCTCAAACCCTAAATATAGCCGTTCTTCACACACCATAAGAGGAAACTCACGAAGCTATCTCTTCCAACGGATAGTTTTTCAAGAGTGACCTTGGTGCCTGCCTATAAATGCTTGTGACCATCTACATTGAAGGTTACGGGAAATTTATAAGCAACTCAAGAGCTCAAACTTATTATTGCAAGTTGAAGTACTCGAAAAACCAAGAATTTCCCAAGTGCTTTATTTCGAAGAGAGCTCATTCCACTAAGCCTAGCTTGATAAGATATATCCAAAGCTTAGTCGAGATATCCTAGCCTTTGCATTGTTCTTAATTGTAAAGGATATCTCATCCTAGTTGGAAACCAACCAAGAAACCCCAAACCCTTTGTAAGGTAGTTTGAGTGTGATTGTTGGTGAGATTGGAGTTGTAAAGAGTTAGTAAACTACACAGAGGTAGTCAGAAAGCTCTAGAGAAGAAGTGAGTAATCTATCTTGGATGATTGCGAAAGCTTGTGCGAAGTTTTTTGAGTTAGTAAACTACAGAGGTAGTCAGAAAGCTCAAAATTAGAAAGGTTAGTAAACTATAGAGGTAGTCAGAAAGCCTTAGGAAGTGATTAGTGAATTTCTCTGAAGAGATCAGGGAGAGTGGACGTAGGAGCTTGAGTCTCTGAACCACTATAACTTGTTGTGTTCTTTGATTTACATTTTTGCTTTGATTAATCTGTTGCATATCTTTAAACCGAAAGCATATTTTCACCGATATTTCGGTTGGAATCAATCCAATTTGAAGTTGCATCCGAACCAATCACGGCCTAATCAATATTCCATTAAAAGGAAGGTTTTCAGCAAAAGCTTAAAACGAGTATAAACTAAGGGCCAACCATTCCGCACATCTGAGTAGCAAGAACAGATAGTTACCAAACTGAACTTACTCTTCTGAGGGTTCAGTAAGTTAGTTATCTGATCCAAGCACCTCAGATCTCTGAAAAACTTCGAGATCGGTTGGGATTATCCGAGGTATCTCAAAAGCGATTCAGATCACCGCCTCGTAGACTTTGACTCAGAGCGATTTGTGCTTCTCAGACCAAATCATCGGGACAACTGACCCAAGTGACCTCGATAAAAGAAAAAGTTTTAAAAACACTAAACACGTGTATTCCCCCCCATACATGTGTAAGACTCGTTTACACCGAGACCAACACTCTATCACCTTTTCTTTTTCTGAGAGTTGTACTTTCTGAACATCCAGTTCATCAGTAGTTCCCATCAATTGAGAAGTGATCTCAGCATTTTTAGAGTCTTTCCACTTCAGATTCTCGTGATCGGTTCCTTTGTTCTACACTTGAGTTTCAAAGGAGTAGTTCTTGTAACACGTAATAGTCCTTCATAAGATTTTCAAACAAATCCATCGTGTCAAAGTTATCACATTTCGCTTGAACTTGAGAACTCATGTGCTTGTGTAGGAGCAACAACAGAGATAGAAGAATTTACCTCCTCCACAGCCATAAGACAGACATCATCACTGTCACTGTGAGAAAATTTCATCTGAGGAACTGGAACCTTCTTCAGAATGTTCTTCCTCTTCAGCAATCATAGCTTTCTTGCTGGAGATCTTCATGTCTCTCTTGGCTTGTCTCTCCTTTTTTTTTTTTTAGCACTTCACCGGGGATACCATATTGAAAGTGACCTTTCTTCTAACAGTTGTAGCATCTGTTGGTATCATCATCCTGATCACTTTCCTCCTTGGCCTTGGAGTCCTTCTTCTTGGATGAGGATCCTACAACTTTCTGGTCCTTCCTTTTCTCAGTGTATCTGTCCTCAGCTTCTGAGTCTCTCTTGTACCTGTGATTCCTGTAATATTTCTTATATTTCTCATATCTCCTATTAAGTCTTTCAAACCTCCTTGCCATCAGTACTAGCTTATCCTCCTGCTCATCCTGATATTTGGCAAGTGAGTTCTCAGACTCTCTAGACTTACAAGATTTCTCTTTGGCTTTGAAAGCCACATTCTTGATAGATGAAGAATCATCTTTGCTGTCAGATTTCTTAGTTTTCTTGTCAATCACAAACTCATAAGCTTTCAGTTCAGAGAAAACTTGTTGATATGGCATGGAATCAATATTTTTGATGTTTTCAATCACCACAGCATGTATATCCCATTTCTTAGATAATCCTCTAAGAATTTTCAGTGCCACTTCTCTCTGTGAGTATCTTTTCCCAAGAGCACTCAGATCATTCATGATGCTAGTGAATCTGACCTCAAGTTTGTCAATGGATTCACTATCTTCCATTTCAAAGCTATCAAACTTTCCAATAGCAACAGAAAGTTTGTTTTCCTTAATATGATCTTTGCCTTGACATATAACAGCAAGTGTGTCCCATATTTCTTTTGCAGTTTCACAGTGAGAAATCATCCCCATAACACCATCATCAATAGTTCTATACAAAGTATCTTTAGCAATGTAGTCCAGATTGACTAACTTTCTCTCATCAGGAGTAAGTTGATCATCAGGATTTGAAAATTCATCTCTGGGATGATTACTCTCAGTATCAGTGATTCTGGGATTCACAACAGTAAATTTGAATGGTCCTTCAGAAACCACTCTCCACATTATTTCATGTTTTGAATACAGATGAGCCTGCATTCTCAATCTCCATAGGTCATAGCTCTCAACAGAGAACATAGGAAGTTTCTTAGAAGGCATGATGACTGAGCCTTGTAGGATATCAGCAAACAGATCTATTCAGTAGACCACCAAAGTCTTTCAGCAAAATAGACTATGACTACCAAAGCAAGTTGTCAAAATGAACCACTGCTCTGATACCACTTGTTGGTCCCGGTGCTAATGAGTCTCACACGTGTATGGGGTGGGGAATACACGTGTTCAGTGATTTTTAAAACTTTTCTTTCACTGAGGTCAGATGGGTCAGGATATCCTGATGATTTTGCCCTGAGAAGCACGGATTGCCCTAAGTCAAAGTCTACTGAGACAATGATCCTGAGCTTCTTTCAGAAGCTTCAGATTAGCCCAACTGAGCCTGATTTTATAAGAGATCCTGAGGCGCTTGGATCAGATAATTTTCTTACTAAACCCTCAGTAGAGTTAGTTCAGTTTGGTAACTATCTGTTCTAGCTACTCAAGTGTGCGGAATGGTTGGCCCTAAGTTTATACTCGTTTTAGCTTTGCTGAAAATCTTCCCTTCAATAAAACAATGATTAAGGCTGTGATCAATTTGATGCAAGTTCAGTGGATTGGTTCCAACTGAATATGAGTGAACTATGCTTTCAGTGAAAAACATGCAATGTATAATAATAATGCAAAGATGAAAAACAAAACAACAAAGAATTATAGTGGTTCGAGACTCGGGCTCCTACGCCCACTCTCTCTCGATCTTGAAAAAATTCCTTAACCACTTCCTAAAGCTTTCAAAGCTAACTCATCAGAAGCTTACTCACTTTTCTACCTTGAGTTTTTCTGGTCTCTCACCGCAGCCTTACTAACTCAAACACACACAAGTGTTCAAACTACCACAGGTAGCTTACTAACTTCTTCTCTAGAGTTTTCTAGCTAACTCACTGTAGCTTACTAACTCTTTACAACTCTAACTCACCAACAAAACACACACAAACTACCTTAACAAAGGGTTTGGGTTTTGGGTTGGTTTCCAACTAGGGTGAGATATCCTTTACAATAAGAACTAATGCAAAGGCTAGGATATCTCTTCTAAGCTTTTGATATATCTATCACTCTAGGCTTAGAATAGTGAGCTCTCTCCATTGTGAAACACTTGGGAAATTCTAGGGTTTTTCGAGTGCTTCAATTTGCAATAATACGAATGAGCTCTTGAGTTGGTTTGAAATTTCCCGTGACCTCTTAATGTAAAGGGTCACTGGTATTTATAGGCAACCTTCACCAAGGTCACTCTTGAAAAACTATCCGTTGGAGGAGATAGTATCAAGGGTTTCCTCTTCGGGTGTTTGATGAACAACTATATTTAGGGTTTGAACACTCCCTTGCATGTTTTAGGAAATATGCAGTCATGTAGCCAATCACCAATTTTTGCAGTCTGGAACTTAGTACTACTGACATGATTCAGGGTCCTGTCGCTTTCAGTGTCAGTAAAGTACAGTGTTGTCTTCCTCTGATTGGTTCTTGTCTTCAGTGAATGTAGACAAACAAAATGGCTCTTTTTGGTCAATCTCTCTGAATGAGACAACCTTAAACAACACTTAGACTTAGTTCCTTTTGTCTGCATATGAATGTTTTGGGCAATATCTACTTTTCTGAATATTTGCGTTTTTCTCAGTTTTTGTAGTCTTCAGATAGATTATATTCAGTGCCTCTGAACATTCAGGTTATACTGAGTATTCAGTATCTTACTGAGTCTTCAGTAACTACTGGGTCTTCAGTATCTTCTGAGTCTTCAGTGTCTTCAGTGACATACTGAGTCTTCAATGTCTTCAGTGACATACTGAGTCTTCAGTGTCTTCAGTGACATACTGAGTCTTCAGTGTCTTCAGTTACTTACTGAGTCTTCAGTGTCTTCAAAATCTAACCTGATCTATATCTGCTGACTATACATGGTGCAGATAACTTCCTGAACAATCTATACTGAAACCTGACTCAGTCTATCAAGATTATCCTGAACATGTCATACTCAGGGTTTTTGGGATCTAATCAAAACTTCTTTATTAAATTCATCTCCCAACAGATATTAATTAATATAAAGCTTGTTCAGTGACTTAATTAATTAATGGACTAATATAATCTTAAACGCGGGAAATAATGACCGGGAGCCATGTTATGTGTGAAATCGTAATATGGGTTAAGATGGATAGTTCAATATTAATTTTATAGTGGAGTAAATTAATATTAATGGACTTGAATAATATTTGGCCCAATATTAGAGCTTCATAGTCCATTGAAGGTCCAATCTTAATTCTCCTAAAGGCCCCTCAAATAGCCCAAAATAAAGTCCAATTAAGGAAAGAGAGAAGAAAATATTCTTGCTATATTTCCATGTCTATTTTTCGAAAATTTGTAGATAAAAAGTGAAGAAAAGATTGTCTTTATTTTCTTGTAGATATTTTATGGAAAGAGATAATTATTGTAGGAATACATAATTATCCCATAAATTCAAGAAGTCAAATCTTGACTCATTTTTCCTTGTAATTTTTGAAAATAATGGGTAGAAGAGGGGAAGAGATTTTTATGGAAAATTTAATTATGGAGAAAAGAATATAGAAGATATATTCAAGATTTCTTAGGGACCAAGAAAAGATTTTCTTCCTTATTTTCTTGACCTAAATTTTCGACCCCTCCTCCCTATTTATAGGGGATGAGCTCTTCATTCCCAAGTGCAATTCCATGTGTTGGAAATATTAGAAATCCACAAAGGTGGTAGCAAAATATTTTATTTCTCTCCATTAAAATCATTCGTGCGAATCCTCCCACCGGATTACGTTCATGGACTTGGGGATATATTTGGGAAGGCTCTTGGGTTGATTCATCGTCTCAAAGCTTGTCTCTACAAGAGGTTAGTAATTTCGTAACTCCTAGTTCCGCATGTTTAGGATTTACGTGAATTATGTGTACGCATGTTGTTTAATTATTATGTTGAATTAATTTAGGATTAATTCATGTTAGTAATTATTTGTTTAATTTAAATATGTATTTAAAAATCATCTAGAATAGATCCGGGCTCCCTAATTTTCCAACATAAGGAGCAAGTATTCAATGTAAAAGCACCTTATCCTTGACGAAAGTATCGACTTCTGTTCAAAATAGTGTCCAAGGTGATTCTGTGTATCACACACAGTTTAGATGCTCTCACTGCTGTGAAACAAAATGTGATGACTGCGATAATTAGCAAGGCAGAAAATTTGGGTTGGGCTGGATTATTTAAGTCAAGATTGCTGAAAGAAACAGCCAAGTTTAAGCTAAACAAAAGGAACAAAGTCTATCTGACATTGAAATGCTCACGTATCCACAAGGTGTCCATTCTGTTATCTGACAAGTTGCCAGATAACTTCGACTGGAATGAGGATGGGAAGAAATCTGTTTGGCAAAGTTTAAGGCCATATTGGGGAAGGATGAACCAATTTCTGGGCAATTTGATGATGATCCTACGCCATATGTGCCCAGAACAAGAGGAGAAGGAAAGGGGTCCAAGGATGCAGAGTCGTCTGAGACACAGACTGCTCCGAAGAAGATGAAGAGGAAAGCTCTGGCCAAGAAGCCAGAGGAGGCAGAGAAGAAGCAAAAAAAGATCACCTCGATTCTGAAGAAGGTAGTTGCGGACCCATCTGAGCCTATACCGGAGATAGGCGAGCCTGAACAGATAAGAGAGACTGAGTTGATTCACCTGGAATCAGATGTGGAGGCTACTGAGAGCGCAGAACGAACTATCAGCGAAGGAAGAAAAGTTATTCAACAGGAACAGATTGTGGAAGAGACAACTGGTGGGAGTCATGCTGGGAAGGAGGCAGAGGTTGCACCATCTGGGGAGGAATCACCTTCTGATTCCGTGCCTCTTAGCTCTGTATTCCGGAAAGAAAGATCTCCAACTCCCACATCCAAGTCATCTTCACCCCCACCTCAGCCGACTGAGCCCATTTATGACTTGCCACCCTCCTCTCCATAGCTGGAACAGATTCCTGCTTCTGAACCATCAACTGCACCAGAACTAGTTGTTCCCGCTACGAAGGAGCCGATAGAACCAAAGGCTGAAATGATTGAGGAACAACCGATTGTGGAGTCTGAGCCCGCAGATGACAGATATGTCTCTCTCTCCCACAATCCATTCAATATAAAGATTCAGCTAGGGACACCTAAGGAGGAAGATCCCGTGGTTTACATTATGAAGCAGCATGTAAAAGCTTATCTACTTGAAATCTGTCCAGATCTCATAAACCATCCGGGCCCTCAAGAAAAGATTGAGGAGATTATCTTCTAGCGGGATATTCGGCTGAAGTCAGTGGAGGAGTTTTTAATTCTTATGAAGTCCCTCCTAGAAGACTACTTCGTCGATCTGGAGGCGAAGTGCTTGGCAAGTGTTGGTATTGAAAGAGTGGTCGAATTGGCCTCTGATGATGATATCAGATGGTTAATTCATGATAGGTTTAAGATCCCACAGATGGAAGAATGGGTGGACCAAGAATACCAGTACGATGAGCAAGCTGCCGATGAACCAAGAGTGGGTGCTGCAGATGAGACCCAACTTGGCAAGGCATCAACATCTTCAGACTGCTACGTTGAGTGCCAACACCCTAGATCACATCTCTTCGAAGATTCAGGATGGGGTAAAGGCTTCAATCGATGCTCAATTCACATCTCTCACAGCAGCTCTGATGAAACAATTTGACGAGGAACAGAGGGGATTAATAGAGAAAGAAAGGCAGCTGACCATGGACAAGATCTCCCTCATGCATGATGTTGGTCCCGGTGCTAACGAGTCTCACACGCGTATGGGGGGGAATACACGTGTTCAGTGATTTTTCAAACTTTTTCTTCACTGAGGTCAGATGGGTCAGGTTATCCTGATATTTTTGTCCTGAGAAGCACGGATTGCCCTGAGTCAAACAGTGATTAAGGCTGTGATCAGTTTGATGCAAGTTCAGTGGATTGGTTTCAACTGAATATCAGTGAATTATGCTTTCAGTGAAAAACATGCAACAAATAATAATGCAATATAGAAAGTAAAACAACACAGCAATTATAGTGGTTCAGAGACTCAGGCTCCTACGTCCACTCTCTCTGATCTTCAGAGAAATTCCTTAACCACTTCCTAAAGTTTTCAGGTTAACTCACTGTAGCTTACTCGCTTTTCTACCTTTAGTTTTTTGGCTGACTCACTGCAGCTTACTAACTCAAACACACACAAGTGTTCAGACTACCACAAGTAGCGTACTAACTTCCTCTCTAGAGTTTTCTAGCTAACTCACTGTAGCTTACTCACTCTTTACAACTCTAACTCACCAACAAAACACACACAAACTACCTTAACAAAGGGTTTGGGTTTTGGGTTGGTTTCCAACTAAGGTGAGATATCCTTTACAATAAGAACTAATTCAAAGGCTAGGATATCTCTTCTAAGCTTTGAATATATCTATCAATCTAGGCTTAGAATAGTGAGCTCTCTCCAATGTGAAACACTTGGGAAATTCTAGGGTTTTCGAGTGCTTCAATTTGCAATAATACGAATGAGCTCTTGAGTTGCTTTGAAATTTCCCGTGACCTCTCAATGTAAAGGGTCACTGGTATTTATAGGCAACTTCACCAAGGTCACTCTTTGAAAAAACTATCCGTTGGAAGAGATAGCTTTATGAGTTTTCTCTTCTGGTGTTTGATGAACGGCTATTTTTAGGGTTTGAACACTCCCTTGCATGTTTTAGGAAATATGCAGTCATGTAGTCAATCACCAATTTTTGCGATCGGAACTTAATACTCTTGGACATAATTCAGGTCCTGTCGCTTTTCGATTTCAAATGAAATCGAAGTTATCTTCCTCTGATTGGTTCTTGTCTTCAGTGAATGTAGACAAACAAAATGGCTCTTTTTGGTCAATCTCTCTGAATGAGACAACCTTAAACAACACTTAGACTTAGTTCCTTTTGTTCTGCACTAGAATGTTTTGGGCAATATCTACTTTTTCCGAACATATGTGCGTTTTCTCGGTTTGTAGTCTTCATATATATATTATTCAGTGCCTCTGAACATTCAGTTATCTTGAGTATTCATGTCTTGAAAGAACTTCTTCGAGTCTTCAGTGTCTTCAACAACTTACTTAGTCTTCAAATGTCTTTAAAAACTTCATCGAGTCTTTAGTGTCTTTAAAGAACTTCTCGAGTCTTCAGTAATATCTGAGTCTTCATTTCTTCAGTATCTTCAGTACCTTTTTGAACATTCAGTTCTACTGATTCTTCAGTTCTACTGATTCTTTAGTTACTCAGTACCTTATGAGTTCTTCAGTAACTTCAAGATCTAACTTGATCTATATCTGCTAACTATACATTGTGTCTATATCTTCCTAAACAATCTATGCTGAAACCTGACTCAGACTATCAAGATTATCCTGAACATGTCATACTTAGGGGTTTTTGGGATCTAATCAAATCTTCTTTATTAAATCCATCTCCCAACACACGATCAGATTCTTGAATCTGTAATGAAGAAGGTTGATCCATTGATGGAGAAGTTAAGTCTCCAGACCTCCATGCTGGGCGATACACAGGTATTACTGGAGAGTGTCTGGGGGTCTTTGGAGCATACAGAATCCTGCATGGACCTAGGCTGGAAACGTTTTGAAGGTTTAGTTAATCGATCGAAGAAGTCCATTGAATCTGGTCTGAACAGGCTGTTGAGCCTTGAACCTTCGTTTGCCATGCCCAATGATATTGCTAGTCTAAAGGAGGAGATTTTAGTTCAACTGATTAATCTGACGAATAAGCTGTCACCACTTTTTGATGAAACCAAAAAGGGGGAAGGACAAGAGCCAGAAAAACAGATGCAGTTGATACTTGCTGAAACCTCATCTGCTCAACCTGAACCGACTGCTGAACCATCTGCCATGCCAGAACCTTCCTTACCAACTGTGAACATTCCGGACACCGAACTAGTGGAATTATTTCAAACAGTTGAACAGCATGGGAAAGCCATAGCAACTTAGGGAAAAGAGCTTTCTGAACAGAAGTCTGCGATATCTGAAGTGGTTCAGAGAGTTGACAAGATCGAAGAATTCTCCTCATCAGTTCAGAAAAGACAAGAAGCAGAAGATCAAGCTAAAAGCCCTGAACTGATTCAAAAGCTAGCTGAAGAAGAAGAAATCAAGCTGAGAGCAAGAAAAAGAGGTAAGAAAGTTGTGGAATCTATCCAACCTCCTAAGTAGACTAGAACAAGAGTGAAATTGACTGCCGAACAATAAGAGAAACAGAAAGGCAGAAGGGCAGTGATTGAGGCTGCAGAAAAGAAGAAGAAACTTGCAGACAGTAAAGGGCTGGCGACCAGATGCGTAAGAAGGAAGAGGAAGAAAGCCGCCTCAGCAAAGGATATGTCATGGGAAGAGAAAGTCCTACCTGCTCCTGTAAAGGACATTCTGGTTTCGAAGAAGAAATGTCTACCAGAATGGGACAAGATAAGAGGTGAATGGCTGATTGATGTGTATGTTCTAGAGAAGATCCCCACAACAGATGATCAGGGTGAATTTAATGAAGAATTCAAGAGCTGCCTCGAGACAAAGCACCCTCAGTTCTACGATTTGGTGATGTCTGAAGGTGAAGAGATGGGCCTGATTCCAGAAGCACCTGCATTTGAGACCATTCTTCCACCTCTTCGGTCAAACAAGTATCTTGATCCAGTGCGCTTCAAGCAGATGTATTATGAATTTGCCAAGATGGGTGGGATCATTGAGAAGGACAGGCTGGCTGCTCTGATGGACAGAATGTACAAGGTTTTCAACATTCCTCCAGAACTTCAAAACTTTCAGTATCGCACTTGAGGAGATCAGAAGACAATTAGAATCAGTCGATAGGTATTTTGTTGTACTGTGTAATCATGCATCAATGTTAATAAAATATCTTATCTTTCTCTGACTCTAAGACAACCTCTCATTGTCTTCTGAACTGAATGTTGTTATCTGTTGTTTATTTTTAATTATCTATTTTTCCTATTGACTGTTTTGGTTCTATCAAAAAAGGGGAAATTGTTAGGAAATTTGTAGTTTCGATGGAAGTTCCAAAACAGATAATGTAATAGGACCAGTCAGACTTGTTAGCTGACTGATGATATAGAATAGCAAATAAGATGACCAGCTGAAGTGTATAGACAGCTGAAGTAACAGATAGGTCACATATTGAGGGGGAACTCAATATGTATAGGTTAAGTCTTGAAGATGAGAAGATCAGCTAACTTGAAGAACAAATATGCTGAAGATCTGGTGATTGAAGCAGATAAGCAGAAGAGTTCAAGATAGAAGACCATCCAGAAGACCTACATTAGACGACAACGAGAAAAGGTCAAAAAGTTGTGCTAAGACAACTTACGAGCAGAAGACCTAAATCAGGTAGACAGATCAGTGGTTAACTGATCTGTGTCAGCTCCATCAGATAACTTCTTCCATGTTATCTGGTACGAGGAATGTGTTCAGACGATAAGAATGTCAACCTTGTTGCTTATTCAAGTGTTGCGAATCGTACTTGATAGCCAATGAGAAGTCGACAACGTACGTACGGAGTACTGATAGTTTGTAGAAAGGTGGTTCAGTGTCAACGGCTAGAAAGAACAAGCTTGCTTGCTTTCGGCCATGCCGCCCCTGAAGCACATCAAATCCGCCTACAGACCTACCTAAAATAGACCGAAATTCGAATTGCTCTCCAACGGCTAGTTCGATTTCGTGCCTATAAATATGGGATCAAACCTTCATAGTAAGTTTACTGAACTCAAGCTCAAGCTCTCAAGAAATTTCCGCACGAAGAACACAAATTCAAGATTTATTCTTAAGTGTTCATCCCTTAGTTATTAGCATTGAATACTTATCCTTTAGCTTTAGGCTACTTAAAAGATAGGATAGTATTCCAGTTGGAACGACACAAATCTTATACCCAAACAAAAGTTAGGTTAAGTTTGTTATAGCAAGATTTCTGTCCAGGGTTTCTAGATCAGATTTCTGGGATGGTTGAGTGAAAACTAGTGAAACATCTGTTGGTTGTACTGTGTTGGACTAACACATTAAACTAAGTCCAGTTGGTTAAGTTGGTGCCCCTGCTGATAGGGAAGAGTGGATGTAGGACAAGTTGTCCGAACCACTATAAATCTGTGTGTCTTTACTTTGCTTTACACTTACTTGCACACTACTCTTGTTATCTGCATGCATATTCTGTACCTGGATCAGATTAGCATCAAGCTACTAATCTGATCAGTTTGACACCTTTGTCACCTGATCAAACACCAGATTGGTCAGAATCCTTATTTGAGTAAAACTGGTTTTCACACGGGTTAACTAATCTTTCGCACCATTAGTTAAACTGATAGACGCCGAACTGATTTGCTTGACAAATCAGTAAGTCGGATATCAGTCCAAACTGATCCACATCGCACTCTGATCAGACATACGTGCAAATCACATCTGATCCACGAAAAGTTTTAAAGTCTATTCATCCCTCCCCTCTAGACTTCAACCCTCACTGAAACCCATCCGGGACCTACAATGTGTATTAAATTATCAATAATCGTCCATTAATAATTAGATATTATTCTAGGAAATGATTTTATTATACTCCCTCCGTCCCATTTCAACTTGCACACTTACTTTTTTATCGTGTTTTAGCGAGCGAGTTGTTTATTAGTATTTGAAAAGATAAAGTGACTTTTAAACAGGGGTATGATAGATCTATCTCTCCTCTATTATATGTCTTTTTAAAAATTACTTTATCATTTCCAATACTAATAAAAAACTCGCTCGCTAAAACACGAGAACACAGTAAATGTGAAGCTTCAAATGAGATGGAGGGAGTAAGATAATTTCATGAAAAAAATAATACATATGATTTAATACTTGAACTAAATCAATTGATGTTAATTATGTACTGGTTAATATTAAAAAAATATGTATAATCAATAAAGTAATGAAAATAAATCTATTCGTTAACAACGTACCAGGAAAGTAGATGGCTTGAAGGAGCTACACCTTGAAATTTTCATAAAACAATATGTATATGTGATGAAATAAACAATACGTAAATATTTATAAAATGCGATATTATTATTTTTATCTGTAATAGATTATCAATTACTTTTTTCATTGATGTTTACTCAGTATTATAGGCAGATAAAAATAAATAATTATATTCTCATGATATAAAATATTTAACAGAATTTAATGATTGAACTAAATCAACCGATGTAAATAATATAATGATTTATATTAAAAAAATTAAAATTCTTATTGAAAATTTGTTTGTTTAAAAATAACTAACAATCAATGATTCGAGGGTATGAGTCAAATTCATTATTCATTGAATTTTAGCTAAAAAATAAACGCGCATGCAAAAGAAACATAAAATTAAAGTTGTTCAAGGGAATATTTAATTTTAATTAAAAAGAATTGATAAACTGATTATACGCACACATAAATTAAATAATAATCTATAATATTTAATATAAAGTTTCGTTCACAACTTACCAGGAAAGTTGATGGTTGTATGAATTGGACATTAAAGTTTTGATAAAAAAAAATATGAACATAAAATTAAATATAATATATGTATTTAGTCATACAATTGAATGTGTATTAATTTATGATAATACGTGTAATGAAATATAATTAATATTCCATTAATTTTAACTCATGATTTCAATACAAATTATTATGTTATATGATAATTTCCTTGTAATTAATATTTAATAAAGTTTTTGAACTAAATCAGCAGTTGTAAATAAAGTAATGATTAATATTAAGATATATTAAACCTTTCTAAAAAAAAAAAAAAAAACTCATTTAAACTTAAGAAATAATTGAAGGCTTACAAACATATGATTAATTAATAAATATAAACCTAAATATTGTTGTATGTTTTAGATATTTACTACATTTTTATGAATAACTATAAGTTTTCAAAAAAATGGTGAGAAGTATATATATAAACAAATAAGAACTAAATTATTAAAAATAAGTGTATTTTTAAGAACATATAACTAAATGTTATATTATCTTAGTGTAAACTTATTTTTGATTTAGAACATGATTACCTAAGAACTAACATAATTAATCAGTCAATAAAGTATTAAAAAAAAGAAGAATAATTTACGACTTATCAGGAAACAAGACGGCTTGTGGGAACTGGAACTTGACGTTTTCATAAAATTATATGAATATGTGGTTAAATAAACAACATGTAACAATTTATACTAACTTGTGTTATCATGTGTGTTAAATTATCAATAAATAGTAACTTGATTAAATAGTAAGATAATTACATGGAAAAAATAATCTGAATTGTTTAATAATTGAGCTAAATCAATGAATGTTAATTATGTATTTATTAATATTAAAAAAATGGTCTTAATAAAATAAATAAGTCAATAAAGTATTAAAAAAAAGAATCGTTTACGACTTACCAAGAAAAAAAAACGGTTTGTAGGAACTGGAACTTGACGTTTTCACTAAATTATATGAATATGTGATTAAATAAATAACATGTAACAATTTATACTAATTAGTGTTATCATGTGTATTAAATTATCAATAATTGACCATTAATATAGGAATTGATTAAATAGTAAGACAATTACATGGAAAATTTAATTATCTAGATGATTTAATACTTGAGCTAAATCAGTGGATGTTAATTATGTATTTATTAATATTAAAAAAAATATTATGGGCTTAACAAAATAAATAAGTCAATAAAGTATTAGAAATAAAAAAAAGAATCATTTACGACTTATCAGTAAAGAAGATGGTTTGTAGAAACTGGAACTTGATGTTTTCACTAAACTAAATGAATACATGATTAAAATTTTGTGTTATCATGTATATAAAATTATCAATAATCGGCCATTAATAATTAGACATGATTCTAGGAAATGATTAAATAATAAGATTATTACATGAAAAAAATAAAGCATATGATACACTCTACAAAACTAAAATCAAATTGTTTGAGTTATTTTATTAAGCCATCCACTATAAGTTGGTTAACTAAAATATTATCATGCTCCTGGTTTATCAAGAATATCTAGAACATATGTATATTGAGATATGGTCAATACATTATTATTTGATATATAATTGAATAAAAAGTACAATTTATGATTTATGAGACATAAATAAAAAAAATACAATTTTGGATTAAATTCATAAGCATACAATTGAATTATGAAGATAAATTATTAATAGATAATCAAGAACATGATATACACAAATAATTGAAAAAATAAAAATGTGTTAAGCATCGGGAAAACAGTTCATCGTACATATAAAAGATAAAATAAACAAACTTGTTTTGTTGGTGTTGCTTTCATCAATTGATCGAAAAATTGAATACATCATACACATTACCTGTGATTTTATATACACTCGATGTGTTCTTGAAATGAAGAGAAGAGATAGACGGGAGAATATCTAAGTGTAGGCGATCAATGGAAAAAGACATGACAAAATTCCAGAAAAAATAACTTTTGTGATACAAAATTTATATAGAACATAATGAATAAATATTATAGAATAGATTTTACATCCTTACAAATTAAACTAAATACAAAATTTTATACATTACTAAATAGTAAATTTTATACATTACAAAGATCCTATCCGAATACTGAATTTCTCGCATAGCTTCTGATTGGGAGAACCAAAGATTATGTCGTCGATTTAGATCTGAACCATCAGAATATCTTCACCGTCTTCAATTCTGAACAAGGTCCTATCAATCAATCCCTTGGTAAAACCATTTTCAGTCAAGAATTGAGATAGTGTATCATACCAAGCTCTGGGAGCCTGTTTCAGTCCATAAAGAGCTTTTCTTAAACGGTACACTTGGTTGCTCATTTCAAAGGAAGTACACAAGGAATCTGTTGGCTAAGTATGGAGTTCAGAATTGCAAGGAAGCCAGAATTCCAATGGTGACTTCATTCAAAATGGACCCAGATGAAGGTGGTAAGAAAACTAATCAGAAAGAGTATAAGGCTTTGATTGGATCTCTACTATACCTGACTGCCAGCAGACTAGATATAACCTTCGCAGTAGGTGTATGTGCCAGATTTCAGGCAAATCGGAAGCAAAGCCACCTGGAAGCAGCTAAGCGGATTCTTAAGTATCTGAAGGGTACTGTAAACCTCGGTTTATGGTATCCAGCAGATGATAATCTAGAGCTTAGTGGGTACTCTGATTCTAATTATGGAGGTTGTAGGATAGACAAAAAATCAACCTCGGGTACCTGTCAGTTTTTTGGAAGTAAGCTGGTCTCTTGGTTCTCTAGGAGCAGACATCTGTTGCCACTTCTACTACTGAAGCAGAATATATGGCCGCAAGAAGCTGTTGCTCCCAACTTCTCTGGCTATGTCAGCAGCTGAGGGATTATAACATTGTAGCTGCGAATGTGCCTATCTTCTGTGACAGTAATAGTGTGATTGCTATCACTCAGAACCCAGTTCTACACACGAGATGCAATCATGTGGACATCAGACACCACTTTATCCGAGACCATGCAGAAAAGAAGAACATCTGAATGAAAAAGATCCATACTGATAAGCAAAGAGCTGACATCTTAACCAAGCCCCTAGCTGAGGTCAGATTCAGATAACTATGTAATGAGCTAGGACTACTGGACTTAGGAGAAGAAGCACCAGATTACTTTGGTGGATTAATCTCTAACACCAGTTGGTTAAGAGACTGATCAGGTAAGAAGGTCAGATGAAGGGGAAACTTTATCTGATCAGAGAATATCAGTTGGGAATTGATCAGAGAAGAATGTCAGTTGAGGACTCCAACTTACTGAGGGTTTCAGATCAGAAGGAACCTGATCTGAGGAATAAAACATTGTTGGGAAAATTTTACTTAGGATTAGGCTACACAGAAAGGTCAACGGGAATCAGATTAGTTAGACTCGACAAATGTGGTAACTGATTGATTACGATATCAGTCAGTCATATATGTTTTCTGATCTTGTTTATCTATTCTTATATCACCTGATATGTGTGATCTGATTTAGCTAGTCGTTTGAGCTTATCCATATCTGTGTGATCATTGTTGTGCACATTACTTTATGACGTCATGCCTGCAAGCATTAAATGCGGACGTGGGATTTATGTATTAAATGCTTTTATTGCGAGTTTTTAAGTCCAAAAGTCTGCAGCCTCTCAATCCTCAACCGCACGATCAAATAACTTTTCAACCGATTAATCTTGACCATCTATTTTAAACATGGATACTCAAGTTTACAAAAATATTTGTGCAAAATGTTTTCCCTCCTATCTATTTAAACCCTAACACTAGTTTGAGGAAAACTTTTCATCTACTTATCTATAAATTCTCAGACTTCAAAAATTTACCAAAACCCTCCGATTCAAAAAGCGATTCAATCTACAATCTTTCAAACTCCAAATTCCTTACTTTGGTAATTTTTTTCTAAATATCTTGAACATTCATATGCTAGGGTTATAAGTTTCGTGTATATGGTTCTTTTGTGTATAAGATTGGACTGAACTCTTATGTTTTTTTTTTTAATTGATCAATATGCTTATTTGGAATGATACTCATATGAATGTTTCACATCTTGTTATTTCATGCTTGGAATTGATTATATGTATGTGAACTTTCATAGCCCTAAGTTTGCAAATTTATACGTTTACAGACATGGCAACTTCTAAGACATCCACTAAGAATTGTGACTATACTTCAATGGTTAAACAAGTAATTGACGAGAAGTACGTCATATTCAACACTTCCAACGATCCAGAATCAAAGGAAATCTTGGATTGCCTTAGAGCATGTGGCCTCGAGCAAATTGGTTTCCAGCACTTGAGCAGTGTGTACATCATAGAGTCTCTGGAATTTTTGAGGAAGTTGAAAGAGACTGAGAGCAAAGAGTTATACTCGTTCGTCGGAGGAAACATAATCAATGTCACCAACGAAGACCTTGGACGAATATTTGGGTTACCCACTGGACGGAACTATCCAGATGAGTTCACCGCGAGGATGACAGACAAGGAGTATTTACAGAAGGTGCTGCTCAGGCCAGGGAACATTACAAACATCACCAATGTCAAGGTTCCCTACCTGAAGAGAAAGTACAGATTGCTCTTTGAGATCGTGTCAAGAGTAATTCTGGGAATTACTTTTAGCCCAGATGCTCTAACTCAACAGAAGCAGCATGTCATGACTGCTATTGTTGAGAAAGCTCCCGACATGAACTGGATGGGGCTATTCAAGAATCGGTTGCTGCAATAAACCTCTAAATTTGTAGTGAATGATAAGAATTAAGTGGTGTTGTCCAAGAACATCTGCAACATTGACAAAGTCTCAATGATTCTTGCTGATAAACTGCCAAATTATCCTTGGTCTGAGGCTGGAAGAAAGCCATATCAGGAGAAATTCAAGGCTTTACTGCACAAGGACGAAGAACTATTAGGTCAACGGGATGACGACCTGACTCCCTATGTGCCCAAGAGCAAGAAGTACAAGGGTCCTGCCTCTTCTGTGTAATCTGAGGCACAAGGCCAGCCCAAGATGAGGGTCTTCAAGAGGAAGTAGTTGGCCAGTAAACCAACTAGGACAGCTGAAGATGTGAGTGAGAAACGTCAGAAAAGGCTCACTACAATGTTGCCGAAGAAGATTGGGATGCCGTCTGGAGGTCTTCGAGATGAAGAGAGTGATGTTGAAATTATGGAATCTGGTGAGATATTGATCGAGCAGGCTGGTGAGGAGACCGTTTTGAGTTCTGAACGCACGGTCGATACGGAGCAAGAGCTGATGATTGTGGAAGAACCTGGTCAGATGGAGACCGGTGGGCAGGAAGGTGTACAGCCTAAAGAAGCTCAAGATGAATCTGAACCTTCTGACTCATCTCATCTGAGTTCTCTTTTCAAAGGCCATGAACCCACACAATATCCCAGATCACCTACTCCTCCATCTCCCCACCCTGATGCACCCTTACCATCACCTCCCAGATCCCCAGTTCAACATGTTCAACCTGAACCTACTACATCAGAACCCACTCCAACCATTGAGGTTCAACCTCCAGTACTCGCTCAACCTGCCATGCCTCAACCTGAGCCTACTGAACCTGAGCCTGAACCCACATTTATTCCTTCACCTGCCCATCCACAGATTGCTGCTAAGTCTGAGCCATTCAGGGAAGCCACTCCGGACATACAGACGGCTCAGCAGAAGGCCATGTTTGTATCTATTACCCACAACCCATTCAACACAAAAACTGTGTTCGGATCTTCTGAGCCAGAGAAACCTATTGTCAAATTTCTGAAGAGAAGGGTTGAAAATTTTTTTGCCAAGCACTATTCTTTTCTGGTAGATCATCTGGGAGTGCAACAGATTGTTTCAGATGCTCTATTCTGGAGGGAGGTTCGACTGCAACACATCGAGGACTTTTTGTTGGTTCTGGATGCATACGGGCGGGATGAATTTGTTGACCTGGAGCTGAGAATGAAAAATCTGACAGGCGTGGGAAGTGCTACTGAATTAGCAACAGACGCTGACGTCGCAAGATTGGTCAACAAACTGATGGGCTATCCGGAGATTAAATTTGAGGAAATAGAAGGTCAATCAGAATGGGACATTGAGCCAGCTGTCGATGAACCAGTCAAGGGTGCAACAGATGAGACTCTGACTGGTGAGGCACAAACATTTGCTCCCGTCTTCGTGATTTCGCCTAAAACCCTAGTTCAAGTCTCAACGTCTATTTTGGATGGGGTAAAGGCTTCTGTTGAAACTCAGTTCAACACATTTGCTGCAAACTTGCTTATTCAAATGGATGAAAGAACTAAGCAGTTGGTTGAAGGTGAGAGGAATCAGACAACGAAGAAGCTATCAGAAATGCATTCTGAAATTGCCTTACGCGAGATGGCTAGAGTAGAAACCATGATGAAAAAGCTGGGCCTAGAGGTGTCTATGCTGTCAGATGTCAGAGTTCTTCTGGAAGAAGCGTATAAATCTCTGATGCAGGCGGACTCCAGCTTTGAAGCCTCGGTCAGGAGGTTTGATGTTTCTGTATCTGTTGCCAAGAGGGCATTGGAGGAAGTTGTTTCTAAAATATTTGGACCGCCTCCATCTTCTACCTCATCTGTCAGGATTCAATCATTGGAGGTAGAAGACCTAAAGAAGGATATGCTGACCCTTTTCACGACCTTGGAGAAGAACATCCGACTTCTTTTTTATGCAACCAAAAAGGGGAAGGAAGAGACAAAGCTAGTACATCAGAAAAACTCCAAGAAGGTCAAGGTCAGCTAACTATAGTGTCTACTGCTCCTGCTGATGTTGCACCAACTCAGGCTATGGAACTAGCACATACTGAACTAGCTGAGTTGTTTTCAACAATTTAAGAACACACTAAGCAGCTTGATCTTCAAGATAAAGCTATTTCTGAGCAAAAATCAGCTATGGTAGATCTTACCTCAAGAGTTGACAAAATTGAAGATTTTTCATCGACTGTTCAGAAACGACTACAAACTGAGGAAGAAGCCAAGAATCTGGAATTAGCCAGGAAGCTTGAAGAAGAATTCGCCTCAGAATCAGCAGAAGCAGTTGGTGAAAGAAAGAAAATGCAAAAAGGAAAGCAAGTAAATGAACCCAAGAAGAAGACAGTAGTGACCAGGTCTGGACTGTTACTCACATCTGAGCAGATCAAAAGAACAACAGGATCAGATCAGGAGAATGAATGTCATTGAAGATGCCATCAGAAGGAAGAAGTTGCGTGAAGCTGGAGGTCTGGACAAAGCTTTCAGAAGGAAGCAGAAGAAGAAGGCTGCTGTGACCGGTGCTGAAATTGATGAGAAGTGGAGTGAATGAGCCCTTCCTGCCAGCATGGATGATATACTTATTTGCAGGGAGGATCTTCGTGAACCATGGAGAGTCATAAAGACTGATTGGTTATATGATGTCTTTATGATACAGCGGGTACCAGAAGAGAAAGATGACATGCTATTTGACGAAATCTTTCTGGACTAGCTGGAAGCGAAGTATCCAGCTTTCTATCAAGAGGTCATGAGAGAAGGACAGATTATGACGTTAAGACCTTCTGCTCCCAGATATGAATTTCTGATGCCTCCTCTGAAAAGAAACAAATACAATCCAGTTGCATTCAAGCAAGCTTATATCGATGCACTGGAAAGAGGAAACATAATTGAGGAAGATCGCCAGAAGGAAGTACTCAAGAGGATGTACGACATATTTCAAGTTCCTGAAGGCATGAGAGATAAAAAGTAATACTTTTTGCAAATCATTTCTGTACTTGTAAGATAAAAATCTATCAATGAAATGAGTTGCCTGTTTTCTGATCCTAAGACATCATCTCAATGTCTTCTGATTTTTGTTTCTTGTCTTTACTTTCTTTCTGCTTATCCGTTTTTCTGATTTATTGTTTTGGTTCCATCAAAAAGGGGGAAATTGTTGGGAAATTTAGGATTTTGATGGAAATTCCAAAACAAATTGTAATAGGACTAGTCAGACCTGTTAGCTGACTAATGATCTAGATATCAGATTAGGATGACTAGCTGAGATGTATAGACAACTGATGTAACAAGATAGGTCACATATTGATGGGGAACTCAATATGTATAGGTTTAGATCAGAAGATCAGAAGACCAGATGACCTACATCAGAAAGGGAGAAGTCAAGTCTGCAAATTGTGCTAAGATAACCTGCATCAGTAGACTCGATCAGGTAGACTGATCATCTTGAACTGATCAGGTCAACTCTAATCTGGTGTTCACAGAAAGGACATCAAGACATATGCGAACATCAGACACGAAGAATGTCAACCTAAGTTGGTAAATCAAACACTGAATAAGTGTACTTCATAACCAATGAGAGAAAGACACATATGTACGGAGCTGACATTGTAGGACGAGGTGTTTCAGAGTTAAACGGCTAGAAAGGATAAGCTTGCATGCTTTCGGCCATGCCGCCTCTGTGCACATCAAATCGGACCTGCAAACCTACCTTAAATAGACCGAAATTCGATTTCGTGTCTATATATATGGGATCAAACCTTCATAGTAAGGTTACAAAAATTATCATCAAGCTCAAGCACAAGCAAATTTCCGCACGAAGAACACTAAATCGAAGCTTATTTTCTAAGTGTTCATCCTATTGTTCTTAGCATAGAATACTTATCCTCCAGCCTTAGGCTACTTAGAAGATATGATAGTATTCCAGTTAGAACATTACAAATCTTATACCCAAACAAAAGTTAGGTTAAGTTTATTATAGCAAGTAATCAGTCTAGTGTTTCTAGATCTGATTTCTGGGATCGGTTGAGTGAGAACTCGTGAAACATCTGTTGGTTGTACTGTGTTGGACTAACACATTAAACTAAGTCCAGTTGGTTAAGTTGGTGCCCCTGCTGATAGGGAAGAGAGGACGTAGGACAAGTTGTCAGAACCACTATAAATATGTGTGCCTTTATATTACTTTACACTCAACTGCACACTACTTGTTATCTTCATGCATATTCTGAATCTGGTTCAGATTAACATCAAGCTACTGAACTGATCAGCTTGACACTTTAGTCATCTGATCTAAAACAGATTGCACAGAAATCTGATTGAGTAAAACTGGTTTTCACACAGGTTAACTAATCTTCTGCACCATCAGTTAAGCTGATAGACGCCGAACTGATCTACCTCCGTGCAACTAGTAAGTCGGATATCAGTCCGTACTGATCCACTCCACACTTTGATCAAGCTTACCTGCAAACCACACCTAATCCATGAAAAGTTTAGAAGTCTATTCACCCCTCCTCTCTAGACTTCTACCCTCACTAAACCCGTTCGGGACCTACAAGAAATTTTGTTAAATAAAGTTAACCACAAAAATACAAACAAATAAATAAAATAACTTACAATCAACATCATTATTATAACAAAATGAATCATCGGGATCCAACTCAATTATCTCCGAATATTATAATATGACAGAACATCGTTAAATATGGACTCTTTAGACCTTAATTCTCCAACATAAATATCATCTCTAGCTAAATGATTATGAAAAGAAAAACTTCCAATATTATGCTCATTTATATGCTGACTGCTCGATCAACTAACTGGAATTGACACAAAATAATAATTATTTAACAAAACAAAAATGAAATAACTAATAATACTTATAATAACTGCAGTTGACACAATATTAAGAGTTTCTAAAACATTTTATGTGTTAAGAGAGTGATGTATATTATTCAAATGTTGTGTACAACAAAAGATGAAAATCAAAATATAACTAATAAAACATAAAAAAAAAGGTGAAATTATTCCCAACAAAAATACAAATTAGGAATTGGTCAAAGACAAATATGTGGCAAGAGAAAAAAATATTTGCATATTTTGTTATCAACAAACAGAGTGTTGGTCCCGGTGCTAACGAGTCTCACACGTGTATGGGGGAATACACGTGTTCAGTGATTTTTAAAACTTTTCTTTCACCGAGGTCAGATGGGACAGGTTGTCCTAATGATTTGGCCCTGAGAAGCACAGATTACCCTGAGTCAAAGTCTATTGAGACAATGATCCTGAGTTTCTTTCAAAAGCTTCAGATTAGCCCAACTGAGCTTGAGTTTATCAGAGATCCTGAGCTGCTTGGATCAGATAATTATCTTACTGAACCTCAGTAGAGTTAGTTCAGTTTGGTGACTATCAATTATAGCTGCTCAAGTGTGCGGAATGGTTGGCCCTATGTTTATACTCGTTTTAGCTTTGCTGAAAATCTTCCTTTTAATAAAACAGTGATTAAGGCTGTGATTAGTTTGATGCAAGTTCAGTGGATTGGTTCCAACTGAATATCAGTGAATTATGCTTTCAGTGAAAAACATGAAACAGATAATAATGCAATATAGAAAGCAAAACAACACAACAATTATAGTGGTTCAGAGACTCAAACTCCTACGTCCACTCTCTCTGACCTTCAGAGAAATTCCTTAACCACTTCATAAAGCTTTCTGGCTAACTCACTGTAGCTTACTCACTTTTCTACCTTGAGTTTTCTGGCTGACTCACTGCAGCTTACTCACTCAACACACACAAGTGTTCAGACTACCACAAGTAGCTTACTAACTTCTTCTCTAGAGTTTTCTGGCTAACTCACTGTAGCTTACTAACTCTTTACAACTCCAACTCACCAACAAACACACTCAAACTACCTTACAGATGGTTTGGGATTCTGGTTGGTTTCCAACTAGGATGAGATGTCCTTTACAATAAGTACAATGCAAAGGCTAGGATATCTCTACTAAGTTTGGATATTTCTTATCAATCTAGGCTTAGTGAATGAGCTCTCTTCAATGTGAAACACTTGGGAAATTCTTGGGTTTTCGAGTGCTTCAATTTGCAATAATACGAATGAGCTCTTGAGTTGCTTTCAAATCTCCCGTAACCTCTCAATGTAAAGGGTCACTAGTATTTATAGGCAACTTCACCAAGGTCACTCTTGAAAAACTATTCGTTGGAGTAGATAGCTTCATGAGTTTCCTCTTAATGGTGTTTGATGAACGGCTATTTTTAGGGTTTGAATACTCCCTTGCATGTTTTAGGAAATATGCAATCATGTAGCCAATCACCACTTTTTGCAGTCTGGAACATAGTACTACTGACATGATTCAGTGACCTGTCGCTTTTCGAAGGTCGATAAAAATACAATGATTGTCTTCCTCTGATTGGTTCTTGTCTTCAGTAAATGTAGACAAACATAACGGCTCTTTTTGGTCAATATCTCTGAGTGAGATAACCTTAAACAAAACTTAGACTTAGTTCCTTTTGTCTGCATATGAATGTCTTGGGCAATATCTATTTTTCTGAATATTCGCGTTTTTCTCAGTTTTGTAGTCTTCAGATAGATATTATTCAGTGCCTCGGAACATTCAGGTTATAATCGAGTATTCGATATCTTCTTGAGTCTTCGATTGACTCATCGTGTCTTGATATCTTACGTGTCTTCGATATCTTCCGAGTCTTGATGTCTTGAGTCTCCGATGTCTTACGAGTCTTTAGTGTCTTGATGACATCTTTGAGTCTTGATGTCTTGATGACATCTTGAGTCTTGATGACATCTTTGAGTCTTGATGACATCTTGAAACTTGATGTCATCTTGAGCCTTTAGTGACATCTTGAGTCTTTAGTGTCATCTTGAGTCTTGATGTCATCTTGAGTCTTGATGTCATCTTGAGTCTTGATTTCTTGATTACTTGAGTCTTGATTTCTTGATTACTACTTGAGTCTTGATTTCTTGATAACTTCTAAGTCTTGATTTCTTCATAAACTTCTTTGAGTCTTGATTTCTTTTCGAAACTTCTTGAGTCTTGATTTCTTGAAACTTCTTGAGTCTTCGGTTTCTTGAAAACTTCTTGAGTCTTCGAATCTTCAAAATCTAACTTTGATCTATATCTGGCGGACTATACATAGTGCGAGATAACTTTACGAACACTCTATCTTTGAATCGACTCAGACTATCAAGATTATCCAGAACATGTCATACTCAGGGGTTTTGGGATCTAATCAAAATCTATTTATTAAATTCATCTCCCAACAATTTTCCCCTTTTTGATGATGCCAAAACCATCTTGTTACAACAACCTAACCTATACACAGGTTTCAGTTTTTCTATTACAATCCAAAATGGCAATTCTTCCAACAATTTCAAAATCATAAGGCATATCAAACATAAAAGACATGTAAAAAGAAAATGAGATATTATCTTTGAGAATAAAGATAAATTTCCATTGATGTAAGATCGGAGTTACAGATTACAATGAAAATCAAAAACAAAAAACAGAAGTACAAAGAGTCTTCAGTCTTCATCATCTTCAGTCTTCATCAACTTCATCCTCAGGCACTTCCAGGTTGAACATCCCATAGTATATTTTCTTCAATTCATCCCTTGCTTTGATGATATCAGGGTTGTTTCCTGTTAGGCCAAGTTGGATGGCATACTGAGCAATCTCCTGAGAAATGGTTGTCTCATTCACATAGTCATTCTCAAGTCTTGGAGCTGGGTAAGTATATGGACCAGGGACAACAATCTGACTATTTCCTTCATCTGCCAAGTTGTTCCAACTTTGCAGGTACTTAGGATAGAATGTCAATAAATACTCAATGAAGGCTTCATTCATATCCGAGCTGCTCCCCCTCCATTCTCTCAGAATTTCATAGTAGAACCAGAAGGTTCTCTTTATTTCCTCCCACGCATCATTGAACTGAATAGGCATCCATTTGTCAATGTGCGACCATTTCTGAGCTTTCTCTGTACCCCTCCTCTTGCTCAAGAACTTCTTGAAACCACTTCTTCTTTTCTGCTCTTCTTCTTTCTTTTTCCTGATCACAGGAACTCCTGATACAGAAGCAGCAGTTTTCTTTTCTTTTTCAACTTGAAGGGTTTTCAGAGCTTTCTTTGTGTTGAAGACTTCTTTTTCAGCGTCTTCCTCAGATTCTTCAAAATCAATAATTAATTTCCTCTGAGTAGACTTAGAAGCTTTAGCTCTTTTCTTCTTCTCTTGCTCTACAAATGCCACAGCCTTTCTCTTTCCAGGTTTGACTTGTTATTCACCGGCTTGGCTTGTTTCCACCATCCTTCTACCACTCAGTTTCTCAGAAATTGCTTCCTGAATAGTCTGCTCAGATACTTGAGTATAGATAGGTTCTTCAGTTTCTTTGAACTTGAGCTTCTCAGTGGCTTCCACTTCTTTTAAGGCATCGGCTATAATCTTTTCTTCAGCTTCTTTATCAGCCTTTCTCTTCAAGGTTTGTGCCAACAATTCACTAAGTTTGCCACCAGGCCTTTCCCCCTTTTTGGCACCATACCTTGGAAAGAGTGCAGTATCCATATGATATTGTTCTTTGCTTATACTGCGCACTTCTCCTGCCAACTGATCGTGCTCATCTTCCAGCCTTCTCATGTGATTCTTAGCTACTGAAAACTCTTCATATAGAGGTGCAAACTGATTTGAGAAGACATTGTGAACCATCTCTGTCATCTTGGTCATGAGCATAGAGCCCATTTCCTCAACAGCTGTTTTGATCATCAAATCATTCTTCTCAACCAGCTTGGCTTCTAGATATGCAGTTCTTTCCTGATACATCTGCTTCATCTCTACATCGAGCTCAGCTTTAACTCCATCAACCTTTCCTTCCAAGGTAGTCATTTTATCAGCAAGAGATGTTTGAAGTTGCATCATGTCTGAAGATGAACTCAGTGTTTCCAGCTTCTGAGATTGGTTTGCCAAGGTTTCTTCAATTTGGGTCATTTTCTCCACCATTGGCACCACCTTCTCCAATTTGTCCAAGATAGGACTGAGATCAATCTCTGGAGTGATTACAACTCTTTCCACCTGAGCTGGGTGCTCCACCTGAGCCTCGGTCTGCATATCAGACATAACAGATTTAAACATAGGAACTTCAGTAGCTTTGGCATAATGTTTAATAGTGCCAAAAGATACCTGAAGAGTGCTAACTTCAGTCTGAGGATGTGAGATATCAGTCTGACCAGCATCAGTATCCTTCTCCATCTGAGATTGATTTTCAGGGTCCTCTTGTTGATCACCCTCTTTATCTTGATCCTTTGAACTGGAGGCATCAACATTAGTTTCCCTTCTCTCAGCCACCTTCTTCTTGACTAGCTCATCAAAATCAGCATTTTTTATCCTGAGCTTAGTCTTCCTGAATCCAGAGAACTCTGTCGGACAAAGCCGATCTCGCATTCCACCGATCCTCTCCTCAAGAAGGAGGCTATGTTCAAGATCTCCGGAAGAGTCGATTCGTGATGTAGACCGTGGTTACGAAGTCGAAGAAGAGATCCCGAAGGTCGGGGATATGAGCTCACTTCGGGTATCATCCCGGATGAATGTTCCCCCTTGCTGCGCCATTCAGTTTCTTCTGCCTCTCCCTTCTTCAGCTTTGGGCTCTCAGGTTCAGTAGGATCAGATTGAATGAGTTCAGGTGCTGAGGGATTGAGAAATGGTTCACTCAGGATCGCATCCAAATTCAGCAGATCCTGAGGTTCAGTTGATCTGAGGTCTGAACAGGTAACTCCTCAGTAGGAACCTGAGATCCCTTGAATATTTCCTGAGATATTTTATCTGAGCTCAGAGAAGTTCCGAGTACCTCAGAGAAAACTTGTTCCTCAGTTTGTTCCTGTTCAATTGTCACAACCTGAGCCAGAACTTGTAGTGGAGATTTTAGTCCTTCGTTCAATTGTCACAACCTCGAGCGTTTGAACTTTCTGTTTAGAGGGCGGTGATCTTCTTCTTGATTTTCCCATCTCTTTCACCTCCATCGGGGCTTTCCCCAGGTTTGTTGGGCTTCATCGGCTCCTTCTTGAGTCTCCCCCGAGACTTGAGCCTCCTTCCTTTCAAAGTCTTCTTAGTTGTTGTTGGCTTGAATGAATTTTAAACTTTGGAAAGGGTTTATATCCTCTTCTTCTCTGCACATCTCCAAGATGAATGCAATCTTGGTTGCATGAAGGATCTTCCCTTTGATAACAACAGATCCATTCACCTTCTGAACCTGCTTTGCTTGATCACTCACCACTTTGATTAAGTAATGTAACCAGTTGAATGCAGTGTTGGGTGAATCTTCAATTGCCGCCATTAACCTCAACTTCGGCATGCTTATCTGTTCAAAGCTGCCAGACCGACTCATGATTCATTTACTCACAATGTCTAGCAAAACTCGATACTTAGGCTTCAAATGCCTTTTATTCAGAGTTGCTTCGAACTTAACTGGATGCTCTGCAATCCTATCCAGATATTCTTGCTCCCTACCCAACATATAAACTGTAGGGTCTTCTCCTCTATCGCTCAATTCGTATATAGCATTAAGATTCTTAGGAATGATGTACAATTCCCTAACAAAATCCACATACTTTGAATACTTTGAACTATGCTCTAAATTAGAGACTGTAATCTGCGATTCTATACAATCCTCATCATCTAATTTCAAATTCGAGATAAATTCAATTACCTCTTTTGCGTATTCTGCCTCTGGTTGATTCGCAACCAGGCAAGTGAGTTTCGCCAATCGAATCATGTGCAACGCTTCTTCTTCGTGAGTTGCGTTTGATGAGCTTTTGAGAGAAACGACGTATTCATATCAAGGTTTGTTAAGCTTGTTGTATACAGAGAACGTCATTTTTGAAGAATTTTTAGTGAAGGGTTTTGAGAAAGAAGATAATTTTCCGGGCAATCGAGAGTTTTTTTTTGAAGCAGAGTGTTTTGAAGATGAAGGCTATTTAAATTGGGCTTTGAAGGAATTCTTCCAATAGATATATAGGATTTGATTCATGGAAAATCGTATAGATTAAGAAATCGACGGTTGAGATTAAACACCGACTAAATCGGGTATATGAAAGGACGATTTCACAAATATTAAGCCGTCAATTTAACCTTGTTGGTGATTAATGAACAGTGCATTTAATTACTGTTCCTGCAGACCAATGACTTTCTTCATGTATTTCAAAGGTCCCGCCCAAATATTCCTTCAGATGTTTTGTTATTTATTGCCAATGATTACTGAGATTCAGTTAGACAATAAATGTGTTGCATGAGTCAATACTTCTTCAGACTAATTTCCTCCATCAGTCTTACTGAGTTTTGACCTTGATAAAATATCAGTATAATATTGAGTACTGAACGGGGTCAGTATAATATTGAGTACTAAACGAAGTCAGTATAATACTGAGTGCTGAAAGGGGTCAGTATAATACTGAGTACTGATCTTCAAGATATCTGAGTTTCCCAAGACTCAGAGTTCAGTACTTTCAATTTTATCCTGAGTTTCTCAGTAAAATCCTGAGAAAACTTCATGCATCTGAAAACCTTCAATTTTTTCAGATTTGCTTTATACACCTGGATCCAACATACCTAATTCAACTGATAGTTCCGAAATCTTGATTCAAATGAAAGGTTTAGTCAAGATATCGACTCTCTTTATCGGTATGAATTTTCTCCATTCTGAAGTCTTTCTTCTCAACATGATCTCTGATGAAGTGATGTCTGATATCAACATGCTTACATCTGGTGTGCAATACCGGATTTTGTGTAATAGCAATTGCACTATTATTATCACAAAATATAGGTACTTTGTTGACTATAATCTTATAATCCCTCAATTGTTGTCTGAGCCAAAGAATCGTACTGACAAACTTCCCCGCAACCATGTATTCAAACCCGGAGTCTCTGGGTTGGTACCTTGAGGTTTGTTTCTTTGAAAATCATGATATCAATTTACTTCCAAGAAATTGACAAGTTCTGTGGTAGACTTCACACAATTCTACATCCTCCATAATCGACATCTCAATAACCGCTTAATTCAAGGTTATCATCGGTGGATACCATAATTCTCTATTCACAAAGCCTTTTAAGATATTTCGAAATCTTTTGGCGACCTCCATGTGACTAAATTTAGGATTTGCTTGGTATCTTGCACATATCCCAACAAAGAAATGTTATATCGTGCCTACTTGTTTGTGAGATATACCAATGATCCAATAATCCTCTATAATCGATGTGATTTTATTGATTTGCCTTCGTGATCGATGATCCATCTTGTAGTTAGTATTCATAGGAATTCTAAATGCATTGCAATTGCACACCATACTTTGCAATCGATATCTCGTGTATTTTGCTTGATTGATGAAAATTCCTTCCTTAGTTTGTTTCACCTGAAGTCCAAGAAAGAAATTCATCTCCCCCATCATTGACACCTCAAACTTTCCTTTAATCAGGGTAGAAAACTTTTCACACAACTGATGATTTGGAGATCCAAATATGATGTCATCTACATAAATCTGAACAAGTAAGATGTATTTCCCATCTTCTATTCTGAACAAAGTCCTATCAACAGTTCCTTTGATAAAACCATGGTCAGTAAGAAACTGAGAAAGGGTATCATACCATGCTCGGGGTGCTTGCTTAAGACCATACAAGGCTTTCCCTGAGCCTGTAAACTTGGTCATTCTCGTCGAAAACCGGAGGTTGTTCCACATAAACCTCTTCCTTAAGCACACCATTCATTCAAATGCACTTTTCACATCCATCCGATAGACTATGAATTTCATGTAAGGCGATATGCAAGAAATAATCTGATGGCTTCTAGTCTTGCAACAGGTACAAAGGTTTCATCATAATCCAAGCCTTCTTCTTGGGAATAACCTTGTGCAACTAGCCTTGCCTTGTTTCTAACAATGTTGTTGTTTTCATCTCTCTTATTCTTGAACACCCACATAGTTTCAATCACATTGTTCCTCTTAGGTCTATCCACTAACTCCCAAACTTCATTCCTTGAGAATTGATTCAGCTCTTCTTGCATAGCAGTAATCCAAAATGAATCTTGTAGAGCTTCTTCAATCTCAGTAGGTTCTTTTTCAGATAGGAAGCAGCAGAACAAAGCACTTTCTCCATGGAACCTTCTTGTTTTGACACCATCTAATAGATCACCCACAATCTGACTTTTAGGATGACTATCCAACCATTTTCTCCTGGATGTTCCCCCTTCAGTAATATCCTCAACATCAAAAATGTTAGGTTCAGATAGTTCATTAAATTCAGGGAACAACAGAAAAGGAGAAAGAGAATAATCTTCCTCAGGGGAAATTCCATTCAGAACATTGTCAGAGACATTTGTTCTCCTTTGGTTGATAGATTCAGAGTTTGCCTCAGCTGTGACCACATCTTCATCGGCATTACATACATGAGTCTGAACTGGTGTATGTTCAGATTGGTCAGCTTTAGTGTGTTAACTTTCCTTCAGTGGAGAATTTCCATCCTGAGTCTCACCATCCTGAGTTTTTCCATCCTGAACTTCTTTGTTTGAGTCTGATTCACTCCATTCATAGAAAGTGACTGACTTCTTCTTTTCAGGTTCAGAGGATGTTTTATCATTCTTTTTCAGGCTAAGTCTGGTGATTCTCTTGGTCAGTTCTCCTGAGTCATGTTCCTGTTTCTTCTGAACACAAGTAGATTCATCAAAAACAACATGAGGTGTTTCTTCCACAATAAGAGTCCTACAGTTGTAAACTCTGAAGGCTTTACTGACTTCATAATATCCTAAGAATATCCCTTCATCAGCTTTGCTATCAAAAGTTTTCAACTGATCTTTACCATTACTGTGTATGAAACACTTGCAACCAAACACACGAAAGAAGGAAACAAGAGGCTTCCTTTCATTCCACAGCTCATATGGAGTTTTTCCTTGGTTCTTGGTCAGCATGGATCTGTTCTGAGAGTAGCATGCAATGTTGATAGCTTCATCCCAAAATCTCTTAGGAATATCAGCTTCAGCAATCATTGTCCTTGCAGCTTCTTTCAGAGTCCTATTTCTTCTTTCAGCAACACCATTCTGTTGTGGGGTCCTTGCAGCTGATGTTTCATGAGTTATTCCATTTGCTGAACAATAATCAGATATAATATGATTGATAAACTCAGTTCCTTTATCTAATCTGATCTTGACCACACTCAGCTTCTTTTCAGTACTGAGCCTTTTCAGTAGTTCAGGCAGTTTTGTCTGAGTCTCTTTCTTACTGAGTAAGAATATGATCCATGCGTATCTAGGTAGTCATCAACTACCACAAGTGTGTATTTCTGTCATTAGTGCTCACAGGTGTTACTGGACCAAAAAGATCCATATGTAACAGTTGTAGTATTCTATAAGTAGAAACATCTACTTTGCTTTTGAAAGATGCTCTGATTTGTTTTCCTTTCTGACAAGCATCACATACATGTTCTTTACTGAACACTTCATTGGGTAACCCCCTCACAAGTTCTAATCTTGCAAGTTTGTTCAGGGTTTTGAAGTTTAAGTGATTCATTCTTTTGTGCCACAACCAACTGGTATTAGTGGAACTTTTTGCAACCAAACATGTATCTTTAGGAGTTGAACTCCAATCAGCAAGATACACATTTCCTTTTCTAGTACCAGTGAGTAAAATTTTCTGTGAAGTATTGTCTTTCACATAACATAAGTTCTTTGAGAACTCAACACTGAATCCTTTGTCACAAAATTGACTGATAGAAAACAAGTTATGCTTTAGACTAGACACATATGAAACACCATGGATATGAACAGAGTCAACTTCAAGAGTTCCATATCCGTCAGTTTGTCCTTTGGAATTGTCGCCAAATGTGATCTGAGGGCCTTTTTGCTCAACGTAGTTAGTGATTAGTTGCTTATATCCTGTCATATGTCTTGAACATCCACTATCCAGATACCATACAGCAGGAGCCAACTCATTTCCACTCATCAGTGCTATGTTGTATTCATTCAGCTCAATGCCCTTTTCCTTTACCTGAAAAACAGATCAGTTCTTAGGTACCCATTTGGTGTAGGGTCCTACCAGGTTAGCTGTACCTTTTGGAACCCAAATCTGCCTAACAACTCTAATTACTTTAGAGTGACTGATTTGTCTCCCATAAATATCTACATACACATTCACCACCCTAGGTGCCTTAACAGTATCCTGTGTATGAGTGCCAGCCATAGCATGAACATGAGCCTTAGAGTTCTTCTTGGGTTCAGGCCTTTTGTTCAAGTGACTTAGCTTTTGTGCAATTGGCCTCTGTCTCTGCTGACTTGGGTTTAGGAAACCTTTACCCTTAGGCAAGTGGGGTTTGGGTTGCCTGTACTGAAATTGGGGTCTTTCAGTAATCTGAGGACTTGGTCTTTTCAGTTGAGAATATCTCTGCTGAGTGTTTCTCTTCTGAAAATTCCTCTGATGGTTCAGTGCAAATCTCTTTAGGTTGGTATTCTTAGCCTGAGGCTTTGATGTACTGGCCTGAAGATTTTCTACTGAGTGGTCAGGTTTTCTAGAATTTTCCTGAGGTCTGGGCTTTCTTCCCTGAACCTTCAATTTTTCTAAAATCATAGGTCCTTTACCCTTGTCTAAAACTCTGGGCAGTTCTTCAGTAAGAAGATTAGGTGCCACTTGTTTAACAAAGACAGTCTTGGTGCTACTAGAAGCAACATTTAGAAGACCTTGTGAGGTTCCCCATGGAATGTATCCCAATCCAGCTTTTATAGTTGCAGATCTTTGATAACTCTGAATTTCATCTATCACTTTAGATGCAGAATTCAATAGAGCTAACTTTCTCTGAAGACTATCCTCACATTTTTTTTAGAGTTTCATGCTTCTCAAAGAGGTCATTGAACTTTATTCGATAAGCTGAATCTCTTTAGTGGATTCCTCTAATTTTCCATTCAGGATCTCTATCACCTTCTCTTTTTCTGAGAGTTGTACTTTCAGAACATCTAGTTCATCAGTAGTTCCCATTAATTTAGAAGTGGTCTCAGCATTTTTAGAGTCTTTCCACTTCAGATTCTCGTGATCAGATTCCTTTGTTCTTCTTGAGTTTCAAAGACTTGTAACACAGAATAGTCCTTCATAAGATTCTCAAATGAATCCATCAGGTCAAAGTTACTATTTATAGTTGAACTTGAGAACTCATGTGCTTGTGTAGGACCAACAACAGAGATAGAAGAATTTACCTCCTCTCAAAAATGACCATTAGATTTTCATCACTCTATCTAAAAAATCTCATCTAAGGAACTGAACCTTCTTCAAAATGTTCTTCTTCCTCAAAGAATCATAGCTTTTTTCCTTCTTGTCTCTCTTCGCTTTGTCTTTCCTTTCTTTCTTTAGACTTAGCTTTCGGGATACATATTGAAAGTGACCTTTCTTCCGACAACAGAAGCATCTGTTGGCATCATCATCCCGATCACTTTCCTCCTTGGTTTTGGAGTCCTTCTTCTTGGATGAGGATCCTTCTCGTCCTTTCTTTTCTCGAAATATCCGTCCTCGACTTTTGAGTCTCTCTTGTACTGTGATTCCCCGTAGTATTTTTATATTTCCCATATCTACTATTGAGTCTTTAAAACCTCCTTGCCATCAAGATTAGCTTATCCTCCCGCTCATCCCGATTTTTGGCAAGTGAGTTCTCAAACTCTCTAGACTTCTGACAGATTTCTCTTTGGCTTTAAAAGCCACATTCTTGCTAGATGAAGAATCATCTTTGCTGTCAGATTTCTTTGCTTTCTTGTCAATCACAAACTCATAAGCTTTCAGTTCAGAGAAAACTTGTTGATATGGCATGGAATCAATATTTTTGGTGTTTTCAATCACCACAACATGTATATCCCATTTCTTAGATAATCCTCTAAGAATTTTCAAATGCCACTTCTCTCTCTCTGTGGGTATCTTTTCCCCAAGAGCATTCAGATCATTCATGATGCTAGTGAATCTGACCTCAAGTTTGTCAATGGATTCACTATCTTCCATTTCAAAGCTATCAAACTTTCCAATAGCAACAAAAAGTTTGTTTTCCTTAATATGATATGTGCCTTGACATATAACAGCAAGTGTGTCCCATATTTCTTTTGCAGTTTCACAGTGAGAAATCATCCCCATAACACCATCATCAATAGTGCTATACAAAGTATCTTTAGCAATGTAGTCAAGATTGACTAACTTTCTCTCATCAGGAATAAGTTGATCATCAGACTTTGGAAATTCATCTTTGGGATCATTCCTATCAAATGATCGTTGATTCCGGCATTCACAATAAAGAAATTTGAATGGTCCTTCAGAAACCACTCTCCACATTCTTTCATGTTTTGAATACAGATGAGCCTGCATTCTTAATCTCCATAGGTCATAGCTCTCAACAGAGAACATAGGAAGTTTCTTAGAAGGCATGATGACTGAGCCTTGTAAGATATCGGCAAATAGATCTGTTCAGTAGACCACCAAATTCTTTCAGCAAATTAGACTATGGCCACCAAAGCAAGTGGTCAATTGAACCACTGCTCTGATACCACTTGTTGGTCCCGGTGCTACACGTGTATGGGGGGGGAATACACGTGTTCAGTGATATTTAAAACTTTTCTTTCACTGAGGTCGGATGGGTCAGGTTGTCCTGATGATTTGGCCATGAGAAGCACAGATTGCCCTGAGTCAAAGTCTCTTTCGAGACAACGATCCCGAGTTTTTGAAGCTTCAGACAAATTTCAATTGGTCCCCGAGTTTATCAGAGATCCTAAGCTGCTTGGATCAGATAATTATCTTACTGAACCCTCAGTAGAGTTATTTCAGTTTGGTGACTATCAGTTCTAGCTGCTCAAGTGTGTGGAATGGTTGGCCCTATGTTTATACTCGTTTTAGCTTTGCTGAAAATCTTCCTTTTAATTAAAACAAAGATTAAGGTCAGGATCGGTTTGATGCAAGTTCAGTGGATTGGTTCCAACTGAATATTAGTGAATTATGCTTTCAGTGAAAAACATGCAACAGATAATAATGCAATATAGAAAGCAAAACAACACAGCAATTATAGTGGTTCAGAGACTCAAGCTCCTACGTCCTCTCTCTCTGACCTTCAGAGAAATTCCTTAACCACTTCCTAAAGCTTTCTGGCTAACTCACTGTAGCTTACTCACTTTTCTACCTTGAGTTTTCTGGCTGACTCACTGCAGCTTACTCACTCAACACACATAAGTGTTCAGACTACCACAAGTAGCTTACTAACTTCTTCTCTAGAGTTTTCTGGCTAACTCACTGTAGCTTACTAACTCTTTACAACTCCAACTCACCAACAAACACACTCAAACTACCTTACAAAGGGTTTGGGTTTCTAGTTGGTTTCCAACTAGGATGAGATGTCCTTTACAATAAGTACAATGCAAAGGCTAGGATATCTCTACTAAGCTTTGAATATTTCTTATCAATCTAGGCTTAGTGAATGAGCTCTCTTCAATGTGAAACACTTGGGAAATTCTTGGGTTTTCGAGTGCTTCAATTTGCAATAATACGAATGAGCTCTTGAGTTGCTTTCAAATTTCCCGTAACCTCTCAATGTAAAGGGTCACTAGTATTTATAGGCAACTTCACCAAGGTCACTCTTGAAAAACTATCCGTTGGAGGAGATAGCTTCATGAGTTTCCTCTTATGGTTTTTGATGAACGACTATTTTTAGGGTTTGAATACTCCCTTGCATGTTTTAGGAAATATGCATTCATGTAGCCAATCACCACTTTTTGCAGTCTGGAACATAGTACTACTGACATGATTCAGTGACCTGTCGCTTTCAGTGTCAGTAAAGTACAGTATTGTCTTCCTCTGATTGGTTCTTGTCTTCAGTAAATGTAGACAAACATAACGGCTCTTTTTGGTCAATATCTCTGAGTGAGATAACCTTAAACAAAACTTAGACTTAGTTCCTTTTGTCTGCATATGAATGTCTTGGGCAATATCTATTTTTCTGAATATTCGCGTTTTTCTCAGTTTTGTAGTCTTCAGATAGATATTATTCAGTGCCTCGGAACATTCAGGTTATACTGAGTATTCATTATCTTACTGAGTCTTCAGTGACTACTGTGTCTTCAGTATCATCTGTGTCTTCAGTATCTTCTGAGTCTTCAGTGTCTTCTGAGTCTTCAGTGTCTTCTGAGTCTTTAGTGCCTTGATGGACATACTTTGAGTCTTGATGTCTTGATGACATCTTTGAGTCTTGATGTCTTGATGACATCTTTTGAGTCTTGATGACATATTGAGACTTGATGTCATCTTGAGTCTTGATGTCATCTTGAGTCTTGATGACATCTTGAGTCTTGATGTCATACTAAGTCTTCAGTGTCATACTGAGTCTTTAGTGACATACTGAGTCTTCAATTTCTTGATTTACTTCTTGAGTCTTGATTTCTTGATAACTTCTTGAGTCTTGATTTCTTGAAACTTCTTAGTCTTGATTTTCTTTGGAGACTTCTTGAGTGTTGAATCTTGAAAACTTATTGAGTCTTGATTTCTTGAAACTTCTTGAGTCTTCAGTTTCTTCATAAACTTCTTGAGTTTTTTTTTCTTGAAACTTTCTTGAGTCTTGAGAATCTTCAAAATCTAACTTTGATCTATATCTTGCGACTATACATGGTGCGAGATAACTTCTGAACACTCTATACTGAATCCTGACTCAGACTATCAAGATTATCCTGAACATGTCATACTCAGGGGTTTTGGGATCTAATCAAAATCTCTTTATTAAATTCATCTCCCAACACAGAGTATATATAGTAAGTATGTTAAAATGCTGACTTAATTTTAGAATGTTGGGTTATTATATTTGTGACACTTTTTAATATCATAATTAACAAAATTTGTCAAAATACAATCTTTTTGTTGAGCAATTTAGTCTCAATTATTATTTTAAATAATTTAATGGTCAATTAAATTACCTGATAAATTTGTGTGTTAATAATAAACTTTCAAATTGACATATTCAAAGATTGAGGTGATTGGATCACAGTGTCATTAAGATATATTTTTCTAATTAAACGTTATATATGGAGTAAATACAATTTCCGTAAGTCAAAATAAATTGAGAGATTAGTCAAAATTACCAAAATTGAAATTATATAACAAATGATTGTCAAATTACTAAAACGGAGATGGCACAATACATTAATGGTCATAATTACTAAATTAAAAGAATAGATGCCTTTAAAAATGATAATTATTTATAATTACGAATTACAAAATTGATATAAAGTATAAATAATAATTATTTATAATTACGGAATTACCTAATTCATATAAAGTGAGAATTTATTGTATAAGTAAGAACTAATGCTATAAAAAAAATAACGAATCAAATTTCAAAAAGTAAAAAGTTATTACTATTGACATTTATGCCAAAAAAAAACTTTGTAAAAATTACCAAAAATATGATATTACATAATAAATGGTTTGATCAAAATTTCCAAAATGAGATATTATATATTAAATGGTATAAATTAACCAAAATAAAAATTGCACAATAAATTATTGACCATAGTAACTCAAATCAAAGAATACTTACATATATATATATATATATAATATTATTATCATAATCTTGGTTTTTGTTATTAAAAGAATTAAATTATTAGATGATGAGATGTATAAAACGAAATAATTTTTGGTATTATTACTACTACAGGTTTTGTCCATAATAGGGAAAAAATAAAACAATATAAATAAAGAAAATTAGAGGAAAAAAATAATACAAAATTGGTACCTACAATTGTGCCCACGATCAAAGCATTACAATTGAAATTATTTTATAACACAACATTAACTAGTGGAATTAATGACGACTTTAAAGGGATGGAATTAATAACACATGAACATAGATCGCATAATTAGAATAATAATAATTAAATTAAGCCAAAATATAGAGTAAAAATATTTCATACGCGCAATTAGAAGGATATTACTTGTTTTCACTAAAAGGTATTAGTTGATTTTACTAAAATATAATTCTTATGAAAGGTATTACTTGATTACACTGAAGAGTATTAATTTTATAGTATGAAGATTATTTGTAGTTTAACGGAACAATATTAGTTGGTTACACATAAGGGTACTACTTTGTTTTTTTTTTTAAAAAATTGAGATGTACTATCTATATTTACTCTTTAATAAATAGATTCTCTGAAACCATATCAACATTTTAAAATCATAAACACCTAAAAAATATAATAGATCTTTTTTTAACATATTTTTAATGAGTAATAATAATTATTATGTTTTATCATGTAAGTTAACAGATCATTTTATTATGTTTTTATCTTCTGAAGTCCGAAAACATTTTATCACAATAAATGATAAAAAAAAAAATTAAACTTGAAAAAAATTGAATGTTGAAAGCATAAATCATTAACCGTAAATCCATAATAATATATCTTTGTACCATGTTTGCATCTTCCATAAATTTGCTATGTACGATTAACATCCGTCCTCTATTTTAATTAGTTAATACTCTCAACTTACTCATGCAAAAATTGAGATCTTCTACCATAATGCAAAAATTAAAGAGACAAATAATTGATTATCATATTTGTTTTATATATATTTGTTTATACATGTTTAGAAAAGTTACTTAAATATGTATTATACATTGATGTAATATTATAACTTGATCATAAAATTTCACATATGTAATCATTATTGAAATAGTGATACATTAAAGTGTAAATCTTCGACCTCGAGAACTTTAAATATACAAATATAACCCACTTTAATATAATTATCACAAAAAAATCTTTTAAATGCAGACTGGAAGATTAATCCTTTCTTTTCCTTCTTGACAGTGACCTTCCAACATGTTTCCCCAACAAACAATGTTGAAATCTTGAAAGATGAGATTTCAGACTTTTTATAATTTTTCCAAAAGCACTTTGGAATAGTTTGCACAAAGGAATACAAATATAATGAATGAATCTTATAGAATGGAATTTACATCCTTACAAATTAAACTAAATAGCAAATTTTATACATCACAAAGATCCTATCCGAAAAAAATGAAAACATAAAACACGACACCATTACAACAAATAAATAATATGAATCTATCTATATTGTGAATATAAAGAATATCTTTGTAGCTATTACAAAGATATGCAACAAAAGAAATGAGAAGATGAAATTGGGGATGATAAGTGGGAGTATTTGCAACCAAAGCAATGACAAGATGAAATTGGGGATGATAAGTGGGAGTATTTATAGAGTTTTAAGGGCAAACAATAATTAAATGTGATTTAAGGTGATTGTCATAAATTGTGGTGTGAAATTTATATCCAATATTTCAACGACTCAGATCAAACAAAGGCATAGATCGACGGACAACAAAGCTTCCCACCGAAAATTAAAATGGTAAAAATTAAAAAGGAGTGATTGATGGAGAAAATAGACGATCAAGATTAATTCAACAAAAGTGATCAACGGTCATAAAAGAATGGCGCCAAAACTATAAAAGGAAAAATAACTTCTATTATATATTTATGACTAGTTTTTTGCCAACTTATTACTATATTTTATTGAGAAAAAAAAGTTTTAAAGGTCTCATAACTTATCTACTATCCAGTTTTTGTCCCAAAAAATTTAATTGTCCAATTTTAGTCCCATAACTAAATTGATTGTCCAATTTTGGTCCCATTTTTGCCAAAAAAATCACGAGTAATGCCATTTTGATGATGTGTAAGTCACGTGTCGATAAAATTTGGGGGTTCTCTATACCCTCGATGACGTGAACGCTGACTATTTATTTCTTTTTATTTGTTTACGATTTTTAATCAATTAAACTACACATGTGTAAATAATCCAATAAATTCTAATCAAAACTAAAATTTAAAATCCTTAAATGTAAGAACAACTAAATTTTACCGGCACATGACTTGCATGAGATCGAAAATGACATTTTTTTCCAAATTTTTGATGAAAAATGAGACCAAAATTGGACAATCCATTTAGTTATAGGACTAAAATTGGACATTAAATTTTTTTTGGGACTAAATAGACAGTGCATAAATTATGGGACCAAAAAACTTTTTTTCTCATACTTTATTAGTTTATTTTGTTTATTTTTAATATCACTTCAAATTATAGATTATAAATAATCTTGTACATATTAGTTGTCATATTAATTGGTAATTTAATCATGAATTTTTTTATTTTTTTTACTAAAATTATATATATATATATATATATATATATATATATAAAATTAAAATTTTTAATAATTATTCGGTTCTAAAATTTCAACTCAAAAAAGATCCAATAATTAGAGCTTCTGTTTACCACTTGACAATTTGGTTTTAAAAACGGTAGTTATTATGCATAAGTGATTCTCATTCTCTAACTCTTAATATAAACAAAATAGATACAGTATATATCAAACATAAATTAATAAACATGGATATAGCAGTAATTATATTTAAAATAAAATAAAAATAAAACAACAACTATTTTTTAAAAAATAACATTCACCCTTTCAAATAAAAACAATGTAGATAAACAAATAAAAAAAATCATAATATAATCCAAAAAATCTAAACATTTCGGAACACTTCTTGAAATACAACATTCTTTGTTGTATTATATTCAAAGCTATTATTATTACACAACATAATCCTCAAACCACGTCGACTGGTAACCCTAAAAAAGCGACATAAAGCTGGTCATGGCTAAACATAGACTTCTTAAGAAATTCTCCAACATGAAAAAAATATTGTCCTTAACTTTTATTTATAGACATAGCATGCAAAACAATCAACGGAAACTGTCTGCGTGTAAACTTGAAAGGTAACCTACGATCAGAAGGAGTTAGTGACAATCTAGGTATCAATGCTAGTTCACCAGCGCTGCTACCAGTAAGAACTTGAGCTTTGATTACTCTATCGCTCAACCTAGTGATCACCAACCTACACATATAGAAAAAAAAATTATAAAAATAATCTTATAAGAAATGGTAAATATTACTAAATAATAAATTTAATTTTAAAAAATAAAAATAAATAATCTGGTCCTGTTACATAATTCCCTTAAATGATTTATATTTCTCAACAACATAACAGGTGTTCAAACTTTGAGATTAAGTTCATGGTCGGGCACACCGGAAAATTTCAAAGTGTTAAGGAACTTAAGAGTATGAACATTAGCTAGAGAATCAAAATTGAAATTAGACCTGCAAATACTATCGGAACTAAGATACTTGAGAGACTTCTTTTGATTTAACCGAACCATGTAATCATTCACGTTTGTTTTCGGCTTGAGGTGGATGGAGAAAATCCGAATGGGGAATAAAGTTAGATGAGACAAATCCTATGAATAGTAATTTATGTTTGTTTTGTGTTGGATGTGGTATGAGTGGATGGAGTTTTATGTCAAATCAATACTTTTTAATTGTGATGGTGTATAATCTTATTATTGTTAGTTGGTGTGATTATGATTATGTGAAATAAAAGTGTAAGGAAAGTAGGAGAGATAATGAATTGTTATAAGAAAAGTAAAAGAGAGAATGATTTGATATAATAAAAGTAGTGATGTGATAGTTTTAGGGTATAAGTGTATAATAGGGGTGGATGTGTATTTGGATGGAGGATGCGATCTATAAATCCGAAAAGTGACTGGAATTGGGGGAAGCCCATCCTCCATCTGGATCTCCCCAGTGGAAAACAAACATGACTAACATCAAGTGTCAGGGCAATGATAGCTTTGTCCTGTAAAAAATTGTAATTGTACATCCTAGATTTAAAATCAGGATAAATACAATCAACGATAGAAACAATTGGATCATCACCAATATGATAATATCATAACCATTATCAATTCTTGTCCCTATACTTCCATCACCAACTGATTCAATACATTCAGAAAATAACTTCATTTCATTTATCCCTGAAACATAATCAAATTGCATCAACCTCATGTTTCTTATCAATTTCAAAACAGTGCATGCATTCCAGAAATCAGATGAATTGATAGTGGCATGTACAATGTCATGCCTCCTTCCTTTCGGAATGACAGGCAAGATTTGTCAAAAATCTCCTCCAAAAACAATTGTCTTTCCACCAAATGTATTTCAGACCGTGATGGATCAGATAACTCCATTGTTGGGAGATGAATTTTAATAAAGATTTATGATTTTGATTAGATCCCAAAACCCCTGAGTATGACATGTTCAGAATGATCTTGATAGTTAGTCGATTTCGGTTTTTAATAATATTCAGGATGTTATCTGCGGAATGTATAGTCGGCAGATATAGTTCGGATAGTTCTTGAAGACTCGAGAGATCTTGAGTAACTAAAGACTCAATGAGAAGACTCGATTACATCGGTCGAAGATAAACTACAAAGATTCAAGAAGACCTCAAGACTCGAAAGACCACGAAGACTCAGAAGACTCGAGGACACAAAGATGAAGACTGAGAAACTAAAGATCAAGAATCTTGAAAGGCACAATAATTATCAAGACTCGATAAAGGTCTTGAATGCTCAGTATGAACCTGAATGTTCCGAGGCACTGAATATATCTATCTGAAGGATGCAATACTGAGAAGATCGCGATTCCTTAGAAAATAGATATTTGCCAAGACATTCAAATGCAGACAAAAGGAACTAAGTCAGAAGTGTTGTTAAGGTTATATCAAAACTCGAGTTTGTAACCAAAAAGAGTCGTTGAAGGTGTTTACCTTTAACGAGACAAAAAGTCAAAAAAGAGAAGACAACATCGCACCATACTAACAATCGATGTGGATGTGTCTCAAAAAGATGTCAGATGTACAAAAGTTCCAGACTGCAAAAAGTGAAGATCGGCTACATGAAAGGCTATTGCCTAGAAAGTGTTAGGGAGTTTCAAACCCTAAATATAGCCGTTTCACACACCACAAGAGGGAACTCACGGGTTGTCTCTCCAACGGATAGTTTTCAAGAGTGACCTTGGTGTATGCTATAAATCTTGGTGACCCTCTACATTGTAAGGTTACGGAAATTTATACGCAAACTAAGAGCTCAAGCTTATTCTTGTAAAAGTTAAAAGCACTTTCGAAAAACTTAGAATTTTCCAAGTGCTTCAATATTGAAGAGAGCTCACTATACTAAGCCTAGCTTGATAAGAATTATCCAAAGCTTAGTCGAGATATCCTAACCCTTTGCATTGTGCTTCATTGTAAAGGATATCTCATCCTAGTTGGAAACCAACCAAGAAACCCCAAACCCTTGTGAAGGTAGTTGGAGTGTGTTTATTGGTGAGAAGTGTTGTAAAGAGTTAGTGAACTACGCGAGTAGTCGAAAAACTCTAGAGGAGAAGTTAGTAAGCTCTGAGGGTAGTCTGAAAGCTTGTGTGTGATTGAGTAAGTAAACTACGGAGGTAGTCAGAAAGCTCAAGGTCGGGTTGAGTAAGTAAACTACTTGGAGTAGTCAAAAAACTTAGGGCCGAGTTGAGTAAGTAAACTACGAGGTAGTCAGAAAGCTCAGAAATTGATAGTGAATTTCTATGAAGAGTCGGGGAGAGTGGACGTAGGAGCTTGAGTCTCTGAACCACTATAATTGTTGTGTTCTTTATTGCTTTCCTTATCTGTGCTTATCTGTTGCATTGACTTGATTTTGAAAGCATACTTTTCACTGATATTCAGTTGGAATCAATCCACTGAAGTTGCATAAGTGAATCACAGCCTAATCACTATTTCATAAAGGGAAGGTTTTCAGCAAAGCTTAAAACGAGTATAAACTAAGGGCCAACCATTCCGCACAACTGAGTAGCTAGAACAGATAGTTACCAAACTGAACTTACTCTTCTGAGGGTTCAGTAAGTTAGTTATCTGATCCAAGCAACTCAGGATCTCTGATACTCAGGACTCAGTTGGGATTATATGAGGTTTTCTCGAAAAGCGACTTAGGATCACCGCCTCTCGAGACTTTGACTCGGAGCGATCTGTGCTTCTCAGAACCTAATCTTCGAGATTATCGACCCAAGTGACCTCGAAGAAAAAAAGTTTTAAAAACACTGAACACGTGTATTCCCCCCCCCAATACACGTGTAAGACTCGTTTGCACAGGGACCAACAAGTGGTATCAGAGCGGGAGTTCAAAAGATCACTTATTTCAGAAGTGATCACCTGGACTGATCCATTTTTTTTAAAACCTATCTCTGATCTGATACCAACAAGTGGTATCAGAGCAGTGGTTCAACTTGACCACCTGCTGTGTTGACCAAAGTTTTATTTTCAAAAATACTTGTGGTCTATCTGAACTGATCTTATTTGCTGAAACTTTTTATTTTTCAAGAGATCAGAAAAATGTCTTCTAAAAAACTTCCCATGTTCTCAGTGGAGAACTATGACCTATGGAGACTGAGAATGCAGACTCATTTGTATTCCAAACATGAGCGTATGTGGAGAGTGGTCTCTCAAGGACCATTCCAGTTTACTCTAGTGAATCCCAGAGGAACAGAAGATGAGAGAATTGATCCTAGAGCAGAATTTCCTAAGTCTGATGACCAACTGACTCCTGAGGAGAGAAAGTTAGTCAATCTAGACTACATTGCAAAAGACACACTATACAACACAATTGATGATGGTGTGATGGGAATGATCTCTCACCATGTCTTGCTAAAGAGATTTGGGATACACTAGTCATTTATGTGCCAAGGCACGATCATCATATAAAAAAACAAACTTTCAAAGGGCAATTGGAAAGTTTGACAGGTTTTGAAATGGATGATGGTGAATCAATAGACAAACCGAAGTCGATTCACTAAAGATCATGAATGATCTAAATGCACTTGGAAAGAAATACCCACAGAGAGAAAGTTGTATTGAAAATTCTTAGAGGTTTATCTAAGAAATGGGATATTCATGCGGTGGTGATTGAAAACACCAAGAATATTAACTCAATGCCTTACCAACAAGTCTTCTCTCGAAATTTGAAAGCCTATGAATTTGTAATTGATAAGAAATCCAAAAAGGCTATCAAGCAAAAGATGATTCTTCATCGAAAAGAATGTGGCCTTAAAAAAGCCAAAGATAAAACTCAGAAAAACTAGAGAGTCCGAGAACCCCATGCCAAAAAATCGGGGATGAGCTTGAGGAAAAGCTAAAGACCGATGGCAAGAAGGTTTGATAGACTCAATAGTAGATTTGGAAAATACAAAAGCTATTACAGAACCACAAATTACCGGAAAAAACATGAGGACGGATCAACCGAGAAGAAGAAAAAGACACGAAAGTGAAGGATATTCATCCAAAAGAAAGGACTCCAAGTCCAAAGAAGAAAATGATCAGGATGATGATGCCAACAGATGCTATAACCGCGGAAGAAAGGTCACTTCCAAAGATGATTGTCCAGATTTGAGTGCTAAGGAGAGAAGAGAAAGGCAAGCTATAAGAGACCGTAAGTTCTCAAGCAAAAAGGCCATGGTTGCGTAAAGAAGAACACTCTGAGGAGGGATCTAGCTCTTCAGATGAGATATTCTTAGACAGTGAAAGTGATGACATCTGTCTGATGGCCATTGAGGAGGTAAACTCTTCTTTCTCTGTTGTTGCTCCTACACTAGCACAAGAGTTTTCAAGTTCCACTGAAAACAGTCATTTTGACCTAATGGACTCTTTCGAGAATCTGATGAAGGACTATGTTGTTTTGCAAGGACTGCTAAATCAAACTCAAGAGCGGAATAAGGAACCGAAAGCTGAAAATCTAAAATGGAAAGACTCTAGCAATATTGAAGTCACTTCTCAATTAATGGGAGCTACTGATGAACTGGATGTTCTGAAAGTACAACTCTCAGAGAGAGAGAAGTTGATAATGTCCCTAACTGAAAAGCTAGAGAAATGCACTAAAGATATTCACTAATCGAATCGAAGTTCAATGACCTCTCTGAGAAGCATAAAACTCTACAGAACTGTGAGGATAGTGCATAGAAGAAGTTAACTCTATTGAATAATGCATCTAATGTAATAGATGAAATTCAGAGTTACCAGAGATCTGTGACTATAAAATCTGGATTGGGATACATTCCAGGGGGAACCTCACAAGGTCATCTAAATATTGTGTCAAGTAGCAAGAAGACTATCTTTGTAAAACCAGTGGCACCTACACTTCAAACTTAAGAAATGCCCAAGGTTGTAGACAAAGGAAAAGGACCTATGGTCTCAGTAAAACTGAATGATTAGGTTAGAAAGCCCAAACCTCAGGTGAAGGCAAGAAAACCTGAGCAGTCAGTTGGAAAGTTTTAGGCAAGTACTTCAAAGCCTCGGGCTAAGAATGCAAACCTGAAAGGCTCCACACTGAACCATCAGAGGAATCCTCAGATGAGAAACACTCAGCAGAGACATTCTCAATCAAGAGACCAAGTCCTCAAGATATCTTTGAAAGACCCAGATTTCAAAGATGAACAACCTGAACCTCACTTGCCTAAGGTTAAAGGTTATCTGAACCCGAGTCATCAAAGATTTAGACCGGCTGCACAAAAGCCTAAGCATCTGAACAGAAGGCCTGAACCAAAGAAGAACTCTAAGGCACATGTTGATGCTAAAGCTAGCACACATATACAGAAAACTGCTAAGGCACCCAGAGTAGTGGATGTATATGTTGATGTTTATGGAAGACAAATTAGCCACTCTAAAGTGATTAGAGTTGTCAGGCAGATTTGGATTCCGAAAGGTACAGCTAACCTCGTAGGACCCTACACAAAATGGGTACCTAAGAATTGATCTATTTTTCAGGAGGAAAACCAGGGCACTAAGCTGATGAAAGATCACATGGCACTGATGAGCAGAGATGAAAAAAGCTCCTCGATGTATGGTATCTTGACAAAGGATGCTCAAGACATATGACAGATTCAAGAAGATGCTTTCAAAGACTATGTTGAACAAAAGAGGCCCACAGATCACTTTTGGAGATAACTCCAAGGGACAGACTGAAGGATATGGAACTTTGGAAGTCGACTCAGTTCATATCCATGGTGTTTCATATGTATCTGGATTGAAGCATAACTTGTTGTCAATTAGCCAATTCTGTGATAAAGGTTTCAATGTTGAGTTCTCCAAGAACTTATGCTTTGTGAAAGATGATACATCACAAAAAGTATTACTGACTGGTACAAGAAAAGGGAATGTGTATCTTGCTGATTGGAGTTCAACTCCTAAAGATACATGTTTAATTGTTAAAAGTTCCACGAGATACCAATTGGTTATGGCATAAAAGAATGAATCACCTAAACTTCAAAACCACGAACAAGCATGCAAGATTAGCTCTTGTGAGGGTTGCCTAATGAAGTGTTCAATAAGGAACACATTTGTGATGCGCGCGAAAAAGGAAAACAAGTCAAAGCATCATTTAAAAAGCAAAGTAGAAGTTTCTCTTGAGAGAATACTTGACTTTTGCATATGGATCTGTTTGGTCCTATAACACCGTAAGCACTAATGGCGGAAATACACATTGGTAGTAGTTGATGACTACTCAAGATATACTTGGGTCATATTCTTACTCGATGAGAAAGAGACTCAAATAAAGTGCCAGAATTCATGAAAAGACTCGGATTGAGAAAAAAATCTAAGTGTGGTCAAAATCGATCGACAAAGGAACCGAGTTTATAAATCATATCATTTCGATTATTGTGCAAAGAAATGGAATTCTACATGAAACATCACCGCAAGGACCCCTCAACAAAATGGTGTTCTTTGAAAAGAAGGAACAGAACTCCGAAAAGAAGTTCTGCGCAAGGACAATGATAAATTTGGTTTATATTCCTAAAAGATTTTGGGCTAAAATTTGTCAACAACACCGCATGCTACTCTCGGAATAGATCCATGCCGACAAAAAGTCAAGGCAAAACACCTTATGAGCTTTGGAATGAAAGGAAGCCTCTTGTTTTTTCTTTTCTTTTGTGTTTTGGTTGCAAGTGTTTCATACACAATAATGGTAAAGATCGAGTTGAAAACATTTGATAGTAAAAGTGATGAAGGAATATTCTTAGGATATTCTCAAGTCGATAAAAGCTTTCGAGAGTTTACAACCTGTAGGACTCTTATTGTGGAGGAAACACCTCATGTTGTTTTTGATGAATCTGTTTGTGTTCAAGAAAAGCAGAACATGATGCAAATGAACCGACTAAGAGGATCACCAGATTAAGCCCTGAAACAGAAAAGATAAATCATCCAATCGAACACGAAAAGAAGAAGTCAGTCACTATCTATGATTGGAGTGACTCAGACTCAGATAAAGAAGTTCAGGATGGAAATCAGGATGGTGAGACCCAGGAAAACCAACACTCCAAAGGTGACCAATCTGAACAGACACCAGTTCAGACTCAGGTACGTGATGCCAATGAAGATGTGGTCACAGCTGAGGCAAATTTTGAATCTATCAACCAAAGGGGAACAAATGTCTATGAAAATGTTCTGAATAGAATTTCCCCTGAGGAAGATGATTCTCTTTCTCATGTTTTGTTGTTCCCTGAGTTTGCTGATTTAACTGAACCTAACATTTCAAATGTTGAGGATACCATTGAAGGGGGAACATCAAGAAGGAAATGGTTAGATAGCCATCCTACAAGCCAGATTGTGGGTGATCTAACTGAAGGTGTTAAGACTAGAAGGTTCCATGGAGAGAGTGCACTATTCTGCTGCTTCCTATCAGAGAAAGAACCTACTGAGATTGGTGAAGCTCTACAAGATTCTCACTGGATTACTGCCATGCAAGATGAGCTGAATCAATTCTCGAGGAATGAAGTATGGGAGCTGGTAGATAGACCAGAAAGGCAAAATGTCATTGGAACCAAGTGGGTTTTCAAGAACAAAAGAGATGAAAACAACAACATTTTGAGAAACAAGGCAAGGCTAGTTGCACAAGGTTATTCCCAAGAAGAAGGCTTGGATTATGATGAAACCTTTGCACCTGTTGCAAGACTAGAAGCCATCGATTGTTTCTTGCATATCTTTCCCACATGAAGTTCACGATCTATCGGATGGATGTGAAAAGTGCATTTCTGAACGGCGTGCTTAAAGAAGAGGTTTATGTGGAACAACCTCCTAGTTTCAAACAGAATGACCAAGTTTACAGGCTAAGAAAAGTTTTGTATGGTCTTAAGCAAGCACCCAGAGCATGGTATGATACTCTTTCTCAGTTTCTTGCTGACCATGGTTTTGTCAAAGGAACTGTTGATAGAACTCTGTTCGGGATAGAGGATAGGGAAGATATCTTACTAGTTCAGATATATGTTGATGACATCATTTTTGGATCTCCAAACCATCAGCTGTGTGAAAAGTTTTCAACACTGATGAAAGGCAAGTTTGAGATGTCAATGATGGGAGAGATGAATTTCTTTCTACGACTTCAAGTGAAACAATCGAAGGAAGGAATATTCATCAACCATGCAAAGTACACCGTAGATCCGATTGCCAAATATGGTGTATGACTGCAATGCGTTAAATTCCCATGAATACTAACTACAAGATGGATCCTCGATTCAAGGCAAATCGATGAAGTCATCTTTGATTATAGAGGAATCATTGGATCATTGCTCTATCTCACGACAAAGTAAGCGATATAACATTTGTTGTTGGGATATGTGCAAGATACCAAGTTAATCCTAAGGCTAGTCACATGGAAGTTGCCAAAAAGATCTTTGAAATATCTTAAGGGCACGATGAATAGAGGATTATGGTATCGGTGATGATAACCTAGAGTTAAGTGGTTACTCGATCTTTGATTATGGAGGATCTTGCAGAATTGACAGAAGTCCACTTCAGAACTTGTCAATTTCTAGGAAGCAAGTCGATATCTTGGTTTTCGAAGAAAGCAGACCTCGATGCAACAAGTACTCTTCTTGTTGAATATATATGTCATAGGAAGTCATTTGTTGTGCACAAATTCTTTGGCTCAGACAACAATTGAGGGATTATAAAGTTGTAGCCAATGAAGTACCAATATTTTGTGACAATAATAGTACCATTGGTATTTCACAAAACCCGGTATTGCACACCAGATGCAAGCATGTGGATATCAGACATCACTTCATCAGAGATCATGTCGAGAAGAAGGACATAAGGATGGAGAAAATTCATCTTGATAAGCAGAGAGTGATATCTTGACTAAACCTTTAGGCGGAATCAAGATTTCAAGAACTTTCATTGAATTAGGGATGCTAGAACCGGTGTTTAGAGTAAAATCTGAAAAATTGAAGGTTTTCAGATGCATGGAGTTTCTCAGAATCCTTCTGAGAAGCTCAGGATAAAATGGAAATACTGAACTGAGTCTCAGAAAACTCAGTAGCATACTGAACCAATTTAGTACTCAGTATTATACTGACATTTTATCAAGATCGATTTTCGATAAGACTGATAGAGGGAAATTGGTCTGAAGAAGTAATGACTCATGCGATCCATTTATTGCTCAAGTAAATTCAGTAATCATTCGCAATAAATATAAAAACACCTGAGGAATGTTTTTTTTTGGGCGGGATCGTTTTAAATTCCGAAGAAGGTCAACAGTCATTTAATGCTCTGCTACATTAATGACCAATGAGGATGTTTTGGCGGCTTACTTTTTCGGAGATCGTCGATTCAGATAATTCGATTAATCGGAGATTAATCTCAACCGTTGTTACTCACCTAACCAACACGATTCCCCACGATCTCAAGGCTATATAAACCCCAATCAGCCATTTAAGCCAAAATTTTATCAAACCCTTCGTTTCCAAATCCTCTGCAATTAAAAATTCCCTTTTGCCCAGAAATTCTCCAAACCCAAAAGCTTCACTTTTTCAATCAAACTTTAAAATGGCTCCAACCCCGCTTAGAGATTAGCCAAACCAACAAGCCGTGGTATGAGTTCGTTGTCTCACTTGAAAGCACAACCAACTCAAAGCCAGAAGAGGAGGCTCTGCATATGATTCGATCGCTAAACTCACCCAACTAGTCGCAAATCGACCCGCACCGGGAGTTTGCGAAAAGAGGTAATCGAATTCATCTCAGAATTTGAAGATAGATGAAGAGGGTCAGATGCATTCTAAGTTAAGCTCAGATCACACTTAGGCAAGACATCCAAATACGTCGATTTTGAGAGGATCTCAGATATAGTTCCGAAAAATCAATGATGTTTTTTGAGCTCGTGATAGAGGAGAGGATCCTACGACGTATATATGTCGTAGAGAGTCGAGTACTTAGATAGGATTGCCGAGAATCTGTTAAGTTTGAGGCGACACTTTGCATAAAAAGGCACCGAAAGCCACAATATCGTGTGTTGATGGATATTGTGAGCAAGTGCATCATGAGTCTTCTTGGGGAGTTTTGAGCGGATAAGTACCCAAGCTCGATTGATGGTGGCGATAAGCTTCACCCACCACAGATTTCAACCGGGTTTGAAATTCTGATTCGGGACGGTGAGTGAAAGCGACCAAAGTTTTGAGGAAAATTGATTGACGGGCGATCTCAATCAAAGGCAAGATCCACCATGCCACCAAAATTGCTTACATTTTGGAGATGTGCGAGAGAGGAGGATATCTTCGCCAATTCGACCCCATTTCCTAAGTCCAAAATTCTCCTTAAACCCATTCTTTGCAAGGAAGCGTGTCATCGGGGGGAAGAGAGAAAAGAAGGTAGAATCACCTCCTGCGAATTTCTTTGAAAAAGAGACCCAACAAACTAGGGGAAGGTGTTGTTGGAGGCAAAGATGGAGCAAGGAGCAAAAATGATGAAACAGAAGAATCTTGCTCCAAAACGCAGAAGATTGGTGGTTCTCACCGATGAAGATGAAAGTGATTCTGAAGAGATTCAACCTGAGGGCCAAACTGCTCAGAGTTCACCATTACAAGTGTTGGCTCAGGTTATCTCCAGGACATAGGATCGATCGAGGAGCAGTCTTTTTTACGAGGTGCTCGAGACATCGCCAAGACTGATAAAACTTCTCGGAAATTTTCAAAGGAGCTCGGACCTCGAGATGCCTACCTCAAGTGTCAGTGCTCGACGGAAGAGCCACTTCGAGTCGATCTAAAGATGTGCAAGCTCGGTCCGACGAGCCAACTCGGACTCAAACCGAGGATATACGATTCAGCCCTCGGGACCCACTCAGATGCAAACTGAGGACCTGACCGCACAAACTTCAGATGCTGCTGAGACTCAGGATTAGAATAGCCTTGATGAGCTCCTGAGTGATCTACTTCTTGATCCCTTAGCAGAAACTTCAAATGAACCAGAGAGCCCGAGATGGAAGAAGGGCGAGGCTGAAGAAGGCGAGTGGAGGAGCAAGGGGGAACGGTTCATACTTGACCGATACCCTGAGCTCAGCTCATACCCTGATCTGCAAGATATTTTCTTGATTAAGGACAATCAGATTTATCCTCAATCGACTCTTCCCAGATGTTTGATATTCTTTGCTTTTAGAGGGGAAGACCGGTGGAATGAGGAGATGACCTTTTCGACCGACTTCTCGTGGTTCGAAGGACAAAGCTCAGGATGAAAAACTCCGATTTTGATGAGCTGGTTCAGAGGAAGCTGCCTGAGAGGAGAGCAACTGAAGTTGGTGCCCCAAGCAGCGGAGACAAATCTCAAGATGGAGATGGGGACCAACAGGGAGATGTTGAGAAACAGTCTCAGAAGGAAAATGAGACTTCTGTTGCTGATCAACCTGGATCTAGTCAACATCAGACTGATGATAGTACTCTTTCAGATCGAGGCGCAAAACTAGAGACTGAGCTCGAATGAAGTCAAGCTCAAGATGATCGACACAAAGACAGAGGTACAGGAGATTCCTGAGATTGATCTCACTCCCCTGATAGAGAAACTTGAGAAGGTTGAGCCAATGATGATCAAGATTGCTCAGATGGAAGAGACATTGGCCAATCAAGCTCAAAAGATTGACGGTCTTAGTCACTCTTGAATCGGTGCAAATTCAAAACACTCTAACCAACCGGATGACCTCCATGGAAGGAAAGCTAAATGAGAAGTTTGGGGAGTCAAGGCCGAAGTTAAGTGATGAACTGGAAGCGAAAACACCGGAGAGTTCTGGATTTCCTAGAGGTGAAACGGCAGAAAAGAATGAGGTGCTAATCAGGTTTGCTGTTGAGGAAATGAGCTCAATGCTCATGACCAAGATGACAGAGATGTTCAAAGAAGCACTCTCCGCCGGTTGCCCACTTATCTCAAGAATTTTTCGTGGCAAGAACCATCTAAGGAGGCTGGAAGACGAACAAGATCAGATAGCAGGAGAAGTTCGCTGTGTGAGCAAAGAGCAATATCACATGGACACAACACTCTCAAGGCTTCTTCCAAATTACGGTGCCAAGAAGGGGGAAAAGGAAGCTGAAGATCTCAGAAAGTTCATGGCACGTACTTTGGAGAAGAAGGCTCAGAAAGATGCTGAAATGTATAATCTAGCAAAAGCCTTTAAAGAAGTCTGAGCTCTTGAGAAGTTAAAGTTCGCTCGGTAGAAAAGCTTATCTACACTTGAGTTTCGAAAGCAAGATATGCTTGATGTTGCAAGAGAGAAACCGAAAAGCTAGAAAGCAAGGTTGGAACAAGCCAGTCGCCGCCGAATCGCTTATGAAGAGGAAAGCCTTGGGGCGTTGTTCAACCCGAAAAGCAAACGTCAAAGGCTTCTAAGCCAATCCAGAGAAAAATTGATTCGGATGATGAAGAAACAGAACAACCAAATGGAATCGAGTCTCAACCTCGGAAGAAAGTCTTCAACACGAGAAATGCTCAAAGACACTCCAAGAAGAACAAGCTAAGAAAAGCTCTTTGCCGCTTGGTCTCGAGAACGTCTGTGATCGAAAAGAAGATAGAGCGAAGAGCGTGAGCGAAGGAGTGATTTCGGGAAGTTTATGAGCAAGAGGAAAGGAACATCAAAAGCACTAAAGTGGCCCCACGTTGATAAATGGATGCCTATCAAACTCAACGATATGTGGGAAGAAGTCAAGAGAACCTTCTGGTTCAATTATGATGTTCTCAGGGAATGGAAAGGGGAAAGCTCAGATCAGAATGAAGCTTTCATTGAATACCTTCTTATCTTCTATCCAAAGTATCTACAGAGCTGGATTAACTTTGTGGATGAAGGAGAGGTACAGATAGTAGCCCCTGGTCCATATTCATATCCACCTCCAAAACTTGATAATGGCTTTGTGAATGAGAAGGCCATTACTCAAGAGATTTCTCAGTATGCTGGTCAGTTGGGTTTAACAGGAAACAGTCCGGACATCATCAAGGAAAGAAATGAGCTGAAGAAGAGATTTTTCGGAATGTTTGACCTGGAGGTGCCCGGCAACGATGAATTTGAGAATGAAGCAAATCAAGAACAAGAGATCAAGAGCCAAAATCAAGATCAAGATCAAGACTCGAAGATTTTGTAATCTTTAAATTTTGTCTTTTTGATTTTGTTGATAAACTCATTGTAATATGTAACGGGATACCAATCATCAATGAAGATTTATCATTATACTCAAAATATAATATCTCATTATCTTATTTACATGTCTTTTATTTTGATATGCCTGAATGAATGTCTCTGAACTGATTGTATGTTGATAAGGGAGAAATTGTTTAAGTATTTGGTAATGAACTAGTTAAAAAGATTCATTACTGAAGAAATTGCTGAATGATTAAACTGTTGAGAAACTCTGAAATTGTTGAGAGATTCTCTGATTTAAGAAATTGTTGGGAGACAACCAATCTTGTAATAGGATAAATCAAACCCGAGTATAGGTTATTTTGTTTGTAACAAGATAGGTTTTGGCATCATCAAAAAGGGGAAAATTGTTGGGAGATGAATTTTAATAAAGATTTATGATTTTGATTAGATCCCAAAACCCCTGAGTATGACATGTTCAGAATGATCTTGATAGTTGAGTCGATTTCGGTTTTTAGAATATTCAGGATGTTATCTCTGCTCTATAGTCGTGAGATATAGTTCAGATAGTTATCAAGACTCGAGATATAGTTCGAAGATAATTCTTGAAGACTCAGACATCACCAAGATAAACTACAAAGATCTTGAAATCAAGACTCAAGACTCGAAGACTCAAGACACAAAGACCAAGATAAACTAAAATCAAGATTATCGGCAGACCTGAATTACTCAAGACTCGAGAAGGTCAATGCTCAAGACCCGAATGTTCCGAAGGCAATTGAATATATCTATCTGAAGGATGAATATCAAGATCGCGATTCCTTAAAAATAAATATTTCAAGAATTCAAATGCGCATAAAAGGAACTAAGTCGGAAGTGTTGTTAAGGTTATATCAAAACTTCGGTAGTTTGTAACCAAAAGAGTCGTTGAAGGTGTTTACCTTTAATGAGACAAAAGTCAAAAAGAGGAAGACAACAATATATCTATCGATGCGGATGTCTCTGAAAAAGGATGTCGATGTACAAAAGTTCCAATCTTGTGAAGATCGGCTACATGAAAGGCGATTCCTAGAAAATAGATATTTTCAAACCCTAAATTCAAATCTTTCACACAAAAGGAACTCACGGTTGTCTCTCCAACGGATAATTTTCAAGAGTGACCTTGGTGTATGCCTATAAATCTTGGTGACCCTCTGTTGTAAGGTTACGGAAATTTATACTGTAACTTAAGAGCTCAAGCTTATTCTTGTAAAAGTTAAAAGCACTTTCGAAAAACTTAGAATTTCCCAAGTGCTTCAATATTGAAGAGAGCTCACTATACTAAGCCTAGCTTGATAAGAATTATCCAAAGCTTAGTCGAGATATCCTAACCCTTTGCATTGTGCTTCATTGTAAAGGATATCTCATCCTAGTTGGGAAACCAACCAAGAAACCCCAAACCCTTGTGAAGGTAGTTGGAGTGTGTTTGTTGGTGAGAAGTGTTGTAAAGAGTTAGTAAACTACGCGAGTAGTCGAAAAACTCTAGAGGAGAAGCTAGTAAGCTACAGGGGTAGTCTGAAAGCTTGTGTGTGATTGAGTAAGTAAACTACGGAGGTAGTCAGAAAGCTCAAGGTCGGGTTGAGTAAGTAAACTACGTGGAGTAGTCGAAAAACTTCGGGGCGAGTTGAGTAAGTAAACTCTGAGGTAGTCGAAAGCTCGAAGTTGATAGTGAATTTCTCTCAAGAGTCGGGAGAGTGGGCGTAGGAGCTTGAGTCTCTCAACCACTATAATTCTTTGTGTTCTTTATTGCTTTCCTTATCCGTGCTTATCCGTTGCATTGACTTGATTTTGAAAGCATACTTTTCACCGATATTCATTGGAATCAATCCAATTTGAAGTTGCATAAGTGAATCACAGCCTAATCACTATTTCTGATAAAGGGAAGGTTTTCAAAGAAAGCTTAAAAACGAGTATAAAACTAAGGGCCAACCATTCCGCTAACCGAGTAGCTAGAACAGATAGTTACCAAACCGAACGTACTCTTACGAGGGTTCAAGAAATTAGTTATCTCGATCCAAGCAACTCGGGATCTCTCGACACTCGGGGACTCGGTTGGGATTATCTCGAGGTTTACGAAAGCGGCTCGGGATCACCGTCTCGATGAGACTTTGACTCGGAGCGTCTGTGCTTCTCGAAACCTAATCTTGAGGATTATCGACCCAAAGTGACCTCGATGAAAAAAAGTTTTAAAAACACTGAACACGTGTATTCCCCCCCCATACACGTGTAAGACTCGTTTGCACCGGGACCAACATCCATGATATCTATCAATGATGTATTTAATGTTTCACTACAATGTCTGTGAACCATTAGAGCTTCATCCCATACCATGAGCTTGCACTTAATCAAAACTTCAGCAAAGTGACTACCTTGGTTAATGTTACACGTGGAATCCTCCATACAATTTATTGGAATACAAAACCTATAATGCGTTGTACGTCCACCAGTTAGTAAAAGTGATGTTATTTCACTGGATGCTACATTCAATCCTATCTCACCATCATATCGCAGTCCAGCAGATAGTGTCCTCCATAAAAAAAAGTGTTTTCCCAGTACCTCCATAACCATATACAAAAAACACTCCACCTAAATCTGACAATACCGATCTAATTATTTTATCAAAAAACAATGCACTACTCATCATTCAATCTCCTTATAAAAACGTCATACTCCATCCTTAGTTCAACTCTATTATACGATAACTCAGAAAAATCATCTTATTACGGGATGTTATGCTATTATCAACAACTGCCACAAGCATCCCATCAAAATCATGCAAACTCTTACCAAGAGAACGCAACATATTATCGATTTTCAAAAGACAACAGTTCTTGATCTCACCATTCATCATTCTTAATTCTACAAACGTAAGAAGAATAAAAAAAACATCATTAAAAACATGCATAAAGTAATAAATGATTATTTTTAATAAGATATTAAATAAATAAAAATAATATATATATAAACATGATAATATATACGCCAATAATATATAAAACAATTAAAATAATATAATTATATAAAATGCCTAAATAAGGAAAGCATGCAAATAACTTTGGTGCGGAAGAATAAGGAAAGTGAGCGAAAAATAATGGGTCAGAGGAAATTTAATTTAAAGAATGTTTAATATAAAAAATAAAAAAGAAATACCTGAATACCGCATTATTTTTCTTCTCTTGTACAAAATATCATCAAACAGGTATTTAACATTTATCCCATATTTTAAACAGATTATTTAAAGATTCGGAATTGAGAAGAGTAACAAAAAGAGATGTCATTGAAGATGCAGAGGCTGAAACGCTAGTCTGTTCAAGTTCATCAACATATTCTCTATCATCATCCAACAACCCCCTAGCAAGGCATGCACCACGAAGTGTGAGATAAACTATTGCTCTAAATTTTTTTATATCATCAAAGCAATTAGGTCCAGTAACAACGATCAACATAATCCTCAGATAATATGTATAACCAGTACCATATGGTACATAAGAAATATGACCAATAATAAATCCCCTGTGCTTGGGTTCCCATGCCCTTATTTTTCTTTTAGATCTGTTGTTCTAGCAACATATCTGATAATCCTCTTCACAGCATTCATGTGAGATTCCTTTAGATTAGCTTGGTACCTAGCACAAACACAAACACTATACATAATGTCAGGTCTACTAGAGGTAAGATAAAGAAGACTACCTATCATGGATCTGTACAATGTGTGATCAACATCTTGACCAGCACTGTCTTTGTTCAACTTCTGAGTTGATCCCATAGGTGTTTTCATATGCTTCGAATTTTCAAGACCAAAATTTCTTAACCAGGTAATTTGCATATTTGCTTTGGCAAATGAAGATTCCATCATCTTTTTGCTAGATCTGCAGACCTAAAAAGTAATTCAAGTCTCCAACCATGCTCATCTCAAATGTAGATGACATTGCCTCAAAAAATTCATTCAGCATCTTGTCTGATGCTTCTCCAAATACTATGTCATCAACATATATTTGTGCAATCATCAACCCTTCATCAACCTGTTTAATAAACAAAGTCCTGTCTGTTTCTCCTTTAACAAAACCAAACTGCAAAAGAAAGTCAGTCAATCTGTCATACCAAGCTCTAGGAGCTTGTTTCAATCCATACAATGCTTTCTTAAGCTTATAAGCATGATCAGGATAGTGAGGATCTTCAAATCCTAAGGGCTGCTCAACATAAGCCTCTTCAACAAGTATACCATTAAAAAATGCAGCCTTTACATCCATTTGATGCAATTTGATATTGATAAAACATGCAATAGCTAACAACAATCTAATATATTCAATCCTAGCTACAGGTGCAAATGTTTCATCAAAATCAATACCCTCAACTTGAGTGTATCCTTGGACAACCAATCTAGCCTTATTCCTTACTATGTTTCCAGACTCATCAGTTTTGTTCTTAAACATCCACTTAGTTTCAATGACATTAGTGTTACCAAGTCTTGGAACTAGTGTCCAAACATCATTCCTTTCAAACTGATTAAGTTCTTCATGCATAGCATTTATCCAATTTTCATCATTTAAGGCTTTTTTGACATTTTTAGGATCAATTACAGAATGATAACATTCAGAATTAACCATATTGCATATTGAAGACATACAAACATATCTTACCACATCTTTTGAGCTTACCCTTCATCTGGTTTGTACTCCAACAGAAGAATCACCAATGATTTGGTTTGAAGGATGGCTTTTCATGATTCTGGAAGCAGGTACCTTGTCATGAGTGTATTGAGTATTGCTTTCTGAACTTTCTATTTTTGGATTTTCAGAGAATGTTGTCCCATATGCCGTGACATTAGGTGTAACATCCTTTGAATTTCCAGAATTTCCAGTTCCAGCAGAAATCTCAATATTCACAGACACATCTTCTTCAGTACTTTTTCCTGCTATGTTAGTTGTATCATCAAAAACAACATTCACAGATTCTTGAACAGTGTTTAACATAAGGTTGAAAATTCTATAGGCTTTACTATTTCTAGAATATCCTAAGAAAAAACCTTTGTCACTTTTAGAGGCATACTTTCGAAGTTGATCTCTATCATTCAGAATGTAACACACATAACCAAACACATGAAAGTATTTCATATTTGGTTTCTTGTTGTTTAGAATCTCATAAGCTATTTTTGAACTTTGTGGCCTCATAAAAACTCTGCTAATAATATGGCATGCAGTGTTTAATGCTTCAGCCCAAAACCTTTTAGAAAGATGTTTAGCTTGCAACATTACCCTAGCCATTTCTTGAAGAGTTCTATTCTTCCTTTCAGCTATTCCATTTTGTTGTGGAGTTTTAGGAGAAGAAAACTCATGCATTATACCCTTCTTTTCACAGAAATCAGAAAATAAGCTATTTTCAAATTTCATACCATGATCTGACCTAATCTTACTCACTTTTAAGTTGTATACAGTTTTAAACCTTTTATACAAAACCTTAAAAGCAGCAAAAGTTTCAGATTTTTCTTTCAAAAACTCAATCCAGGTATATCTAGAGAAATCATCTACCACAACCAATGAATACCTTTTACCTCCAAGACTTTTTGTTTCCATAGGACCCATAAGATCCATATGTAGCAGCTCAAAACACCGTGTTGTCGAACAGTGTGACAACATCTTGTGTGACACTCGGATTTGTTTACCTTTCTGACAAGAACCACAAATCATGGTTTCTGCAATATTCAGCTTTGGTAAACCTCTTACAGCACCTTCAACATGTAAGACAGTAGACAGTTTAGGAAATCCTTCAACATTGAGAGTACCTTTCCCAACAATTTTCCATTTGGAACCACCACCATAAGTGACATTTCCTCCATCAAATTTCTCATAATCAGACAGGAAATTCACTTGACCAGTCATGTGCCTAGAACAACCACTATCAAAGTACCATAAACCAGGCACACATGCTTTCGGATATGTATACACAACATTACAAGTCACATCTTGTTTACTGACACATTCAATTTTAACACATTGTGACTCAGAAACTTCAGCTTGTAACACCTTCATGTCCTCTTTCAATTTATCACAATATGGACGAATATGACCATGACCAGAACAATAGTGACACACATACTTCTTTTTCTTCTTCTTAATGTGAGCTTTTGTTTCCACTGGAGTTTTGACATTTGTCTTTTCTCCAGTTTTAACAAATTTCACAGATTTAAAACTTTTAGAAGTAGTTTCATAACCAAGACAAGTAGTATCAGATTTATCAACCATCAAAGCATCTTTCAACATTTCTGTTCCTTTGGCATATTTCTTAAAACACAAAGTTGAACTTTTCAATTCTTCCTTTAGTTTAGAAATTTCCAAATTCTTTCTTGTTAAGACAACTTCAAGTTTGGTTAGTGAGTCTCTCAAGTCATCATTTTCCTTAGTTATAGACTTTAGAATTTGATTTTGAGATTCCCATTTATCAAACAAATCTTTACAACCTGATTCACATGATTCACTATTCACAACAGATGATCATTTATCATCAATTAAACCATTAAAACAGTTAACAGCTTTTTCAGAACAATCTTCATCTAATGTTACTCCAGATGTGGTAACATCTGTTTCAACATCAGAATCAGAATAGTCCAGATCATCATCTAAGGAATCATCATAATCTATTCTAGCATAGAATGCACGTTCTTCATTTTGTTCTTCATGCTCTTCATCAGATTCATCACTTAAGTAGCATTGAAGTTCAATTTCAGTTTAGGCAAGGTATTAGCACATTCATTCGCATAATGACCATACCCATGACATGCATTACATTGAATAGACTTTCTATACTCAAGGTCAACTTTGTCATACCTGCCTTTGATTCCATTACCATTTTGCCTTGGTTGGAATGCATCACCTTTCTTTTCAAAGGTTTGTGGAGAATTGTTGATCTGAATCTTTGGCTGGATGTTGCCTTTGAACTTGTTATTCCTCTTTTTCATAAGAGCTTTGAATTGCCTTGTCATAAAAGCAATGTACTCTTCGGGGTTGGAACATATGTCAGCAACATCATCCTCTGAATCAGCTTCAGTCATAATAGGCACTTGCTCAGCATTTGAAGATGTTTCACCTTTGAACACCACCACTTTCTTTGCATCAGCTTTGTCATCATTCTCAGTTGCATTCATCTCATACGCACGTAGGATGCTGATCACTTCATTTTGACTTATTGCATCTGTATCCCTTGCCTCTTCAATAGCACAAATTTTTGCATCGAAGCGCTTAGGTACATTACGCAAAATCTTATGAATTTAATCTCACATTGGAGATGGGATCTCCAAGAGATTGAGCTTCATTTGCAATTTCAGTGACCCGTTCATTGTAAGAAGAAATTGTTTCATCCTCCTTCATCTTCAAGTTCTCGAACTTTGTCCCAAGCATTCGAAGTCTAGACCTTCTAACACTTTATGAACCTTCATTGTGCTCTTGCAATCTATCCCAAGCTTCTTTTTGCAGAAACACATGTTGATATGATCTTGAACATGGTCATATCAACTGATGTGAATATTGCATTCAAGGCTTTAAAATTGTAGCTAGCAGTTGTACTTTCATCATTAGTCCAATCCAGTTCGCGTTTGACTGTAACCTCTCCTTCTTCATCTGCAGCATTCTTAGGAGGTGTCCATCCTAAAAGTATACTTCTCCAGGCACGTTCATCAATTGACTTGATGTATATCCTCATCTTTGATTTCCATTACGCATAGTTTGTACCATCAAGAATTGGTGGTCTCAAACTTTGTGGAGTAAGTGGATATTCCATCGCCATAACTAAAATAAACAACACACTTGACATAGGATCTAACTTAGTAAAATCAAGTTTTGGCTCTGGTGCCAACTGAAAGTGTGTTTTTACGGGGTTGTGTTTAGTAAAATCGAGTAATGTTACACTGAATGTTGTGACACTCAAAGTAACATTCAGAAGATAGAAATAGCGGAAGACTCAGAAACACAACACACAAATTTTAATAAGACTTTGCACAATCTATATCAACATAGATTGTGAAGCCATATGGCCAAAATCACTATTTATCAAAATAATGAATACAAGGAGGTTCACAAATCGACCTTCTTGAAACAAGATCAAGCATATGATCTATAGGATTAAGTGTAACTATACACCGCCAAAGGTGATCTATTCTATGAGTGTGAAACTATCTAACACCGAGACTAACACTCCTCATACAACAAATTTAACACCAGCTCGAGGTATTGTAAACCCTATAATTACTCTCTTATGATAAAATAACTCCACAACAACGACCCTATCACTCTGGATGCACTCACGCACTCTATAGTTGATGTTTGGTTGTTGCTTCAACTGAACAATACACGATATGTAGTAATATTCAGCAATTGATGTGAACATCAAGGTCTTCTATTTATAGACTTCGTGTATGCCGTACTAGAGCCTCCTTGAAGGATCTAGAAACTCTTCAATCCACTCTTCCATGATCTTTGTAACTGCCACTTAGTGGGTCTTCTCCAATCTTCTGAAAAACAGCCGCATGATCTAGTCCCTTCCACTCGATTCTTGAAGCTTGTGGAACCTTCTGGAATCTTGCAGAACAATCTAGATCGTCAATCTGCAGTCAACAACATCAAAGACAACATTGAACATAGAAGTGTTAGTGGTTAAGAAGAAAGGACAAATACTGATGTTGTAACCAATGGTATAACATCGGTGGCAACATCAACAATATATATATATATATATATTATATAACAGAAAAACAAGGAACAAAATGTTACAGTCTTGTCCTTTAATAAAAACAAGAGGTATGGGCGCTTTGTTTCTCAAGAACTGTCTGTTAAATCAAACAAGAGGTCGGCGTATTAAAATTATTACATAAGAATTCATGCTTGAAGATCATAGGTGAAACTTCATAGTAAAGAAGGTCTCACTAACCATTCTTCCTTTCATTTTCAATCATTAAAATTCTAGACATTAAAAATTAATAAGATGCAATATAGTGGAAAAGGTTGAGATGACATCTTCCATCTCATCTAACAAATAATTGAGGTGGCTAACTGCCTACTACTTACTCTCGAGATTAATAGCCCACAAAAGCAGAAAACCAAGAAGAGAATAATAATAATAATAATAATAATAATAATCTAATAATAAAACTTTAACAGACTTAGAGGCTTTACTATCTTCTCATACAGCCAACTCAGTTGAAAGAAAAAAGAAAATTCAGAACACCCAAAAAAAATTTTGAATATAAGCTCCCAAGTCACAACCAAACATGGCATAAAAGCGTAATAAAAACAAGCAATTTCAAGATATATCCAAAGCCATCAACAAAAAATAGGAACACAAAAAGCAAATATCTAACCTAATTTGTAAGACGGTTGCGTGAAGAAGAGTGAATACGGGAAGTGGAGAACGGGAAGCCTGGAAGACGGAAGTGGACGGCTGCGTGAAGAAGTGTGCGGTGGAATTAAATTTCTAGCCTAATCTGTAATATGAGTTTATATTTATATATATACATATATTATTATTATTATTATATATATTAACACTTTAAGACAAGCGGGTAAGCGTGCCAGCCCGTTTAGCCCGCCTGGGCAAAAAAGGTCCGATTTTAAACGGGTTTCCCATTACTCGGCCCTAACCCTACATATAATAGATTTAAACCAGAGTTTTCATAACCGAACCGGTGATCGAACCGGACAGACCGCCGTTCAGTGGTTCAATCGGTCGGGCCGATTCAACCGGCCATTCAACCGTTGAAATGATTTCTGCCTAATTTTTTTTCAATATTTCTTATAATTAGTTAAAAAATAAAATAAATATACACCTACAAAAATTTAAACATATATCTTATAACTTTTTATATTTAAGAAAACACAATAGAGTCATGGTCATAATAAAAAACAACATAAAAATATGAGTGAGTAACTTAAAAGGAAAAGGTGAACCTTATATTTTTATCCCACATCGAGTTAATATTAAAGGAAAATGTAAGAGAACGTAAAATCTCATAATTTTATCCCACATCGGAAATGTTAGAAAAAAATGTAAGAGAAAACAATATAAAAGGGAAAGAATTGTACCACATCTCATATATTTGTTGTTGGGATATTTTAGTTTTGATGAATTATGCCAAAACATTATCAACTTGTGTTTTTGAAGCTAATTTACAAGTAACAAGTTAAGGGGGAACGAGAGAACAAATTGAGGGGGAACTCACAAAATCAGAAGAAGAAGATCGAGATCGACGAAAGGTCGAGATTTAGAATGATCGAGATCGAATGATCGATGAGTTTAAGTCAATTGATGATCTGTGCAAATCAGATGTGAAGAAAAGCTAAAGCCAGCAAATCAGAAGAGAAGGTTGCAAATCAGAAGATGAGCAAAAGAGACTGATCAAGATCAGACGTGATCGAGATCAGATATGAAGATAAGCAGATGAGACTGATCGAAATCAGACAAGATCGAGATCAGATATGATAATCTGATATGCCAACCTGATGCAGATGACCTGATGCTATCCTGAGATACTGAACTGAAGAAGTGTTGATCTGATCAGTCGAGCTGATCAGATCAGGCAAAGAAGAAATCAGATAGCCCGAGTCAATGTGACCTGAGGGTCAGAATGTCTGAACTCAGAAGAACTCGAACTCAAGAAGCCGAGTGTCAAGATACCCGACGATAAGGTCCGGCCAAGAAAAGTCTGCTGAATCAAGGAACTTGAGACTCAGATAACTCAAGGAACCAAAACTCAAGATGTCAAAGACACCGAGGCTCGAGGCTCAAGGCTCGATAACCTTTGATGCTCAGATAACCTGAAGGCTCAGATAACCTCAGATGCTCAGATAACCTGAAGGCTCAGATAGAACTGAAGATCCTGAGACTCATAAGAAACTGAAGAATATAGTCGTTAGATTCAGCTGATGTGGACCAATGAGAGGAAGACGACAAGCCTGAAAAAGCTGCAAAAAGCTACAGAGTAGTATGGATTTGAATGTGATTCTCTCCAACGGTAACATTCAAATCCACACTATAAATACAAGTTCTTCCTTCATTATCAAGTGTGGAAGTGCGTGGAAGAGTATGAAAAACACCATTGAAGCTACAGAGCCAAATCATCTAGCATCTCCACCATAGAACACAGAGCAAGAAATACACCCATATATTCAAGAGTGTTCTACCATAGATCTAAGCACAAATGTAATATCCTAAGCTTAGAGAGATTTTCCCATCCTTAGCATTGAGGCTAAACAAATGTAAGGGAAAATCTCAACCTAGTTGGAAACCAAACAAACCTTTACCCAAACTCAAAGTTAGGTTAAGTTTGTCACCGCAAGATTTCATACTAGGGATTCTAGTTTCTAATTTCTGGGTTCGGTTGAGTGTGAACTCGGTAAACATCTATAGGCGATCCCGTGAGGGAGATAAGTCCCGTTTGAGTGTGAACTCGGTAAACATCTATAGGAGATCCCGTGAGGGAGATAAGTCCCGTTTGAGTGTGAACTCGGTAAACATTTATAGGTGATCCCGTGAGGGAGATAAGTCCCGCTTGAGTGTGAACTCGGTAAACATTTGTAGGCAATCCCGTGAGGGAGATAAGTCCCGTAGGTTAAGTTTGGTTAAGCAGGTTAAGTTGCCCCTGTGTTAAGGGAAGAGTGGATGTAGGGCGGGTTTCGTCCGAACCACTATAAAATCGTGTGTTCTTTACTGCTTTATGTTTTTACTTGTCATATGCATTCGATTACAAGCAAAACAACACACATCGTTCTTAAAAGCAAAAAATTTGGAATCACCATTCCCTCACCCCTGTTTTATATGCATTACACAAGTCTTCCGCATGCGCAAATGGGTTTTCCACATAAATATCGGGACCTACATTTGTCCCACATCGAAAGTGTTGGAGGAAAATGTGAGAGGAAGTATTATAAAGAGGGTGAAGGTGGACCTTGATTCATATATTTATCTCACCTCATACATTTATCCCACGTTGAAAGTGTTGGAGAAAAATGTAAGATGGAGTATTATAAAAGGGGTGAATGTGGACCTTAGTTCATATTATCCCACAGCATACATTTATCCCACATCGAAAGTGTTGGAAAAAAATATGAGAGGAAGTATTATAAAAGGGGTGAAGTTGGACTTTTGTTCATATTATCCCACCTCATACATTTATCCCACATCAAAAGTGTTGGAAGAAAATGTGAGAGAAAATATTATAAAAGGGTTATTCCACCTCATACATTTATCCCACATCAAAAATGTTGAGGAAAATGTGAGAGAAAGTATTTTAAAAATATTAAAAAAAAAAAAAGAGGGGGAACCGGTTTTTCCGGTTCGGCGGTTTGCCGATTGAACCGGTTTTTTTCGGTTTTGACCGGTTCAACCTCAAAAGGGGTTCTTAGGTGTGTTTTCAACCGGTTTGTTGGCCGGTTCCTGGTTCAATCGGTTGAACCGGCCGGTTCAAACCGGTTACAAAAACATTGATTTAAACAGGCCGGCCCGTTTAGCCCGACCCGGATTAGCATCTCTATTCACTCCACTATAGAAATTTGTTCTTGTGTTGTAATCTTTTATTTACTGCTATTACTTTCTAAACTCTATTAATGGACAACTAGTTTATAGGTTTACATTTTTGTCATTTACTTTTATGAAACTCTGTTTGGGCTAAGCACACTGCTGATGTGCTTAGTGATTTATATTTATAATTTGGTTAATTAGTAGTTGTTCTATGAATGAATATTATTTGTTTCCTTCTTGACACAAGTTCTAATTGTTATTTTTAACATCATATGTGTTATAGTAGAAATGTCAAATTATGTACGAATATTGTTTCATATGTTGGACAACATTCCGCACAACATTGGGAATTTGTCCTTTCTCTTAACACTAACTCCAATTTGTTAGATGTTCTTTTTAATGTTTCTTAGATGCAGGTTGAGGACATAACAATTATATGTCAGACAGTTGCAGTTGTAAGAGTGAGAAGAAAAAAGATCATGGGTGGTTACCACAAGATCATGGAATAATGGATGAAGACTTTCTAGGCTTTCCAAACCAAGCCTAGTGGATAGGACAATGCAGTTGATACCGAAGTCAATATATACTCACTGCATTGGACAAAAATATTTGAGAAAAAGTGATATCGCAATTGCTCTTCCCCAAATTTCAAAAAAATAATATCCAAGACATAAGAGTGCTTTGTACATCTAGGAGTGTGAGGGTCGATGTTATTTGTGTTGGGATAACATTTGCCAGGATCTATCGGGATGACCTCATAAACACAAATTTAAATTAACAATTATTACTAGCATGAATTTACCTAAGTGAATTCAAATAATAATTACACCAACAACAACATGCAAATAAAATTCACGTAAAAGATCCTAGCATGCGGGATTTCTAGGAGTTTACGTAAACGTACCCGTTGGAGAGACAATCCGAGATGGACAGAATCAAGTAACTGGCTACCAACCAAAAGTCCTTCTCAAGTATTCCCAAGTCCTCGCTCAATAACCCGGTGGGAGGTTCTCCAATGAACGATTTATAAAACAAAGGAAAATAAAATCATTGCACCACCTTTGTGGATTTCTAATATTTCCAACACATGGAATTGCTGCACGCAATTGAAATTTTTCTAAAAAACACAAATTGTTGACGTTTCAAAATATTTGATATTTTATCGACGCTGATATTTTTCCCAAAAAAAAATAAATTTCTGTGTCTTGGAGATGAAACATTCATCCCCTATTTATAATAAAGAGGGGGACGAAAATTAGGGCTCAAAATAGGGTTAGGAAAGATCTTTTTTGATCTCCAAGAAATCTTGAATATATCTCATATATTCTTCTTTCCATGTGTATTTTTCAAAAAAAATCTCACACCCTTATTTAGCCTAATATTTCGAAAATAATAGGGGATCTTTCAAGATTGGATCTTTCTTGAATTTATGAGATATTCTTGTATTCCTAGAATACATATCTTTTTCCATAAAATCTTTTCAAGAAAATCCTTCTTCCTATTATATATCTGTAATTTTCGAAAATCTCCATTAAAGAAACCAAGTGGGAGATTTCTTAAATTTATGGGATAATCTTGTATTCCAAGAATACTTATCTCATTTCCATAAAATTCTTTCAAAAAAATTCTTCTCCCTCTTTTTCTTTAATTATTTCGAAAAAATAAGGAAGAAATATGCAACAAAAAATTATTTTATATTAAGCACTTTTTATTTATTGGACTTTAATTTGGGCTACTTGAGGGGCCTTTAGGAGAATTAAGATGGACCTTTCAATGGGCTTCTGAATTTCAATATTGAGCCACAATATAATTGAGCTCATTAATATTAATTAATACCACTATATAATTAATATTGCACTATCCAACCTTAACCCATATTACGGTAATATGACTCCCGGTTATTATTTCCCGTGTTTAAGATTATTTAGTCCATTAATTAATTAAGCCACTGAAAAGCTTTATATTAATTAATATCTTTATCCTTGGAGTAAGGACAGCTCAGCTTTATTATCCATGTCGGAAAATTAATTCTACTTGCAAGATTTGGTATGATAAAGGTTCCGAGCCACCAAGGGGACCAATCACGCAAGACTTTGCAAGCACACAATTCTCTGTATTAATTTAGCAACTGTCGTGCAATTAATATTATTACCCAAGATATAGGGTATCGAAGTCGCAATGATTCTCTTCCCATTTATAAGTCAAAGCAATAAATATTAATCGCACACGGTCCTTATTAAGTGACAGAGATTAAGAAATCAACAACCACTGAGGTCTAACTCTTCATCCCTTAAGTCAGTGCGAATGAGTTTATCCTCTCTGCAGGTCCGCTTCAGCGCATCGAATTCACTAGTGTAATCTCTTGGTCAAGACAAGCCAATCTGAGTCTTACACATCAACTTCTACCAATAAACTGTTCGGGTCTATCTAAGTTGTGAAACTCGCACTAGTTTACAAGGGACTGTTAACGTGATCTTCTGTGATCTGGTATCACCACGTTAACTACAATGTAACATGTGCTATTATATGAACGGTTTGCAATAAATATATATAACATTCAATCATATTTAAAGATACAGCGATAAATAATTTATTTCAGTAAATAAGTGTTTAATACATAGGTTATACAAAGTAAAAGCATACTTTCACGTACAACCCCAACAATCTCCCACTTATACTCAAAGTCTGCTTTTAAGTATACCACATAACGTCTAATGTATTATACAGTGACATCTAATATCACCTACATCAACTTAATAATATATCTCTCACTTACACTCAAAGCAGATTGGCAACGCTCTTGACACCCATTCCTTCCACATGTCTCTCGAATGTAAATAGAGGCAGACCCTTTGTGAATGGATCAGCTAGGTTGTCCTCCGACGCGATCTTTGCCACCTCTATATCTCCTCTCTTAACGATTTCTCGTATAAGATGGTATTTCCTTTCAATCTGTTTGCTGGCCTTGTGGGCTCTCGGTTCCCTTGAATTTGCAACTGCTCCGGCATTATCACAGAAAACTGTGATGGTGTTGGGTAAATTCGCAACAACGTCCAAGTCCACTAGAAAGTTCTTGAGCCACACCTCTTCTTTTGTTGCTTCACAAGCAGCTACATATTTGACTTCCATGGTAGATCGGCGATGCATTTCTGCTTAACGCTTCTCCATGTTACAGCTCCTCCCCCCAGACAAAACACACTACCCGAGGTAGATTTTCTGGAATCTATGTCTAATTGGAAATCCGAGTCCGTGTATCCCACTGGAAATAAATTGTCCGACTGGTAAACTAGCATTCTATCCTGAGTTCTTTTCAGATACTTTAGAATGTTCTTTAAAGCAGTCCAGTGTTGATTTCCGGGATTACTTTGATATCTTGTTACCATGCCTACGGCGTAGCAAATATCCGGTCTCTTGCACAGCATTGCATATATAAGGCCTCCTACTAGCCGACGCATAAGGAATGCCTCTCATGTAATCTATCTCCCCTTGTGTCTTGGGACACATGTCTTTCGATAGATGGATTTCGTGCCTAAAGGGTACAAAACCTTTCTTGGAATCTTGCATGCTGAATCGCTTCAAAACAGTGTCTATGTATGAAGCTTGCGATAAGCCAATCATTCTTTTCATTAGATCTCGAGTGATCTTGATCCCAAGAATATGACCGGCTTCCCCTAAGTCCTTCATATCAAACTGTTTTGACAGCCATACCCTTACGTCTGACAAAACCTTTACATCGTTTCCAATGAGCAGAATATCGTCTACGTATAGTACTAAGAATACCAAGGTAGTTCCATCACACTTCTTATACACACAACTTTCAAACTCGTTTTGATCAAACCCATAAGACCATGTTGGTCCCGGTGCAAATGAGTCTTACACGTGTATGGGGGGGAATACATGTGTTCAGTGATTTTAAAACTTTTTCTTTTACTGAGGTTAGCTTGGGTCAGGTTGTCCTGATGATTTGGTCCTGAGAAGCAAAAATCGCCTCCGAGTCAAAGTCTCTTCGAGATAGTGATCTGAGTCGCTTTCGGATACCTCGGATAATCCCAACCGAGTCCCGAAGTTTTCGAGAGATCCCGAGTTGCTTGGATCGAGATAACTAACTTAATTGAACCCTCGTAAGAGTAAGTTTAGTTTGGTAACTATTTGTTCTAGCTACTCGGATGTGCGAGAATGGTTGGCCCTTAGTTTATACTTTCGTTTTAAGCTTTTTGTTTGAAAACCTTCCTTTAATGGAATAGTGATTAGGTTTGTGATTCAATTATATTCAACTTTCGGGTGGATTGATTCCAACTCAAATATCGATGAAAATATGTTTTCAAAACACGATGAATCTGACAGATAAATTAAGCAAAAACGAAAGAAAAAGAACACAAAGAAATTATAGTGGTTCGGAGACTCAAGCTCCCACGTCCACTCTCCCCGATCTCTTGAGAGAAATTCACTAATCACTTCCTAAGGCTTTTACGACTACCTCATAGTTTACTAACCTTTCTAATTTTGAGCTTTTTTACTACCTCAGTAGTTTACTAACTCAAATCTCGAGACAAACTTTACCGTCTATCCAAGATAGATTACTCACTTCTTCTCTAGAGCTTTCTAACTACCTCAATGTAGTTTACTAACTCTTTACAACTCCAATCTCACCAACAATCACACTCAAACTACCTTAAAAAGGGTTTGGGGTTTCTTGGTTGGTTTCAACTAGAATGAGATATCCTTTACAATAAAGACCAATGCAAAGGCTAGGATATCTCGACTAAGCTTTGGATATATCTTATCAAGCTAGGCTTAGTGGAATGAGCTCTCTTCGATTTAAAAGCACTTGGAAAATTCTTGGGTTTTCGAAAGTGCTTCAAATTTCAAATAATAAGTTTGAGCTCTTGAGTTGCTTACAAATTTCCCATAACCTTACAATGTAGAGGGTCACAAGTATTTATAGGCATACACCAAGGTTACTCTTGAAAAACTATCCGTTGGAAGAGATAACCGTGAGTTTTCTCTTATGGTGTGTGAAGAACGGCTATATTTAGGGTTTGAGACTCCCTAACACGTTTTAGGCATTAGCCTTTCATGTAGCCGTCTTCACTTTTTTGGGGATGCTGGAACTTAGTACTTGACATCTTTTCATGACTGTCATTTTGTCGATGTCGATATGGTGCAGTGTTGTCTTCCTCTTTTTGACTTTTGTCTCCGATTAAAGGTAGACAACTCAACGGCTCTTTTGGTTACAATCTCTCGAAAGTGATATAACCTTAACAACACTTTGTCTTAGTTCCTTTTGTGCATTTGAATGTCTTGGGCAATATCTATTTTTTTAAGGAATCGCGATCTTCTCGGTATTCCATCCTTGGGGATAGATGTTTTTCGATTGCCTCGGAACATTCGAGTTTATCTTGAGCATTCATACATTCTTTGAGTCTTGATAATTCTTTGTGCCTTCCGATATTCTTGATCTTGATCTTGATCTTACTAAGTCTTGAGTCTTACGAGTCTTGAGGGTCTTGAGTCTTGAGGTCTTCGAGTCTTCTGGATATCTTGGACCGATATCTTTGAGTCTTGATATCTCGATTTCTCCTTTGAAATCTTGATTTCTCGATTTCATCTTGAAACTTGAAACTTGATTTCATCTTTGAAACCGGTTTCTTGAAACTTCTTGAGTTCTTCAGAATCTTCAGATCCTAACCTGATCTATATCTGCTGACTATACATTTTGCAGATAACATCCTGAATGCTCTAAAAACTTAATCCTGACTCAACTATCAAGATTATCCTGAACATGTCATACTCAGGGGTTTTGGGATCTAATCAAAATCATATCTTTATTAAATTCATCTCCCAACAGACCATGATCAAAACATTGGTTCCAAGCCCGAGATGCTTGCTTTAGTCCATAAACAACTTCCTCAGCTTGCAAACAAGGTGTTCTTGGCATTTTGCAATGAAACCTTCGGGCTGTTGCATATAGATCTCCTCGTCAAAACTCCCGTTAAGGAAAGTTGTCTTGACATCCATTTGCCAGATCTCAAAATCTAGATCTTGTATTTATTGCCAAGAGAATCTGGGATGGACTTAAGCATGGCTCTGAGTAAAAAGGTTTCTTCATAATCGATACCCTCTTTCTGAGTGTATCCCTTTGCCACAAGCCTAGCTTTAAAGGTTTCGATCTTCCCGTCCGGTCCTCTTTTCTCTTGTAGACCCACTTGCATCCAATGGTTTTTACCCCACTGGGTGGCTCCACTAGCTCCCACACTTGATTATGATCCATTGAGCCCATCTCGAGTTCCATCGCAGTTTGCCAGGATTCAGAATCCTTATCTTGGACCGCCTCCTTGTAGGACCAGGGGTCTGATTCATTATCCTCGGGGACCAAATCCGAAGATTCTCCTATCCCCATGAATCTCTCAGGTTGTCGAACAACTCTCCCACTACGATGAGGTTCCGATTGTGTCGGTGTGACGCTTGGTATATCAACTTGACAGTTGGTATAGGAGTTTTCCCTCTTATTTCGTCTAAGGTAATCTCACTTTTGGGATTTCTATTGTTCATAAAGTCTTCTTCCAAAAATCTAAAGTGCGTACTTATTACCACCTTTTGATCTTCGGGACCATAGAACATACACCATTTCGTTCCCATGGGATATCCTATAAATAGCCTTAGTTCCGAACGTGCATCCAACTTACCGGCTTCCTTATCTAGCACGTATGTCGGACACCCCCAAATTCTAAGATGTCTCAGACTGGGCTTGTGCCCAGTCCAAAACTCTTTAGGGTTTTGGGAACCGATTTGGATGGCACCAAATTCAGAACATAAGCCGCTGTTTCCAAGGCATAACCCCAAAACGACTTGGGAAGATCTGAATAACTCATCATGGAGCTGACCATTTCTAAGAGTGTTCTGTTTCTTCGTTCTGCAACCCCATTTTGTTGAGGGGTTTCGGGTGCAGTCAATTGGGAAACAATGCCCTCGTCTGATAGGTAGTTCAAAAACTCATCACTGAGGTATTCGCCTCCACGATCAGATCGTAGAAACTTGATACTGTGATTCTCCACTTCGGCTTTGAACTCTTTGAATTTATCAAAGGTTTCCGATTTGTGTTTCATTAGGAAAATGTACCCGAACCTTGAGTAATCATCAGTGAACGTCACGAAATACTCATAGCCACCTCTAGCTTTGGTTGACATTGGACCACACACGTCGATTAGAAACGATTTTCTAACACTTCTGTGGCTCTATTCCCCTTGGCTCCATATGCCCTCTTGGTCATTTTACCCTCCAAACATGATTCGCAGGTTGGAAATGGTTCCATCTATAGGTCCGACAATGAACCATCTTTCACCAACCTTTGGATCCTATTTAGATTAATATGACCCAATCTTAGATGCCAAAGAAGTGTCTCGTTCACCTTTTCTGAACATTTTCTCTTATTGCTTGAAACAGTCGATGTGTTAAAAGATGCATTTTGTATGTGGTGTGCACAGTTAATAGTATAGAGATTATTCCTTAAAGTTCCATGATAGATAAACACATCGTTACGAAAAATAGTAACTTGTTTAGAAAAACGGACAGAATATCCATCAACAAATAGTTTTGAAACTTAAATAAGGTTTTTTCGAAAAACTGGAACGTAAAGAACATCTCTCAAAACTAAAATATTATCTTCAAAAGACGGGTGCACATCTCCCACTGCTTCAGTTGCCATTCTCGTAGCATCGCCCAGTGTGATGAGGATCTCACTTCCACTAAGTTGTCGGGTCAGCTTGAACCCGTGAAGCAAACATGATTAGTGGATCCCGTATCAACTACCCACGAATGAGAAGTATACGCCGCTAAACAAGTTTCAACAACTAGTGCTTGAGAATTACCTTTCTTTCCGGCCCTTTTTGGGGTTGGAACAGGCAAACCTCCATTGTCCTTCTTCACCGCAGTTGAAGCACTTCCCCTTTGGATTCTCCTTGACACCACCAGCATTCGTCATCTTACCATTGTCCTTGGCAACAGTTGAGTTTGATTGCTTATGGCTTTTGGTCCTCTTCTTCTTCTTTCCTTCCCTTGGCCTAGAAGATGAAGACGAACCACTTGCCGTTAAAACTTGAGTTTGGTTCCCCATCAATGACTCTGCCGAGACCAAAGCTTATAACAAATCAGCTAGCGAGGCCAAAGTGCTCAAAACTTCTAGGCAGAGAGTGGAGTACCAAATCGATCTGGGTCTTTAGATCATAATCTACACCTAGAACCTCAAGTTTGTTCAGATGAGCCATCAATTTTGAGGACGTAATCGCTTACGGGGTTGCCCTCTACCAGTATCAGCGACAACATCTTTCGCAAGGTGATCTGACGAGCCCCGCATTTTTGACTCGTCAGTTGGCTCATCTGATTTTTTGTGTGTCAAGAATCCACTTGTGCTTTTGTGCAGTTAGGACAATCATAATTTTCATTTCCAATCAACATAGTTTCCTATACAATTCTATTGACTTTAAGTATATTAATAGTGGATTAAAAGGTTGCAACATGGAACTGAAATAAATAGCAATTTGTACAAGTACAAAATATCACATAATTCGATCACATTATTCATATCAAAATCTCAAAACAATATGAACATGCATCAGCCGACATCTCAAAACAGTTTAAATAGGTCACGTTGGGTGATCTGTCTATTTAAACACATTCAAGCAGGTTACAAACAGGAACAGTTACAAACCTTTAATTCAAAATTAATAGTCGGCTCCCACTTGACCAATATAAAATTGACAGGAACTTCGGAGAAGTATATGCATATCAATTTTATACCTAAGTAATAACCATGATTAAATACAGAATTGTTACTTCGCTTTGAACGAGCCTTGTTGGGAGGGTCATTGTCGCCACTAATAATAATTCACAATCATCCTTTTGGGAATTTATTCATGTGAAAACCATCTTTTGGCCGGTCCGTTGGGGAAATTTCTCCAAAAGAATTAACAAATAAATAAATCATGGAGGTCAATATTGACGTAATTTTATTATCCAGAATAAAATTTGTCAATTAAAACATACTTAGTAATTTTCGAAAGTGAGCTTTTCTTTAGACAATTTTAAATCATGCAGCACATTTAACAAATAAAATTGCACGAATTTAAAACAAGCATCAAGATAAAATAAATCAAGTTGGGCACATATATCCAACTGTCATGGTTTAAATTTCAAATCTTGATCTTGAGAAACCGTCTCTTCTTTTGCCTTCATCGTTCGTCTCGAAAAGCTCCCACTAAATCCGCAACAAAAATTGTCCTCCATTTTGGGTTAGGACGATGTCGGTGCCCTACGGGAATTATGCCCTCAATAGGTCCCGAAAACAAAGACGTGCGGCGCGAGGATCTTCGCCATTGATCATCGGCGGGCCGCGTCGGCCAAAATGCCAGCGCCCCTCCATGTTCGTCGTCGCGTAGTGCGCTCGCTCGGCCCGGCTTCGCCCGAACCTCAAGTTTCCGCTGCAGCGCTCTCATGCGCGTCCGCCTACGCCCGTCACGTAACGCTCGGGTGGTGCACTTGATTTGCTGAGCTTTCCGCCCTAACTGCGTGCTCCACCTCTTGGCTCAGCATCGTCCCAAGACTTGGATGTCCGTCTTTTAATCTCCGTTCCGTCTTCGTTCACGATCCAGTTACAATTTATTTACAAAATAAATAAACCTAGATCTAGACTTGCCTATTACATTGAACAAATCAAACAAATACTAATCTACTAGTGGATTTTCTCACGAGGTAAAAACGAATCCGAACTAATCGAATTAAAAAATAATTTATTTGCATGTAAATTAGCAAATTAAAATACCATAACAATTGGATACCTGCAAAACAGATCTAATAGTTCTACTATCCAATTTCAATTTTAATGAACAATAATTTAAATTACAGTTTAAAAGATCAGAGCCCAAACCAGGGCTCTGATACCAGTTGTTGGGATAACATATGCCAGGATCTATCGAGATGACCTCATAAACACAAATATAAATTAACAATTATTACTAGCATGAATTTACCTAAGTGAATTCAAATAATAATTACACCAACAACGACATGCAAATAAAATTCACGTAAAAGATCTTAGCATGTGGAATTTCTAGGAGTTTACGTAAACGTACCCGTTGGAGAGACAATCCGAGATGGACAGGATCAAGTAACTGGCTACCAACCAAAAGTCATTCTCAAGTATTCTCAAGTCCTCGCTCAATAACCCGGTGGGAGGTTCTCCAATGAACGATTTATAAAACAAAGGAAAATAAAATTGTTGCACCACATTTGTGGATTTCTAATATTTTCAACACATGGAATTGTTGCACGCAATTGAAATTTTTTGAAAAAACAAAAATTGTCGACGTTTCAAAATATTTGATATTTTATCGACGCTGATATTTTTCCCAAAAAAAATCAATTCCTGTGTCTTGGGGATGAAACATTCATCCCCTATTTATAATAGAGAGGGGGACGAAAATTAGGGCTCAAAATGGGGTTAGGAAAGATATTTTCTTGATCTTCAAGAAATCTTGAATATATCTCATATATTCTTCTTTCCATGTGTATTTTTCAAAAAAAATCTCACACCCTTATTTAGCCTAATATTTCGAAAATAATAGGGGATCTTTCAAGATTGGATCTTTCTTGAATTTATTAGATATTCTTGTATTCCTAGAATACATATCTTTTTCCATAAAATATTTTCAAGAAAATCAAGAAAATCCTTCTTCCTATTATATCTCTATAATTTTCGAAAATCTCCATTAAAGAAACCAAGTGGGAGATTTCTTGAATTTATGGGATAATCTTGTATTCCAAGAATACTTATCTCCTTTCCATAAAATTCTTTCAAGAAAATTCTTCTCCCTCTTTTTCTTTAATTATTTCGAAAAAATAAGGAAGAAATATGCAACAAAAATTTATTTTATTTTAAGCACCTTTTATTTATTGGACTTTAATTTGGGCTACTTGAGGGACCTTTAGGAGAATTAAGATGGACCTTCCAATGGACTTCTGAATTCCAATATTGAGCCACAATATAATTCAGCTCATTAATATTAATTAATACCACTTTATAATTAATATTGCACTATCCAACCTTAACTCTCATATTACGGTAATATGGCTCCCGGTTATTATTTCCCGTGTTTAAGATTATTTAGTCCATTAATTAATTAAGCCACTGAAAAGCTTTATATTAATTAATATATTTATTCTTGGAGTAAGGACAGCTCAACTTTATTATCCATACCGAAAAATTAATTACACTTGCAAGATTTGGTATGATAAAGGTTTCGAGCCCACCAAGGGGACCAATCACGCAAGACTTTGCAAGCACACGATTCTCTGTATTAATTTAGCAACTGTCGTGCAATTAATATTATTGCCCAAGATATAGGGTATCGAAGTCGCAATGATTCTCTTCCCATTTATAAGTCAAAGCAATAACTACTAATCGTACACGGTCCTTATTAAGTGACAGAGATTAAGAAATCAACAAACACTGAGGTCTAACTCTTCATCCCTTAAGTCAGTGCGAAAGAGTTTATCCTCTCTGCAGGTCCGCTTCAGCGCATCGAATGTACTAGTGTAATCTCTTGGTCAAGACAAGTCAATCTGAGCCTTACACATCAACTTCTACCAATAGATTGTTCGGGTCTATCTAAGTTGTGAAACACACACTAGTTTACAAGGGACTGTTAACGTGATCTTCTGTGATCCGGTATCACCACGTTAACTACAATGTAACATGTGTTATTATATGAACGGTTTGCAATAAATATATATAACATTCAATCATATTTAAAGCAACAACGATAAATAATTTTTTTCAGTAAATAAGTGTTTAATACATAGGTTATACAAAGTAAAAGCATACTTTCACGTATAACCCCAATAATTTGATGTGTACTGGTCGATAGTATTTAAACGTTCCTATCAGTATTGATTTTGTCTAAGTAGTTCGAGTGTTAACTTGAATAAGATCACTAGTCACTTGAGTGAAAAAGATTGATTTTGGTATGTAGATTTTACACTATACCTTTTAGAATCTTGTAAGAAATTCGTGTGTATCTCACTACCTGTTTTAGTGAAGTTTTTAGCCATAAGGCTCGTATAGTCTGAATTAAGACTATACAAAAATTTTAAATCATTTGCATTGTTTTTTTAATAATTCTGTTGTCATATGTTGTTTTACATGTTGCATAATATTTTCAACAACACTCTGAAAATACACGCACACACACTTTCATGCCTTAATTGTGGTATATTGCACATATTTATAGTGTGCAAATTATTTCACAAGAGACTCTTTCTATGTATATATAAAAACCCTATAATTTATGCAGAAACTAGTTTACCAAAATTTTCATATAAACTTCCATCTATATTTTTAAACAAAAAAAAAAGAATAATATCTTTCTCTAGTTGTTCATGTATTGATGTTTCCTCTTTCTAATCATTAATCATATTTTATATAGGAGAGTATAATTATCTCAAATTAATGACCCAAAATTAAAGAACTTAAAAGATTAAAGGTGTGTTTGGATTTTTTGATGGGATGAATTAATGTGGACATGATTTGACGGGATTGCACTATTCACAAATTAATTTTTGACACATTATTTGTTGTTTGGATATTCAAATTATATTTGAGACATTTAATCTCAAATTGGGTATTCACTTCATTTGGATTATGGGTTAACCTCAATTTTTTAAAGATTTCCAATTATGCCCTTTATCATTTAGATGTTATGTCCTAAACAAATATGTAATATAATATACATCCAAGGGCATTAATAAGATATTTGTTAAAAAATGAGAGACGTTACTGACATTTTAGTTCCATGTCATTATTACAAGCTTTGCCAGATAAATTAATCATGTCTCTCTGCATCAGACAATTAACTTTGTGTTCATGGGTTAAAAGTTAAAAATAAACTCAGGCCTAACTTTGTACTCGAGCTTCAGTCCACCAAACAAAACTGCCTACTAAACCCCAATAAATGATCTAACAAACTTAATCCATTAAATAAAAATAAGCCCTAAGAGTATAATTTTCTCAAATTAAAGATCCAGAATTAAAGAACTTAAAATATTAAGAAAATATATCTATTTTTTTAGAAAATTAGACGATTTTAAGATTTTTTCTTAAAAGGGGTAGTGTGGGCGTAGTGTGCTTCTAAGACTATTTTTATTCATACCCAATATAATCATGATCAATTAATAAAAAAATTATTTCTCTCTCTTCCTCATACACATTTTTTATTTTACAACCCAAGTTTATTTTTTTCATATTTTTTTATAACCACCCTGAACCACAATAACCCTTTAATAAATTGTTTCTTTTATAACTTAACAATTAAATACATAATTATTTTCATTATATTTAAAATATTTAAGAAATATACACAATTATTTAATATTAAAAAATTATAATTATAATTAAAAAATTACAATCAAGTTAAGAAGAGAAAAGAGAGTGTTTCAGATTGTGATCCAAAATATATCAATAGTGGTCTCTATTTATAGAGAATTTAATTTTATGAATTTTGGTGTTTTTTGTTTTAAGTGGATAAATAAAAATTATAATTATCTAAATAAAATATATCGGGGCCAATTAGCTAATGACATGTGTCATTATGAAAAATAAAATATTTAATAAAATTGGAGCAATTGATCATGACCAAGGTCATTCAATAATCTTGATCATCAAAATTATTTATTTATTTTTTTATCCTTATACTCATGATCAAATCTTTTAGTCATGGATAAACATGGTGTGAGGAGAGAATAGTTTGTAATGTAACCGTTGCCGGGTGGTTGATACTTGAATCATGGCAGCTGAATATTAGATGAGATATTAAAAATTGTAATATGATAATGTAGGATAGCAAGTAGAATAATTTGTAACGTAGGATTATTCCTTTCTATTTATAAATAGATAGGAAATGAAATTCTTATGTAATGTGAGGATAGGTACGTGGAGTTTGTTTCTGGGATACAACACCTTTCTAATATAGTGACTAAGCAAGCCTAGTCTAGAATAGGTAGTTTTAGGTGTCAACAAATTCTCCCTCCCCATTTTTTATTTTTTTTATTTAGTCTATGTTGGCTGGGCAGTGCCCACCAATCCCACCACATCGTTTTATATATTTATTTTAATGATAATTATTGTTATTTTTTTTCTATTTTTAATAGTAAATAAACTATTGTTATTGTTTTATATTTTTTTTAATAATTGCAAAAATTGTGTCAAGTGAAAAAAAAATTATAACATCTATAAAATTTTGTATTAAAATTTAATCATAAAATTGTGGAATGGTAGCAATAAATTCGATTAGAACAAGATTTTTCGATATCATTCTTATTACAAGAAAAAAAAATTATTTATTAGAAAAAAAATTGAACCATAAATAAAATACTACTTTCATTTCTTATTAATTATTTCATTTTATCTGAAATAATATTTCTATTTATTTATCACTTTGCTGGCAATAAATTTGTCCATCTTCTATACTCAAAAAAATAATAAACTTGTTGGTGAAAAATAGAAAATAATAGTGAATGATAATAAGATTCTAATTTTGATAATTAATTTGAAAAACACAACATATATAATTTTACATCATTATATATAGAGTATAATTTATTAAGGTATAAAAGTTATATGTTTAGAATAGTGTTATAATTGTCTAAAAAAAAAAAACAAGAGATTATTAATATAGTAAGGTATTTAATTGAGAAAATTAAATCGAAAAATAAGGTATAAAAAAAAGTACTAAAAGTTTAGCAAAAGTAAATGTAAAATTAAAAGACAAAACAAAAATTAAAATTAAAAAAAGGGGGAAGGGGAAGGGTGGACAAATGTCATGCTCTGGGGGTTGTGGGCACTGCACAGCCCCCGCATGAACGAAATCCCATTTTTTAAGATACATTTGTAAAATAAATATTTTAATTTATAAAATAATTTAAAATTATGCTCAATATAAAATATACACAAGTGTTACATTCTATACTCTAATAAAAAATTTCATTCCCAAAATTTCACTTACTTAATACCTTGCATTGTGGGTAAATTATCATCTTTCTCTTTTCCAAATATGGGGAGAGCTTCCAAAAATATAGGAAAATTTTATGATCTAGTTTTGTTATCAACTAGTAATTGAACCCGTGCGACGCACAGTTATGATTTGTACAATTAATTTGTATTAAATCTCTATAGAGACGATATTTTTTTATAGAGAAAGTAAGAGACGATATCGATCGAAAAATTTAAAGTTAATATAATAGAAAATATTTATTGTGATTGGAAAATTCAAATAAAAGTTTAGGTTTGTAGGGAATGGAGATAAGAAAAATAAATCCGTGTTCAACTAATCTTTCTTTATAATTTTGACTTTAATCATTTATATCTTCTTTGAATTTAAACTTTCTATATCACTGTCAAAATTAGAGATAAATTTTTTTTATGCTCATCAGATTATTAGATGTAAAATAAGAATCTGCAAAACAAAAATTCTCTAAATAAAAGAAAATTTAGACATCTTGTATGGAATACATATATATAAAAAAAAAACATAAAAAAATTATATCACCAAATTATTACATGCAAAATAAAAATCCTGAAAAATAAAAAATCGAATATCTAAAGAAAAAAATAGAAATCGTGAAAACAAAAAATCAAACATCAAACATAAAAAAAAAACATATACAAATAATTTACTAATATTTATTTATAGGAAAATATAAATTTTCGTGAGAGAATTTCACGGATTATATATCTAGTAGATCTTTGTGAATGAGATAAAATTAAATTGTCCGAACTGAAAGTTATATATATATATATATATAGATATATATAGATATAAAATATACTACATATTTATTCTAAAGATTTTCCCAATCTATTATAATTTATTAATATTTATTATAAATGAATAATTTATTACAAAGATTAATTTTTCAATTTAACATTAGAAATTTTTTTAGTTTTCCAATTTATATATTTTTTTCACGGATTATATATCTAGTAGATCTTTGTGAATGAGATAAAATTAAATTGCCCGAACTGAGTTATATATATACATACATATATATATATATATATATATATATATATGTAGATATAAAATATACTACATATTTATTCTAAAGATTTTCCCAATCTATTATTGTTGGGATATTTTAGTTTTGATGAATTATGCCAAAACATTATCAACTTGTGTTATTGAAGTTAATTTACAGATAACAAGTTGAGGGGGAACGAGAGAACAAATTGAGGGGGAACTCACGAAATCGGGCGTAGATGATCGAGATCGACGGTCTGCGAATAGAGATTGATCGGTGATCGAGATGAGTTAGATGAGTTCGAGTTAACTCGATGAGCCGAACAAAATCGAAGAGAAGAAAAAGTTAAGCGGTGATCGATCAAGATCGATGACCCGCATGACCGATCAGATGACCCGGAACATTCTGATCATGATCGTAAAAACGAGCAATTTGATCTCCGTGATCGAGAAGAGCGCACAAGCCGATCGAAAAAAACTCACCGGAAGATCGAAGAGAAGGTTGCGGATCGGAAGAGAAGCCGGATGGGATCGACGAGATCGGGCGTGATCGAGATCGATATAAAGATGAGCAAATGATCAAGATCGGGCGTGATTGAGATCGATGTGCTAAACCGATATATTAACCTAATATGCTAACCTCGATGTACTAATCATGCGATAAACCGTATGCGACATCTTTATCTTGATCTAATCATGTGAGCTCATCGGTCGTGCGAGAAGAAATCGATATCGAAAACCAAATCTGCATACCAAATCGTAAGAAGTCATCATCCCGAAGTCATATTCACCGAGAATCGAACACCGCCGATGATCGCCAGCTCGAAAAGCTAGTGACCGAGGGTCGGGATGTCTGAAGTCGAAGAAAAATTTGAACTCGATTAGGCCTGAAAGTGTCGGGTAATGCCCGATCAGACAAGGTCCAATAAGAGAAGTCGGTGAAGACTCGATAGACTGAAGCGCTCGATGGAATCAAGACACAGACTCGAGAGAATCTGAATGATTCCAAGGCGAGGAATCGAGGAATATAAATATTAGAATCACCGGCGTGGACGATGAGAGGAAGACAACCCGACTGGAAAAGTCAAGAAGGTTTCTGAATAGTATGGATTTGAATGTGACTCCATCCAATCCAGAACATTCAAATCCACACTATAAATACAAGTTCTTCCCTCATTATCGGTGTGGATCGTGGAGATTATAGCACGAGATGCTTCAAAGCCAAAGAGAGTTATACCCAAAGCATTCCCACCCTAGAACACAAGTCTGTAGATATACAAATATGTTCAAGAGTGTTCTAGAACCCAATCTAAGCAACCCACGATGTATCCTAAGCTTAGAGATTTTTCCCAACCTTAGCATTGAGGCTAAACAAATGTAAGGGAAAATCTCAACCTAGTTGAAACCAAACAAACCTTACCAAATCGGTTAAGTTTGTAGGTGAGTGTGAACTTCGGTAAACATCTAAGAATCCCGAAAGGGAGGGTAGGCAATCCCGAGTGAGGGGTGATAAGTCCCGTTGGAGTGTGAACTCGGTAAACATCTCGTAGAGGCAATCCGTGGAGGGTGATAAGTCCGTTTGAGTGAGAGCTCGTTAAATATCTAGAGGCGAGCCCGAGAGGTGATAAGTCCAATTGGAAGGAATTTCCCTAGAATGGAGAGTGGATGTAGGAGCTTGAGCCTCCGAACCACTATACATTGTTGTGTTGTTTATTCTTTTATGTTCTTATATTGTCATATGCATTCGATTATAAGCAAGACACAACACATGAGTTTAAAAAGTGAAAAAAATTGGAAACACTCTTCACCCTCACTTTTTTTTTATATGCACCGTTTTTGAAATGTTTTTTCTTCATACGCCAAAAATGGGTTTTTCCCAAGGGACCATCAATTATAATTTATTAATATTTATTATAAATGAATAATTTATTACAAAGATTAATTTCTCAATTTAACATTAGAAATATTTTTATTTTTCTTATTTATATATTTTTTTCAATCCATTATTATATGTTAATATTTATTCCAAAATTTTGTTTTCCAATTTGGCAATAATTTTGGCTGGGAAATTCAATATAAATATTCTACATATTTTTTTAAAATTTGGATTCAAGTTTGGCCATTGACCTTTTCTTTCGGGGGTAAATAGTAGATTAAAGTGATCTTCTCCTCCGGAGTAATGTGCCCAAATATGTTATATATTATTTTTATATGGCAAATTCTCATGTGCATTCCATGCACCAATAAAATTGGTGCAATTTAATTTTAGGAATTTTTTTTCTAATTTTTTTTAGTTTTAGTTTTTTTTTTTTTTCAATTTCAGTTTTCTTTTAACTTTAATTTCAATTTTAGGTTTTTTTTTCTTGACTCGGACCCAAACCCAGCCCGATTGGTTCATGGTTCATTCGGCCCAAGTGATTCATGGTTCACCCTGCCCGAATAGTTCATATATGATTTAGGGTTCATTGTTTAGGGGTTAAGGTTTAGTGTGCATAGTTGATCCAAATTAAAAGTGAATCCAATTGCACAAGGTGCAATTTGTGCACAAGGGAATAACTTTATATATATATATATATATATATATATATATATATATATATATATATATTACAGAAACCTAAACTATACCAAATCAACATAAATCACTCTCAATCAATATATCATGATAAATGAAACATTATAAAAAATTTCATTATAGTAGATCAACAAAGAAAACCTTGTTATTATAATTAACTCCCATTAGGTCCCTAGAAAACCAAAGATTTCACATAGTTCCAAAATCATAGATAAAGATAAAAAAAACCAAAGATTTCACATAGTACCACCAAAAAGAATCGTGGGAACTTTTCCCAACCAGATCTAATGCAAATTTTTTATTTGATCATGATTTTTGTTTGAAAGTTTTAAAAGAATCAATAGATTTGATCATATTTTTATTTGAATATATTATAATACTAAAATATTTTTTATATGAAGAGTTTCCCATTAATATTATCTATTGATATTTATTTCAAAGAAATTTTTTTAATATTTTTTTCAAAGATTCGTTTTCCAATTTGACAATATTTTTTGGCGGGAAAATCCAATGGTTTTCAAATTTTGAACGGTTTCTGCTTTTATATATATATATATATAGATATCATAGTAGTGACTCGAGAGCAAGGCGCTACAATGGATAGTTGAGCCAAAAAAGGAAAAAATTGACTAATAAATTAATAACCTTAACTTATAAAGTAATAACATTAACCTTATAAAGTTGACAAAATTTTAAGGTAAAAACTTGTATCCAATATTGCATACAAGTTATATGTTCAATTATAAGTTAATTGGACTTTTTTTCGAGGGCACAAAAGCATACCCAATTTCGGGCGGGGGCTTTTCTTCCTCGCATCGCGCAATAAAAATTGAACCTGCGACCAAATACATTAACAGCAGATCTAAACCACTAAGCTACAACACATCTATTAAAAATATCATTCTATAAATATACATGTGTTCGTCAAACCCACAATCCACAACCACGGCTTTGTCCACGCCTCCCCCACCCCGCCCTGCGACCCGGCCAGCTCGAGGATGACTGACTCATTTTTAAGTCAATTTGTCTTAATTGTGATGTATTATTGCACAACACTTAGTGTCTGAATATTTCACACAAGACCTTCTCAAATTTTAAACATTTTTTTCATATAATTTTGTATTGATGCGCACTTGTATGAAACGGTCTCACGGTGAGACAGGGTATAAGTTGAGCATTAGTTCTTTAACCCTTTGGGAGGAGTAAGTATAATTTGTGTTTGATTGCACCCCATCACATGCATGAAACCGTCTCATATGAAGTTTTGTCTTTTGTAATCGCAATGACATTATTGTTATTAATTCAATTTTTTTTTTTTTTTTAAAAAAAGACAACTTTGAGATATATAAATAAGGAATAAAATTTAATAACTATTTCAAAATCAATAAATTTTTTGAATCGTTGAATGGACCGATATAAAAGAATTACAAATCACCAGACTTGGTATCCAATTTTTTTCGATTTTCGGTGGATCGAGGTCCAGGACGAGCGACATAAGCGTCTCCAAGTCCATTGATTTTGTACCCTCAATTATCAATTCCCGGTTAAATAATCAAATATAGCTCATACTTTTACATCTGAAACTCTTTGTGAAAGTGATGTAAAAGAACAAACAAACAAAATCACATTTATGTTAAACTATCGTACCCTGTTATATTACACTACAATACAAATGCAGTTCTAAGGCTCATAAAACCATTTTCATTGCAATCACAAACAATAATTATACCAAGTTTTGCACAATTTATAAAGCTACACCACAACCTACGCCATAACCTCTCTACTTCCTTCAGCTAATGGTTTCTTCAGCATTGTCCAAAATGCAGCATGATATTGGTTCTGAAATCAAATAAAATAAAATAACTCAAATAAATTTATGATATCAAACACACAACAATCATTTCATGACATCTTAATCTTTGATATTATACACCATCTTTTTCATTTTTAACAATTCAATCATGGGAATATTTACTGCCAACATTTGCAAAAATTAAAAGGTGACAGAATGAAAAAAATGTGAAAAGTCCGCGAATATATTTAATTATTTTCAAAAGCATGTCAAGTTAGCAATATGTTCTGGAAAATAGTCTCGTGTTCAGACTTGCATTCACAAATCATAACTACCACATTCATTTCTCAAATCCCGACGGCTATTCTCTCTCTCCAAATTATACGAAGAGGTCATATGAAAAATTTCAGACTTAGACTGATCAAAGCATAGAAAGATTACCTGCATCATTGATCTCGGATTTGTTGTATAAGTTGTCGAAATTGTTGATTCCTTCTGTGTGTGTTATTTTAATAAAAACAAAAAAATATTAAAAAGATGAAATCATAAAATGCTTCATACGAATACAAAAAAATCGTGAAATAAATTCAAGGGTACCTGTATTTCAAAACCGTAGTGGCAGGCAACCCTCTTTACATCTTCCAAACTTAGCTCAATTGACATCTCCTAGAAGAAGGAAATTGCCATAAAATGTCAAACCAAATACAATTTAAATACACAAAATATCAATTATGGTAAGCCTATGAAAAGGGGTTCAAGGTGAAAAAATTTACATTTTCCTGATTATACATATCTGCAAAATGATAAAGCAACGGCCCCAAATTGATCCACACCTGTCAACCACTCAGAATAAGAATTGCAGACAGGAAGTATTAGTAAGTAATACTTAATTTAAATCCCTTACACCACCATCTTTGAGAATCCTTGAGATAATTTCGATATATTCAACAATATTATGCGCCGTATCAAGAAAGAAACAAGTTACAACTGCATCCCAAGCTCCTGAAATTATGTAACAATCAGAAATCATTGAAGCAGAACTGTAAAACATATTAACAGCAGAGATTTGACTCAAGTTTCTCAGGTTTTGTACGGTAGTAGTCCTTCAATTCAAACACACTTTTTCAAGGCAAAGGCATTATTTATTTTTCTCTCTTTCCCAAAATCTTAAAAAAAATAAAAATCTGTAAGCCTACTATTCTATATGATGCATGTAAAGCTCCCAAGTTGAATGGTGTAGTACCATAACAAGCTCTAGAAGAAAAAATTCATATAAGGATCCAATCATTAGGTTGAGTCTCGCTCTCATTTTATTAATTTCTCAAATCTTCGATTTTTTTTCTCTCAATTCAAGGTCTGATTTAACTTTTCTCATCTCAACTCAACCTAAAAACTTGGCCTTGATATAAAATATTTCCAGCTCTAGAAATTACTCTACACACACACACACAAGGAGAAATAGCAATTCACTTTAATTCCTTACCTACTTGATTTGGATCACCATAGACTTCAACAAAATCACCTCCGCACATCGAGAAGCCTTCAGTAATCCCAGCACTGTTCCAGTGGATAATATCAAAATCCAATTTCAGGAAAAATAAGACAGGCATAATGCATCAACCGATCCCTAAACTATCAGTTTTTGTTCCGATAAGTCTTTGAAATATTTTTTTATTTAAAAAGCCCTTCAACTATTTTAGTTTTATTTCATGAGCTCCCTCGAGACGGAAATTGACTGAATTTTTCGATTTTATCTTAGTGGTCTCGTTAATAATATGTACGTCATTTACACTTTGTGCAAGTCGTTTTAGGTTCAATACTTCAGGTGATGAGTTTTTAAAAATGCTTTTGTACATAATTAAATTTAAATAAAGTTGACATGCATTTAACGACACCATTCAGGTAAATCAAAAAAATCTAACAATTTTCGTCTTAAGGGAGCTCGTGAAATAAAATTTTGATACGTAAAGGGCTTTTTAAAACAAAAAAATAGTTTAGGGACCTTTCGCTGCATTATGCTAAAAAACTCATTCAAGAAGCATCAACATCATTCAGTCTCTCTTGAAAAAAAACTTTTTAATATATTAAATTATATTATTCTCCTCTCTAAGTATCTGTATTTGTTCTTCAGAAACACTCAGAAAAAGATGAAGCTTGAAAGAACCGTGGCAAACAGAGAACTACAGAAGAATCAAAGCAAAGAAACGGTCAATTTACATCGCAAAATAAATAAAAGGAGTCAAATTAGTACCTCGCTGGATGAACATCTGGAATTGAAATAGGGCGAAGCTGATCATCGTCTGAAAGTGAATTGCAATTACCGTGGATCCATGGATATATTGTCCACTCTTCAGCCACTTGAGAGCTAATGAGCTAAAATATTAGAATAAAGCCAACCCAATTCTTTATAAAGAACAGAAGTCCTAAAATGCTTAAAGTCCTTACTGATTTAGTATAAAACTGGAGCATATCATCATGTAGTAAGAAAATTCATTCCCCTGGCTTATAAAACCTGTTATATTTTAAAAATACAGGCAAATGTTCATTTTTGTCCCTTATAATTTACACCCACTTTGACTTTAGTCCTCCAACTTTTTTGACTTTGAATCCGTCCCTTAACTCTACTAATTCCAACTTTTCAGTCCTCTTACTGGATGTAACAGGTAAACTTTCCGGTAATCACTGCAATGGCATTTACCAGCAAATTGCCATGACATTTATTCCAGGTAAAAGGACCCAAAAATTGAGGGACAAATTTCAAAATCGAAAAAAGTTAGATGACTAAAATCAATATGGGTGTAAGATAAAGGACTAAAATTAACATTTACCCTGAAAATATTAGGCTTCTGGCAAGGAGATTATCATTTAGAGGACTATTTATTGCTCTGAGAAGACATACCCAGACATGAGATCTCTAATGCCAACCTCCCAAGACCAGCTCCTGGAACCAAACATGATGGGGGACTGTTTCAGAAGAAAAAAGATAACGAGTATTTAACACAAGAAGAGACCAATTAGACATTTGTTTTCATAACGGTTAATTGCAAATTAAATCAAGACCTTTTCACGTTTTTCAATTAAAACACATGTTCTTAGAATTTGCAATTAGCTAAACGCCCTTTCAAAAAAGTTGCAATTCTATTACATGACTGTTTACTGGAAAGTCCTGCTGATGTGGCAGTGCAGAAAAATTAAAAGTTGTGATTAAATTGAAACAACAACAAAATGCCTTGGATTTATTTGCAATATTTTCATAGATTTTCCGGCTGTCACATCAGCACAAGTTGCCGGGAAGTACTTGTGTGATTTAATTGAAGTTTTAAAAAGTTGGTGTATCAAATTGCAAATTAAAACATATGTTGTAATTGACGAGTTATTATGTGACTAACACTTGAGATAATCATAAATAATAATGTCAAATAGCACAATTACTATGTCAACATCATCTCCTAATAAATCCATCTACATGAGATTAGTATCACAGAAATGGTACCTGTTTCTAGAACGATGGGGAAAAAGGTGCTCAAGTTCTTCAAGAATTGGTTTATAACATTCATCACGTTCTCGCTGACCCTGAACATAGTCAGAGGAAAAAAATAAAAACCAATATTTTAATTGTTGAAATATTTTCATCATTTTTCTGTTTTTCCATTCATCAATTTGATTTTAAGTGGCAATATAATATACCTCATGGTTAGAAAGAATACATAAGTTTTATTTTAAGTTCTAGGTATTTCAATCCTCAAAAAAAAAAAAAAGAAAAAAAAAGTTCTAGTTATTTCAATTATGACAAAAAAGTCTAATTAATACCTCAGCTGCCCAATCTCTGACAATATTCCTTATAATGCACCGGACCTGGAAAATAATAATATATATTTGGTGACTAAATTAATCATCGTGTGAGTAAAAAAGCCCTCATTATTGATATGACTCTGAACTAAAATAAAATTTTGCGGCACAGAGGAATAGGAAAAAAGATGGCAGCTCATAGCCCATAAAAGAACACAATCAATTTTCATAAGTTTTTTTTTTTGATACCTCGGTATCCGGCCCAAGGACCAACTAATCAGGGGGACCAGAACCCACCGTCCACTGGCGGGGGCCCCACTTTAAGCCAGAGTTAAGCTCTGTATGGACTGGTACATATCAGGATTGATCGGACCTTAGAAGGTTCGAACCTGAGACCTAGTGAGGAGCACACTCCTAGGTCCCAAGCCTACACCACTAGGCCAACCCTTTGGGTTTAGTATTTCAAAACTAATTTGTTGTTTCCTAGAGAAATCAAACACTATCTGTTGGCATTGAAATTGGATTTATTACTAGAGTATATTTAAAAGTTATTTTTGTCGAGAAAAGGAACATCTTTTTTACACTTTTTTAATAAGAAACAGAAATATCATTGCTGAAAATAAAGAGAAGGGATGAAGAAGTTCCTCATAGAAGTACAAACAGGCAAACAAACAAAAATTACAAGGCCAAACTCCAACTCCTCACCAAATCAGAGAATAAAAATCCATTGAACAGCCTATGACTGCCCATAGACTAACACTTTATTTTATCCTACCGTAAACATCCTCTAAAGATTCATGACTATCTTAAAAAATTATCTTATTCCTCTCAAGCCAAATTGACCAACAAACTACGGAAACAATAAACCTCCACAAACAAAAACAATTATATGCCAATTATCCATGGTGCCTCAATTATTTGTAAAAAAACAAACTAATTTTGAGGCATCAAAACCTTCTCATGTGGCAATATATCTGTACTACTGCTTCGATACATAAAAGTAACCACTTATTTATAGTAAGCAGGAGTATGATAATGTTCTAGAGGTGCTTTCAAAAGATTATAAGTGATTATAATCACATAGAATTGTGTGTAAAAGCAGATTTTAGTGTTTTTAAATGAATGCTTCTACTTAAATTAATCACCTACAATCCATAATCTAAAAGCTGAAAGGAGTATGCTTCTACCTGATTCTATCTATTCAATTTTTTATCAAACACTCAACATCTACTTTTTATAAAATTTGCAAACACTTGTCACTTTCACTATTAAGCAATTATTTTCATAATCACTAAATTAAACCACTTCCTTGAATGCATAATTTTTTGCAAACACCCCATCTGTAAATTTAATACTCCATTTAGCTTAATAAATAGTTAAGCATGATAACTCAATGTCTAAACAAAATCACCCACCTTATCTACATCAACTAGAGGAACATGAAATTGCAATGAAGGATACAACCAATCTGGAGATGATGAAGAAACCTGAAGGAAATCCAAAAGCATGTGTTAGTTCTGAACAAACAGGAGTAATTAAAGGGATCTCGTTAATATTGGCCATAACTCATGGATTGTATTCAAGGAAGAAGCATAGTCAAAGGGATCACAATAACATTGGCAAGAAGAGTGAATGATTAGCAGGATCTTGACTGATTATATATTTATCATAACTTTTTACATTAATTTTATGTATTTATCTAAACCTTTTCAATTATTTTCAGCAAAATATTCTGGAGAAATACACTACGAATAGATCAAACAAAATAAATAATGAAACCAAGGATCCATAGAGAAGACGAAGGGCCCCAAGCCAAAGACGGAAAATTCTTGTATACACCAGTTGCACTGTGTAATTATGTGTATTTTTAAATGGTATAAGTTGTGTTTTTTGCAGAACAGTATTAGTTATTTTCGCTGAACAATATTAGCTGTTTTCATTGAATAGTATTAGTTGGTCAGCATTAGGTGCTTTCACTGAACAATATTAGTTGTTTCTATTGAACAATATCAATTGTGTGCAACTGGTGCACACAAGTGTTACTCACCAAAGATACTGGACTTAAATTGATACGCCTCTTTAATATTAATTATGGTAGTTGGGCTATTTATTTTATGTTAAGTCTTTTAATTAAGTCTAGAATAAATGTTATGGTTTTTGTTACTTAAGGCCTAAGTTAGGGTTAAGGTTTAGTCTATTTAATTAGCCATTCTCTAAGAAGTCAGGACTATCTCAGATCATTGATATTGTTGGCAACTTCGGTTGTGGCAGAGATTATCTCTGTGGCAGGGTGTAGCACTCTGTGGCCTCGTTTGAGGAGTTTTATTTTCAGTAAATCATTATTGTTATCAATATCCCTTCATCTTAACTCTATCATAATTCTCATTTACGTAACCCCACAAAAAATAAAATTACAAATACCATGAAGCAATTAAAGAAAATTTTGAAAACGAAAATCTTACATGTCCATCACAACCAAGTGCAGAAGATAACGGCGGAGAATGTTTTGCATTTTGAAAACCATTGGCATCAGCATTTTCAACCCTTTTGTTACACTTAGATTCGCAAGAGCAGTTCCCCACTTTTTGGTTGAAAGATTGTATTTTCTTCTCCTGTTGTTATCTACAGAGGTCAAACTTTCATAATGAAAAAGAAATAAACAGATTGAACCAAAGATAGAAATACGAATGAACTCGCAGAATATGACATTAGATGCTAGTGAGACCTCACAATCAGTTTCTGTTTCATCAGCCTTTGCAAATTGCAGTTCGCCACTATTTGAGCCCGATTGACCAGATGAAAGACGGTTATCTACGGCACTCTCAATCGCTTGATCTTCAGAACAAGTGCCCATACTCATATCAAGTGGGGGTTCAAAGGCCTGCCAAGACCAAGTGTGGGGGTGGCTGTTATAAAAAAAAGGGCAAAGTCTAATGTAAACCAGTTTTACCATGCAACTGGTTTGCATTTTTTGTGTGTTTTAAACATTATTGGTTATTTCATTAAAAGGCATTAGTTTGATAGTATTAGTTGTTTTATAAATAAATATTAGTTGTTTTACTATTAAGTGATATTTGCAAACCAGTTGTACGGTAAAACTGCTTTACATAAGACTATCATATTAAGTACATGCACGTTTCATACTTCCAGAGGAAACAACCATCAGAATTATACAAGTTCATCAAAGTAGTGAATGAGGAATCAAGAAGAAAAATGACATAAAATTGATCCACAAATACCTTAAGCATTTCAAATATGAAATAAGAATTTTGTGAGACACACCTGCAAGAAAAAAAAAAACAAGAATAAGCCGCCCCAGTTCCAAAACCAATTTCCGTGTCTCTTTATGTACATGTTCTAGTTTTCGAGTATTGCCATACATGTCATTGGTGTGAACTGGTGGGCAAGGAAAATGATATCTGGTGAACAATTCCCATTAAACTCCTTTCTTTATTTCTTTTCCTATCTTATCAGCCATTTTCCCTTTTCCCTATACTTATTCTGTTCCAATATACTAAGCATTTGATGAGCAGATCAAAAACTCTCCAAGTGCCATTCCTCGTCAGGACCCCACCAAAGTTCCACCTTTACCCTTGAAAAGGCAAGATTTTCTACAATCCTGTGGACTCAACTTTGATGGAAAATGTGCACAAGGGAAAAAAGGAGATTGTGAAGATGCAGGGGCAAATAATGGCTTTTGATTGAAATATTTTCATGGAACTTTTTGGTTAATGCACTTGAACCCTAATGGTGTAATTTTTCATCAAGAGAAAAGGGAATTTTTTGCAACACTAGACTGCAGCCCAAGAAAGTGAACATGGTAAACAGCCTCCAGTATAGGACTCCAAACTCACTCCAATGAAGTAAATGACCCCAATAAACAATGACTATTCAATTGGAACGTAGACAATTTTTACGATTCACAACAGTAAAAAACGTGCTAAAATAAATTACCATCTAAGTTTCTGAAATTTCGAAGGAAGGTGTGACAAGAGCCCCTGCAGAAGCCCAACACCATAAATTAGAGAAAAATACTGCTAAAATTAGTAATAGGACTATTCTAGCTTAATGCATTATATGACACATATAAAATTAATGATTGAACAAAGTGAGCAATCATAACTGACTAGCTAAACAATAGAAAGTGATAAATACTTGTTCATATATGTTCCACAGTAAAACACAAACTCAAAGTTAATGGTAGCTGAGAAGAATTGTCATTAAGTAGCAAGTTTTAAAAGCTAAATTTATATTTAACAGTCTCCAAAATTTGTATATCATTCACAACTTGATAGCATAAGATAATCTTATCTAAATGACCTACTTCACAATATTCTTCCCCAATTGTCTACATACATGATAAAGAATCAATATGGCCATAAGTTACTGGACCTATGTTTGGTTATATAATAAAACTAATTAACCAGAAGGAGACCTTGTGGGAAATCGGAAGCTTTCTGAAGCATCTTTCATATCTTGTTATATCCTCCTCAGAAGCCTCTGGATAGCTGCATTGAGAACCCAATAAGAAGATGCAATTATGAAACATCATGGCGAAATTATGGTATATTCAGGCATAATATATAATTGTTCTTTATTATGTTCAATATTTCTGAATACATTTTTAGATACCTCAGTAAAAATAAAATTAAACTATAATGTTTCTGTCATAAATCAATCCAGAATCCGCTGACAGACAGAGTTTTAAAAAAATACAAGTTCCAGCGTCAAAATAAAATTAAGAACATTAGCATCCTAATCTTCACAATCTAATCTAATAACTAAAATATTATTCAGAAGACCGAATAAACATTCACGAAAAAGATATTATTATCCTTTTTCATTATGAATGTTGGGATGACTTTAAATCCTTCAAGTTTTCAATTCACATATAAAACTAATTATTTCCTAACACATTGGAATTGGTGAAATGATGTGTGGCTAAATTTAGCGTACTGTAAAGAGAAAATCACCCTTTCTACTTGCAAACTGAAATAATGAACCGCGTAAACTACTCGAAATCAGTATGTCCTATCTTCTGAAAAGTCTCGTGATAAGATGCTACCTAGGAAATTATTTAAATAAAATATGATTAATCGTGCTAAGTTCTTTACTGAACGAATTCTAATTAATTTCTTTCAATCTTATTGATCATCCGCTTCGAAGCTCGATTAATGCAGCATTTTATATCACTCTGCTTATTGACTAATTTTCACATTTAATCATAAGACTGAACACTATTAACTGGACTAAAACACAAGCAAAATACTTGCAACAATTTGGATTCAATTTAGCTAAAACAAAACCACATGCCCCATGTCACACCAAAATTCATGAAATTATTCACCGAGGCAGTTTCAGCACAATCAATCCTAAAAAAAAAAAACACACCCCAGAAAATCTTTTTTAGCGGCATCATTAAAGTTCAACAGCAGATAAAACCAACCCTACAGGATGAACTTAAGAATATTTCCAAAATAAAATAAAATTAGAGTACAGAGACACGTATGCATAAATTTAACACACAAAGAATGTGGAAAAAGATGTATTACTTGAGATAAGCGCTGATGATACGCCGGAGGGATTTGACTTCAAGGGCCTCCTCCAATTTCCGGCGACGAAATTCCTCATCCGACATCATTTCTTTTTATTTTCTCTGTTTTTTCTATATATTTTCTTAAATCGTCAAAGATTATAATGTTTTTTTGTGAGTGTTGATTTATAGGAGTTTGGGCGTCTTGTGACCCTTGTCAGAAGGGCTAGATCTGAGAAACCCAATTTGGAAATAGGCCCAGTTATTTACACCTCCAATTTTAGGAAATTCACCCAATAAATTCCTTCTCCTTTACTATAATTAATGAAAATACAATGTCATTCTTTTAAGGGATTTTTTCGTACAATATTATACGTATCGTAATAATGCAAATGATAAGAGCTGGAAATTCGTGTATCCGAATCAAGCAGATTTTTCCAAAACAATTTTGGAAAAAAAAAAATATTCGTTCTCAATTTGTGTGGTATAAAAATAGGTACGTGTTACTGATTTACTATAAGAGATATGTTACTATGATTGGAAAAAAAAATTACTATTTGAATGGTGTAATTAGGTGGTTCAAGCTCTTGTTAAAACGGTTGGTAACATGTTAGAAGAGAAAACAAATAAAAAACAGAAGGAGAAGTAGATGAAATAGAGTGAGTGTCTTTTTTTCTTCTTCTTTTTTGTGTATATATAGTAAAACAGACCTAGGAGCGAGTTTCCTATTTTACTTAATAGAAATTTTTAGGACAAATATTTTTAACTCGGTTCGACCTGGAAAGGATCCGCGAATTTTTAACCTAATGGGTAGGATGAGGTAAAATCCATACAATATTGTATATAAAAATTTGTCTATTGTATATTATTTTAAACAATCAAACCCTGATCTGTACACCCACCCAATTACAACAATTGAGTCCCCCACCGTCGAGAACCAAATCTTTATTATCGAAACAAGATATAAACTTCGACCAAAATTAATCAAAAAACACAATAAATTTTAGCTAAGATAGTTAAAAAAGAAAAAAAAATCGAGGAAAAAACTACTCCCTTCGTCCCAAATTTATTTGTACAATTTCCATTTTGATTAGTCCCAAACTCTTTTGTACATCTCTTTAAATGGCAAAAATTATTTTAACTCAAACTTTTCAAACACAATTTATTTATCATATGTCACTCACTCATACCCTCAACACTTTATCAGTTTATCACCTCTAATAAATATTATTTTACTTTACAATAAAGTAGAATTGTCTATTCTACCATCAACATTTTATCACTTCAAATACTAATAAATAACTCTACATTAAATACCGCTCACATAGTATTTGTACAAAAGAGTTTGGGACTGAGGGAATATAACACAAGAATAATTAGTCAAAACAATCGAAAAATATATTTTTTTTTTATTATGGTTGATTGAATGGCGCAAAAATAAATAAATAAATAAAGAGTGGATGGGTGGGCGTTCATTGGTGATGAGAGACGGTGCTGACGCAACTTTACCATGGAGTGAACTCGTTGGATGCAGTGGACGTTTGCTTCAATTCTAGGAAAGAGGATGGGGCAATGGGTGGAGGCATCTAATAAGAAAATGGATGCGAATGAAAATAACATGCTACCACAACTTCAATATTTTATCAAACCACAAGAAGAAGAAGAAGTTGAAGAATAACAAGGAGCTCCAGACACTTCTAATCCTGGGACACCAACACCATCATCCATCTCACTTGAAGAAGAATCATCTTCAGATGCTGCACCAAGAAAAATAATGCAACTAAGAGAAATTCACAAGACATGCAACTTTGTGAGCTTGGAACGTGAAAGCTTTGAAGTTACCATCAAAGAAGAAATGGGTAAAAGCCATGAAAGAAGAAATCAAGATGATCGAGAAAAATGAATCTTAGGAGTTGGTGGATCTACTGAGCAACAAAGAAGTAATTAGAGTTAAGTGGGTATACAAGACAGAGCTTAACCCAAATGGCTAATTTAAAAACATAATGCAAGGCTGGTAGCTAAGAGTTACTCGCAAAAATAAGGAATCGACTTCGACGAGACTTTCACTCCAGTGCCCTGACTCAACACCATTCGAGTACTTATCGTGCTAGCTACACAAAGAAATCAACATTCCTTAATTGATGTGAAATCAACATTCCTTAATTGATGTGAAATCAACATTCCTTAATTGATATCTTGAAAAAAAAAAATTGTGTGGAACAACCTCAAGGGTTCGTTGATACAAGGATAGGAAGACTAAGTCCTCAAGCTAAAGAAAACCTTTCATGACTTAAAACAAAGCTCCATGAACTTGGTCTAGTAGAATAGACAACTACTTTACAAAGTTCGGATTCAGGAGGAGTCTCAGTGAGCATACACTATACATCAAGACTCAATACACTTATTGTCTCTCTATATGTTAATGACCTTATAGTCGTAGACCCGTTTGCTTGGGCTTATAAGCCCTTACTAATGGCCCAATACAGCCGATTAACTTGTTTGGTTGCAAATTCCACGGCCCGCAAAATTTAATAGGCCCGCGTTCGGATTAGCAGGCTCCAATATTGCGGTATCCGGGATAGAGGGTCCGATTAGTAATCTGTACGGTTAAGGGGTGGCCAAATAAGAGGGTAAATGTCGAAAATGCCTCTTACTTATAAATAATCCTCAAAAATTTGATTTCGACGCCTGGGTTTACTTCTTCTTCCAAATCGCGCCGCATTTCAACGATCCAATGCGATTTTCGACGGCGAGAACTGTACAAGACGGAAAATTCTTTTCAACTTAATTCCTATATTTTGATATCATGTTGAAAGTCCGACGAAGATTTTGATTTCGGTAACGACGGCGAAGGGGCCTTCAATGCCCTTGGCGAGGTTCTTGTGGACTGTATGCGTCGATGACTTCTCCAATGTCGTTCGGTATGAACTGATGGAATAATTGTTCAAGTTATCCGCAATATTTTTGTTTTTTTTACATTGTTTAAAGACGCAATTGTGTTGATGTTGGTCCTATTTGATCTTATATATTCTTGTTATTAATTTCATATATAAATTCTTATTACTTTTCAATTATGCTAGTTTTTAAATTTAATATTGTATTTAATTGATACTCTGAACTTTTATGCATTTCCAGGTTTATTCTGATGTGTGTTCTGGACACATGGAAGTTTATGGATGTTTTGGTCAGTTGATGCTGAATTTGGGGAAGAAAACACCAGTTCGTCAGAACCCTACAATAATCCTTCCGATACTTACCGCCACTCGCTACCAGCTTGAACCGCCGCCCGGATCTGGAGGTCGACTCAGGGGTTTTTTGGTCGATATTGAAATAATGGTTAATCGACGATGCATCGAGAGTATGGAGTCGGTGACGATGTGGAGAGGGGGGAGAATGGAGGATGAATGAAAATTGGGGGTTTTTGATGGGGGCACATTGGGAAATTTGATGTTATTATCTAACATAATCCTAGCAAAACAAACACTCCTTTCAGATACAATGGGTGTTATAATCGAGCCAATTTAAATCAACCGAATGAGCTAATAAATAGATTAATAGGGAATTTTGCCCATTCCATTCATGGCCTTATAATCTTGCCCAATAAGACGTCAAGCAAACGGACATTTTCTCGATGTTCAAATAATGAGAAAATGATTAAGAAGTTCAAATAAGACATGATGAAGACATTCAAGATGACCTATTAGGCTTGATGCACTATTTTCTCGGTCTTAAGATAAATCAAAGAGAAGATGATATATTTATCTCAAAAAATAAATATATCGAGAGCTTACTAAAAATATCCAAGATGGAACGGTGCAAGACTATATTCACTCCACTTGACAGCTCCAAAGCGCTTCAAAAAGAAGATGGCTCACCAAAGGCAGAAAAGTCAAAATTCTTAAGCGTGATTGGAAACGTACTCTATCTTGTAGTGACTCGATCTGACATAATGTATGCAATGACATTTCCTATCTAGGTTTATGCAGGATCCAAATCAAATTCACTACGTAACAGGAAATCACGTACTCTAATATCTTAAAGGAACTAGGTGTTTCGACATCTGGTATTAAACAACACCTGACTCAAAGTTAATTGAGTGGCAGGTTCAGTTGACATGAAAAGCACATTAGGATGCACATTCACAATGCGTTCAAGAATATTTTCTTGGGCATCCAAAAAGCAAGCACCAATTACACAATTATTAGCCTATATAACACAAAAGATGTCTACAAGTCAAGAAAAATGGTGAAATACATACTTAAAGATATCGGAGAGCCGCAAGATAATGCTACGAAAATAAATAGCGACATTAAGTCGACAATAGCTATGGCGAAAAATCTTATGTTCCACAATATAAATCAAGCACATTAAGATCAAGTACCACTTTATAAAAGAGAAAAAAACAAATAAAGAAATCGAGCTAGAGTATTGCAACCAAAGACCAGCTAATAAATATTTTTACAAAAGCTCTACCCCGCGGAAAATGCGAGACACTATGAGAAAAGAATTGAAGTCACAAAAATACACATCAAGGAGGAATATTAGAAGATGAAGCTAAATTCAGGATAATTTTAGCAAATAATAGACTTTAGTAGATGGTGCTTATTTTGTAAGTTAAAAGAAGAAAATTCTGGAATTGTCTAGGAAATAAAAGAAATGACTAAGACCATATGTATTAATTAAAAATAATCTAGAGGAGCGAAACAAACCTCTCATTAAGTCGGTGATAAAATGATAGTCGATATAGCTAATCCTATATATATGAGTTATGTTGTAACTGTAAGGAATACAAACTAGAAATAAAACCTAAGTTTCTCACACCAAAATCTTCTGCTCCAATTTGTTTATATCTCCCCCTCCTTAATCCAATACAATTGCTTCCCAAATTCTACACAAAAAATAAGACAAAAACTCGTATGAGACGGTTTCATGTATGAGACAGGAGTACAACTTAACACAAATCAACACCCATCCCTCTCAAAATGTTAAAGCGTCAATGCCCAAATTATACACTGTCTCACCACCCACCCCTCTCAAAATATTAAAGCGACAATGCCCAAATTATACACCGTCTCACTGTGAGACCGTCTTAGCAAGTATGCCTCCAAAAATAATCCTTCTCCCACATACACAATCCTATATAAATATTAACCCACTAAATACTATCAAGAACAAATAGCTACACACTCTTACATAAATATTAGCCCACTAAATACTATCAAGAACAAATACCTGAAAAAACTCAATCCAATAATATTCTTTCATTTCTTGTGGGACTTTTCACCAAGTATAGCCTTATTCGCAAGAGGGTTGCTTTACGCACTTTTTTATTCTTTTTATGTGATAGAATGAAACTACTTTGCTAAAAGTGACATAAAATATAAATTAATGTAAATTGGGGGAGTAAACCATTAATGATATGTTAATTGGTATTTAAAATTGGTTGCACACTTTTTCTTTTCGAAAAGGAAAGGCACTGGAATCAGCCATTACTGATAGACACAAGGAAGTCCGGAGAGATTGAGCATTCCTGAAGCGCCCGAGTTTCGGCAAGATGTGGGTCATTGATGAACTTGTCGTTCTCGTCTTCAATATATACTGCGCTTCTTGAACATGAATTGCTAGCCGAGATGGAACCATCGAAAAAAACCTTGAAACAATCTTCCTGGGGCTGGAGCCATGAGCGCGACAGCAGTGATGGAGAGCTTATTTTCGGCCACTTATTTGCATCACGGAAGTCCCATTGAGCATGAGAGGCCAAGGCAATTGTCACATCCCAATTTTACAAGGCTTTTAAAGGCATTTTAAAAAGACAATTATCCAAATTTTTCCATAACTAATAAAAATAATGGGTTTTAAATTTTTCAAAGTTTGCAGCGAAAGTAATTAAAATTAATAATTTCAAAGAAGATAACTTAACTATTAGAAATTCTACTAAATCATCTCAATGCTAAAGATAGTCCTTTAAAATAAAATAACGTGATCCAATTGCTAATTAAAACAATGTCAAATATTCAAACTTCAATATTCATGTGAAATGAGAGATGCAATAAAAAAATATTTTTGCTTAAATAAAATGATAAATAATGTCTCGATGCAATCTACCTGCCCTCCACCGCACTCCATAATTACTCTGCAAAATGTTAAAGATTGGGATGAGCAAAACAACTAGCTCAGTGGGATTCCATCACAATGTTATAATCAAATAAAATCATAAACTCACATAACATGCATCATAATTAATATAACGAGTCAAGGATCTTTTCCATCCTGAGTCGTATTGGCACTCCATAATTACTCTGCAAAATGTTAAAGATTGGGATGAGCAAAACAACTAGCTCAGTGGGATTCCATCACAATGTTATAATCAAATAAAATCATAAACTCACATAACATGCATCATAATTAATATAACGAGTCAAGGATCTTTTCCATCCTGAGTCGTATTGGCCAATCTGTATACGGTGGAGTTGCGTCCAAGGATCGTTTTCATCCCGGACGAAGTCCCCATAAGTTACAAACGATCTTTTCCATCGAAAGTAACCAAATAATTCAATATAACATATCCACGTAAAACATGTAGCAAGCAACAATTAAATTCACATGAATATTCAAAAATAACAAAGCAAGTAAAAATCCCACCTCAAGTCTTGATTAACCTCGTAAATACATAAATTGCTTTAAGCCGTAAAATTCGCGTCACCTAAAAATATTAAATAACTAGTTTTAGGATTTCTATTATACTTCTGGATGTTGAATAATTAATAACTTAATGTAAAATTTAAATATATGTAACACATACACACCTATTATGGGACTATTAAATTAGTAAATGAAATTTACTACAGTTTAATTGGTTCTGCACTAAACATTATTAGGAATATATATATATATATATAGTTTTGAATTAATAGGAATTGTACTATTATATCGATGAATAATTTTTGCATGGATTTTCAGTAACATGCCATGCGAAATCAATTGAGTGTAGGTGGTTATCAAGAAAACAAAACAATAAGAGTAATTTCAGGTTTATCCAAACATATTGGTAAACCATAGACACCAAAATAATAATTTGGGCTTAAGCGTTAAACGTATAGATATCCGAGTAATTATTAGAAACAAAATAGTAAACAAATAATTTTTCAGAATTCATAAAGATTTATTTTGATATTTTTAAAAGTCTTTGGCGTGAATCACTAAATAAAAAGACCCAACCAAGTTATTTGGGTTTTGTAGAAAGAAACAATATATTATTAAAAAAAATTCACCTGATACAATTAAGATGAAATACAGAGTATTTGAAAAGTAAATAAAAGGCACGAACACCAGAAAAACGTTGATAGCCAGCCTATTGAGTTGGAAGAAATTTTTCTAGAAGTTTGAGTAAAGAGATAAATTTTCTGTGATTGAAAAATCTGAACTGACCGTGAATAAAAAGAAGAGTGGGAGGGTGGAATCAGTTGAGATATTTGGGCTTAGAAAAGATGAAGTCTTCCACTTTCTACGTGGGTTTGAACGTTTGAAAATATAATTATTCAAAATAAACTTAGAGAATTTTGGGGCCAAAGCTTATCCATGCATTTTATTAATTTTAAAGAGAAGAAAAGAAAATAAATAAATAAATTGAATATATATGTATAAGCTTTCAAGCTTAGCCGTACACAACATTTAGAGAAAAGTAATATATATATATATATATATATATATATATATATATTATTTACTTATTTCTTTTATAATTTATTTTTTCTCAAATATCATAATATATATGTGGATATATATATTTAATTATTCCTTGTTTAATTCTTTTAATAAATATATAATTTATATATATATATATTATTATTATTATTATTATTTTTTTTTTTGTAATAACTTATGGTGATTGAAAATCTTGGGTGTTACATCCTACCCCCCTTAAAGAAATTTTCGTCCTCGAAATTTAAAACGTTCCATGGGCAAATAATTCTGCATACTTGGCACGTATTTCATCTTCACGCTCCCAAGTTGCCTCATTCTCACTATGACGATTCCATTGCACCTTGATCATTGCAATACCTTTGTTTCTTAATCTATGAACTTTCCTCTCCAAAATAGCCAACGACTTCTCCTCATAAGTCAGACTTTGATTTATTTCCAATGTCGAATAGTCAATTACATGCTCCGGATCATGAACATATTTTCTTAACATGGAAACGTGAAACACATTATGCACGGCAGCAAGTTCTGGAGGTAAAGCTAGTCGATAGGCTAAGTCACCAACTCTCTCAAGTATCTCAAAAGGTCCCACAAATCTTGGTCTTAATTTCCCTCTCTTTCCAAAACGTATGACTCCTTTAGTAGGGGAAACTTTCAAAAACACATTCTCTCCTTTATTGAACTGCAAGTCCTTCCTCCGCATGTCTGCGTAAGATTTCTGCCTATCTTGAGCCACCTTAATCTTCTCTCTTACGTTCTCCACCACTTCAATTGTTTCCTTCAACATCTTGGGTCCTAGTAACTTTCTTTCTCCAACCTCATCCCAATACAAAGGTGAACGACACTTTCTCCTGTATAAAGCCTCGTAAGGAGCCATTCCAATGGTCGACTGAAAACTGTTATTATAAGCAAACTCAACCAGAGGTAAATAATACTCCCAACTGTTGTTCAACTCGAGTACACACGCTCTCAACATATCCCCCAAAGTCTGAATCGTTCTCTCTGATTGCCCATCAGATTGGGATGATAAGCCGTAGTGAAGTTCAACTTAGTCCCCATAGCTTTCTGTAAGCTCTTCCAAAATCCCGATGTAAACCGCGTATCTCTATCAGACACAATCAAAACTAGTACTCCGTGTAACCTCACTATCTCCCGATATAGGTCTGTGCATACTGTTCCATCTTAAAAGTAGTCTTCACTAGAAAAAAATGTGCAGATTTGGTTAAAAGATCCACAATAACCCAAACTGCATTGTGTCCTTTAACCATTTTTGGCAGTCCCGTAACAAAATCCATCGTTGTGTGTTCCCACTTCCACTCCGGGATCTTAAGTGGTTGTAGTAATCCAGAGGGACGTTGGTGTTCCGCTTTTACTTGCTGACAAATCAAACACCTTTCCACATACTTTGCAATGTCCTTCTTCATTCCACTCCACCAAAATATTTTTCGTAAGTCATGGTACATCTTTGTACTACCCGGATGAGCAGCATAAGGTGTATTATGTGCTTTCTCAAATATTACCTTTCTAATCTCAACATCTCCCGGCACACAAATTCTTTCTTCATAATACAAAGCTCCATCATCAGCCACTGCAAAAAAATTATCTTCCCCTTTGAGAGTTCGCTCCTTCACCTTTCGCAAAAACTCATCCTTGAACTGCTCCTTCTTAATCGTGTCCCTCAACCTTGGTTGGACTACCAGGTTTGCTAAAACTGTAACACTTCTTGGTGCCAACACCATCTCGATCTTCATTTCAGCAAACTCCTTTATCAATTCCTGCTTGGTCAACATACTTAACTCGCCTCTGGTCTTCCGACTAAGGGCATCGGCTACTACATTGGCTTTACCTGGATGGTAATGTATGGTACAATGGTAATCCTTCACTAGCTCCAACCATCGTCTTTGCCTCATGTTCAACTCTTTTTGTGTGAAGATGTACTTTAGACTTTTGTGGTCCGAGTAGATCTCACACTTCCCTCCGCACAGATAATGTCTCCATATCTTCAGCGCATGAACAACAGTAGCTAACTCCAAATCGTGAGTTGGGTAATTCAGCTCATGAGTCTTCAATTGCCTTGAGACATAGGCAATGACTTTTTCACCGTGCATCAAAACACATCCAAGTCCTTATTTCGAAGCGTCACTGAGACCACAAATTCCTTGGTAGGATCTGAAATCGTCAAAATTGGGGCAGATGTAAGTCGCCGCTTCAATTCTTGGAAACTTTCCTCGCACTTCTCGCTCCATTCATACTTTTCTCCTTTTCTTATCAAACGCGTCATTGGTGCAGCTATTCTTGAAAATCCTTCAATAAATCTTCGATAATAACCGGCCAATCCCAAGAAGCTACGATTCTCATGTGCATTCGTAGGTCTGTGCCAATCATTAACAGCTTCCACTTTTGATGGATCAACTTCAATTCCTTTAGTCGTAATCACATGTCCGAGGAAGGCAACTTGCTTCAACCAAAACTCAAACTTCTTGAACTTTGCGTACAATTTCTCCTTGCGAAGTGTTTCTAACACAATCCTCAAATGCTCCTCGTGTTGAGGTTCATCTCTCGAGTAAACCAGAATGTCATCAATGAACACTATGACGAATCGATTTAAGAATGGATGGAAAACTCGATTCATCAAGTCCATAAACACTGCAGGAGCATTAGTCAGTCCGAAAGGCATTACTACAAACTCGAAGTGGCCATAACAAGTTCTAAATGTCGTCTTCATAGTATCACTTTCCTTGACCTTCAGTTGATGATATCCTGATCGAAGATCAATCTTGGAAAATATCCCAGCTCCTCTCAATTGATCGAACAAGTCTTCAATTCTTGGTAACGGGTACTTGTTCTTAATCGTGAGTCGATTCAACTCCTGATAGTCAATGCACATCCTTAACGTCCCGTCCTTCTTCTTCACGAATAAAAAAGGTGCTCCCCATGGTGAAACACTCGGTCGTATGAATCCCAAGTCCAAGAGACCTTGTATCTGATCCTTTAGCTCTTGTAACTCTTTCGGTGCCATCCTATAGGGTGCTTTCGATATCGGTGCTGCTCCAGGTACTAGATCAATAGTAAACTCCAGGTAAGTCCTTCGGGAATACGTCAAGATATTCTCGAACGATTGGTACGTCATCCACATTCACTTCTAGTTTCTGGTCTCCCATCACGTTGACTAGATAGACTTGATAATTGTTCTTCCTCAGCATCTTTGTTGCCTTCATTGCACTAATCACTTGTGGCACAATCTTAGACTTTACCCCAAAGAAAATAACTTCTTCTTTGCTAGGTAGATGCACAGTCACTTCCCTCTCATGACACTTAATATCAACTTGATATTTACTAAGCCAATCCATCCCCAGAATAACATCAAAGTCTCTCATATCCAACACATATAAATCGGCTTCTAAATCATGTCCGCTTACATCAATTTTTGCATTTTTAACCATCGTACAAGTACTTACTATTTTGTCAGAGGGAATACTTATCATTAATGGTTCTCCTACCCTTATCCCCTTTTCCCCAGATAATAAATGAAACTTTGTAGACATGAATGAATGTGTTGCTCCAGTATCTAAAAGTACAAGAGCAGGAATATTTGACACTGTAAGAATACACGTCATAGTACCTAGTTTCTTATCAGCTTCTCCTCGAGTCAAAACAAACATCCTAGGTCTGCCACCTGATCCGGGATTCGACATGTTTCCACCTCTTGCATTATTCGTCTTTGGGCAATTAACAATGGTATGCCCCTCCACCTTGCACCAGTAACATTTGCTCTTTCCCATTAAGCACTTTCCATTATGGTTCTTACCACAATTCTTGCAAGCCGGTCGATTTAGTTGATTTGCATTCCCTCTGGGCATTTCAGCTCCTGTGACACGTCCTTGTTTGTTAGGAGCTGGGTTTCTGCTTGACCCTGCACCATTCCATTTTCTCTTCCCTGAAAATTCCGTCAATTTTGGCTTTGGAGCATCCATAGCTATACTATTTGCAATCTCTTCAGCACGAGCATACATTTCCGCCAAAGTTGTGATTCCCTGGCCAGCTATTACATTTCGAATCTCAGATCGAAGGCCCTGCCTGAATCTTTGTACCTTCTTGGCCTCAGTGTCGGCCAAATGCAAAGCAAAACGAGATAAACGGTTGAACTCCCGCTCGTACTCTTCCACCTTCATATCTCCCTGCTTCAAATTTAAAAACTCCGTCTCCATTCTCACTCTGTATGATGGTGGACAATATTTCTCATTTATGACCCGCTTAAATCCTTCTCAAGTGAGTGCTGCTATCTCGTTTGCGGGACACATACCTTTGTAGGACTTCCACCATATTCGTGCGTCCTCCTGTAGCACGAACGTAGCGCAGGACACCTTTTTGAGCATCCGTACACATCAACAATCCAAATATAACTTCAATCCTTTCTAGCCATTCCTCTAGCGCTGCCGGTCCATCTCGGCCATTAAAAATAAGGGGCTTGAAGCTGTTGAATTGCTTCGCCACTTGAAGCTGATCAGCCAGTACAGCTGGTGCAACACGTGGTGGCATGGTCCTATAAGGATTCGACTGTCTTAGTACCCAAAATCGTAAATGTCATCTACTCTTAACACCTCTATCCATCTTATATATCAATCACCATAGTTATTAGGAAATAAATCGTTTAATCATCGTAAATCATAGTTATTCATATTCGTGTCATAAATCGTATGTCATTTTCGTAAATCCTAGTTAGTCAATTCATGTCATAAGTCGTAATTTCATTTGATCATCTTTTCCATGAACAAATGGTAAATATTTTATCAAACTCAACCATTTCAATATCGTGAATCATATATTATACAATCATCTTTTCCATGATCGTTTAATAATATAACTTGTAAACTTTCATATCATACCTTGGAGTTGTAGCGGTAGGCGGTGGTGGATGCCGTAACTTATACTCAATAATGCATGATTTAAAATTCTTTTGTAAAAAAATATTTTATTTTCTTGATTAAAAGAAAGATTTTTTTAAACAAATAATTTATTTAAAAGAAATAGTAAGACTCTATAAGAAGATTTTCCTTTTACAAGTCTACAAGAACGTACACCTGCTCTGATACCACACTGTCACATCCCAATTTTTAAAAGACTTTTAAAGGCATTTTAGAAAGACAATTATCCAAAATTTTCGATAACTAATAAAAATAATGGGTTTTAAAATTTTCAAAGTTTGCAGCGAAAGTTATTAAAATTAATAATTTCAAAGAAGATAACTTAACTACTAGAAATTCTACTAAATCATCTCAATGCGAAACATAGCCCTTTAAAATAAAATATCGTGATCCAATTGCTAATAAAAACAATGTCAAATATTCAAACTTCAATATTCATGTGAAATGAGAGATGCAATAAAAAAATATTTTTGCTTAAATAAAATGATAAATAATGTCTCGAGGAAATCCACCTACCCTCCACCGCACTCCATAATTACTCTGCAAAATGTTAAAGATTGGGATGAACAAAACAACTAGCTCAGTGAGATTCCCTCATAATGTTATAATCAAATATAGCACATAAATAAAATCATAAACTCACATAACATGCATCATAATCAATATAACGAGTCAATGATCTTTTCCATCCTGAGTCGTATTGGCCAATCTGTATACGGTGGAGTTGCGTCCAAGGATCTTTTCCATCCTGGACCGAAGTCCCCGCAAGTTACACCGATCTTTTCCATCAAGTAACCAAATAATTCAATATAACATATCCACGTAAAACATGTAGCAAGCAACAATTAAATTCACATGAATATTAAAAAATAACAAAACAAGTAAAAATCCCACCTCAAGTCTTGATTAACCTCGTAAACACATAAATTGCTTTAAGCCGTAAAATCCACGTCACCTAAAAATATTAAATAACTAGTTTTAGGATTTCTATTATACTTCTGGATGTTGAATAATTAATAACTTAATGTAATTTAAACATATGTAATGCATACACACCCATTATGGGACTATTAAATTAGTAAATGAAATTTACAACAATTTAATTGGTTCTGCACTATACATTATTAGGAATATATATATATATATATATATATATATATATATATATATATTCACATAGTTTTGAATTAATAGGAATTGTATTATTATATCGATGAATAATTTTTGCATGGATTTTCAGTAACATGCCATGCGAAATCTATTGAGTGTAGGTGGTTATCAAGAAAACAAAACAATAAGAGTAATTTCAGGTTTATCCAAACATACTGGTAAACCATAGACACCAAAATAATAATTTAGGCTTAAGCGTTAAACGTATAGATATCAGAGTAATTATTAGAAACAAAATAGTAAACAAATAATTTTTCAGAATTCATAAAGATTTATTTTGATATTTTTAAAAGTCTTTGGCGTGAATCACTGAATAAAAAGACCCAACCAAGTTATTTGGGTTTTGTAGAAAGAAACAATATATTATTAAAAAAAAATCATCTATGCAATTAAGATGAAATACAGAGTATTGGAAAAGTAAATAAAAGGTAAAAAAAGATACCGATTCACACGAACACCAGAAAAACGTTATAGCTAGCCTATTGAGTTGGAAGAATTTTTTCTAGAAGTTTAAGTAGAGAGATAAATTTTCAGTGATTGAAAAATCTGAACTGACCGTGAATAAAAAGAAGAGTGGGAGGGTGGAATCAGTTGAGATATTTAGGCTTAAAAAAGATGAAGTCTTCCACTTTCTACGTGGGTTTGAACGTTTGAAAAGATAATTATCCAAAACAAACTTTGAGAATTTTGGGGCCAAAGCTTATCCATGCATTTTATTAATTTTAAAGAGAAGAAAAGAAAATAAATAAATCAAGCTTAGCCGTACACAACATTTAGAGAAAAGTAATATATATATATATATATATATATATTTTATTATTTACTTATTTCTTTTATAATTTATTTTATCTCAAATATTATAATATATATGTGGACATATATATTTAATTATTCCTTGTTTAATTCTTTTAATAAATATATAATTTATATATATATATTTTTTATAATAACTTATGGCGATTGCAAATTTTGGGTGTTACATAAGGAGAACACATCAACCGTAGTTTCCTCAAATAAGGCTGAAACCAATGGAAATAAGCGAGCATGCCAAAGAGTTCCAGATCAAAATTTCTTGAACTAGAGTTGAGGGCATGGGCTGTTCAGATGGAGAATAGAACCAGCCAACCCCGTCCTTTGCCAAATTCTCCTTGTAAAGCTAAAACAAAAAATGGCGACCCCCCGTGGTGCATGTCTAGGGCCATGGCAAGATCCCGTTCCACCTGTTCAGCATGGCGTGGTTTAGAATGTGCCTCGTCCTCGCCCCTCACGAGGAACTTCCGTGCCGCCTGGCTTCCAAGGCGGGTGAATACATTATTTGAACCCGCTGGTCTATCCAGGGCCCGGTGATTCCGGACGATTGTTTGTTTGGCCGCGTGATACGCCAGCTGGCCTGTGGATCGCCCTTTCTTCATCAGGATGCCCTTGCCCTTGGAGGTTCCGGCGTCATGGACTGTTTTCTTTGATGGGGGTTGTTCCCCCACAACGTCGAAATTGAGGCGCTTCTTATTGAGGACAACTATCACGGCCTTGGCGTCCTTCGGTATTTGGACAAGGTTCCACCAGTCGGGAGAGCCTGCCGGGGCCGCCCGAAGGGTGTGACGGGAGCTCAGCTATGCTTCGACGCCATCGCGTGCATCAGTTTTGTTAGCAGATAGCACTTTTTCCTTGGTTGATTGCCATTGTTCGATTTGGTTTTCTAGAACGTGAGTCTTCTCAAAATTGATAGAATTCTTCAAGAAATGTTCCCCCTGATGGGCGCCCAATTTTTGTGATGGCTATAATTTGCCCAGCTAAACAATGATTCTAACATGAGTAGTGAGTTAATGGAAATCAACGTAAAGAGAAATGATAATAGATTGGTGACCCGTTCGTCTTTTGAATCAGATTACGTCCTGGGGCGTCCAAGCTAGGCGTATGTGTGTAATATATTTGCCTAGAATGCTAAGGTGTTCAACCTTCTTACAAGTGTGGCCATGTAGGCCTATTTATACTGTCATCCCACCTCATGGGCGGGAAATTACATAAGGTAATGTGTAACGCCATCACTTTCGACTTCCCTGCTACCAATAACGAAGCTGAATACGAAGCACTCATCAGCGGCCTGGAAATGTCCACAGTGATGGGCATCAAAAGACTCCAGGTACATACAGACTCCCACCTTATGGCACGCCAAGTATCGGGGGAGTATGAGGCCCGGGATGAGAGAATGTCGGCCTACCAAGAGGTCGTCAAAACACTTTGCCTGAAATTTGAATAAATTCACATCAAGCTAGTACCAAGGGATGGGAACTCACGAGCCGATGCATTGGCACGACTAGAAACTTCAGAGGGGCCAGCAGAGATGAGGGATGTCACCATTACAAAGCTCAGCCACCCCTCCACTGCTAACACAGCGGTCGCTACCCTAGACACCCCGAACGTGAGCTGGATGACACCCATCATCGACTACTTGATGACCGGGGCATTACCAACAGACAGAATTCAGGCAAAACAATTGCAGCTAAGGGCAACAAGGTACACACTGATTAATAATGAATTATATAAACGAGGTTCCAACACACCACTGCTCCGATGTGTACACAAGAACAGGGACAAATTATCCTACGAGATTGTTGGGATATTTTAATTTTGATGAATTATGCCAAAATATTATCAACTTGTGTTATTCAAGCTAATTTACAGATAACAAGTTGAGGGGGAACGAGAGAACAAGTTGAGGGGGAACTCACGAAATCAGAAGTAGATGATCGAGATCGGGGCAGGTCATGAGATTTAGACCGACGAGATCGGATGAGTTAGATGAGTTCGGAGTTAACCGATAAGTTTGCAAAATCGTAAGAGAAGAAAAAAAAGCAAGTCGACGTAAAGAAACCCACTGAAGATTAGAAGAGAAGGTTGCGGTCGGCGATGAAGCAGATGAGACCGATCAAGATCGACGTGATCGAGATCGATATGATAACCTCGATATGCTAACCTCGATGTCTCTCGACTGATGCTATCCTCGATATGTTGATCTCGAAGATGTGTTGATCTGATCGCATTTGAAATGATCGATCGAAAGAAGAAATCGACATGTACCGAAATCAAGTAACCTAAGGGTCAAGAATAAAAGTGACTCGAGGTCGATGTCCGACCAGAAGAGCCGAACCCAAGAAGTTCTCGAAAATGTCAAAGATGCCCGAAAGACAAGGTCCGGCAAGAGAAGTCTCATTAATCAAGAATCATGAGGAGAAGTATCCCGAGACTCAGAGAAACCCGAGACTCAGAAAACTCAAGACTCAAGATGTCATCAAGACACCGAGACTCAGAGAAACCAAGACTCAAAAGATGTCATCAAGACCCCGAGACTCAGAGAAACTCAAGACTCGGGAGTAGAATCAAGACTCAAGATGTCATCAAGACATTGAGACTCAGAGAAACTCAAGACTCAGAGGAACATAAGACTCAAGATGTCATCAAGACATCAAGACTCAAAGAATCCTCAAGACTCCTTGAGAAACTCAAGACTCAGAGAATCTCAAGACTCGTAAGAAATCAAGAATATAGCCGTGAATTCAAATTACGCGTGGACCAATGAGAGGAAGACAACCAACTGAAGATGATGCAGAACTTCTGTAATAGTATGGATTTGAATGTGATTCTCTCCAACGGTAACATTCAAATCCACACTATAAATACAAGATCTTCCATCAAATTAAGTGTGGGGAATGTGGCAAAAGGATGCTTTCTGAGCCAAGAAGACATATACTCATGCATTCCCACCATAGAACACAAGTATGTAGATATATAAATATGTTCAAGAGTGTTCTAAAACCCAATTTAAGCAACCCACGATATATCCTAAGCTTAGAGAGATTTTCCCAACCTTAGCATTGAGGCTAAACAAATGTACGGGAAAATCTCACCCTAGTTGGAGACATCAACCAAACCCAAACCCTATTGTTAGGTAGTTTGTGTGAAGTTGTAATGAGTTAGTAAGCTGCAGTGAGTCAGCCAGAAAACTCAAGGTAGAAGAAGTGAGTAAGCTACAGTGAGTTAGTCTGAAAGCTTGTACGCGATCCCTTGGAGGGTGATAAGTCCCGAGGCGAGCCCAAGAGGGTGATAAGTCCAGTTTGAGTGAGAGCTCGTTAAATATCTATTGGCAATGCCGTGGAGGGAGATAAGTCTCGTTTGAAGGAATTTCCCTAGGAACAGGGAGAGTGGATGTAGGAGCTTGAGTCTCCGAACCACTAAACTTTGTTGTGTTCTTTATTGCTTTATGTTCTTATCTTGTCATATACATTCGATTATAAGCAAAACACAAAACATGGACTTAAAAAGCAAAAAGTCTGGAATCACTCTGCCCTCACCCCTGTTTTATATGCATTACATGATTCTTCCACGTTTCATAGTTTTTTCACCGGGACAAACAATTGGTATCAGAGCAGGAGTTCAAAAGATCACTTTTAATGTGATCACCTGAACTGATCTTTTTAAACGAAAACCCGTTTCTTTAAAAAATGCATATATTTTAATGTTTTGGCGTCATTATCAAAAAGGGGGAAATTGTTGGGAAATTTTAGTTTTGATGAATTATGCCAAAACATTATCAACTTGTGTTATTCAAGCTAATTTACAAATAACAATTTGAGGGGGAACGAGAGAACAAGTTGAGGGGGAACTCACAAAATCAGAAGTAGATGATCGAGATCAGACGAGGCTACATACGAGACTGATCGAGATCAGATGAGTTAGATGAGTTCCGGAGTTAACTGATAAGCTGTGCAAAATCAAAAGAGAAGAAAAGCTAAGCAAGCTGATCAGAAAGAAACTGACCAGAAGATCATAAGAGAAGGTTGCAGATCAGAAGATGAGCAGATGAGACTGATCAAGATCAGACGTGATCGAGATCAGATATGATAACCTGATATGCTAACCTAATGTACTGACCTGATGCTATCCTAATATGTTGATCTGAAGATGTGTTGATATGATCGACGACGAAATGATCGATCGTCAGAAGAAATCGATAGTTCGAGTCAAGTGACCCGAGGGTCATGAAGTAAAAAGGTGAGGGTCGGATGTCCGACCGTAAGAGCCGAACTCAAGAAGCCCGAAAGTGTCAAGATGCCCGACGACAAGGTCCGGCAAGAGAAGTCCGCCAATCAAGAATCATGAGTAGAAGTATCCCGAGACTCCGAGAGAAACCCGAGACTCGAAAAACTCAAGACTCAAGATATCATCAAGACACCGAGACTCAGAGAAACTCAAGACTCAAGATGTGTCATCAAGACACCGAGACTCAAAGAAACTCAAGACTCGAGATAGAATCAAGACTCAAGATGTCATCAAGACATTGAGACTCAGAGAAACCTGAAGACTCAGATAGAACTCAAGACTCAAAGATGTTATCAAGACACCAAGACTCAAAGAATCCTGAAGACTCATAGAAACCTGAAGACTCAGAGAATCCTGAAGACTCAGAAGAAACTGAAGAATATAGCCGTTAGAATTCAGCTGACGTGGACCAATGAGAGGAAGACAACCAGCCTGAAGAAGCTACAAAACTTACAGAATAGTATGGATTTGAATGCGATTCTCTCCAACGGTAACATTCAAATCCACACTATAAATACAAGATCTTCCATCAAATTAAGTGTGGGGAATGTGGCAAAGGATGCTACAGAGCCAAGAAGACATATACTCATGCATTCCCACCATAGAACACAAGTATGTAGATATATAAATATGTTCAAGAGTGTTCTAAAACCCAATTTAAGCAACCCACGATATATCCTAAGCTTAGAGAGATTTTCCCAACCTTAGCATTGAGGCTAAACAAATGTACGGGAAAATCTCACCCTAGTTGGAGACATCAACCAAACCCAAACCCTATTGTTAGGTAGTTTGTGTGAAGTTGTAATGAGTTAGTAAGCTGCAGTGAGTCAGCCAGAAAACTCAAGGTAGAAGAAGTGAGTAAGCTACAGTGAGTTAGTCTGAAAGCTTGTACGCGATCCCTTGGAGGGTGATAAGTCCCGAGGCGAGCCCAAGAGGGTGATAAGTCCAGTTTGAGTGAGAGCTCGTTAAATATCTATTGGCAATGCCGTGGAGGGAGATAAGTCTCGTTTGAAGGAATTTCCCTAGGAACAGGGAGAGTGGATGTAGGAGCTTGAGTCTCCGAACCACTAAACTTTGTTGTGTTCTTTATTGCTTTATGTTCTTATCTTGTCATATGCATTCGATTATAAGCAAAACACAACACATGGACTTAAAAAGCAAAAAATCTGGAATCACTCTGCCCTCACCCCTGTTTTATATGCATTACATGATTCTTCTCATTTCATGGTTTTTTCACCGGGACAAACAGAGATATTTATGAAGGGGTATGCGGAAACCACGCTGGGGGCAGTCACTCGCTCATAAGATGACAAGACAAGGGTATTTTTAGTCGACTTTAAGAGCCGATGCCATGGTTTTCGCAAAGAAATGTCATAAATGTCAAGTTCACGCACCATCGATCAAGGTCGCCCCAGAAGAGCTCACCAACATCCTCAGTCCTTGACCCTTTGCAAAGTGGGGAATAGATATAATCGGGCCACTACCAACAGCCCCGGGCTCAGTCAAGTATGCCCTAGTCGCGGTGGATTACTTCACAAAATGGGCCGAGGCTGAGGCTTTGGCAACCATAGATCAAGATCACGTCATCAAATTCATATGGCGGAACATCATCTGCAGATTCGGCCTACCACAAGCAATCATATCAGATAATGGGAAGAAATTCGATGGCCTCAAGGTCGATAATTTCTTTAGAAAGTGGAAAATTACCAAGCTTTTCTCTACCCCATATCACCCTCAATCGAATGGTCAAGTCTAGGCTGTGAACAAAATCATCAAACATACCCTGAAAGCAAAGATTGAGGGAGGTAGAGGAAAATGGGCTAGCGAGCTGCCAGACGTTTTATGGTCCTATAGAATAACCTGCCGCAACTCGACTGGAGAGACTCCTTACTCAATGGCCTTTGGAACATAAGCAGTCATACCTTCGGAGATCGAATTCCCGAACATCTCAGGTCACTATCAATCAAAACGATGAAGCTCTTGTTGGGAAAATCGGGGTGCCCGGATCTATTCAAGGTGATTATTTAAATACATATTTAAATTAAATAGTTAATTACTAACATGAATTAATCCTAAATCAATTCAACATAATAATAAACAACATGCGTACACATAATTCACGTAAATCCTAAACATGCAGAACTAGGAGTTACGAAATTACTAACCTCTTGAAGAATCAAACAAATGAATCAACCCAAGAGCCTTCCCAAATATATCCCCAAAGTCCACGAACGCTATCCGGTGGGAAGATTTCAGCGAACGATTTTAATGGGAGAGAAATTAAATATTTTGCTACCACATTTGTGGATTTCTAATATTTTCAACACATGGAATTGCACTTGGGAATGAAGAGCTCATCCCCTATAAATAGGGAGGAGGGGTCAAAAATTTAGGGCTTAGGAAACAAGGAAGAAAATCTTTTCTTGGTCTCCAAGAAATCTTGAATATATCTTCTATATTCTTTTCTCCTTAATTAAATTTTCCATAAAAATCTCTTTCCCCTCTTCAACCCATTATTTTCGAAAAATACACTATAGAAGGAGTCAAGATTTGACTTCTTGAATTTATGGGATAATTATGTATTCCCACAATAATTATCTATTTCCATAAAATATCTACAAGAAAATCAAGACAATCTTTTCTTCCTTTAATAGACAATTATTTCGAAAATTACTAAGTGGAAATATAGCAAGAATATTTTCTTCTCTCTCTCATTAATTGGACTTTATTTTTGGCTATTTGGGGGGGGCTTTTAGGAGAATTAAGATTGGACCTCCAATGGACTATGAAGCTTTAATATTTTTGGCCAAATATTATTCAAGTCCATTAATATTAATTTACTCCACTATAAAATTAATATTGAACTATCCATCTTAACCCATATTACGATTTCACATATAACATGGCTCCCGGTCTTTATTTTCCGCGTTTAAGATTATCTTAGTCCATTAATTAATTAAGCCACTGAACAAGCTTTATATTAATTAATATCTTTGTCCTTAGAGTAAAGACAACTCACCATTATTATACATGCCGGAAATAAATTTCCACTTGCAAGATTTGGCATGATAAAGGATATGAGCCCACCAAGGGGACAAATCAAGCAAGATGTATTTGCACGCGATTCTCCGTATTAAATGTCAGCAATCGTCATGTAATTAATAATATTGCCCAAGATATAAGGTATCGAATCGCACTGACTCTCTTCCCATCATAAGTCAAAGCAATAGTTATTAATTTCACACGATCCTATTTAAGGGACGAAGATTAAGAAACAATGCACCACTGAGGTCTAATTCTTGTATATTCAATACCGAAGAATTTGTCCTCCTGTAGGTCCTCATTCAGCGCACCTAAATGAGCTAGTGTGATCCCTTGGTCAAGACAAGCCAATCTGGGTCTCACACTTCAACCGTTCATGATGGTTCGTTCATTTCCATCTGGGTTGTGAATTTGTACTTAATTACGAGGGCTGTTAATTTGATCTTCAGTGATCGAGTATCACCAAATTAACTACAACGTAATACGTACTGTCTTATTGAATGGGTTTGCAATAAACATATATAACATTCATTCATATTTAATGCAACAGTGATTAAATAATTTATTTCAAAGAAATAAATAAGAAACTTCAAATTGGTTATACAAAGTAAAAGCATAATTTTCAGTATAACCCCAACAATCTCCCACTTATACTCAAAGTCTGCTTTTAAGTATATTACAACATGTCTCGTGTTCTATGTGACATCTAATGTCACCCTACATGAACCTAATAATATTTCTCCCACTTATACTCAAAGCAAATTGGCAACGCCCTGACACCCATTCCTTCCACATGTCTCTCGAATGTACTCGAGATGCCCTTTGTGAATGGATCTGCTGAGTTGTCTTCCGATGAAATCTTAGCCACCTCAATGTCTCCTCTCTTAACGATTTCTCGATGAGATGGTATTTTCTTTCAATGTGTTTGCTTTGGCTTTTGTGGGCTCTCGGTTCCTTGAATTTGCAATCGCTCAAGGCGTTATCACAATGAGACCGTGATTTTGCCGGCAAATTCGGATCACGCCAAAGTCCACCGGGAAGTTCTTGGGCCAAACCGCTTCCTTCCTTTTCTTCACAAGCAGGCGACGATTTCGGCTTCCATGGTAGAATCGACAATGCATTTACGCTTTTACGCTTCTCATGTCAAGGCTCCTCCCCATGCGAGAACACATTACCCGAGGTAGACTTTCCGAGTCAATGTCGGATTGAAATCGAGTCCGTGTAACCGATCGAGGATCGATTGTTCGACTTGTAAACAACATTACCGGCCCCATGTCCTTTCGTACTTTAGAATGTTCTTTCTTGCAAATCAATCATCTTTCCCAGGGTTACTTTGATATCTTTCCACCATGCCTACGACAAAGCAGATATCCGGTCTCGTACATAGCATTGCATACATGAGGCTTCCCACAGCTGAACCATAAGGGATGCCTTTCATGTCATCTATCTCTTTTCGTGTCTTGGGACACATCTCTTTGATAGATGGATTCCGTGTATGCAGTAGGGTACAAAGCCTTTCTTGAATCTCATCTTTGAAGTGCTTCAAAATAGTATCTATGTATGAGGCTTGCGAAAGTCTGATCATTCTTTTCTGTGATCTCGAAAGTGATCTTGATCCTAGGATGTGACCGGCTTCCCTAAGTCCTTCATATCGAATCTGCTTTTGTGCCATGCCCTTATGTCTAATAACACCTTTACATCATTTCCGATGAGCAGAATGTCATCCACGTATAGTACCAAAAATACCAATGCAGTTCCGTCACGCTTTTTATAGACACAACTTTCAAATTCGTTTTGATCGAATCCGTAGGATTTTATAACTTGATCAAAACACTGATTCCAAGCTCGGGATTGCTTGCTTCAGTCCATAACTGGATTTCCTGAGCTTGCAAACCAGATGCTCATGGCCTTTTTCAATGAAGCCTTTGGGTTGTTGCATATAGATTTCTTCGTCAAGATTTCCATTTAGAAAAGTTATCTTGACGTCCATTTGCCAGATCTCAAAATCTAGATGCGCAACAATCGACAAGAGAATGCGGATGGACTTGAGCGTACCCTTTCCTCATAATCGATCCCTTCTTTCTGAGTGTACCCTTTCGCCACAAGTCTTGCTTTGAAGGTTTCAACCCTTCCGTCCGGTCCCCTTTTTCTCTTATATACCCACTTGCATCCGATGGGTTTTACCCCATCAAGTGGTTCGACTAGCTCCCACACCTTGTTGTGATCCATTGAACCCATCTCGGCTTCCATTGCTGTTTCCCAAGATTGAGCATCTTTGTCTTGGATCGCCTCATTGTAGGACCATGGATCTGATTCTTCTGCGGAAATCAAGTCCGAAGACTCTCCGATCCCCAAGAATCTCTTGGGTTGTCTGATAACCCTCCCACTACGACGAGGTTTTGGTTGTGTAGGCGTGACATTTGGTATGTCATTTTGGACAGTTGGCAATGGAGTTGGCCCCCTAAGTTCTTCTTAGGTAATTTCACTTCTAGGCTTTCGACTGTTCATATAGTCTTCTTCCAAAAATCTAAAGTGAGTACTGATTACCACCTTTTGATCTTCGGGACCATATAACATGCATCCTTTAGTTCCTTCGGGGTACCCTATGAACATCCTTAACTCCGAACGTGCATCCAATTTACCGGCTTCCTTATCTAGCACATATGCCAGACACCCCCAGATCCTGATGTGTCTGAAACTGGGCTTGCGCAACGTCCACAGTTCTCTCAGGATTTTAGGTACCGATTTGGATGGCACTAGGTTCAGAATATAAGTCGCTGTTTTTAATGCGTAACCCCATAACGATTTTGGTAAATCCGCATAACTCATCATTGACCTTACCATTTTTAAAAACATTATATTCCTTCGTTCTGCAACCCCATTTTGTTGAGGGGTACCGGGTGCAGTCAACTGGGATGCAATCCCCACTTCCGATAGGTAGTTCAGAAATTCATCGCTAAGGCATTCGCCTCCACGATCAGATCGTAGAAACTTGATACTATTTTCCTTATGATTCTCTGCTTGAGCCTTAAATTCTTTGAATCTATCAAAGGTCTCAGATTTATGCTTCATTAGGAAAATGTATCCGTAGCATGAGTAATCATCGATAAAAGTAACGAAATACTCGTAGCCACCTCTAGCTTTGATTTGCATTGGACCACACACATCGATGTGAACGATTTCTAACACTCTTTTAGCTCTAAGCCCCTTGGCTCCAAATGCCCTCTTGGTCATTTTACCTTCCAAGAACGATTCGCAAGTCGGAAATGGCTCAATTTGGAGAGACCACAAAGAACCATCTTTCACCAACCTTTGAATCCTTTTCGGGTTAATATGACCTAATCTTAGATGCCAAAGAAGTGTCTCGTTCACGTCAGCCGAGCGCTTTCATTTACAAGAAATAGTAGATGTGTTATAGGATGCATTTTGTGAGTGATGTGCACAGTTAATAATATAGAGATTGTTCCTTAAAGTTCCACGATAGATAATCACATAGTTACGAAAAATAGTAACATCTTTATTAAAACGAACAGAATATCCATCGATAAACAGTTTAGAAATAGAAATAAGGTTTTTCCAAAAAATAGGAACATAAAGAACATCTCTTAAAATTAACGTCTTATCTCCAAGGGACAGGTGCACTTCTCCCACTGCTTCAGCTGCCACTCTCGTAGCATCGCCTAGTGTGATGAGGATCTCACTCTCACTTAGTCGTCGGGTCTGCTTGAAACCCTGCAATGTGAAACATACAAGATCAGTGGATCCCGTATCCAATACCCACGAATGGGTAGAATACTCCGCCAAACAAGTTTCAACAACTAGCGAGTGTGAATTACCTTTCTTTCCATTCCTTTTGGGTTTGGAACAGGCCGACTTCCAATGTACTTTTTCTCCACAGTTAAAACATTTTCCTTTTGGAGTCTTCTGGACTTTCAACCAACTTGCATCAGCCAACATCTCAAAACAGATTTAAATGAATCTCGTGGGAGGGTCATCATTTAAATCACATTCAAGCAGGTTACAAACAAGAACAGTTACAAACCTTTAATAAAAAAAAATTAATAGTCGGCTCCCACTTGACCAATATAAAATTGACAGGGACTTCAGAGAAGTATATAAATATCAATTTTATACCTAAGTAATAACCATGATTAAATACAGAATTATTACTTCGCTTTGATTGAGCCTCGTTGGAGGGTCATCGTCGCTACTAATAATAATTCACAATCATCCTTTTGGGAATTTATTCATGTGAAAGCTATCTTTTGACCGTCCCGTAGGGGAATTTCTCCAAAAGATTTCACAAATAAATAAATCATGGAGGTCAAAATTAATTTGTGTCAAAATAATTTAATTATCATAACATACTTAGTAATTTTTGAATTTGAGATTTTTCGTTGAGCAATTCTCATGCATACAGATTTAAACAAATTAAATAAAGCAAAAAAAATACAACATTAATAAATCAAGTTAAAGTGTAAAATAAACACATTGGGCACAAATTATCCAACCTGCTTATGGTTCGATTTTTCGCTTGATTTTGAAGAAACGCTGCCTTGAATTTCTCCCCGCCGTTTCGCTCTCGAAGAGAACTCGGTTTGAACGCCACGCTATAGTTTCGCACCGATGCACGCCATATCCAAACGGCCGTTGCCCGGCGCCGCTTACGCGGGCCAGGCAGCCAAGGCATCGCCGCCAGAGGATTCAGGTTTCGGCAAAGCGACGCTTAGCGCTTGCTCATCTTTGCCACTCGCCTATCCTCATACAGATGGAAATAAGGCGATTTAGGCGCAAGGCCGACCGCATCTCCGCAGGAGCGGGCGACGGCACGTTTTCGCGGGCGACGCTGTTTACGACGGCTTCCGATCCATTTTAATTCCCTTCGCCTCCATCTTCGTCTTCGATCATGTTACAATTTATTTAACAAAAAATAAATACCTTAAATCTAGACTAGTTTACTACATTGAATAAATCAAATAGCCTAATCTACTAGTGGATTTTCTCACGAGAAAAACAAATCTGAACGAGTCGAATTAAAAACCATTCATTCATACACATGAAAATAAAACACATTAAATACCATGACAATTGGATACCTGCAAAACAGATCCATCAATTCTACTATCCAATTTCAATTTAATGTCCAACAATTTAAATAACAATTTAAAAAAATCAGAGCTCGAAACCAGAGCTCTGATACCAGTTATTGGGAAAATCGAGGTGCCCGAATCTATTCGAGGTGATTATTTAAATACATATTTAAATTAAACAGTTAATTACTAACATGAATTAATCCTAAGTCAATTCAACATAATAATAAACAACATGCGTACACATAATTCACGTAAATCCTAAACATGCGGAACTAGGAGTTACAAAATTACTAACCTCTTGAAGAATCAAACGGATGAATCAACCCAAGATCCTTCCCAAATATATCCCCAAAGTTCACGAACGCTATCCCGTGGGAAGATTTCAACGAACGATTTTAATGGGAGAGAAATTAAATATTTTGCTACCACCTTTGTGGATTTCTAATATTTCCAACACATGGAATTGCACTTGGGAATGAAGAGCTCATCCTCTATAAATAGGGAGGAGGGGTCGAAAATTTAGGGCTTAGAAAACAAGGAAGAAAATCTTTTCTTGGTCTCCAAGAAATCTTGAATATATCTTCTATATTCTTTTCTCCTTAATTAAATTTTCCATAAAAATCTCTTTCCCCTCTTCAACCCATTATTTTCGAAAAATACACTATAGAAGGAGTCAAGATTTGACTTCTTGAATTTATGGGATAATTATGTATTCCCACAATAATTATCTCTTTCCATAAAATATCTACAAGAAAATCAAGACAATCTTTTCTTCCTTTAATAGACAATTATTTCGAAAATTACTAAGTGGAAATATAGCAAGAATATTTTCTTCTCTCTCTCATTAATTGAACTTTATTTTGGGCTATTTGGGGGGGGCTTTTAGGAGAATTAAGATTGGACCTCCAATGAACTATGAAGCTTTAATATTTTTGGCCAAATATTATTCAAGTCCATTAATATTAATTTACTCCACTATAAAATTAATATTGAACTATCCATCTTAACCCATATTACGATTTCACATATAACATGGCTCCCGGTCTTTATTTTCCGCGTTTAAGATTATCTTAGTCCATTAATTAATTAAGCCACTGAACAAGCTTTATATTAATTAATATCTTTGTCCTTGGAGTAAAAGACTGACTCAACATTATTATACATCATGCCTAAATAAATTTCCACTTGCAAGATTTGGCATGATAAAGGATATGAGCCCACCAAGGGGACAAATCAAGCAAGATGTATTTGCACGCGATTCTCCGTATTAAATGTCAGCAATCGTCATGTAATTAATAATATTGCCCAAGATATAAGGTATCGAATCGCATTGACTCTCTTTCCATCATAAGTCAAAGTAATAGTTATTAATATTCACACGATCCTATTTAAGGGACGGAGATTAAGAAACAACACATCATCGAGGTCTAATTCTTGTATATTCAATACCAAGAATTTGTCCTCCTCCAGAAGTCCTCATTCAAATAAGACCTAAATGCGCTTAGTGTGATCCTTGGTCAAGACAGGACCAATCTGGGTCTCACACTTCAACCGTTCATGATGGTTCGTTCATTTCCATCTGGGTTGTGAATTTGTACTTAATTACGAGGGTTGTTAATTTGATCTTCAGTGATCGTGTATCACCAAATTAACTACAACGTAATACATACTGTCTTATTGAATGAGTTTGCAATAAACATATATAATATTCATTCATATTTAATGCAACAATGATTAAATAATTTATTTCAGTAAATAAATAAGAAACTTCAGTTTGGTTATAAAAAGTAAAAGGATACTTTTCAGTATAACCCCAACAGCTCTAGCCAGAAATCTCGATCTACTGGAGGAAAGACGACTAGATGCTAACATGAGGAATGCTAGATACAAGCAACAATCAGAAAAGTACTATAACTCAAAGGTACGACTTTCACGCATTCAAGGAAGGGATCTTGTATTGAAGAAAACACTTGGGATATCCAAAGGTACATTTGGCCCAAATTGGGAAGGCCCATTCAAAATCATGAAAGTCCAGTCTAACGGAGCTTATGAGCTCGAAGCCCCAGAGGGCATAAAGGCTCAGTACCCCTGGAATGCGTCTCACCTGAAAAAAATACTATCAGTAGGTTGAAATCACATCCTTGTAAAACTTTAGGCCAATAAATAATAATGATTTCTTTTCTTTTCATTTTTCCGTGTTAAACCGAAGGAGGTCACATATATAAAACATCGACCTCCCGAGGAATGACTTTCGACATACCTGCGGTGAGGTCGCCACCCTAAGCGGTGCGATCCTCCCCTAACTTTGTAAGATGACTAAGCAAGGTTCAATAACAAGTCGCATGCAAATAAGACGGCAATAAAATGTTACTATATCGCAATGACAATAAGACGATAAGAACAAATGCAAATATTTAAAGTCGCTTAAGGAAATCAAGTCGGCATAGTGAAAGAAAAAAAAAGAAATTCATTTATAACAAAGGTCCGAAGGTTGGTACATCAGAGAGCCCGAAGGCTAGTTACATCAAGCGGCTTAAAGCCAACAGGAAATGAAGGTACATCATGATAACTGATAGCAGACGATTTGCCAATACCCAACTTCCACGACTGGTAGACGACATCCGGCTTTGGGGCATGCTGATCAAAAGTATTGTTGGAGATGGGGTTCAACAACTTAATCTCCTTTTTCTTATCAGGATTCTTGAAGTTATCATTCTTTAGAACATCCAGAATCCCATCAGCAGCACCACTGACTATGTTCAAAGGCTGCCCTCCTAATTGCTGCTGAATAACACTAGTGGGGGTGAGCAGCTCACCTCCTCTGCCTTGGGCTGGTAAACACCTCCTTTAGAGGCCGATTGAGGCCTGCCCGTCTGGAGGTGACACTTTCGACATCCCAATAACCTCCGGTTGGGCCCCAGTCTCTCCCATCTGAGACTCGAGGATCATCTCAGAACTCCCCGACTGCATCTCATCGGTCGGGAGTAGGGTGCACGATCCGACTTTGATTAGGAAAGAAGGACAAATCAATGCCCAATCCTTCCAGATCTTTGATCTCCAGCACGACGTCGGAATTGGGAGGATTGTCAGGAACATAGTCGGCCAGCTCAGGAACAAGGTCGGTAAGGTCGGCAGTAGGATTCTTCCGACGAATGGTTCGGATGGCACTTGTTACCACCAAGACATAAGCATAATTGGCATTTTGCTCCTTGACCCGTTTGAAATATGCATCTTTGGCGGCTAGCTCTTCTTGACCTCAACATCCTTGCGGATCAGCTCCTCCTTCAGCCAAGCCACTGCACCCTTCTCTTCCCCGAGCAGGTCCTCTGCGACCTTCAATTGGCCCTTGAGCTCCGAAACTCTCTTGGCCAAGTCGGCCTTGGCGATCTCCGACTCTTACCTCATCGCTTGACTATCAGTGACTTGGCACCTTTCGAGAGATCATTGCTTCGGGCTTTCTCGGGGTTGGAGGCTTCGGTCTTCGGCCAGGCACGAGGCCTTCTCGAAAAATAGAACCGTTTTTACGGGCATGGGCGACAACCCGAATACAAGTTACCCGTAACCTTCTAGCGTGACGGGGCGGTAGAATGATCATCTTTTCGTCCACACAAGGCACATTCCTCACCGACCTCCAGAAGGTAGCTAGGCTAGTCGCCGGGCATTCCCTCCCGGTGTTAGGGAAGCTTGGACCTCGAAAAGCTCAACACCTCCTATGAGAATTTGACGGCGTCAAATCCGAAATAACGAAAGAACTCATCGGGAGGATGACATTAGAATAAACAAATGATAAAAAAATAAACGTGACCTACCTCTTCACAGGCCCTCATGCGGCCCCATCCAAGAATCATCCTCCTGTTACGGGCGTCTACCCACCGCATGACGAATTGTCGGCGATAGAAGGTCGAGGTGGGGGGCGCCTCCCAAGCCCCTGGTTTATCTCAGCCGGGTACGTACGTGCAGTCTCTTCCCGTGCCCTCTTGGAGGTCGATTCTGCTGACGTCACGGGCGGACGAATCTACCCTCTTCCCCTTGTCGGATGGAAGTAAAAAGGGCGCTCGAGCCGGACATACACCTCATAGAGAGCCAGCACCGACTTCTTCAGAGGCCATCCGGGAGGCGGAGGGTTGGCGGCGGAGGGTCGAGTTTGAACCGCTATAAACCGTGGACAATCATTAGTAAAAAAAATCGCCAAGACGCTTCTTCGCAAAGCATAGTAGAGACTTAAGGGCGGATTTCTAAAGACGTGGATAGGTGTACTGACCCAGCTTTTCTGCGATCGAGCCGATGTTCAACGAGTTAAAGTCTCGCCAACTCGGCGGAGTGTCTCGAACCAAATTGAATGCCTCAACAAAGTCCTAGAACAACTCGAAAGATCGGGGCGCAAACACTGCAGGACATAAAAAGAATTAGATCAGTACAATAGTAAGCACATAAAACTCAAAGAAGTACCGTTTTCAACTCGGATCGCGTAATCCATGGGGACTTGGATAGATAAAGTGCTTGAGGGGGCCACTGACTCCCAGGCCCCTCCAACAAACCACCACCTCTGGTGCCACCCGTCGATCTTCTTGGGGATCCCACTCACGAGCTCTCTACCCTTGCGAAGCCACACGACATGATAGCCTCCAGCTTGAGCAATGGGCATCATCACATAGGATATCTCCCCTGGGTTTGGTAGCCGATACAATCCGGCCTGCCCCAACACAACCGTGGTGGAGATGATATAACTCCACCCGTTCGGGGTGATCTGAGAGAGGCTCACATTCCAAGCCGCTAGCAAGTGAGAGATGGCCGGGTGCAACAGAAATCGAATTCCGACCGCCATAGAATGCTCATGCACGGCTATCATTCCCGGAGGAGGCTGATCAGCACTTTCGTCAGAGGTTGGCCCATAAAAGTGCACAACTCAGGGCACCTTGTACAAACGGCAAAGTCCCCGCACATATCGATCAGAAAACACCGATCGATACTTTTCATCCGACGTGATGAACTGCGACACAACCGACTTGCGATATTGGTGCCCAGGTCACTTATATGGGGTGCGACTATGATACAGGTTGTAATAAAAAACCCGTTCATAAGCCCCATAGTAAGGAGCCGGGGCAGAGGGACCCGTCATTGCCATCTATCCTGGTGAGACAAGGCGAAGGGGACTAATATCCAGCGGGGAAAGATGGGTGATCTCTGCCAACTCTTCCAAAAAATGCTCATCCACTGGTTCATTTTTGGCATCATCATCCCGATGATCACCCAAGGCTCTAGCCAAAGAGCTTCCACCCACATTGCCGACGGTTGATTTCAAGCCCCAGCGGCGACGCAAAGAAAGAGAAACATTATCCTTGGAAGAAGAAGAAGCCACCATGGGTTGAGAAACAATAGGGGCAACGGGAGCACCAGAATCCATGAAAATAGAAGAATAAAAGGGATTTTTTTTACCTTCAATTCGTTGGTCAGCTGAAATCTTCGAAGTCTCATGCTTGCTAGAGGGAGAGAAATTCAGAGAAATTAGTTCATGGGGGTGAAGGGTATTTGAAACTTAACACCCCGCGTATTTATAGAAGGGGAGAGGGGCCAAAGCAAAAATAATCAAAACTTCAGCCTCCCCAACAATAAATTGCGGGAGTCGCGCGTGCGGTTCACCGCGACATCCCATTGGGTCAGCCTACGACGTCTCACGTCATCATCCTGACACACCATCATTTCAAATCTCCGAGATCGAGGGAAATTTGATACGCCGATTCACGTTATCGAGGTGACTTTTCACTTACTCGGGGTAACAAGTCATTTTAAGAAATCTCCAAAAACGACAAGTCGCAGGACGAGCTTCCTATAAATCAAGTCGATGTCCCGATGCAAAGCACGCGACCTCAACTTGAGGGGAAATTGTTGTAGCATGAATAATCCCGACCTCCAGTTCAGTCTCATAAGTTGTAAGTCACCCAGCGACTTACTATAAAAAGCCTCCGCAAGAGGAAGGCCGCATAAGTAGCTTGTTCATCAAGGCAAGGGATACAACTATCAAGTCATAGAATTGGTAAGTCGTAAGGCGACTTGCAGCTAAAATCTCCAGAGGTCGCAAGGTGACTTACATTCCAGGTATTCAGGTCGGAAACGACTTGCACCGATCCTAGTCAGTCAACTCGAATGGTCAAGGGAAGCATCCGACAAGCCATGAGATCCACCTAAGAGGACCGCCCCATGATTGGCGCTCATTAAAGACAGACAACCTCTGACCCGTCTAGGCAAAATGGGTGACTTGCGGGATCGAAGCCTTTAATTCTACACATTACCTTATGTAATTTCCCGCCCATGAGATGGGGATGACAGTATAAATAGGCCTACATGGCCACACTTGTAAGAAGTTTGAACACCTTAGCATTCTAGGCAAATATATTACACACATACACCTGGCTTGGATGCCCCCGAACATAGTCTGATTCAAAAGACGAACCGGGTCACCAATCTATTGTCATTTCTCTTTACGTTGATTTCCATTAACTCACTACTCACGTCAGAATCATTGTTTAGCTGGGAAAACTATAGCCAGACACAACAGTTCCACTACTCAACTGATCTTCCTTACCTGGTAAGTTTCTTAACCAACTGGTCTTGGAGACCAATCCACCAAAGAATTTTGGTGCATCTTCTCCCAAATCCAGAAGCCCTAATTCAACTGAGAGTTCTCTGAACCTGACTTTAGTTAGTGGCTTAGTTAAGATATCAGCTCTTTACTTATCAGTATGGATCTTTTCCATCCTGATGTTCTTCTTTTCAACATGATCTCTAATGAAGTGATGTCTGATATCCACGTGCTTACATCTTGTATGTAGATCTGGGCTCTGTGTGATTGCAATAACACTATTATGGTCACAGAATATAGGCACATTCGTAGCTACAATGTTATAATCCCTCAACTGCTGACTAAGCCAGAGTAGTTGGGAGCAACAACTTCCTGCTGCCATGTATTCTACTTCAGTAGTAGATGTGGCAACATATGTCTATTTGTTTGAGAACCAAGAGATTAGTTTACTTCCCAAGAACTGACATGTACCTGAGGTTGATTTTTTGTCTATTCTGCAATCTCCATAATCAGAATCAGAGTACCCAGTATGCTCTAGATTATCATCTGATGGGTAGTATAACCCAAGGTTAACTGTCCCCTTCAGATACTTAAGAATCCGCTTAACCACTTCCAGGTGGCTTTGCATTGGATTTGCCTGAAATCTGGCACATACACCTACTACAAATGTTATATCTGGTCTACTGGCAGTCAGGTATAAAAGAGATCCAATGAGAGCCCTATACTCTTTCTGATTAGTTTTTTGACCATTCTAGTCTGGATACATCTTGAAAGATGTCATCATGGGAATTCTGGCAGTCTTGTAGTTCTGAATTCCATACTTAGCCAACAAATTTATGGTATACTTGGCCTGATAGATGAAGATTCCTTCAGTACTTTATCTTACCTGAAGACCGAGAAAGTAGTTCATCTGACCCATCATGGACATCTCGAATTTCCCTTGCATCAGTTTGCTGAACTTCTCACATAAGTTCTGATTGGGGGATCCGAAGTTAATGTCGTCCATGTAGATCTGGACCATCAGAATATCATCTCCGTCTTCAATTATGAATAAGGTTCTGTCTATCAGTCCCATAGTGAATCCGCTGTCTATCAAGATTTGGGATTGTGTATCATACCAAGCTCTGGGAGCCTGTTTCAGGCCATAAAGAACATTTCTTAAACGGTACACTTGGTTGCTTGATTCAAAGCCAGGAGGTTGTTCGACGTAAACTTCCTCCGCTAGTACCCCGGTTAAGAATGCACTCTTTACATCCATCTAATACACAATAAACTCTTTATGAGCAGCATACGCCAGAAACAGCCGAATGGCTTCCAGGCGAGCGACTGGTGCAAAGGTCTCAACATAATCAATCCCTTCTGATTGTGAGTACCCCTTCGAAACAAGTCTTACCTTATTTCTAGTTATCACATTGTGCTCATCCTTCTTGTTCTTGAAGACCCACTTAGTGCCAATCACATCTTGGTGAGTTGGTCTGTCTACAAGTTCCCAAACTTGATTCCTTTCAAACTGCTCTAGTTCTTCTTGCATGGCTAGAATCCAGTTTGCATCAGCTAAAGCTTCCTCGACTGTGAGAGGTTCCTTCAAGGACAGATAACAACAATACATTTCACTCTCACCAAGTTGATGTCTAGTCTGAACTCTAATACTTGGATCTCCGATTATCAGATCTGTTGGATGATTTCTCAGCCAAGTCTTTCTTGCTTGTGTAGTTTCATCCTGTATATCATCGTCATCACCTGTAATAGAATCACTAGAAACTTGTATAGGGACGTTAGTTGGGTCTACCTGACAGGGACAAATTTCAGCTGATGTTGGAATCATCAAATGTTATTGTCTATCTGCCCGATCATCAAGTGTTCCCCCTGAACTAGATGGTTCAGTTGCTACTGTTTTAGTTGTACCAACTTCTTCATTGACGGTTGTACGTACCTTAGGGTCTGACTGACCTGGTGAATCGTTAAGATCAAAGTTAGGAATATACACTATGACGTGATCTGATTCTTTTTATTTCATACTCAACCTGTCCATTATCTGAGCATCAAGTACTGGTTGATCTGGTACGGCATGTTCTGAGGCAGGTTTCTCCTGTTCAGATGTTGATTCATCAAAGACCACGTGTGGTGTTTCTTCCACAACTAGAGTTCGCCAGTTGAATACCCTGAAAGCCGTGCTGGTTGAGGAATATCCTAAGAATATACCCTCATCTAACTTAGCTACAAAGGTTTTCAACTGACTCTTCCCATTGTTGTGAATAAAACACTTGCACCCAAAAACATGGAAGTAAGAAACACGAGGTTTTCTGCCCTTCCACAGTTGATTACTTCTGCCCAGAAACGGTTTGGAGTTGCATGTTCAGCCAACACTGTGCGAGCAACTTCTTTGAGTGTTCTATTCCTCCTTTCTGCTACACCATTCTGTTGTGGCGTTCTAGTGGCTGATGTCTCATGCTGTATCACAAACTCCTTGAAAAAATCAGATATGAAAGAATTCAAGAGTTATGTTCCCTTATCTAATCTGATCTTTACAATACTGACACCTTTCTCATTTTGTAATCTCTTGAGCAGCTCAAGTATCTTTGTTGTAGTTTCATTCTTCTTATACAAGAATACAACCCAGGTAAACTTGGAATAATCATCCACAATCACCAGAGTGTATTTGCGTCCGCTGAAAACTTAGTGGCTTAACCGGTCCAAAAAGATCCATGTGGAGCAGTTGCAATACTCTGCTGGATGGTGGCGAAGGAATCCCTTTGAATGAAGCCTTGACTTGCTTTCCCTTCTGACATGCGACACATGTCTGATCCTTTGAGAAAACTTCATTCGGGAGCCCCTCAACCAACGACATCCTTGCTATCTTGTTAAGAGTTTTAAAATTCAGATGACTCATCCTCTTGTGCCAGAGCCGATTTTGGAACTCTTAACAATCAAGCATGCATTTCTTGGAAAAATGTCCCAATCTATAGTGTAGATCGTTCCTTTTCTGGAACCAGTTAGCAAAATCTGTTGAGTAGCTCGATTCTTGATAGTGCACTGATTAGTTGAGAACTCAACACTGAATCCGTTGTTGCAGAATTGTGAAACCGATAACAGGTTATGCTATACGAAACTCAGAAACGTGTACATCATCATTGACTAAGGTTCCGAATCCTCTGGTAAAACCAAAGTTATCATCACCAAAGAGTGGGCCTTCTTGTTCTATGTATGAACTGAGGAGATGTTTGTTTCCAGTCATGTGCTATGAGCATCCACTATCGATGTACCAGATAGTTGCTTGTACAACTCCCTTATTGGTCAAACCCACGCGAACTTGCAATCAAATCAGGATTTAGGTACCCCAGTAGGATTGGGTCCTGAGGGGTTATTGTTACCTTTCGTGATCTAAACAAACAGGGCAGTTTTATGATAATCATCAAGATCAGAAGGTCTTATTTGTCTCCCATAAGCATCTACATAATCATAAGTCTCTTCATGTGCGTTCTGATTATTATGATTATGAGTGTGAGCGTTGGATGAGTCAGAAGACTTGGAATTTTTCTTTTTAGCCTGTCTTCTTTTAATCCAGTGGGGCTTAGGTGCAATTGTCCTCGGTTTATGATTATAACGGTAGGTACGACTGCTTCCATCAAAAGATTCATATCTCTTTTTCATAGATGGCTTTGACAGGTTACCTTTGGCATGCTGGTTAGGTAGCTTGGACTGACTTGACTTCAACTGAGACTGTCCCTTGCGAGATGGTCCAGGCTAGTGTCTACTCTGCTAATTGGGCTGAGGTCTCTTTAGAAGAACTGGGTTCTTCTGTTGATTCCTCGACTGATGTCTGATCACTTGGGGTCCATTTATGTTCCCTTTCTGATCAGGCATCTGTCTTGCCTGTTCAACTGGTCCTTTAACCTTATCTGATACAAATTTGGCATAATTTGTATCTTTTTGAGAAACTCGTTTGGTTACACTTTTCTGATGTGAACTAGATGGGACTCTTGAGGATCCAAAAGGGTTTTCATACCCAATACCCTTCTTATCAGTTGGCTTGCGATAGTAGTTGTTCAAGTTCTGAAGAGTTTTAGATGATTTCGTGAAAACTTCTACTTTCTTTCGCAAATTGTCCTCAATAGCTTTTAGATTCTCATGCATTTGGAAGAGTTCATCAAACTTAGCGCAAAGGACCTTGAGATCATCAACTTGTTTTAGGTTGAGAGCCTGTTGTTCTTTAACGAGCTTTCCCTGATCAGAAGAGCTGACTTTCAGAAACTCCAGTTCTGTTGTCATCTTCTAAACAGTTTCAACGGTTTACCTCGCCACTCTACTTGCCTTATTATCCTTGACAAGCTGGACATTCTCAGCCCTTAGGTTATCATTCTCAGCTCTACGTGTATAAATATCTATTGCATCAGAGAGATCATCAAGCAATTGCTCATTGTAGAGTTGCAGGTCAATCTCTCCGGTGTGTGCTCGACAAAGGGTGTGGGAAACAAAAACCTGAAAGGTTTAGAGATTACCTCGGTTTGAAAATTAGACTTCTTTGGCCATCAGACAAATGTCGTCATTTGATGAAAAGTTCAGATCGTAGACATCTTTAGTAGTGGTCATCAGGCAGAAGTTCTCAACAAATGAATACTCGGAGTCATCTGAAGGCAGGTAGGAGTCATCGATACCTGATGTATCAGTAACCATGGATTTTCTATCTCGGTACCGTTGCTCTCTTCTATTTTACTTTTCTTCTCTCTCCTTTGGAGTCAGGTCAGGACAATCAACACTGTAGTGACCTGGTTTATAACAATTGAAGCACACTCCAGAATCTTCAGAATTTCTTCTGTTGGGTGAGTCATTTCTCCGATAAGATCATGGGAGATTTTCGGTTTACTATGTCGAAACCTCTTCAATCTGATCTATCATCTCGTCTGTCGTCCTTTCGATCATCTCTTTTCTCTTCTTTGTGATCATCTCTTATATCATCAGAACGATTTCTCTCTTGTGATTTGTCGGTAGATCTCCTATCTCTTCCTCTGCTATTCTGATAGTCTCTATAGAATTCCCGATACTTTCCCATTTGAACATTCGATCGTTCCAGTTTTATGGTCAACAAAGCAATCTGTTCAGCCTGACTGATGATGTTTCCAATTGGTTAACTAGACCGTAAACTGCTATTGGTTGCCTAAAATGCAACAACTTTTGTTGTACTCGATGTAGCTTCAGCAGGAACTTCATCATCTTCTCGTCCTCTTGCAATCTGATCAAATTCATGAGCTTTGAGAAACAGGTTACTCAGTTTCATTGTCTCAATATCTTGACAATCCTTAATCACAGTGACTTTCATATCCCATTCCTTGGCCAGGGATCTCAGAATCTTGTAGTTGATATCTTTGTCTGACATTACTCGTCCTAGATCACGAAGTCTGTTGACTCCTTGAGTAATCCTTCCATCAAGCTGGTTGATAGTTTCATTTGGCAGCATCTTAAGCTTCTCAAATTTGACCAGTTCAGCTTGCATTATGTTATCCTTAATCAGGTCATTACCTTCGTAGATTTCAGCAAGTGTATCCCATACCTCTTTAGCAGTTTTCAGATACTTGACTTTTTCACGCGTAGTCTTGTCCAATGTCTTCATGATGAGATGTCTGGCAACTATATCTATATTGGACAACTTCCTTTCATCGGCGTCCATCAGAGAAGGACTCTTTTTGATCCTTGCTCCAATAGGATGATCAGGATCACGATCAGCTCCTTCACCTGGATTGGTGTAGTAGATGATGATTGGTCCTTGTTCAAGAACTTCCTTCATCCTGTTGCTTATGACACCTAGATGGTCACTCATGTAGATCGTCCAGTCGGCATACTCATCGACAGAGAACTTGGGCAGATCATGGTTCATTCCTGTAGTGTTATCCATGCTGACTGTGTGTTTTGTAAAGTAGATGAGTTTATAAAAATAGGTTTTTCAAGATTTGTTCAAGTGACCAAAATGGTTCTTCCTCAAGAACCGATGATACTCAAAGCCAGTGGTCCGTAGAACCACTGCTCTGATACCACTTGTTGGTCCTGAGCGGTTTTTAGTGAGGCAGAAGTCTATAGGGGAGGGGTGAATAGACTTCTGAAACTTTTTTGTGAGATCAGATGTGAATAGCAAGTTTTCTGATCAGAGTGCGAGTGAATCAGTATGGATTGATATCCAACTTACTGATCGCTTGAGAGTAGATCAGTTTGATGTCTATCAGCTTAATTGATTGTGCCGAAGATAAGATTAACCCGTTCGAAAAACCAGTTTTTTAAATCAGATCCTAAGTTTTCTGAAACAGATCAGATGACAAAGTGTCAAACTGATCAGATCATCTACTTGATGCAAAACTTTTCCATACTTAGAATATGCATGCAAGTTTGAATATCAAGTGTGTGTATAAGTGTAAAACAAATAAAGCACACAAGATTTATAGTGGTTCGGACAACTTGTCCTATGTACACTCTTTCCTATCAGCAGGGGCACCACTAAACCATCTGGACTTAGATTAATGTATTAGTCCAACACAATACAACATATGTTTCAAGAGTTCTCACTCAACCAATCCCAGAAATCAAGACTAGAAACCCTAGCTTGAGATCTTGCTATACAAACTTAACCTAACACTCGGTTTGGGTATAAGATTTGAGTTGTTCCAACTGGAATTCTATCCTATCTTCTGAGTAGCCTAAAGTTAAAGGATAAGAATTCTTGCTAAGAACTATGGGATGAACACTTAGAAATAATCTTGAGTTCTTGGTGTTCTTCGTGCGGAAATAACTTGTGCTTGAGCTTTGAATTATTTTCGTAACCTTACTCTGAAGGTTTGATCCCATATATATAGACACGAAATCGAACTAGCTGTTGGAGAGCAATTCGAATTTTGGTCTATTAAAGGTAGGTTTGCAGGATTGACTTGATGTATTTAGAGACTGCATGGCCAAATGCGTGCTTCATCATCCTTTATAGCCTTTGACTCTGAACCGCCTTGTCCTGCAATATCAGTTCCATACGTACGTGTCTTACTCTCATTGGTTGTCAAATACACTTATTCAGTACTTGATTCACCAACTTAAGTTGACATTCTTCTTGTATGATAGACTTGTACGCCTTAAGTAAACACTTGCGCGTTACCTGATTGAACTGACCTGATTAGTTACAACTGATCTGTCTACCTGTTTGAGTCTTCTGATGTAAGTTGTTTAGCTCAACTTACGATTCATCTGGTGTTCTTCTGTCGTAGGTCTTCATAAGGTCTTCTTATCTTCTGAGTCTTTTGCTTGATGTCTCACCTGACTTCTTGATTTATCTGATCTTCTGATCTGGCTTACCTTATACATATTGAGTTCCCCCTCAATATGTGACCTATCTATTATATCAGCTGTCTATACAACTCAGCTGGTCATCCTATTTTTGATATCTAAGTCATCAATCAGCTAACAGGTCTGACTGGTCCTATTACATCTGTTCTGGAGCTTCCATCAAGACTATAAATTTCCCAACACGTTCAACTAATGTGAAGAGATACTTCTTTGCCATCTAAGATTAATTCATATTAATCCGAATAGGATCCAAAGGTTGGTCCAAGATGATTCATTGGAGTCTCTCCGGGTTGAACCATTTCCAACCTGCAAATCATATTTGGAGGGTAAAATGACCAAGTGGGCATTTGGAGCCAAGGGGATTAGAGCCAAAGAAGTGATGGAAATCATTCACACTGACGTGTGTGGTCCAATGCAAATCAAAGCTAGAGGTGGCTACGAGTATTTTGTTACTTTTATCGATGATTACTCACGCTATGGGTACATTTTCCTAATGAAGCATAAATTTGAGACCTTTCACAAATTCAAAGAATTTAAGGCTCAAACAGAGAATCATAAGGAAAAGAGTATCAAGTTTCTACGATCTAATCGTGGAGGCGAATACCTCAGCGATGAATTTTTGAACTACCTATCAAACGAAGGGATTGCATCCCAGTTAACTGCACCTGGAACCCCTGAACAAAATGGGGTTGTAGAACGGAGAAAAAAACACTTTTAGAAATGGTCAGATCAATGATGAGTTATGCGGATTTACCAAAATCATTCTGGGGTCACGCCTTGGAAACATCGGCTTACATTCTAAATTTATTACCCTCCAAATCGATTCCAAAAACCCCTAGAGAATTATGGAACAGACGCAAGCCTAGTTTGAGACACATGAGAATCTGGGGGGTGTCCGGCATACGTGTTGGACAAGGAAGCCGATAAGTTGAATGCATGTTTGAAATTAAGGCTGTTTATAAGATACCCCGAGGGAACAAAGGGATGCATGTTCTATGGTCCTGAAGATCAAAAGGTCGTAATCAGTACGCACTTTAGATTTTTGGAAGAAGACTATATGAACGATAGAAAGCCTAGAAGTGAGATTTGTTAGTGTTAATGTCCTAGAGACAATCCATTGTAAGGACATAATACTCAGATAATATTCAGTATTAGCTTAATATTATTATTTGTTTAATATTAAATGTATGGCGTTGCACTAATTAGAATATTATGTTTGATTGTTTGCATTTATTCTTATATGTGTTCCCTTGAGTCACTGCTGTCATTGAGTGAGTGAGAACTCAGATGACTTAAGCATGATTCTTAAATAGCCCCAATCGAGGATCATCAAGAAAGGGATATTGATGATGCAATGGAGATTGATGTGCGATCTGCATCATACTCTTAGAGAGTGTAGTAAGATCTTCATTACTACGAGATACTAGGTATCTCATGATGGATGCACAAATACCTTAGAGGGTATTGGTGTTGGGGTTATACTAAAAAGTATGCTTTTACTTTGTATAACCAAACTGAAGTTTCTTATTTATTTACTGAAATAAATTATTTAATCACTGTTGCATTAAATATGAATGAATGTTATATATGTTTATTGCAAACCCGTTCAATAAGACAGTACGTATTACGTTGTAGTTAATCTGGTGATACCCGATCACTGAAGATCAAATTAACAGCCCTCGTAATTAAGTACAAATTCACAACCCAGATGGAAATGAACGAACCATCATGAACGGTTGAAGTGTGAGACCCAGATTGGCCTATCTTGACCAAGGGATCACACTAGCGCATTTAGGTGCGCTGAATGAGGACCTACAGGAGGACAAATTCTTCGGGAATATTATACAAGAATTAAACCTCAGTGGTGCGTTGTTTCTTAATCTCTGTCCCTTAAATAGGATCGTGTGAAATTAAAAACTATTGCTTTGACTTATGATGGGAAGAGAGTCAATGCGATTCGATACCTTATATCTTGGGCAATATTATTAATTACATGACGATTACTGACATTTAATACGGAGAATCACGTGCAAGTACGTCTTGCTTGATTTGTCCCCTTGGTGGGCTCATATCCTTTATCATGCCAAATCTTGCAAGTGGAAATTTATTTCCGGCATGTATAATAATGTTGAGCTGTCTTTGCTCCAAGGACAAAGATATTAATTAATATAAAGCTTGTTCAGTGACTTAATTAATTAATGGACTAAGATAATCTTAAACGCAGGAAATAATGACCGGGATCCATGTTATATGTGAAATCGTAATATGGGTTAAGATGTATAGTTCAATATTAATTTTATAGTGGAGTAAATTAATATTAATGGACTTGAATAATATTTGGCCCAAAATATTAAAGCTTCATAGTCCATTGGAGGTCCAATCTTAATTCTCCTAAAGGCCCCCCAAATAGCCCAAAATAAAGTCCAATTAATGAGAGAGAAGAAAATATTCTTGCTATATTTCCACTTAGTAATTTTTGAAATAATTGTCTATTAAAGGAAGAAAAGATTGTCTTGATTTTCTTGTAGATATTTTATGGAAAGAGATAATTATTGTGGGAATACATAATTATCCCATAAATTCAAGAAGTCAAATCTTGACTCCTTCTATAGTGTATTTTTCGAAAATAATGGGTTGAAGAGGGGAAAGAGATTTTTATGGAAAATTTAATTAAGGAGAAAAGAATATAGAAGAAATATTCAAGATTTCTTGGAGACCAAGAAAAGATTTTCTTCCTTGTTTCCTAAGCCCTAAATTTTTGACCCGTCCTCCCTATTTATAGGGGATGAGCTCTTCATTCCCAAGTGCAATTCCATGTGTTGGAAATATTAGAAATCCACAAAGGTGGTAGCAAAATATTTAATTTCTCTCCCATTAAAATCGTTCGTTGAAATCTTCCCACCGGATAGCGTTCGTGGACTTTGGGGATATATTTGGGAAGGCTCTTGGGTTGATTCATCCGTTTGATTCTTCAAGAGGTTAGTAATTCCGTAACTCCTAGTTCCGCATGTTTAGGATTTAGGTGAATTATGTGATCACATGTTGTTTATTATTATGTTGAATTGATTTAGGATTGATTCATGTTAGTAATTAACTGTTTAATTTAAATATGTATTTAAATAATCACCTCGAATAGATCCGGGCACCCAGATTTTCCCAACAATTGGTATACCCATCCGAGAAACCGATTGATGTAGTTCCACTATATGTGTCTACGGGTGTCTAGGTTAGTGGGAGCGATATGATACTCCTTTGACTTGAGGTCAATACGCACAACATGTGTGGAGTGATGAACTTTGACCATGATCGACGCTTGCACCCATCTATGGGTAGATATGGCTTGGATTGGGTTCATCACGAAGTGCATGTGCGTGGTAGTTGAGGCAAAAAAAAAGGATTCATTCCTCAAAGTGGATTTAGAGAGAATACTCATCTTCTTATCATAATTGGATCTAAGTCATTGGCCAATGCACGTTAACTTAGACTTTGTGACTAAGTGTGACACTAATGATCAATTAGTGATTTGAGATAAATTGATTAAGTTATTTGAATAGACACTTCATCATGTTCAAGACTAATCGAGTATTCGTGAATGAAAGGAGGAAATCGCAATTGCCCACATTTCAGTTACATGTAGTTGCATGTTTCTCGCAACGTACCTCATATATTGAGAATGTCTGATTTATTGACTAGGGTTCAATTAAGACCGTTAGTTTGACTAATCGCTAGGTATATGAGGGCCTATGGGTCACACAACAAGTAGTTCCCTTTTACGGATTATAGTTAGTTGATTAAATATTAAGTTGGATTTAATATTTAATTTATGAAGAAGTAATTAATAATAGATTAATTTGGAATTAATTATTATTAATGTTTAATTAAATTGGATTTAATTAAATAAGAATTCCCAATAATTATATTTGAAATATAATTGAAGGATTTAATGCATATGGAAATAAACCGTAGAGATTTTCATATAAGGCATTAAAATCCGTAGAGATTTATATTTAGGGAATTAAATTAAAAGGAATTAATTTAATTCAAGATTAGGGATTTTATTTCCCTAATTGGGCTAGCTTGGGAAATAAGCTAAGTCTCCCTATATATACAATCTATTGGGATTCACAAACAGTATCACTTCATATTTTCTCCATAAGATCTAGAGTTTGGATTTTCCTAGCAAATCTGTCTCGGGATTCAACGCTGGCAAATCCGTGCAAGTCCGTAATTGGAGATTATGTGGATACCGTAGTAGAGAAATCTGCTCTCGAGTTACTGTAAGATTTCTCGTTATGATTATTGTAATATGTATGCAATTAATTGTTCGTTGTTGGTGAACTTAATTTCCACTGTGCATGTGATTACGTATTTTACGTGCCTCTATATTCCAACAAGATTACCTTAGACGAGTTAAGAGAGGTAACCCTAGTGCCAACAGTACAAGTCGATACACCAAGCGAAACACTTACACAACCGGAACCGCATCGCAGTGGGAGGGTTGTCAGACAACCCGAGCGATTCATAGGGATAGGAGAGTCCTCGGACTTGATCCCCGGTGACATTGAATTAGACCCCTGGACTTACAATGAGGCGATCCAAGACAAGGATGCAGATTCTTGGCAAACTGCAATGGAAGCCGAAATGGGCTCAATGGATCACAATAAAGTGTGGGAGCTAGTCAAACTACTTGACGGGGTAAAACCTATAGGGTGCAAGTGGGTATACAAGAGAAAAAGAGGATCGAACGATAAGGTGGAAACCTTCAAAGCAAGACTCGTGGAGAAGTACACTCAGAAATAAGGGATCGATTATGAGGAAACCTTTTTGCCCGTAGCCATGCTCAAGTCCATCCGTATTCTCTTGTCGATTGCTGCACATCTAGATTTTGAGATCTGGCAAATGGATGTCAAGACATCATTCCTTAACGAAAGTCTTGATGAGGAAATCTATATGAAAGAACCCGAAGGCTTCATTGAAAAAGGCCAAGAGCATATGGACTGAAGCAAGCATCCCGTGCTTGGAATCAATGTTTTGATCAGGTCATAAAATCTTACGGTCTTGATCAAAACAATTTCGGGAGTTATGTTTATAAAAAGCGCATCAGAACTGCCTTGGTGTTCTTAGTACTATACGTAGACGACATTCTGCTCATCGGGAACGATGTAAAGGTGTTATCAGACGTAAGGGCATGACTGTCAAAACAGTTTGATATGAAGGACTTGGGAGAAGCTAGTCATATCCAAGAGATTAAGATCACTCGAGATCGCATGAAAAGGATGATCGGCCTCTCACAAGCTTCATACATAGACACTGTCTTGAAGCGATTCAGCATGCCAGATTCCAAGAAAGGTTTTGTGCCTTTTAGACACGAAATCCATCTATCCAAAGAAATGTGTCCCAAGACACAAAAGAAGATAGATGACATGAAGGGCATTCCTTTTGTGCCTCATGTATGCAATGCTGTGCACGAGATCGGATATCTGCTTTGCCGTATGCATAGTGGCAAGATATCAAAGTAAACCTGGAAAAGAGCATTGGACTGCAGTTAAAAACATTGTGAAGTATCTAAAAAAGACTCGGGATAGAATGTTGGTTTATCAGTGAGACGGTCTAATCATCATCGGTTACACGGACTCAGATTTCCAATCAGAATTAGATTCACGAAAGTCTACCTCGGGTAGTGTGTTCTTCATGGGAGGAGGAGCCATGACATGGAGAAGCGTAAAGGAGAAATATATAGCAGATTCTACCATGGAAGCCGAATATGTAGCTGCTTGTGAAGTAGCGAAAGAAGCGGTTTGGCTCAAGAACTTCTTGTTAGTGTTAGTGTTCTAGAGACAATCTATTGTAAGGACATAAAACTCGATGATATTCAGTTTGATTTAATATTGTTGGGAAATTTATAGTTTTGATGAAAGTTCCAAAAACACATGTAATAGGACCAGTCAGACCTGTCAGCTGACTGATGTTTATATTACCTGCTATAGGAGACCAGTTGATAATGATTGTATAGAACAACTGATCAAATAGATAGGTCACATATTGAGGGGGAAACTCAATATGTATAGGTCAGATCTGAAGACTCAAAGGATAGCTGATATCCGACAGGCCAGAATGCAAGACAAGAAAAGAAGATCAGATCGTTACGATGCGGTCCGATATCTCAAATTGAAGTCATGAAGATCAAACTCAATACTCAAGATCGGACGGAAGACCTACATCGATCGAGTCCGCTAGTTGAGGCTAAGTCAACCGCACCAAGACTCTATCGTGTGATCGATTCGGCTCAGATCGATCAGTCACCACCAGTGAAATCTGATGTTTCACCTAATCATACGTCGAGGATCTGAACAAGAAGAATGTCAAGCTTAGTTGGAAGAACAACACCGAAAAAGTGGAGTCTCGCTATCCAATAAGAACAAGACACGATGATCGGAGCCAAAATTCTGGGATTTCGATGCTACCTCTCTCAGAACGACTATAAAGTACAAATTCACGCTTTTGGCCATGCTGCCTCGAAGCTTCGTCACATCAAGCTCGCAAGTCTACCAAATATAGCCTGAAATTCAAATTGCTCTCCAACGGCTCTTTGATTTCAAGGTCTATATATATGGGATTACACTTTAGAGTGAAACAACGGAAATACAACGAAAACGCTGAACAATCTAGAAGCTCAAGCTAATATCAGATTTCCGCACGAAGAACACGATCAAGAAGATTATTTTTTATCAAGTGTTCATCCCATAAGTTCTTAGCATAGAAATCTTTTCATCTAGGCTGTTAAAAATTTGCTTATACTGTAAGAAAAAGATTTCATAGTTGGAACAAAAAACAATCTTACCCAAACCCCCAAGTTAGGTTAAGTTGTTTAGCAAGATTTCAGACTAGGGTTTCTAGTTCTGATCTCTGGGATCGGTTGAGTGTGAACTCTTTAAACATCTAGTTGGTGTACTGTGTTGGACTTACACAAAAAACAAAGTCCGATTAATTTAAGTAGGTGCCCCTTTGTGATAGGGAAGAGTGGGCGTAGGGCTGGTTTGTCCGAACCGCTATAAATCTTGTGTGCCTTTATAGCTTTGATTAGCGATTACTCAATCGCACACAACCTTTAAAAGCGCATACATATTCCAAATTGAGATCGATTAGCACCAAGCTTCGATCCGATCAAACTTTCACACTTCAATCAACTTATTAAAAGATTAACTTTGGAATCGATTTATCAAAACCGGTTTTTCACACGGGTAAAACTTAAGCTTCCGCGACACATCGGTTAAATGATAGTTACATCGAATCGATCCTTGAGCGATTAGTAAGTTGGTTATCAACCCAAATCGATTCACTCGCGCCTCTCGATCGAAGCTTGCCTCACACGATCTGCTGGATTTTGATCTTTCACCCCCTTCACCTCCTCTAGACTTACCTCCCTCACTAACCGTTAAGGACCTCGCAGTGGTATCGAAAGCGATTGGTTCTACGAGACCATCGACTTTGTGTATCATCGATTCTTGAGGAAGAATCTTTGTGGTCAACCTGGTCGATCTTGAAAAACGCTTTTAAAACTCATTCATTTTCCAAAATCACTCAGCATGGATAACACCTCAGGTATGTATCATGATCTGCCAAAGTTCTCAATCGATGAGTATGCAGATTGGGCCATATATATGTCCAACCATCTAGGTTCGATCGGTGGGCGTAATGATGGAAGTCATCGAAAAAGGACCCATCATCATATACTACGACAACCTACCAAGCAGCTTGGAGGAGATCCGGATTTTTTGCACCGGAAGTCTTGTGCGTAAAAAGCCCAAATTGATGGATGCAGAGGAAAGAAAGTTGCACACTCTAGATACTATCGCAAGGCATATTATCATGAAAACCATGGATAAGGTCACCAAGGAAAAGATTAAGTATCTCAAATCTGCGAAAGCAATGTGGGATACTCTGGCTGAGATATGCGAGGGAAATGAACAGATAAAAGACAGCCGTCTACAAGCCGAACTGGTGAAGTTCAAAAAACTGAAGATGCTGCCCAACGAAACCATCAACGAACTCGATGGAAGGATTACAATGTCTATAAACAAGCTTCGAGAACTTGGTAGAGAGATGTCTGATAAAGATATCAACTACAAAATCCTAAGGTCTCTCACCAAGAAATGGGACATGAAGGTCACGGTAATCAAGGATTGCCAAGATATTTCAAAGATGAAGCCAAGTAGCTTGTTCTTGAGTCTTAAAGCTCACGAGTTCGATTTGATTGAAAGAGGACAAGCTGATGAAGATGAGGTACCCGCTGAAGCCTCAACTTCAAAATCAGTTGCTTTTAAGGCAACCAGCAGCAGAACGAAGGCCAACGAACCTGTTGGGAATATAGTGAGTCGAAGTAATGTATCGCTCTCGCTACTGGAAAGCTTGAGAAGTCGAACGTCCAACTTGGTAAGTATCGAAGATTTTATAAGGACTATCAACATAGAAAAGGGAGAGATAGGAGATCAGCCAACAGATCTCCAGAAAGAACCAGATCTGATGATCGGAGGGATCACAGAGATGAAAGGAAAAGAGATAGTCAGACTGAGGAAGGAAGAGATATAAATCCAATCGACAGAAGACTCGGACTACTATCGAAAAGGGGACGTCACCGATAGGTCATACAGACGGAGTGATTCACCTGGAAGGAAAGGTTCGGTGGATCAAGGCGTGCTTCAACTAATGAAGCCAGTCACTATAAGCGCAGACTGCCCGGACGGCCACGCCAAGAGAAAGGGAAAAAAGAGGAATGAAGAGAGCAACGTTATAGGAACAGAAAGAGCCATGGTTCTTGTCGTCGAATTGACGATTCCTATCTGCCCTCTGAGGACTCTGGATACTCCTCTGTAGAAGACTTCTGCCTGATCTTGTTGACTTCTATGAAAATGAAGATCTGATATTCTCTTCAGACGATGATGAGATCTGCCTGATGGCCAGGGAGGACCAATCTGAGGTAACCTCCAAACCTGCTTCGTTCGCTTCTACACCTGCTATCATTAGCACACTTCTTTGGGAGATTGACTGCGTCTACTCGGAGCAATTGCTTGAGGATCTCTCCAATGCAGTAGACACTTATGCTATAGTGGAAGCTGAAAATGATAAGCTGAGGACCAGAAATAATCAGCTTGCTAAAGAAAATGATCTTAGTAAAGCCTCTGAACTTAGATCAAATTGAAATCGCTTTCGGCAACTGAGAAATTGAAAATTCTCGAAGTTAAAGCTTCTGATCAGGAGAAGCAGATCAAAGATCAGCTGGCAATTAACAAACAGCAAGCTGATGACTTCAAAATCCTGCAAGCAAAATTCGATGAGCTGTTCCAAAAGCATGAAAGTTTAAAATCATCTGAGGATAATCTGCGTAAGAAAATAGAGGTTTTTCAAAATCATCTAAAACCGCTTCAAGACATGAACGCCTATTTTTGAACAACGATTTACAAGAAGGGACTTGGCTATGAGAACCCTTCCACATCCTCAAAAGCCCCAACTGATTCATCTCAAAAAGGTGTAATCAGACGAGTTTCTGACAAAGATACACCAAAAGCCAAACATGTATCTAATAAGGGAAAAAGACCAGTTGAGCAGGTAAGGCAGGTGCCTAACCAGAAGGGGAATAAAAATGGACCCCAACCGGTAAAGCATCGTCGAGGAATCAACGAAAGAACCCGGTTCTTCCGAAGAGACCCTCAACCTCGATCAACAGATCGAGAATCGAAAAGACAACCACGTAAAAGGGAAGTCCAACGAGACCCAATCAAGGTCACCGCCTAATAATAAGCATGCTTCGTAAACCGCAAAAAACCACCTATGCCTTAAAAGATATGAATCTTTTGATGGTAGCGATCGTACCTACCCCTATAATCGAAATCTAGGGTCACAAGACCAAACCACAATCGGATAAAAAGAAGACAAACGAAAAAGATAAATCCCAAGTCTTCTAAGTCATCCAAGGTTCACACTAATAATCATACAAATCGAAAAGATATCTGAGAGACGTATGATTATGTTGATAGGTATGGGGAGACAAATCAGCCTTCGATCTAACCGATCACAATAGAAGTGCTCGTTTGTATGGATCCCCAAAACTAACCCTAACCCTCGGGACCCAATCCAAAAGGGTACCTAAAGCCCCTGATTTGGGCTGCAGGATCGCGTGGGTCTGGCCAACAAAGGAGGTGTGCAAGAAACTATTTGGTACATCGATAGTGGATGCTCAAGGCACATGACAGGAAGCAAGCACCTCCTCAGCTCTTACATAGAACAGAAAGGCCCGCGTGTACTCTTCGGTGATGATAACTTTGGCTATACCAAAGGATTCGGAACCTTAGAGAATGATGATGTACAAGTAACTGGAGTCTCGTATGTCGAAGGTCTGAAGCACAACCTATTATCGGTTTCACAATTCTGCGACAACGGATTCAGTGTTGAGTTCTCGACTGACCAATGCACTATCAAGAATCAAGCCACTCAACAGATTTTGCTAACTGGTTCAAGGAAAGGGACGATCTACACAGCTGATTGGAACAGATTGCCCAAAAATGCATGCTGATTGTCAAGAGTTCCAAAAGTAGCAGTTGGCTCTGGCACAAAAGAATGAGCCATCTGAACTTTAAAACTCTTAATAAGATAGCAAGGATTTCTCTAGTGGAAGGACTTCCGAATGAAGTATTTTCAAAGGATCAGACATGTACTGCATGTCAGAAGGGAAAACAGGTCAAAGCTTCATTCAAGGGAATTCCCGGACCGATCCAAAATCTTCTATCGCACGCCCATATGGATATAAAGGTACATAATTTAAACTCTTTTATTCTTGATTTTTGCTCTAAGTTTGGTATCTGACATGAAACATCACCGCAAGGACGCCTACAAAAAAAAATGGAGTAAATGAACGGAGGAACAGAACTCTCAAAGAAGTTCGCCGCCGCGATGTTAGCGGAACATGCAATACCAAGCCGTTTTCACGGGCGTAAGCAATCAACACCGCATGCCATACTCGTAACGATGTCTTCCGACTAAGGCTCACTACAAAACACCCTATGAACTGTGGAAGGACGTAAAAAACCTCGTGTCTCTTACTTACATGTTTTTGGGTGTAAGTGTTTCATACACAACAATTGGAAGAGTCGGTTGAAAACCTTTGAAGCCAAGTCGATGAGGGTATATTCTTAGGATATTCCTCATCTAGCAAGGCTTTCGTGGTCTACAATGCATTTAACCCTACTTGTGGAAGAAACACCCCATGTAGTCTTTGATGAAGCATCTTCCCGATCAAGAGAAATCCTCGAACAAGATGTACCGATCAACAAGTACCGATGCTCGGAAAATGGATCGCCTAATGATCAAGGAAAAGAATCGAAACCGTAATTCGGTATACATTCCGATCTAGTCGATTCACCGATCATTCAGATCCTAAGGTACGAAAAAAGCGTTGGTGAAGAAGTCGACATACCGAGATAAAAGATCAACCGAACCATCCAGATTCGGGGGAACACTGAAGTTCCCAATGCAACGAACATCAGCACATGATGAGTCCAACATCAGCTGAGACTTGTTCTTATCAAGTGGATCATAGTCCTGCACCACTCCCAATCGCTAGTAATGAAATTTTATCAGAAACGGACGATGTTCTCCAAACCAACGCAAATCAGAACAGAAGGACCTGGATAACCAGTCATCCAACTGATCTGATAATCGGAGACCCATCTGATAAAGTTAAAACTAGACATCAGATTGGTGAAAGTGCCATGTATTGTTGTTATCTGTCTATGAAGGAACCAACAACTATAGAGGAAGCTCTACAAGACGCAAGCTGGATTCTAGCAATGCAGGAGGAGCTTGAACAGTTCGAGAGAAATCAAGTTTGGGAACTGGTAGACAGACCAAATCATCAAGACGTAATTGGCACGAAGTGGGTATTCAAGAACAAGAGAGATGAGAAAAACGTCATCACAATCGCACACAACCTTTAAAGCGCATACATATTCCAAATTGAGATCAGTTAGCACCAAGCTTCTGATCTGATCAAACTTGACACTTCAGTCAACTGATTAAAAGATTAACTTTGGAATCTGATTTATCAAAACTGGTTTTTCACACGGGTAAAACTTAAGCTTCCGACACACATCGCTTAAAAATGATAGTTACCGAACCAATCTGCCTTGAGCGATTAGTAAGTTGGTTATCGTGGCCCGATTCACTTTCGCGCTCTGATCGGGCTAATCCCTCACACCTGATCTGCACAAAAAGTTTTCAGAAGTCTATTCACCCCTCCCCTCTAGACTTCTGCCCTCACTAACCCGTTCGGGACCTGCAAATATTATAGTTCATTTAATATTAATGTATGGCAATACACTTGTTTGAATATTATGTTTGATTGTTTGCATTTATTCATGCAAGTGTTCCCATGAGTCATTGCTGTCATTGAGGTTGTGAGAACTCAGATGACTTAAGCATGATTCTCAAATGGCCCCTATCAAGGATCATCAAGAATGAGATATTGATGATGCAATTGAGATTGATGATGCAATGGAGATTGGTGTGCGATCTGCATCATACTCTTAGAGAGTGTAGTAAGATCTCACTTACTACGAGATACTAGGTATCTCATGATGGATGCACAAATACCTTAGAGGGTATTGGTATATCCATCCGAGAAACCGTTTGATGTATTTCCACTATATGTGTCTACGGGTGTCTCGGTAAGTGGGAGCGTCGATACTCCTTTGACTTGAGGTCAATACGCAAGACATGTGTGTAGTGATGAACTTTGACCATGACCGACGCTTGCACCCGTCTATGGGTAGATATGACTTGGATTGGGTTCATCACGAAGTGCATTTGCGTGGTAGTTGATGCAAGAATAGGATTCATTCCTCAATGTGGATTTAGAGAGAATACTCATCTTCTCATCATAATTGGATCAAAGTCATCGGCCGATGCACGTCAACTTAGACTTTGTGGCTAAGTGTGACATACATGATAAATTAGTGGTTAGAGATAATATGATTTAGTTATTTGAATAGACACTTCATCATGTTCAAGACTTAATCGAGTATTCGTGAATGAAAGGAGGAAATCGTAATAGCCCATGTTTCAGTTATAGGAAGTTGCAAGTTTCTCGCAACGTATCTCATATATTGAGAATGTCTGATTTATTGTCTAGGGTTCAATTAAGACCGTTAGTTTGACTAATTGCTCGATATATGAGGGCCTATGGGTCACACAACAAGTAGTTCCCTTTTACGGATTATAGTTGGTTGATTAAATGTTAAATTTGATTTAGTATTTAATTTATGGAGAATTAATTAATAATAGATTAATTTGGAATTAATTATTATTAATATTTAATTAAATTGGATTTAATTAAATATGATTCCCAATAATAATATATGGAATATTATTATAGGATTTAATATATATGGAATCAAATCCGTAGAGATTTGATATACATGGGAATTAAATCCGTAGAGATTTTATTTATGGGAAATAAATCAAAGAGATTTATTTTATAAGATTAGAGATTTTATTTCCTAATCAGGTTAGCTTAAGATTTAAGCTGAGCCTTCCCTATATATATGAGCTCTTGGGAATTCACAAACAACGTTAATTCATTATTCTCTCCATAAGATATAGAGTTAGAATTTTCCTAGCAAATTCATCTCGGGATTCAACACTGGCAAATCCGTCCAAGTCCGTGATTGGGGATTACGTGGATACCATAGTAGAGAAATATGCGTACGATTTACTGTAAGGTTTCTCTTTATGTTTATATGTATTCAATTATGCAATTATATGTTCGTTGTTGGTGAACTCTTTAATTCGGCTGCACATGTATTACGTGTTTACGTGCCTCTAAATTCCAACAGTGGTATCAGAGCTTCAGGCTCTTGATTAATTGCTTAATTGAATTAATTGTTGTTTTTAAATTAATTTTTTAAAAGCGCATCGATGACGGCCAAAATTAATTTGACCGCTTTTTATTTGATTATTGGATTGACATATCCGCGAGCGATTACTTGTCTTCTTCGTTGGTTATTATCGGGTTGCTCCAAATTAGGGTTTTCAAACCCTTCACACCTCACCTTGTGCGCCCTTCTCTGGCCCTTATTTTTCGTTAGTTAGGCGGCGGCTATTAGCCCGCACCAAAATCCTTGAACGCATTCCCATGCACCCCAACGGCGCTCCCCTCCTCGACCCGCACTACTTTTTCGATTGGAATTTTTGCGCGATTCTTCTTCCGCAATTCATGGCGGCTCATCCGTCTCGATTCTCGTTGACGATTCGGCTCTTTTTCAGCGGCGATGGTGGCCTCCCCCTTTCCAATTCTCAAAAGCGATGCTTGGAAGCGGGGCTTCTCGTCGCCCACCCGGGCGTTGGCGGACGCCGCACCGACGTGCCCTAGAATTAATGGTGTGACCGCCCCTTCCGGAGGCGACGGCGGGGATGCATCCCAGGCGGCATCGGCGGTGCTTCTCCTTCGATTTACCCGTTGCAGGGCTGAATCACCCTTGTGGTGATGACGCGGATGCATTGAGTGTAATCGAGCGACCTACTTATTTGTACCACCACCACGTGCTCCTCTTGTCCCGTTTGTGATGCTTCATATGCTGATTCATTACTGTATTGATTGATTTTGGTTCTGAAAACGCTTAATATTGAAATAATTGGACTAGTTTCGATTAATTAGTCCTTGGATGATGTTGTTGATGCAACTGATTTGGTTTTTGGATACAAAATTGAGGAATGCCTAAAATTAAAAGAATAGTTGTTGTCGATTTGGGTGATAAGCGGAGGGTCATTGTGCAAATTCAATTTGGAACAGACCCTCCCCTGCAAATTTAGAATTCGCACCTAAGCCCTAACAATAAATAGTTAAAATCAAATTTGTTTATTAATTTGATTAATATTAAAATTGAATTAAAGGTTGGACTTTAATTGATGATTAATTGGATTAATTATATTTTAATAATTGATTGAAATTTGAATTAAATGAAATTAAAATTGGATTTTAAATTTTGTTTGATAATTTTCATTATTATTAAAATCCTACTTGGATAACTTGTTTTAATAATTCGTTAACGCTTTTATAGTCCACATTATAAATGTTTGGTAGGCGGCGCCCAATAATTGTTGGACCGTATTATTATTTGGGTGAATTTTACCCCATATAAATGTAAGTCCGTGTAAATCATGTTTTTGGTAGGCGGAACCCAATAATTGCTCAAATGTGATGTAGATTAACATGTTGGATCTCGATTAAGCAATTAATACCCAGCATTTTAAAATGTTCCTCACTAAAATATGGTTTTCTCATTAATTTGATAAGATGTCTTCCATCAAAATTAAAAATAAACCGGTGATTTCGTTCCAATGAGTACTTAAAGACCCTCATCTTTTGCTCGGATCTACATCTAACGGGACTTTTATAGGGACATGTAATGTCGCCGTTTGATGGTTGTAAACCAACTTAACTTTGTTTTGCTAGCCCTCGCGGGAAACAAAGGGTAAAGACATCGATCGAACTAGGTTCGACAAACTAGAATCGTGCACTTTTTCAATTGGTTTGGAGACCTACCAGTTATGCTATTGTAATGATCAGCCCTCACTGGGATTATGATAGTAGTAATGTGGAGCCTAGTCTATTATAATATATATTTGATATAAATTCGTACTTTTTCGATGAGGTCGTTAAGTATGTGAAAATAATGGAGACAAAATAAACACAAAAGAAAGGTCATGTTTATTTTGATTGCTGAATATTGATCATATGAATTATGTGTTTTAATTTCCGTTTCATTTAATTTCTCTTGGTTAGTTGAAATATATAACTGTTATTGAGATGTGTTTTGGAAACAAACTAAATTGGCTAGGCCAAATTTTCTGGACTGGCACCGACACATGTGTTTGGTGCTAAGGCAAGAAAAGATTGAGTACGTGTTGGACACGTCTATCCCAGTTACCCTTGCAGCTAGTACTCTGAGGCAGCCACGTTTGACGTAGCAGCTTTGAAGAAGCATCAAAAGGATGCTTCCCAGGCTCAGTATGTGATGTTGCTCGGAATGACTCCCGATGAACATAGGCGACATGAGAAAATGGGTCCATTCTAGATGCTCAAGCATCTAAAGGATCTCTTTGATTCTGAATCTCATTCTGAGATTTATGAAGTGATGAGAGATATGTTCAGATGCCGATTAGCTAAGGAAGGGAAGATTTCATCTCATGTGCTAATGATGATATGCCTAATTGAGAAACTTAGTAATTTAGGCATTGAGCTATCCTCCCGTCGCTCCCGATTCATGTTTCAGCTTCATTGTGAACAACAATATGAATAAGACGGATGCGACCATGCCTGAACTTCACAACGTGCTCAAGAATTTTTAGTTCACTATCACTAAGATGGTGTTCAAAATAAGGAGCGGGTAAACAAGGATGTGTGCCTCTACTGTAAGTAGAAGAGGGCACCAGAAGAAGGACTATAAGGTTTTGGTTGCTGAAAAGAAGACACTAGGTGCTTCTAGCACTTAAACATGTATGTTTGTTATTAAGATAAACATGTCCACTAATAGCGCTAACTGCTTGGTATTGAATACCGGATGTGGCTCTCACATTTTGCACTAATGTGAAAAGGGCTCATGTGTCTTAGGACAGTTAGGGCGGGTGAAGTCGTCCTGCACGTGGAAGTGAAGCAAGAGTTGCTAACTGAACGCGTGGGGACTTATGTGTTAGGCTTACCCTTTGGTCTTAGATTAGAACTTAATGATTGTCATCTAGTTCTTTCTATTACTCTCAACATATATTTGTTGCATTATGGATATGATGTTCTTAATATACAAAATAAAAGACCCAAACTTATTAATCATGAAAACCCGACTTACTTATGGTATTGTAGAACTTGATCATGTAAACGAGAAAAAAATTGCAAGGTTAAGAAAGTTAGACTACTTAACTCCATTCGACTGTGAGTCTTATGGAGATTGTGAATCTTATTTCATGGGCAAGATGATCAACAGACCCTTTTCTGGGAAAGGGGTGCATGCCAAAGAAGTTCTAGAGTTGATCTACAACGATGTTTGTGAACCATTGTCCACTCTAGCTAGGGGTCACTTCAGATACTTCATCATTTTTTTTGATGATTTCTCAAGATTCGGATATGTGTATCTTATGAAACACAAATTCGAATCTTTTGAGAAATTCAGAGAGTTTAAGGCTGAAGTAGAGAAGCAACTTGGTAAGAGTATCAAGACTCTTCGTTCAGATCGAGGAGATGAATATCTTAGCCATGAATTCACTGATTGCTTGAAGTTACATGGAATCCAGTCACAATGGACTCCTCCCAGAACACCTCAGATGAACGGTGTGTCCGAGAGGAGAAACCAAACCCTGTTAGACATGGTGAGGTCCATGATGAGCTTCTCCTCTCTTCCAACATTCTTATGGGGATACGCATTACAAACCTCAATTTATATTCTGAATAGAATTTCATCTAGATCGGTTGTGCATACACCATATGAACTATGGTGTGGCAAGAAGCCCACTTTTACACATATAAAACATGGGGTTGCCCCGTGATTGTGAAAAAGATGCTTACCGACAAGTTGGAATCTAGAGGTGAAAAGGGTTACTTTGTGGGATATCCTAAGGAAACTAAAGGATATTACTTCTATCTACCTGAGAAATAATCAGCGATTGTTTCTAGGCAGACCAAGTTCCTCGAAGAAGACTATGTCTTTAAGGAACAAGGCCGTAAGCTGATAGAACTTGAAGAAATTCAAGAACCACAAATTAACAAAGAGACTGATATCTTATCAAAGCAACATGACTAGAAATCAGTGGGAGCATTCAACAACTTTCACGGTGGGAGTCTTTCACTAGGTGATCGTCTTTCAGCCAGTGGAAGCGTAATTAAAGTATGCTTGCGGTCTAAGAACCTCCAAGTGGGCTTTGAATGAGAACAACATAGTTCAAACTCCCGCCCAAGAGGCATCCGAAAAGTGTAGCTCTTGAGGACTCTCCGGACATTGATGAAATCAATGATCACAAAATTTTCACAATCGAATGTATAACCCTGCACAACCACAAATTTCTCAGAAGTCGATTAGGATTCAGTAATCCACCCATTAGATACGGTTACCTCTTGGAGGAACTCGATAATATGGACATACCCGGATAAGCATGATCCTAATACTTATTTTGAACCAATATCGAGGATATTGATTCGAGGAAGTGGCAAAGCCATGAAACCCGAGATGGACTCGATGTACACCAATCAAGCCTGGAACTTGGTTGAATTGCCTAAAGGGGTTAGACCCATATTTTTCAAATAGATCTTCAAGCGTAAGAGTGATGCAAATGGCAAAGTACAAACCTACAAAACTAGGTTGGTGGCGAAGGGTTATAGTCAACGCAAAGGCATTGACTATGATGAGACCTTCTCACCAGTTGCAAAGATCAAGTCCATTCGAATTTTACTTTATGATAGCGACACTATGATTAAGAGATTTGGTAGATGGATGTCAAAACAGCTTTTCTCAATGGAAACATTGATAAGAAAGTGTTTATGACTGAACCGGAAGATTTTACATCTAAGTCAAATTCTAATCTAGTATGCAAGCTAAAGATATCCATTTATGGATAGAAGCAAGCTTCTAGGAGTTGGAATATCCGATTTGATGAAGCTATCAAATCCTTTTGACTTCATCAGAAATTCGTAAGACCCTTGCGTTTATTATAAACACAGCGGAAAAGAATATTATTTTCATAATCGTGTATGTCGATGACATAGTGATTTTTGGGAAACAATATCCCGTTAATGCAGTCCGTTAAAGATTTGTTGTTAAAGACCTTCATAATGAAGGGTCTTGGTGAAGCCTGCTACATCCTAGGGATCAAGATCCACAAGGATAGATCCAAGAGGATGTTGGGGCTGTCATAGTCCACCTATGTAGACAAGGTGTTGAAGCGTTTTGCGATGGAAAACTCTAAAAGAGGATCTCTATTGGCAAATCATGGGATAAAGCTATCAAAGAAGGATTGCCCTTCTGTTGAAGCTGATATCAAGCACATGAAAGATGTCCCATATGCATATGCAATTGGGTCAATCATGGACGCCATGACTTGCACTAGGCCAAACGTGGCCACGCTTATAAACATCATTGGTAGATAGCAATGTAATCAAGGTGAGTCTCACCGGATTCTTTATCAAGACCATTATGATGTATCTCAGACGAACTAAAGAATATTTTCTTGTCTATGGTGGACAGTCAAAACTAGCAGTGACTGGTTAAGCTGACACAAGTTTCCAATCCGACTATGATGATTACAAATCACAGTCAGATTATGTTTCACTCTCAATAATGAAGCGGTCAGTTGAAATAGTTCAAAGCAAAATGACCAAAGATTCAACAACCGAAGTTGAGTACATTACTGTATCAGAAGCCTCAAGGAGGCTGTCTGGATTTTATAGTTCTTAAGAGAACTAGGGGTAGTTCTGAGTGCTAGTTGTCTAATAAAGTTGTATTAAGACAACGTTGGTGCGAATGCGCAAGCAAAGGAACCGAGATCAGCAAACAGAAATAAGCATGTAGCTAGACTTATCATTTGATTCGAGAGATTATAAGGATAGGAGAAATGGATTTAAAATGTATTCCCACATATTTAATTTGGAAGATCAATTCACCAAAATCTCGATTATTCATGTACACACCCGACATTTAATGTTCTAGGGGTTAGACATGTAGGTGATTGACTCTAGTCCAAGTGGGAGATTGTTAGTGTTAGTGTCCTAGAGACAATCTATTGTAAGGACATATTACTCGATGATATTCAGTTTGATTTAATATTATAGTTCATTTAATATTAATGTATGACAATACACTTGTTAGAATATTATGTTTGATTGTTTACATTTATTTATGCAAGTGTTCCCATGAGTCATTGCTGTCATTGAGGTTGTGAGAACTCAGATGACTTAAGCATGATTCTCAAATGGCCCCGATCAAGGATCATCAAGAATGAGATAGTGATGATGCAATTGAGATTGGTGTCACGATCCGCGTCATACTCTTAGAGAGTGTAGTAAGATCTCACTTACTACGAGATACTAGGGTATCTCATGATGGATGCACAAATACCTTAGAGGGTATTGGTATATCCATCCGAGAAACCGTTTGATGTATTTCCACTATATGTGTCTACGGGTGTCTCGGTTAGTGGGAGCGATGCGATACTCCTTTGACTTGAGGTCAATACTCACGACATGCGTGGAGTGATGAACTATGACCATGACCGACGCTTGCACCCGTCTATGGGTAGATATGGCTTGGATTGGGTTCATCAAGAAGTGCATGTGCATGGTAGTTGAGTCAATAATATGATTCATTCCTCAATGTGGATTTAGAGAGAACACTCATCTTCTCATCATAATTGGATCAAAGTCATCGGCCGATGAACGTCAACTTAGACTTTGTGGCTAAGTGTGACATACATGATCAATTAGTGATTAGAGATAATATGATTAAGTTATTTGAATAGACACTTCATCATGTTCAAGACTCAATCGAGTATTTGTGAATGAAAGGAGGAAATCGTAATAGCCCATGTTTCAGTTATAGGTAGTTGCACATTTCTAGCAACGTACCTTATATATTGAGAATGTCCGAATTATTGTCTAGGGTTCAATTAAGACCGTTAGTTTGACTAATCGCTCGATATATGAGGGCCTATGGGTCACACAACAAGTAGTTCTCTTTTACGGATTATAGTTGGTTGATTAAATGTTAAATTGAATTTAATATTTAATTTATGGAGAATTAATTAATAATAGATTAATTTAAAATTAATTATTATTAATGTTTAATTAAATTGGATTTAATTAAATAGGATTCCCAATAATAATATATGGACTATTATTATAGGATTTAATATATATGAATCAAATCCGTAGAGATTTGATATACATGGGAATTAAATCCGTAGAGATTTTATATATGGGAAATAAATCTAAGAGATTTATTTTATAACATTAGGGATTTTATTTCCTAATCGGGTTAGGTTAAGATTTAAGTTGGGCCTTCCCTATATATATGAGCTCTTGGGAATTCACAAACAACGTTAATTCATTATTCTCTCCATAAGATCTAGTGTTAGAATTTTCCTAGCAAATTCATCTCGGGATTCAACGCTGACAAATATGTGTATACCATAGTAGAGAAATATGTGTACAATTTACTGTAAGGTTTCTCTTTATGTTTATACGTATTCAATTATGCAATTATATGTTCGTTGTTGGTGAACTGTTTAATTTTGATGCGCATGTATTACGTATTTACGTGCCTCTAAATTCCAACACTTCTTAGTGGACTTGGACGTTGTTCCGGATTTGCCCAGCACCATCATGGTTTACTGTGATAACGTCGGAACAGTTGCAAATTCAAGGGAACTGAGAGACAAAGCCAGCAAACACACAGAAAGAAAATATCATGTTATACGAGAAATCGTTAAGAGAGGAGACATAGAGGTGACAAAGATTGCATCGGAAGACAACCTAGCAGATCCATTCACAAAGGGTCTGCCTCAAAATATATTCGAGAGCCATGTGGAAGGAATGGGTGTCAAGAGCATTGTCAATCTGCTTTGAGTATAAGTGAGAGAAATGTTATTAGGTTCGTGTAGGTGACATTAGATGTCACATAGGACACGAGACATGATGTAGTATACTTAAAAGAAGACTTTGAGTATAAGTGGGAGATTGTTGGGGTTATACTGTAAAATGTGCTTTTACTTTATATATAACCAAACTGAATTTCTCATTTATTTACTTAAATAAATTATTTATCACTATTGTATTAAATATGATTGAATGTTATATATATTAACTGCATATCTTTTCATTAATGTGGTGATACCAGATCACAGAAGATCAAATTAACAAATCCTTGTAACTAAGTACAAAATTCACAACCTAGATTGAAATGAACAATCCATCGTGAAAGGTTGAAGTGTAAGGCTCAGATTGACTTGTCTTGACCTAGAGATTACACTAGGGCATTATGATGCGCTGAACAGGACCTACGACGAGGATAAATTCTTCAGTACTGAACATGGAAAAATTAGACCTCAGTGGTTCGTTATTTCTTAATCTCCGTTCCTTAAATAGGATCGTGTGAAATTAATAAATATAGCTTTGACTTATGTTGGGTAGAGTGTCATTGTGACTTGATACTTTATATATTGGACAATATTATTAGTTACACGACGATTGCTAAGATTTAATATAGAGAATCGTGTGCAAGTACGTCTTGCATGATTTGTCCCCTTGGGAGACTCAGAAGATTTATCATACTAAATCTTGCAAGTGGAACTAGTTTCCGGTATGGATAATAAATGTTGAGTCATTCTTAAACCAAGGATAAAAGATATTAATTAATATAAAGCTTTTCAGTGGCTTGAATTAATTAATGGACTAAGATTATTTTAAACACGGGAAATAATAACCGGGAGCCATATTACAATAATATGGGTTAAGATGAATAGTGCAATATTAATTATGTAGTTGGATTAATTAATATTTATGGGCTTGAATAATATTGTGGCTCAATATTGAATATTCAAATTGCATTGGAAGGTCCAATCTTAATTCTCCTAAAGACCCCTTTAGTAGCCCAAAGATAAAGTCCAATAACTAAAAAAGGTGTTTAAAATAAAATAAATATTGTTGCCTTATTTTTTCCAATATTTTCGAAAATTATGAGGAGGAGAGAGAAAATATTTTCTTGATTTTCTTGGAAATTTTTTATGGAATAAAGTATTTTTGGAGTAAAAGTTTGTCCCATAAATTTAAGAAAAGTAAAAGATCTTATTTCTTCCTTTGATCATTGTAATTTTCAATATATATATATATATATATATATATATATATATAGGGGAAGAAAATATATTTTGTGATTATTATGGAAATAGAATATATGAGATACATTCAAGATTGTATCTTGGGAAGATACAAAGAAATTTCCTAAACCGTAAATATCTCAAATTTTTCGCCCCCTATGCATCTATAAATAGGGGATGAATTTTTCATCCCCTACACAATTCCATGTATTGAAAATATTATAAATCCACAAAGGTGGTGGCATATATTTGTCTTTTTTCCTTTTGTTATTTGTTCGCGATCTTCCTACCACCGGATTATTGAACAAGGACGTGGGAATACTAAAGAAGGACTTTGGGTGTGTTCGTTGAACCGTTGCTCATCTGTCTCCATTTAATTCGCCAAAAAGGTACGCCTTACGTAACTCCTAGAAATCCGCATGTGTAGGATTTACGTGACTTTATTATATGCATGATGTGTTATTGTTATTTGATTATTATTTGAATTAATATATGATTAATTCATGCTAGTAATAATTGAATAATTTTAATTTGTATATAAATTGCAACTCGAATAGATCCGGACACCCTATTTCCCAACAGAAGTTGCTCCATATACTAGGTGAAAAAGCGATTCACCCGTCGCTCTTCTTAGAGTAGTCCGGTAAGCCCAAAGGACTGATTCAAGTGTTAGTGTCTTAGAGACAATCCTTTGTATGGACATAATACTAAGATAATATTCAGTAGAATATTATGTTTGATTGTTTGCATTTGTTCTTATCTGTGTTCCCTTGAATCACTGTTGTCGTTGAGATGTGAGAACTCATATGGCTTAAGCATTATTCTCAAATAGCCCCGATCAAGGATCATCAAGAATGAGATATTGATGATGCAATGGAGATTGGTGTGCGATCTGCATCATACTCTTAGAGAGTGTAGTAAGATCTCACTTACTACGAGATACTAGGTATCTCATGATGGATGCACAAATACCTTAGAGGGTATTGGTATATCCATCCGAGAAACCGTTTGATGTATTTCCACTATATGTGTCTACGGGTGTCTCGGTTAGTGGGAGCGATGCGATACTCCTTTGACTTGAGGTCAATACTCACGACATGCGTGGAGTGATGAACTATGACCATGACCGACGCTTGCACCCGTCTATGGGTAGATATGGCTTGGATTGGGTTCATCAAGAAGTGCATGTGCATGGTAGTTGAGTCAATAATATGATTCATTCCTCAATGTGGATTTAGAGAGAACACTCATCTTCTCATCATAATTGGATCAAAGTCATCGGCCGATGAACGTCAACTTAGACTTTGTGGCTAAGTGTGACATACATGATCAATTAGTGATTAGAGATAATATGATTAAGTTATTTGAATAGACACTTCATCATGTTCAAGACTCAATCGAGTATTTGTGAATGAAAGGAGGAAATCGTAATAGCCCATGTTTCAGTTATAGGTAGTTGCACATTTCTCGCAACGTACCTTATATATTGAGAATGTCTGAATTATTGTCTAGGGTTCAATTAAGACCGTTAGTTTGACTAATCGCTCGATATATGAGGGCCTATGGGTCACACAACAAGTAGTTCTCTTTTACGGATTATAGTTGGTTGATTAAATGTTAAATTGAATTTAATATTTAATTTATGGAGAATTAATTAATAATAGATTAATTTAAAATTAATTATTATTAATGTTTAATTAAATTGGATTTAATTAAATAGGATTCCCAATAATAATATATGGACTATTATTATAGGATTTAATATATATGAATCAAATCCGTAGAGATTTGATATACATGGGAATTAAATCCGTAGAGATTTTATATATGGGAAATAAATCTAAGAGATTTATTTTATAACATTAGGGATTTTATTTCCTAATCGGGTTAGGTTAAGATTTAAGTTGGGCCTTCCCTATATATATGAGCTCTTGGGAATTCACAAACAACGTTAATTCATTATTCTCTCCATAAGATCTAGTGTTAGAATTTTCCTAGCAAATTCATCTCGGGATTCAACGCTGACAAATATGTGTATACCATAGTAGAGAAATATGTGTACGATTTACTGTAAGGTTTCTCTTTATGTTTATACGTATTCAATTATGCAATTATATGTTCGTTGTTGGTGAACTGTTTAATTTTGATGCGCATGTATTACGTATTTACGTGCCTCTAAATTCCAACACTTCTTAGTGGACTTGGACGTTGTTCCGGATTTGCCCAGCACCATCATGGTTTACTGTGATAACGTCGGAACAGTTGCAAATTCAAGGGAACTGAGAGACAAAGCCAGCAAACACACAGAAAGAAAATATCATGTTATACGAGAAATCGTTAAGAGAGGAGACATAGAGGTGACAAAGATTGCATCGGAAGACAACCTAGCAGATCCATTCACAAAGGGTCTGCCTCAAAATATATTCGAGAGCCATGTGGAAGGAATGGGTGTCAAGAGCATTGTCAATCTACTTTGAGTATAAGTGAGAGAAATGTTATTAGGTTCGTGTAGGTGACATTAGATGTCACATAGGACATGAGACATGATGTAGTATACTTAAAAGAAGACTTTGAGTATAAGTGGGAGATTGTTGGGGTTATACTGTAAAATGTGCTTTTACTTTATATATAACCAAACTGAATTTCTCATTTATTTACTTAAATAAATTATTTATCACTATTGTATTAAATATGATTGAATGTTATATATATTAACTGCATATCTTTTCATTAATGTGGTGATACCAGATCACAGAAGATCAAATTAACAAATCCTTGTAACTAAGTACAAAATTCACAACCTAGATTGAAATGAACAATCCATCGTGAAAGGTTGAAGTGTAAGGCTCAGATTGACTTGTCTTGACCTAGAGATTACACTAGGGCATTATGATGCGCTGAACAGGACCTACGACGAGGATAAATTCTTCAGTACTGAACATGGAAAAATTAGACCTCAGTGGTTCGTTATTTCTTAATCTCCGTTCCTTAAATAGGATCGTGTGAAATTAATAAATATAGCTTTGACTTATGTTGGGTAGAGTGTCATTGTGACTTGATACTTTATATATTGGACAATATTATTAGTTACACGACGATTGCTAAGATTTAATATAGAGAATCGTGTGCAAGTACGTCTTGCATGATTTGTCCCCTTGGGAGACTCAGAAGATTTATCATACTAAATCTTGCAAGTGGAACTAGTTTCCGGTATGGATAATAAATGTTGAGTCATTCTTAAACCAAGGATAAAAGATATTAATTAATATAAAGCTTTTCAGTGGCTTGAATTAATTAATGGACTAAGATTATTTTAAACACGGGAAATAATAACCGGGAGCCATATTACAATAATATGGGTTAAGATGAATAGTGCAATATTAATTATGTAGTTGGATTAATTAATATTTATGGGCTTGAATAATATTGTGGCTCAATATTGAATATTCAAATTGCATTGGAAGGTCCAATCTTAATTCTCCTAAAGACCCCTTTAGTAGCCCAAAGATAAAGTCCAATAACTAAAAAAGGTGTTTAAAATAAAATAAATATTGTTGCCTTATTTTTTCCAATATTTTCGAAAATTATGAGGAGGAGAGAGAAAATATTTTCTTGATTTTCTTGGAAATTTTTTATGGAATAAAGTATTTTTGGAGTAAAAGTTTGTCCCATAAATTTAAGAAAAGTAAAAGATCTTATTTCTTCCTTTGATCATTGTAATTTTCAATATATATATATATATATATATATATATATATATAGGAGAAGAAAATATATTTTGTGATTATTATGGAAATAGAATATATGAGATACATTCAAGATTGTATCTTGGGAAGATACAAAGAAATTTCCTAAACCGTAAATATCTCAAATTTTTCGCCCCCTATGCATCTATAAATAGGGGATGAATTTTTCATCCCCTACACAATTCCATGTATTGAAAATATTATAAATCCACAAAGGTGGTGGCATATATTTGTCTTTTTTCCTTTTGTTATTTGTTCGCGATCTTCCTACCACCGGATTATTGAACAAGGACGTGGGAATACTAAAGAAGGACTTTGGGTGTGTTCGTTGAACCGTTGCTCATCTGTCTCCATTTAATTCGCCAAAAAGGTACGCCTTACGTAACTCCTAGAAATCCGCATGTGTAGGATTTACGTGACTTTATTATATGCATGATGTGTTATTGTTATTTGATTATTATTTGAATTAATATATGATTAATTCATGCTAGTAATAATTGAATAATTTTAATTTGTATATAAATTGCAACTCGAATAGATCCGGACACCCTATTTCCCAACAGAAGTTGCTCCATATACTAGGTGAAAAAGCGATTCACCCGTCGCTCTTCTTAGAGTAGTCCGGTAAGCCCAAAGGACTGATTCAAGTGTTAGTGTCTTAGAGACAATCCTTTGTATGGACATAATACTAAGATAATATTCAGTAGAATATTATGTTTGATTGTTTGCATTTGTTCTTATCTGTGTTCCCTTGAATCACTGTTGTCGTTGAGATGTGAGAACTCATATGGCTTAAGCATTATTCTCAAATAGCCCCGATCAAGGATCATCAAGAATGAGATATTGATGATGCAATGGAGATTGGTGTGCGATCTGCATCATACTCTTAGAGAGTGTAGTAAGATCTCACTTACTAACAGATACTAGGTATCTCATAATGGATGCATAAATACCTTAGAGAGTATTGTTATACCCATCCGAGCAACCGTTTGATGTAGTTCCACTATATGTGTCTACGGGTGTCTCGGTTAGTGGGAGCGATGTGATACTCCTTTGACTTGAGGTCAATACGCACGACATGTGTGGAGTGATGAACTTTGACTGTAACCGACACTTACACCCTTCCATGGGTAGATATGGCTTGGATTGAGTTCATCACGAAGTGCATGTGCTTGGTAGTTGAGCCAAGAATATGATTCATTCCTCAAAGTGGATTTAGAGAGAATACAAATCTTCTCATCATAATTGGATCAAAGTCATTAGCCAATGCACGTCAACTTGGACTTTGTGGCCAAGTGTGACATAAGTGATCAATTAGTGATTTGAGATAATATGATTAGGTTATTTGGATAGACACTTCATCATGTTCAAGACTAATCGAGTATTCGTGAATGAAAGGAGGAAATCGTAATAGCCCATGTTTCAATTACAGGTAGTTGCACGTTTCTCACAACGTACCTTATATATTGAGAATGCCTGATTTATTGTCTAGGGTTCAATTAAGACCGTTAGTTTGACCAGTCGCTCGATATATGAGGGTCTATGGATCACACAACAAGTAACCCCGTGTACGGATTATAGTTGGTTTATTAAGTATTAAATTAGATTTAATATTTAATTTATGGAGAATTAATAATATATTAATTTAGAATTAATTATTATTACTATTTAATTAAATTAGATTTAATTAAATAGGAATCTCAAATAATATTATGGAATATTATTGTAGGAAAATATCCGTAGGGAAAAACATATCTTTGAGATTTGTTTTGCAAGATTAGGAATTATCTTTATAATAAAGATGGCTTAAGATTTAAGCCAGTCTCTCCCTATATATATGACATCCTAGGATTCATTATTTACTACAACAAGAAAACCTAGTTTCTCCATAAAATCTAGAATAGGAATTTTCCTAGCAAATTCCGTCTCAGATTCAACGCTGGCATATTTGTGAAAATCTGTCAACGGGGATTACGTGGATACCGTAATTGAGAAATCTACTATTGAATTACTGTAATATTTCTCGTTATGATTATTCATACTTGTTTATGCAATTAACTGTTCGTTGTTGGTGAACTATTTAATTTCGCTGCGCATGTATTACGTGTTTACGTGCCTCTATATTCCAACAGTGGTATCAGAGCTTCAGGCTCTTAAAATTAATTGCATAATTTCTGGTTTATAATTTTTTTTTATAAACTGCTTGGTGCGGTTGTGTGAATTGACCGCACCATATATGTGTTGCTTAATAGAAAGAGGGCATGCTTATTAGATAAACACACCCAATTTATTTCGTCTAGTTCGTCTTTTTAGGGTTTCCAAGAAACCCCGAATCGCCGCTGCTCTGTTGCTCGACTTGCATCCCTGGCATCGTGGGTGATCCATGACGGCGCTTGAGCGGGCGGCCTTGCGCCGTTCGCGCGAATCCACGCCGCCACCTGGCTGATTCGATCCGCGACGACATTGTTCCACGTGTTTCGATAACAACGACTCACTGAACCGTCTCTTTTCTCGGTGGTGCGCCTATGAAATCGTTTGATTCGTGGCGGTGTGCCACCGATTCGTCCCGATTTGTGTTGTCCGATTTTGAACGTTGAAAGGGGCTTGACCGATGAGTTCGTCCCTACGCGATTCAAGGTGGTGAGCCACCCAAATCGAGACGAACCAGTGGCAGCGCGCCGCCGAGTCGATGGTCCTGATGCTCTCTGTTTTCTGGGTTCGATTTGATTTGGGCAACGGCTCCACGAGCGTCCCTCACTGTCTCACTCGCGATGGCAAATCGCCTCCGCTCTATTGCTCGACTTGCGTCCCCGACATCACGGGTGATCCGTGACGGCGCTAGAGCAGGCGGCCTTGCGCCGCAACTTGCGCTGTTCGTGCGAACCCGCATCGCCACTCGATGGATTCGATCTCGGCGACATCGTTCCTCACGTTTTGATGGTGGTGACTAACTAAGCCGTCTCTTTTCTCAGTGGTGCACCTTTGAAATCGTTCAATTCACGGCGGTGCGCCACCGATTCGATTGTTCCGACGTTCTCTAATTTTGCATTCGATTCGATTTGGGCCGTGGCTCCGTGCGCGTCCTCACTTTCTCGCTCGCGACGATTCGCGCGTGCAGATTTTTAGCCCTATGGTCCCGTCGTGCTCTTCACTTTGTTCTTGAGTTTTGGATTGTTCATACGGTTCAATCTTGAATTGGGTTTTGCTTTTGGTTTAGAATTGATAAACTGTGACTTTCTAAACTTCGATAATTTGAATGGTTTTTCGCGAATTGTTTGGAAGAATTCTGATGAACTGTGATGAATTGTTAGATGTTTGGATGATGTCGGTTGACCCGATTTGAAAATGGTTTTTGAAATCGGGCGATTATGAGGGGAAGGACTGTGCCAAAATTGGATTATTGGACAGACCCTTCCGTGTGATTTTTGAAATTCCACACGAGCCCATGATGAAATTAAAATTAAAATCTGTTTTTTTTAAGTTAATAAAATTTAATTTGAAATTGATTTTAATTTGACCTAATGATTAATTGGATTAATTGTTGACGTTTAATAACCTTAAAATTTAAATTAAAATTGGATTTAAATTCTATTTTAAGATATTATTAAATCTCACTCGGTTAACTTATCTATTAAATTTGATGTAATTTGTTAACCCCTAGACTGCGTTATAAATGTTTGGGTAGGCGGCGTCCAATACATGTCGGACCGTATTAAAATATTTGGGTAGACGATGCCCTATATTTATTATTCTGTATATTTCATGTTTGGGTAGGCGGCGCCCAATATTTGCTTAAATATGATATAGAATGCATGATGGATCTCGATTAAGAAATTAATACCTCATCTTTAAAATGGTCCTCACTAAAATATGATTTTCTCATTAATTTCATAAGATGTCTTCCTGTTGGGAAATTTGTAGTTTCGATGGAAGTTCCAAAACAGATTGTAATAGGACCAGTCAGACCTGTTAGCTGACTGATGAATTAGATATCAGATAGGAGGACCAACTGAGTTGTATAGACAGCTGATGTAACAGATAGGTCACATATTGAGGGGGAACTCAATATGTATTGGCTAAGTTCTGAAGATCAGATAAGCTGAAGTTCTGAAGATCAGATAAGCCGAAGTCTTGAAGATCAGAGGATCAGAAGATCAGATAAGCTGAAGATCAGAAGACTAGAAGAGCTGAAGATCAGAAGACATCAAGACCAGAAGACCTACATCAGATAACACGAAGAAGAATCAGTAAGGTGTGCTAAGACAACTTACATCAAAAGATTCAAACCAGGTAGACAGATCAGTCTTTATCTGATCTGTTCAGATCCATCAAGTGACTACATCAAGTTACCTAGTACGAGCCAAAGTCAATCAGACAAGAAGTATGTCAATCTTGTTAGTAAATCAAGTGCCGAATTTATGTACTTGTGAACCAATGAGAAGAAGACATGCACGTACAGAACTTACACTTGCAGGATTAACGCTTCAGAGTCCAACGACTACAAAGGACAAGCTTACATACTTTCGGCCATGCCGCCTCTGAGCACGTCAAATCAAGCCTGCAAACCTACCTTAAATAGACCAAAATTCAAATTGCTCTCCAACGGCTAGTTCGATTTCATGCCTATAAATATGGGATCAACCTTCATAGTAAGGTTACAGAAATTATACAAGCTTAAGCTCAAGCAAGATTTCCGCATGAAGAACACAACTCAAGATTTATTCTAAGTGTTCATCCCATACAATTCTTAGCATAGAATTCTTATCCTCTAGCTTTAGGCTACTCAAATACTAGGATAGAATTCCAGTTGGAACATACAAATCTTATACAAAAACCCACTAAGTTAGGTTAAGTTTGTTAAGCAAGATTTCAGACTAGGGTTTCTAGTTTCTGATTTCTGGGATCGTTGAGTGAGAACTCTTGAAACATCTGCTATATTGTGTTGAACTAAACTTAGTCCAGATTGGTTAAGTGAGTGCCCCTGCTGATAGGGAAGAGTGGACGTAGGACGAGTTGTCCGAACCACTATAAATCTGGTGTGATTTATCTGCTTTATATTCCATGCATGTTATGAGTCTGGATCAGATTTGCACCAAGCAACTAATATGATCAGTTTGAAACCTTTGTCATCTGATCTAAAACAGATTACTCAGAATCTGGTTTGAGCAAACTGGTTTTTCACACGGGTTAACTTATCTTCAGATAAATTTTGAACTGATAGACGCCTAAATCGATCTGCTTCTAAGTCACAAAGAAGTCGGATATCAGTCCGTACTACTTCACACGCACTCTGATCAGGCATACTTGCTTATCCACACCTAATCTCACAAAATATTGTAGAAGTCTATTCACCCCTCCCCTCTAGACTTCTACCCTCACATAACCCGTTCGGGACCTACACTTCCATTAAAATTAAAATTAAATCGAGATTTCGCCCAATGGGTATTTAAGACCAAAGTTTTTTGCTTGGATCTACATCTAACGAGACTTTTATAGGGGACACGTGTGGTCGGGCGCTTTGATGGTTGTAAACCAGCTTGACTTTGTTTCACCAGCCAAAGCAGGGAAATGAAAGTTAAGTGACATCCGATTAAGCTAGGCCCAATCAATTAGGAGTTGCAATTTTGCAATTGGTTTAGAGACCTACTAGTTTTATTATTACAACAATTAGCCAAAGCAGATGTTGTAGTATTAAGAATGTGGATCCTAGTCCATTATAATTTATATTGGATATAAATTTGTATTCTTCCGATGAGGTCGTTGAATATGTGAAAATAATGGAAATAAGATAAACTTAAAAGGCCACATTTTTTTGATTGTTGAATATTGATCGTAGGAATTATGTGTTTAATTCCCATTTTATTTTATTTCTCTAGGATTGTTGAAATAAATAAATTGTCATTGAGAAACATTTTGGAAACGAACAAATTAGTTGGGCCAAACTTTCTCGACTAGCACCGAAATGTTCGTTTGGTCCTCGGGCAAGAAAAGATTGAGTACATGTTGGACACGTCAATCCCTGCTACCCCGGAGACTGGTACTGAAGAAGCTGAGGCGTTTGATGCCGAAGCTCAGAAGAATCATCAAGAGGATGTTTCCCACGCTCAGTGTGTTATGCAACTCGGGATAACTCCCGAATTGCAAAGGCAACATGAGAAGATTCTTCCCTTTGAGATGATCAAGCATATGAAGGATCTCTTTGATTCTGAATCTCGTTCTGAAATTATGAAGGGATGACAGATCTGTTTAGATGTCGACTGTCCGAAGGAGGAAAGGTTTCTCCTCATGTATTGTAGATGATAGGGATAATCGAGAAACTTGGTCGTCTGGGCATTGAGCTCAAGACCGATGTTGCTGTTTACGCCACTCTTTAGTCGCTTCCTGATTCATATTCGAGTTTTGTAGTAAACTTTAATATGAATAAGATGGAATCGACCATGTCCAAGCTGCATAACATGGCAAAGACCTTTGAGTCTTCCACTTCTAAGAAAAAACCTGTGCTCATGGTGAGTGCCTCTACTTCTTCTGCTCCGAAAGGAAAGAAGAAGCGAAGTGGCAAGGTAAAGAAAGTCTCCAAGCCAAGCTTCCTTAAACCCAAAGGTGGAATTCAAAAGAAGGATAGGGTGGACAAGGATGTATGCCTCCACTACAAGCAGAAGGGCATTGGAAGAAGGACTGTAAGGTTCTAGCAGCTGAAAAGAAGACACAAGGTGTCTCAACATCTAGAACAAGTACGTTTGTTATTGAGATAAACATGTCCACAAATGATACTAATTGTTGGGTATTAGATACCGGTTGTGCTCACACATTTGTACAAATGTGCAGGGTCTCAAGGATAGCATGGCATTTAGGCCGGGTGAAGTCTCGCTACACGTTGGGAATGGAGCAAGAGTTGCTGCTGAACGTGTTGGCGTTTATATTTTAGATTTACCCTCTGGTTTTAGACTTGAACTGAATAATTGTTATTTGGTTCTTTCTATTGCCCGCAACATTATTTCTATTCCGATGTTGGATATTGAAGGTTTTTCCTTCCATTTTGCAAACAATAATTGTTATTTTTTGCTTAAATGAGAGAATTCCGTCTCATCTAAAAGCTCGAGGTATAGGCTACAATCAGTAAGATCAACAGGAATCAGACAAGCCAGACTCGACCAAGTGGTAACTAATTAATTACAAACTCAATCAGTCAGATATGTTTTCTGATTCGATTTATCTGAACTCATCCTGTCTGTGTGATCATTACTGTGCATATTACTTTATGACGTCATGCCTGCAAGCATTAAATGCGGACGTGGGATTTATGTATAAAATGCATTTATTGCGAGTTTTTAAGTCCAAAAGTTTGCCGCTTTAAAACCTTAACCGCACGATTTAATTACTTTTCAACCGCTTAATCTTGACCGTCCGATTTAAAAACACGGACACTCAAGTACTCTCCAAAATTCATGCAAAATATTTTCCTCCCACCTATTTAAACCCTAAACCTATTTTCTGAAAACCTTTCGCATTATCTCTCTAAAAAAATATAGACTCAAACTTACCCAGAAAGTTTTCCAAATATTCAACTAGCGATTCAAATCTTTTTCAAAATCTTCAAATTGTTTTTCTGGTAATTTGTCTACTTTGGTTTTATTGCTTATGAATCTTATGCGCTAGGGTTATAGGTTGTATGTATGTAATACTATCTATGTGTCTGATTTAATTGCTTAAATGCTCAAATGCTTTACAATTATGAACACATATATTGGGTTTTTGATTGAGTAAATACTTCGAGATGTGCTGAGTGTATTATGATTTGCTCGAGTATTCTACATATTTATAAACCTGATTATAGTTGTATTTCTATAGAAATGTGTAGGTCCCTTAACGAGGTTAAATGAGGATGTAAGTCTAGAGGGAGGGTGAATAGACTTACAAAACTTTTTTCGTCTTGATCGTGTGATTGCGGTTTGCGATCAGAGTGCTAGTGAGTCGATTTGGGTCGATGTTCAATCTTCAAATGCTTGAGGGCGATCGGTTTTGATATCCGGCGGTTTAACTGAGAAAAGGAAGCTTGTAAATACCCTTTGTGAAAAACCGTTTTACGAATCGATTCTCAAGTCGGTTTTCAATCGGTGACTAAGGTGTCAACTTGATCGGATCGATTATTTGGTGCAAAATGATGTTAACTCGAATATGTATGCAATTTTAAGCTCGGTTAGTGAATAGTGTAAAGCAATAAAGAGCAAGTAAATGCGCACAAGATTTTATAGTGGTTCAGACGAAACCCGTCTTACGTCCACTCTTCCCTTAACACAGGGGCAACTTAACCGACTTAACCGACTTAATCGACTAGACTTAGTTTAATGTGTTAGTCCAACACCCAACAGATGTTTATTGAGTTCACACTCAACCGATCCCATAAATCAGAAACTAGAATCCCTAGTCTGAAATCTTGCGATAACAAACTTAACCTAACTTTGAGTTTGGGTAAAGATTTGTTGTGGTTCCAACTGGAAATCTATCCTAGTGTTTATGTAGCCAAATGCTAGAGGATGAGATTTCTATGCTAAGAACAATGGGATGAACACTTAAGAATAATCTTCAAATTCGGTGTTCTTCGAGCGGAAATTATGCTATAGTTTTTGCTTCTTTTTCAGTCTGCTCGATCCGGTCGTGCATTTTTTTCAACTTTGAAGAGCAATCCCTTTTTATAGACCTCGAAATCAAAGAGCCGTTGGAGAGCAATTTGAATTTCGGGCTATATTAGGTAGGTTGTAGGATATGATTGTGACGTGCTCCGAATATCGGCGTGGCCGAAGGCATGATTAGCGTCGTTTATGTCCGCAGCGTCGAATCCTGCATTGTCAGCTCTTTTTGTGCACGTGTCGCTTTCTCTTTGGCTTCGCGAGGTGGCACTTCAGTATTTGTCTGTTAGACGATTGATATTCCTTTTGTAGAATATTCGTCTTGTCTGGTGTACCATTTTGGTTGACGCCAGGTGTGAGCTAACTTGATCAGATAACTGATCAGTCTACCTTGTAGAGTCTTCTGATGCAGATTGTCTTAGCACAATTTGCAGACTCGGCTGATGTAGGTCTTCTGGTCTTCTGGTAGTCTTCTGATCTTTAGGTGACTCTGAGCCTCAGTGTCTTCTGTCATACTGAGTCTTCAGGTTTGTTACTGAGTCTTCAGGTTCATCTGAGTCGTTAGTGTCTTCTGTCTTCACCTGATCATCTGACTTCTTGTCTTCTGATCCGTCTTAGTCTTCTGATCATCTGACTTTATCTGGTCATCTGATAACTCGACCTGACCTATACATATTGAGTTCCCCCTCAACATGTGACCTATCTTTTACATCAGCTACCTATACATTTTAGCTGGTCATCTTAATCTGATTCTAAGTCATCAGTCAGCTAACAAATCTGACTGGTCCTATTACAACCTGTTTTGGAACTTCCATCAAAACTAAATACAAATTTCCCAATAATTTCCCCCTTTTTGATGGAACCAAAAAACTTAATCAGAAAAACAGATAACATGAGTAGAAATGCAGATAATGTAAAACAGTACATTCTTCAGAAGACAATGAGATGTTGTCTTAGAATCAGAGAGATAGAATATTTCATTCAGATAGGTGTGTGCATTACAGAATACATGAAAAACGTACCTATCATCTGATTCCAAGTTGTCTTCCTCAGTTGTACTTGAACCTCTGAAGTTCTTTGGGGATACCAAACATCTTGTACATCCTTTACATTAGCTTGTCCAGATCTTCTCTTCTATGGATTCCTCCTTTGTCAGCAAATCCATCGTAGGCATCCTTGAATTTGACAGCATCTAGCTTGTTATCTGGACGCAAAGGTGGAAGGAGTTGTTCAAAGGGAGGAGCTTCAGGTATCAATGACATGATCTTCCCTTCCTTCATCACCAACTGGTAGAAGTCTGGGTACTTTGTTTCTAACCAGTTCCGAAATTCATCATCATTTTCTGTCTGGTCTTGATGAATCGGAATCATCTCCAGGATGTACATGTCACACAACCATTCTGCTCTGATCTGTTCCCATTCTGGAAGCAGATCTAGCCGGGCACAAAGGATGTCTTTGACTGGTGCCAGAAAGGCTTTCTTTTCCCAAGCAATCTCCTCTGCTGCAGCTTCATTCTTTCTCTTCCTTTGGATGTATGCGATGTTTAGTCCCTTAGCCTCTGCTAACTTCTGCTTCTTGATGGCAGCCTCTCTTATTCTCTGTCTGGTTTGCTCTTGAATTTGTTCAGGAGACATCTCGCTTTTGGTAGAGAATAATTGGCCTTGACTCTGAACTTCAGCAGTAGCTTTTACCATCTTGCCTTTGCCTTTCTTTCTCCTCAGAGTTTGCTCAGGTTCATCTCGTTCGTCTTCTTCAGCTAATCTCTTAGTGGGTTCAAGGCTCTTGGCCTGATCATCAGTTTCCATTCTTTTCTGTACGAACGAAGAGAAGTCTTCAATCTTGTCGACTCTGGCAATAACCTCTGAAAGAGCAATCTTCTGCTCAGTGATCTCTTTGCTATGTTGCTCAACAGTTTCTTTCACTTCATCAACGAGATCAGTAGATTGAGTGGCTGGCAAGTACGATACAGTGGTTTCTGGATAAGATGAAATTGTTACCAACTGTGTCTGTTTTTCTCTCTTCTCTTTATTCTCTTGTCCTTCCCCCTTTTTGGTTTCATCAAAGAGGTTGGACAGCCTGCGATTCAGAGCAATGAACTGTCGTGTGATCTCCTCTCTGAGTTCCTCAACATCAAGAGGAGTGATCTGAGCGATGGCAGAAGGTGCAGGAGTTAAAAAGCGTCTGAGAGCAAATTCGATGTCCTTTCTTGCTCGTTCTGTAGAAGCTGCAAAGTGTTTCCAACCCATATCCATGTGGTTGTCAGTTTTCTCCAAGGATGCCCAGACATTTTCTAGTAGCACCTGTGTCTCATTGAGCATATCTGTCTGAACTTTGAGTTTATCAGACTGGAGATTGAGCTTCTCGGCAAGAGGATTTACTAGTTGCATTACTCCAGAAAGGATGGCATTATGCATCCCAATCGCGGTGACTTCTTTCTCTCTCACAACCGCTTTTGCTTGCTCTTCTTCAAACCGCTTCATCAGATCTGTTGTGAGAGCTGTGAATTTGTCGTCAATAGCAGCCTTGATCCCATCATGAATCTTCTCAGTATAAAGATCTAGGGTATCGGAGCTCAACATAGCGATGCGGTCGATGTTGATACCTTGCCAAGTCGTCTCATCTGCGGCAAGACCATTCTTGGTTCATCGGGCAAGCTCCCTCATGATCTGTAGGAGGTTGAATAGTTTCCTCCCTGTTATCAGCAATTCCGAACCTTTCATGAATCAACCATTTGATATCATCTTCAAATGCCAATTCAACAGCGCTTTCAATCCCAGCATTGTTCAAGCATTTCATCTCCAAGTCTACAAAGAAATCAGATCCCAGAGTTGTCATGAGGATCAGAAATTCCTCGATGTTTTTTAGTCTGATATCCCACCAGAACACAATCTCTTCTATCTATTGCTGGATGCCAGGATGTTGATCCAATTCAGGGCACAGGTCCAGCAGATACTCCTTGATTTGTTGCTTCATTATCCTTATGATGTGGCTTTCTAAAACAGGTGAAGCAAGCACGGTTCTAGTATTGAAGGGATTATGAGATATGTACACTCGCTTGTCAGATCTCTCAGGTTCTTGTATCTTGTTTGGAGATTGGGAGTGAGATTGGGATATATGTGGTTCAGGTTCGTATTCAGCTTGTTGAGGGGGTTCAGTTTCCTGAACAGGTTCATTGGTTGGGGGAGTGGGAGATCTGATTGGTGAGGGTGAGGGTGAGAAGGTTTTGTGAGGAGAGTGTGGTGGTGATGATTTTTGAGGAGAGTGTGATGGCGATTTGGAAGTGGGCGTAGGCGATCATGCTTTCTGGAAGATCTTGGTGAGCGGCAGAGAATCAGATGGTGATTCTTCCTCAGAGTGCTCCACTTCTGTCCCTCTGACAACTTTTTCTCCTTCTTCTTCGATCATCTGCTCTTCCCTTACTTCTCTGGCAGTGTGCTCAGAACTGACTGCTATCTCCTTTTCTGATTCCACCTGAATCAGATCCTCCGTTCTGCGAACTTGCTGAGCAGAACCCGAAGCAGTCTTTAGAGGAGATGTAACTCTCTTCTGACGTTTCCGCTGAGCATCTGGTTTCTTGGCCAGATCCTTCCTCTTCAACCTCTTCTCTGGAATAGCCTTTCCCTGCACTTCTGAAGATGCAGTTGCCTTTTCTTTTCCCTTCTTTTCTCCCTTGGGTTTGGGCACATAAGGAGTAGGATCCTCATCAGATTGACCAGGCAGGGGCTCATCCTTGCCCAAGATGGCCTTGTGCTTTGCTTGATATATCTTCGCTCCATTCTCATTCCATTCATAATTCGTTGACAGCTTATCTAATAGAATGATTGAGATTTTGTGCATGAAAGAGCACTTGGAAGATAAGCACACTTCATTTCTCTGGGTCAGTTCGAGCTTCCCCGAGTATTTCCGCAATCGTGCCTTGACCATACCCAACCAATCCACATCTGAAGCCTTCTTGATGATTGCAGCCATGACACTGATCTTATAGGAAGTGACAGCATCAAGACTGTAAGTTGAGCACATAATCACTTTCTGAACGATCTCAAGGAGAAGGCGATATTTCCTCTTCAGGTAGGAAACTTTGACATTCGTTGTATTCTCCTTGTTTGCTGGTCTCAATAGCTCGGCTTTAAGAAAGTCCTTCTCATCTACATCAGTCATGTAGGTCTCTGGGTTGATGCTTCCTCGAGTTAGACCGAAGATCCTCTGGAGATCATCGTTCGACACTCGTACTTCCAGTCCACCAACGAAAGAAATCAAGTCAGCATCAATGTCCTCGTCCTTCTGTAGATTATATAGAAACTCCAGGGCTTCATGTGTGTGGACAATGTTCTGATATCTCGAGCAATACTGTTCAAGCCCACATGCTCGCAAGCACTCCAGAATTTCCAGCGACTCAGGATCTGAGGTGATTGAAAATACTACATATTTCTCATCAATGATATCTTTCTTCATTGATGCGAAGTTGCAGAACTTTTTCCCTTGGCCCGGTCGTGGAACAGGATATGCCATTTCTGTATGATATGCAAATTGATGTTAGTTTGAGTAAATTATTTCAATAAACTCAGTCAAACTAGTAATCTAAGCATCAATTAAGCAAGTAAGCGTATAGATCGAATATAAATTACAGAAACATAGCAACACGATTTGTAAACCTATTGACCAGAGTGGATTGAAATCATGCAGTATTTAAACGAGAAATTACCAGAAATTGATTCGTAGGATTGAGAAATCGTGAAAATAGAATCAATTGATTTTGGAAAGTAAATTTCTGAAGATTTTGAAAGTTTTGATCTTTTAAGAGTTTGAGAAGACGAATTAGTGGAAAGAAGGTTTTCTGAGAAAGATTTGGATTTATAGTATGCGAGGGAAACCTTTTTGCACAACTTTCCAAAGGTACTCAAGTGTCCGTGTTTTGAAATCAATGACTGAGATTAGTCGGCCGAAAATGTTTTAATCGCACGGTTGAGAAAAGTAGTCTTCTCGTATTTCGGACTAGAAAATTCGCAATAAAATGCATTAAATACACATTCCCATGTCCGCATTTAATGTTTTGCAGTGCATGAATCATAAAGTTAAGAAAACAGAGTGAAAACCAATTTATTTAAATAATGCATATAAGATGTTCAGAAAGGGATAAATAAGAAACGTATCTGACTGATTGATATTGTAATCAACCAGTTACCACTGTGATATGATCTGGTTGGCTTGATTGTTGTTGACTTTACTGATGGTAGACTATACCTTAGCATTTCCCAACAATATTCCACTCATTTGATCAGATTTATGTTTGATCCACTTCGTTACTTATCCGATCCACTTATCTGATTCCCTTATCCGATCCTCTTCATCCTTCAGTCTTCTTCTATTCAGGCCGCGCATTTCCTAGGCATTTAAGTCATACTCCCGTCAAAACATTTACTTCGGGGAGTCAAAAAGTCGCCTCGATTCCCAAATCGGTGCAATTTGACATTCCGTAATAATGGTATAGATACGTTGTGACTACTCACACCGTCAACTCATCCAACCATCGGCCGCGTGTTCCTTACGCGTTGTCGATGCAAATTTCTCTTAAGGTCTTCTGAGAAAATAAATTTGCATTTATACCCCTGTTTTTCTCCTATAAATTGGCCTGGGGTGTTAGGCAAAAAACACAACATAAACCATTCATCTTCTTTAGCTTATACTCCATGTTTTCCGATGAATCCCTTATTTCCATTGAAACTTCCTAAAAAAAAAGCCTTTAACCCTTCTCCAATGAATTCAACTTCTCAAATCAACCCCGTGTTTCCTTTACACCGCTTTTGTCATCAAGATTACACATACGATCATTTCAAAGCTTCTTTACCACCGAGGTCATGGATCTGCTATAGCAAATGAGAAGGAATTAAAGATCAACTCGACTACGATATAAAAACATGGGTTTGGTATACGGTATGGATCGTGCAATAATCGATCTTCGTATATCAAACTCAATATTTGTATCGACACTTGTGGGTCGTATGGTCCTTTTGACCAACTCTTTTGGCATTTGTGTCCCATTTAACAAAGGAGAGCCCATTGATTTGGTCTAGGGGCTCTGGCATAGAAATCCTTCAAGGCCGCTCTGCTTCCTCACTCCAAAAGCTTTGAGGGTGGCTCGGGATTTTCCTTAAGGCCTCTCACTCCCCTTTAGGATCGGGGAGAATGAGAGGATTAGGCTCTAAAATCTTTAAAAGCTCTCTCCCCCTTCCTAGGGTTGGGCTTAGGGTTTATAGTTTATGTCTTGACCTCCTGATCTTCTTGTACTTATAACTTGTAATGTAAATCGACCTCACGGGTCCTTATCAATGAAAAGTTCTATTATTTCATTGTTGTGTTGCCTCTCTTGACTTATGCGATTTGTAGCCTTAAACTTATAATGACTTGCTTGTTGACCGTAGCTTAATCGACTTATAAAAGTATAACCTTCCAATCTAATCGGTCCCCTTTAACTCGATATATCTTGAACCGACCGCTCTTTGTCGATTTTACGATCGGCTCCTTTGTCGATCTTCGATCGGCTCCTTTGTCCGATCTTGGATCGGCTCCTTGTCCGATCTTGTCGGCTCCTTGTTTGATCGTCTGATTAGTTGAGATTCCTAACTCAACTGATTCCTCTTAACTTTTGGTTAGTCTTTTAACTAATTATTTCGAGACCGATCCACCAACCATTTTTTTGCACTTTCTCCGAGATCCGAAGCCCTAACTCATTGCATAATTCTCTGAATCGATCTCGGCTAAGCGGATTAGTTAAAATATCGACTTTACGCTTGTCGGTGGATCTTTTCCATTCGATATTCTTCTTTTTTTCAACATGATCTCCGATAAAATGGTGTCGACATCCACATGCTTGCATCTTGTATGTAGAACGAGGATTACGAGTGATTGCAATAGCACTATTATCCGCGAGAATATATATACGTTCTTAGCTACGATGTTGTAATCCCTCATTCTTGACTTAGCGGGCGATTGGGAACAACAACTTCCCTGCAGCCCATATATTCGCCCTTCAAGAGTAGATGTCGCAACTGATGTCTGCTTCTTTGAAAACTAAGAGATCAGTTTATTTCCCAGAAACTGACATGTACCTGAGGTTGACTTCCTGTCGATTCTACAACCTCCGTAATCAGAATCAGAATACCCACTAAGCTCTAGATTATCATCTGATAGGTAGAATAAACCAAGGTTTACTGTCCCCTTCAGATACTTAAGAATCCGCTTAGCCGCTTTCTAGGTGGCTTTGCATTGGATTTGCTTGAAATCTGGCACATACACCTCTTTGCCAAAAGTGATATCTCGGGTCTATTTGGCGATCGGTATAGTAGAGATCCAATGGGAGCCCTATATTCTTTCTGATTAGTTTTCTGACCGTCCTCATCTGGATCCATCTTGAATCCAGTCATCATAGGAATTTTGGCTTCCTTACTATTCTGAACTCCAAATTTAGCCAACAAATTCCTTGTGTACTTCGCCTGGCAGATGAATATCCCTTCTATACTTTGCTTGACGTGTAGACCCAGAAAGTAATTCATCTGACCCATCATGGACATCTCGAACTTCCCTTGCATCAACTTGCTGAACTTTTCACATAACTTCTTGTTGGGAGATCCGAAGATGATGTCGTCCATCTAAATCAAACCATCAAAATATCTTCTCCATCTTCTATTCTCAATAAGGTTCATCACTATTCCTTTAGTGAATCCAATCGCCTATCAAGAACTGAGAGAGTGTATCATACCAAGCTCGAGGAGCTTGTTTCAGGCCATAAAGAGCTTTCCTTAAACGGTACACTTGGTCGCCTTTTTCAAATCCTGGAGGTTGTTCAACATAAACTTCCTCTGCTAGTACCCCGTTTAAGAATGCACTCTTTACATCCATCTGATACACAATGAACACTCTGGGCAAAGATATGCCGTAAATAAAATACCAGGCTTCTAGACGAGCGACTGGTGGAAATGTCTCATCATAATCAATTCCTTCTGATTGTGAATACCCCTTAGCAACAAGTCTTGACTTATTTCTGGTTATGACATTATTCTCATCTCTCTTGTTCTTGAATACCCACTTTGTGCCAATCACGTCTTGATGAGTTGGTCTGTCCACCAGTTTCCAAACTTGATTCCTCTCAAACTGTTCCAGTTCTTCTTGCATGGCTAGAATCCAGCTTGCTTCTTGTAGAGCTTCCTCTACTTCAGTTGGTTCCTTCAAAGACAGATAACAACAATACATGGCACTTTCACCAATAGATGGGTCTCCGATAATCAGATCAGTTGGATGACTGGTTATCCAGGTCCTTCTTTTCTGATTTGCATCTATTTGGAGAACATCATCCAATTCTGATAGTAGTTCATTAGTAGTGATTGGGAGTGGTGCGGAATTATGATTCACTTGATATGGACATGTCTCAGCTGATGTTGGACTCATCATGTGCTGATGTCTGTCATTAGGAACTTCAGGAGTTCCCCCTAAAGCAGATGGTTCAGTTGATACTGTCTCAGCTGTACCAACTTCTTTACTGACAGCTGTGCGTACCTTAGGGTCTGATTGACCTGGTGAATCAGCAAGATCAAGTTCTGGGATATACACTGTTACGTGTTCAGATTCTTTCTCCTTGATACTTAGCTGATCCATTTTCTGCATATCAGGTACCAGTTGATCTGGTACTGCTTGTTCTGAGGCAGCTTTCTCTTGTTCAGAAGATGTCTCATCAAAGACCACATGGGGTGTTTCTTCCACAACTAGGGTTTGTTTGTTGTAAACCCTGAAAGCCTTGCTGGATGAGGAATATCCTAAGAATATACCCTCATCTGACTTGGCCTCAAAAGTCTTCAACTGACTCTTCCCATTGTTGTGTTTGAAACACTTGCACCCAAAAACATGGAAGTAAGAAACACGAGGTTTTCTGCCCTTCCACAGTTCATAGGGTGTTTTGTAGTGAGCCTTAGTCAGAGAACATCTGTTCTGAGTGTGGCATGCTGTATTGATAGCTTCTGCCCAGAAATGGCTTGGTGTCGCATGTTCTGCTAACATAGTGCGAGCAGCTTCCTTGAGTGTTCTGTTTCTCCGTTCTGCTACTCCATTCTGTTGTGGCGTTCTTGCAGCTGACGTCTCATGCTGTATACCAAACTTAGAGCAAAAATCAGTAATAAAAGAGTTCAGAAATTCTGTACCTTTATCTGATCTGATTTTCACTATGCTGACACCTTTTTTGTTTTGTAGTTTCTTGAGCAGCTCAGGTATCTTTGTTGTTGTCTCATTCTTCTTATATAAGAATACAACCCAGGTAAACTTGGAATAATCATCCACGATTACCAGAGTATATTTGCGTCCGCTGAGACTGACTGGTGTAACTGGTCCAAATAGATCCATATGGAGCAGTTGCAATACTCTACTGGATGCTGGTCCAAGTATTCCCTTGAATGAGGCTTTAACTTGTTTTCCCTTCTGACATGCGGCACATGTCTGATCCTTTGAGAATACCTCATTCGGAAGTCCCTCAACCAAAGGCATCCTAGCTATCTTGTTAAGAGTCTTAAAGTTCAGATGACTCATTCTTTTGTGCCAGAGCCAACTGCTACTTTTGGAACTCTTAACAATTAGGCATGCATTTCTTGGACAATTGTTCCAATCTGCTGTGTAGATCGTGCCTTTCCTTGAACCAGTTAGCAAGATTTGTTGAGTAGCTCGATTCCTTATCGTACACTGATCACTCGAGAACTCAACACTGAATCCGTTGTCGCAGAATTGAGAAGTCTTTTGAATAAAACATTGAGAAATTAAGGCCCTTAAAGGGTGTCGAATTACAAACCTTTTTTAAGGTATTAAGGCCCTTAACGGGTGTCGAATTGAGAAGTCTTTCGAATAAGACATTGAAAATTAATGCCCTTAAAGGGTGTCGAATTACAGTTCTTTTTTAAGGTATTAAGGCCCTTAATGGGTGTCGAATTGAGAAGTCTTTCGAATAAGACATTGAGAAATTAAGGCCCTTAAAGGGTTCGAATTACAAACCTTTTTTAAGGTATTAAGGCTCTTAACGGGTGTCGAATTGAGAAGTTTTTTGAATAAGACATTGAGATATTAAGGCCCTTGTTGGGAGATGAATTTAATAAAGATTTTGATTAGATCCCAAAACCCCTGAGTATGACATGTATCAGGACATCTTGCCTGAAAGACTCAGTTGTTCCTGAATAGCTCAGAAGAATCCTGAAGATCGAAGTTCCAGAGGAAGAAAGTCCTGAAGACTGGAGATCCTGAAGACCAAAAGATCCTGAAGATTGTTTTGTACTGACCCAAAAGGACCCTGAACAAGCTACTTCAAGTTGAATAGTGTTTTGGTTCATTCTTAGTACAAACAAATAGAATATTATACATTCGTGGACATTAAGGAACATATTAGTTCAGTATGGTTGACCTAAATAGAGTCGTTTTGCTTGTCTCTGTTCAAAGGAAGATTTCGACCAATGAGGAGGCGACAACAACGTACTATACTGACACTGAAAGTGACATATCTCTGAAGAAATGTCAGGGTTGATATATTCCAGTTCACAGAAGTTGGTGATTGGCTACGTGGCTGCATATTTCCTAATACATGCAAGGGTGTGTTCAAACCCTAAGATAGCCGTTCATTAATAACCAAAAGAGGAAACAATTGAATCTGTCTCTCTAACGAATAGTTTTTCAAGAGTAGACTCTTAGTGAGTTGTCTATAAATACCAAGGCCTTGTTCACAACCAAGGTTACGGGAAATCAAAGCAACTCCAGAGCTCATTCGTATTCAAAGTATACGTTGTGAAGCACACGAAACCCTTAGAATTTCTCAAGTGTTTCATCTTATAAGAGAGCTCATTTACTAAGCCTAGATTCTAGAATATTCAAAGCTTAGTTAGAGATTTCCTAGCCTTTTACTTGTGTTTGATTGTAAAAGGATATCTCACCTTAGTTGGAAACCAAACAAAACCCAAACCCTTTTGATTAGGCAGTTTGTGTGTGTAGTTGTTGGAGAAGTGAAAGTTGTAATGAGTGAGTAAGATGATTGTGTTCAGCTTGAAAGCTCTAGAGAAGAAGTTAGTAAGCTGCTTGTGTTCAGTTTGAAAGCTTGTGTGTGTTGAGTTAGTAAGTAAGGCTGAGTTGATTCGAAAAACTCGTAGTGGAAAGTAAGTAAGCTGCTGAGTTCAGTCTTAAAGCTTGAGGTAGTAGAAGTAGTGAGTTAAGGAATTTCTCTGAGGATCAGAGAGAGTGGACGTAGGAGCTTGAATCTCTGAACCACTATAATTTGTTGTGTTGCTTGCTTTCTGTTTTGCATTTTATCCTGTTGCATATTTTCACTGAAAGCATGCTCAGTTTTCTGATATTCAGTTGGAATCAATCCATTGAAGGTGCTTTAAGTTGATTACAGCCTTAACCACTATTTCACTGAGAAAACAAGATTTTCAACAAAGTAAAACGAGTATAAACTTAGGGCCTACACATTCCGCACTCTAGATATGCTAGTATAGATAGTTGTCAAATTGATCAACTCTCCTGAGTAGTCAGTAAGATCATTATCTACTCCAAGCTTATTGGACTCTATGATTAAAAAGAAACTCAGAATCAGTTGGGCTAATTTGAAGTCTCTGAAAGCCGCTCAGTGTTATTGTCACAGTAGACTTTGACTCAGGGCATTTTGTGCTTCTCAGGACTAACCTTCAGGACATTCCGACTCACTGATTATAGTGTTTTTACTGAAAAGTTTAAAAATCACTATACATGTGTATTCCCCCCCCATACACGTGTGAGACTTGTTTACCTCGGGACCAACAACCCTTAATGGGTGTCGAATTGAGAGAAACCTTTTGACTAAGGTAATAAGATATTAAGGCCATGTAAGGGTGTCCAATTGAAAACCTCTTTGAGGTGCTGAGACAATTAGCTTAGAAAGGCAAAAACAGGAACTCTGGGAGGAAGGACCTCAGGAGACTCAAGAAATTGCCCAGGAGGAGGCAACACATTCAACTATGCGAGATCTCTTGCACTTAGAGGTATTCGTATAATCCTTTTTAAGTGCATACTTAAAAACTTTTTGCATATTAAGATTGAAATACATGCTAGAACTAGAGATGATTGAGCCCTATTAAAAGCTTAAGATTTGATTAGATGCACGAGAGAAATTAAAGGTATGTATACACTATGTTTATGCATGATTTTGGTTATGAATAACTGAGCAAGTATTAAGACACTTTCAAGTCCCTGTTCCTGCCTACCTTATTTAATACATGGACATCAAGCAACGAGCTAAAATAAAACATCCCATTGCGCATATATAAAGACATAGAGCAAAACATGATTTTTATAGGGGAATAGGGATAGTCCTGCAATCCAACAAACCAAAAGAAATACCTGCACTACCACTCTTCCCGTAGGAAGGGGAATCGAGGGACATGTTTGTCAAAAAGCCACTAGATCACCCCCTAGTCGAGCGGGATGGATGATCGAAGGAAAAACCGCAAATATCCGGATATATCAATTCAAAGAGAGTGGGACACAACCCATTAAATAGAGTTGCATATTGTTGCGAGTCGTTTTGTTTGGAGAATATTACGTGGCTGATTCGGCGACAACTCACAAACAAAATATGCACGTGTAAAATAAACTGTAAATAGAGGAATTTGTTGACCCAAATAAGAAAAATGACTACTCTGGGGGCCTTCCAAGCCAGGGATGTAGTATTGCGAGTTTTACACGTACAATATATGATACATCTCATGAAGATGAATCGCTACGGATGAAGATGATTTGGAAAGTTGGTATATGAGTGCTAGGGTTTTTGTGTGTATGAACTCTCGAATTTTTCTATACCTCACCTCTATTTGGGAAATTTTTTGTAACCCGTCTCTTGTTGTTTTTTCTTCTATTTATAGCACTTTGACAAGCATGAGCTGGAGACTTCGGGCCATGCAAGAACTCATGTAATGCTGCCACGTTTCCAACTTCATCTTTCTGGTTGATCTTTGCATTTTCTTTTCTATAAGGCACTCTTTTGGTCGTCCAAATCAGTCTTTTGCTCGGCTGACCGCTTTGTTCGCCCCATTAAACCATATCAATTTTATATCGGAATATTGTCCTTGTCGAGCATGTTTGAGTTCTTCAGGATGTCTGAGCCCTCAGGTTATCTGAGCCTTGGGGATGTCTGTGCCCTCAGGATATCTGATCATCGAAATCTACCGACCCTCTCAGTCATCTGAGCCTTCAGGATGTCTGAGCCCTCAGGATATCTGATCATCGAGCATACTGACCCCTCAGGATGTCTGAGTCTTCAGGATATCTGAGTATCGAGCATACTGAACCTTCAGGATATCTGAGCATTCAGGTTGTCTGAGTCCTCAGACTTGTCCGAGCCCTCGGGTTTTATGCGAGTCCCGGATCACTTGACCAAATTATTTGATTCCTTCTTTCCTCGATCCGAGTGGCGAACATGCCCCTTTCTTGCTCGGTGAAATGGGTCGAGCAACTTTGGTTGGTAAATGGAAAACTGGCGAACAAAACTTACTTCATAAGCGATTATGTTCGCTTAGTTGACAAGTGGCGAGCTGGTCGAACAAACTTGTTTGGCCGGCGAGCAGCGAGTACACTTGTCCATCAGGCATGATTATTTTAATAAATATTACACGCGTCTCTCTTACATGTTCGATTAATGCTGAATAATTATATCGAACACAACAATACCCCCCAGCCGGGTCGCTTTGTATTCAACATGGGGTCCGGCCTCGTTATAACTGATTGGGCCATTGTAGACGCTGCGTTTAGCTTTTCTATGCCAGATTTTCAAAATTGAATCCGATATCTATAAATACCTCATTTAAATCAGCCAATTTATTTTCTTTGTTTTCTTCTTCTCCTTGCTTCTCGCCTTCAATCTCTTTCACGTCCTAAACATTCCAAGAAGGGCTTCATCATTCCAGCGAAGGATCTTACTCAGGTAACCATTGCATACTTTCTCTCATTGCTATTATGGCTTCTCGCTCAAACTCTTCTATTTCAATAGAATTGGACCAACATAGTTCCTCTTCCCCCTCTGTTGGTAGAATCCCCCGTAGTGACGCTAACGCGCCGGAGACAAATGTCTCGGGTTCAGGGTCTCATTGGTAAGTTCGGCAACCGTTTGCCGTTCTTTCCTCCAATTCCGATGAAGCCCTAAACGAATTGGATAGGGACTTAGCCCGTAGTGATTTTTTGGATGATTCAAGTGATGATTCTTTGCCCCAACCCCAAATTAGGTCTGGGGTTGTAGATAGTGTTGATGTTAATGTGAGGGGGGAAATCTTGATGGCTGTGAATGTCGATGAGTCGAACATAGGGATAGGCGGCGAGCAAAATACTGAACATGATATCCCTGTTGGTGTCCCTCATAGCCCAACATATAACGAGTATAATGCTTGTTATAATTTTGATTGGCCCGAACAGCCTCATAGAATTAGAGTTGAGAATGAGTACCCAGTGAGCAAGATTGCGAGCATAATTGATGCTTGAATATGCTCGCCACCAGATTGTATAAATTAATTAAACCCCCAAAGATGTATTTTTCGGCACCGTCCCGATGAGCGAAAGCGACCAGCCCCGAGGGTTGTGTTCTTTGTGAATTTGGACACAATGGAAGTTCGCTTCGATTCCCACCCATCCGGCTATCACTTTCGCTTGCTCGTGGAATGGAACATCACCATCACGCACCGGGTTTAATGGGTGGCACATGATTATGAGCTTCCTCGACTTTGTTTGGCAAAATGAAGCCCGGGATATTATCCTCCCTCAAAATGAACTTGCTCGACTAGTGCATTTGACCCGTCCGAAGGGCGAACACGGATGACTGTTCATGCAGGCCAATGCCAAGTGCAAAATCATTGAGGATGTGCCGAACAAAATCAGTGATTCGAAAGAGAAATTCTGGTTCGTTGGGGGTGATTGGAAGAGCCCGACTTCTGGAAGCAAACCAGATGCTCGTTTGGACATCCCCACTAATTTTGGGGTTTATCGCAGGTAGTATTTTTGTGTCTTTTGTTCTTCAGCTTGAACTGATTTTAACTTACTCTTCATTTCAGGAATTCCAGCTGCTACGGACAAAGAGACCAAAGACGGCTATTTTAGCAGCGTTTGGCAAATCGATCTCGAGTCTCGCTCAGAACGATCTATGAAGACTCTGAATACCACCGAATAGAGGAAGAAAGGAGGCTTGTACGTGCCCCCTCACCATCTTATAGCTGTTAATCCCGCTGGTAAGGATTGCCTCTTACATTTGCATAAGTTTTGTACCTTTTGCTCGCTGTTTCCCTTTCTTGCATAATGAATTGTTTTGCTTATAGCTTTCCCTACTGTTACTGTTGCCGTGAGTACATCCGAGCATATCGAGATGGCTCGAAGAAAAAGACCTCAGGAGCTCGCTCGAATTCAAGCCGAGCGGGAGGCTCAGCGAGCAAATCGAGGAGAAGTGAGCAGGGTGAGCAGGGTGAGCCGAGCATCTGCGTCTTGCCCTAGGGAATCGAGCTGACCGAAAAGGACTACTCGTTCGGCCGAGCAGGGGATGAGCGAACAGGCTCCATTGCCAAAAAGACCAAGGACGGAAACCGTCGAGCAGAGGCCAAGCGAACAAGCTCAGACGAGCACACCGAGCGAACAGGCTCAAACGAGCACTGATGCTGTTAGGGTATCCCAGATCCCTACTGTCGAAGTGATCAGAATGGCTGCCTCCGTGATCGATCCGGTCGCGTAGATTGTTGAAATGGAGGTTGGCACATCTTCTCCACCTCCTGCTGGACCCCGATCTTGGACCCCTTTGAACCCTGAGCTCCGGTCCCCTGAAGATAAATCATTTTTGGGATGGGATCCGGCTCGGGTGAACAGGTACATTTTGTTCGCTTTATTTCCTTTTTCATTAATTTTGTTCGCTTTGTCATGTTTGTTTGCTCGGGTGTTTGTGCAGGTTGAGCAGGTTGGCGCCCTTGATGCCCAATTTGAAAAATTACTACTGCTCGCCAAGTGTTCGCAAGGTTCCTGGCATTCCCGAGCATGTTCAAAAGGCATGCGAGACCCCCGTTCGAGCATGGACTACTGAGCTGGAAGAGGCCACTACGGGTCCCACACCTTTGGAAAACATGCGACTTGGCCTGGTACACCAGGGCCAATCTATGGTCATCCTTGAGAAAGTGTATGCTGAGTCCGCCAACCTTCATGCCAACTACTTGGCTCTGATCAGAAGTTTTGAAGAGAAGGTGAACGAGCTGAGCAAAACTCAGGATGAACTGAGGTTGGCTCAGGGACAGATTTCCTTGGCTCAAGCGGATGCTCATAAAGCTCAAGAGGATGCTCGCCAGGCTCAGGAAGTTGCTCGCCAGTCAAGGGAGGAGCTGAACCTTTCTCAGGAGGAGGTGGTCGGCATATGGAGAGTTCAGAATGAGATGAGTGTCGAGCTTCAAAAACTCCGTACTGATGTCGAGGTTATGGAAAGTGAGAAGAATTCGCTCGGCCAACAACTCATCATTGCTGAAGAGACCAACACTCGTTTGGGTCTCGAAAATTCAAGATTGCACAATGAGGAGTATGTTGATTCCATGTCAAACTTCTCTTACATTTGTGCCTTTGCCGATGCCATCCGGTCTGTTCGCCACACGCTCACTGGCGAACAAATTGCCCCACTCATATCCAGTTTCCAGCAGTACTTGATCGACAACCCACCAGATCGCAACCTTCCGATGTCTGACTTGAACGATCTGTGTGATTTCCCCAATCTTCCTGAAGGGATCGAGGTTGATGATCCTATCCTGGATGAGGAAGATGGCTCGGATGTGAATATTGCTGATGTTGCTGATCAAACTCTCCGAGCTGAGTCCGGGTCCGATCAGGTGCAGGTCGAACAAAGGGGACCTCCTGCGACCGAGCAAAGTGTACCTCCTGGCGAGCATACTGGACCTGACAATGCTGGAGGAGCCATTGCTGAGGGGCCGACATGACTTGTTCAACATTTCGCTTCCGTCCACCCCCAACTATGAATTTGTCCCTTAGTATAATTCCTGCTTTACTGAACAAATGTTGTGTAGTTTTTTATCTTCTTCATTTTTTGCTCGAACAGTTTCTTCTGTACTTGTATAATTTTTTGCTTTCTTCTATGTTGTTCGAACAATTCAAAACTGAATGGTTGAATTTATATTTTGAACTGTTTCCTCTAACCTGATTGTTGAGGATGAATGTTGTTGCTGATGATTCATTGATGCTTGTGTTGCTCGATGTTTGCCTTGTTGCTTTCTAGTTTATGCCTCTTTTCTTCTGAATGAATACTCGAACATTGTGTTTGCCTATGCCCGCTCCTGACTTCTTTCATTTTTTATTGTCTTATTGATGTTGCAATCGGTTGATCGTCTTATTTAGGTGGGAGCAAATGGGTTAACTTTATGAACCCCCCCTTTCTTGGTTCGCGATCATCTTATTTAGGCGCGATCACTTCGTACTAGGGCCGTCTTATTTAGCTGTGACCCCGCACTCATCACCCGCTTTTGCTACGGGTATCTGTAAGTACGAGTCGTCTTTTGCGACTGCGTACCCATTACTCGCTTTTTGCTACGGGAATCAGAATACGAACTCGTTCGTCAAGTGAACATAGACTTGGGCTCGTTCATCTTTGTTCGGACCGTCCGGCTTAGGTACGACCTCTAATAGGCTTCAACTAGAAAATCTTAGCAAACAAAAATACTTTTTTGCAACATGTTGTATTCTATTACAACCTTTACATTTGAAGAAGACTGTCTATTACACAACTATAGACATCAGACTACGGTTTTGAATTTAAACCTTGTCTTGAGTAGACACGAACTGGCCTCACCTTGTCCGCGGAATTGATGTTGACAAGCATGTGGCGCATCATCCTGTCTACCCTTCTTTAAATAACATGCTCAAGCAGCAGCAACATAAGCATTTGTCCCTCCTGGACAAATTGTGATTATGCGAGCAGCTGCGGACATGAGCATGTGGCGAGCATGCCTGCTCGCCTATATCAGGCGCGAGCAAATCCTCAGCTCGCACCATTCTGTCCCCTTCAGTAGATGCCTGAGCATCAGCATCCGCATGTGGTTTCGAGCGGACACCACGACATCCCTCCCCTTCGGAGAAGATTTTGGGGATGCATAGGGGACTAGTGATTTACTACTGCATAAGCAGTGAGTAATGTGGAGTGGCAACCATGACCCTGCCGAGCATCTTGAGTCCGCAACGAGCTTTAACCTGTGCTCGGAGTGTCATATGGGGTATAAAGCTCGTACTAGGACAGATGCTCGATTCAGCAGAATGATAGCTGAATCGAGTGCTGGATTCTTCTTTGTCTGGAGGCATACTGAACCAACTTTCTTCCGATAACTGTAGTATTTTTTCCTTTTTTATCTGTTTTTTTCTCTGCTTTCTTCAGCTATCAATATGCCTCTATTTATAGAACTATCCTAAGCTGGTGCTGGCATAGCTAGTTAGTGCTGGCCTTCTTGCTTTTACTCCTTCTTTTGACATTTGTCCGCTTTGAATCCTCCTTTTGACATCTGTTCGGTTTTTTGCCAGCTCTTGTTCAAGGATTGTCACGTTCCTTTCTTGGTTGCCACCATTTTTCAACTTGTTTTGACACGTATCTTCTATCTTTCAATAGTGCTGGCCAGCATTTCTTTCTAGAAGATTTATGTCGAACACGATGTGTTCTTCCTTCAGGATTGTCCTGCTCGCCTTAGCTGAATGGCTGATTATGTTCGGCCATTTGTGCTCGTTTTAGCTGAATAACTAGTTTTGTTTGGCCAGTTGTGCTCGTTTCAGCTGTGTGGCTGAGTGTGCTCGTCCAACTGTGCTTGCTTCAGCTATGTGGCTGATTATGTTCAGCCAATTATGCTCGTCATTACTGATAATATTTTTTCAAATTTGACACATTCCACGAGTAGGACAATGGGACTCCATTCAGGTCTTCCAAATCATACGCCCCATTTAAAAGATGTTCTGTAACTCTGAATGGACCTTCCCATGCTCGGTCGAACACACCACTTGATACCCCTGTTGCTCGTCTTAGAACCAGCTCGCCCACATTGAACCTGCGTGTTCGGACTTTGGAGTTATAGAACTTTTCTGATCTCTTTTTGTACATGGCATTCTTGAAATCAGCCTCCGTCCTTCTTTCTTCTATCAGGCCTGCACTCAGGGCGAGCCCCTGGTCATTGATGTGGTCTCCGAAAGTCATTGTCCGATGACTCAGAATCTTGATTTTTGTGGGTATGACAGCTTCCGCATCAAATGCCAGGGCAAATGGGGTTTCCGCAGTTGATGTTCTGAAAGTTGTTCGATAGGCCCATAATATTTCGGGCAACTCTTTAGCCCATCCTCCCCCCTTGGAATTATCAAGTCTGGCCTTGAGGGTATGCTTGATAATTTTATTAACGGCTTCAACTTGTCCGTTTGACTGGGGATAATACGGAGTTGAGTAATGCTTTTTTAGGCCCCAGCAAGCACAATTTTGTCGGAATTCACTTCCATCGAACTGTTTGCCGTTATTCGTTACTAATGATTGGGGAAGCCCAAAATGACAAATGATGTTTTTCCAAACAAAGTTCCACATTCTTTGTTCGGTGATTTTGATAATGGCTTCGGCTTCCTCCCATTTAGTATAGTAATCAACGGAAACCACAACATATTTTACTCCCGACGTGCCAGTAGGAAATGGGCCGATCAAATCGATTCCCCATTTAGCAAATGGCCATGGACTGTAAACTGACACTAACTCTTCAGGTGGGCTATGAATAAGTGGAGCATGTACCTGGCACTTGTGGCACGCACGAGCATACGCGAGCGAGTCTTTTTTTAGGGTCGGCCAGTAATAACCTTGTCTGATTATTTTATGTGCCAGGACGAGCCCACCTGTATGGTTTCCGCATACTCCATCATGGATTTGCTCCAGAATTACGTAACCCTCTTCAGGAGTAATACACTTCAATAGTGGAAGTGAGAAAATTCTTTTGTACAAATGCTCGTCTAAGATTGTATAACGTGCAGATTGTAATCTGAGGCTAGTAGCTTGTGCTTTATTCTCAAGGAGAAGTCCCTTTTGTAAGTAACTCAGGATTGGAGTCATCCAGGTTTCCTGTTCGCCTGTCACATGGACGACCAAAACTCTAGGAACTGATGGGGAACAAGTTGTGACGACCACTCCTTCTGCTGTTGCCAGGCGTGCCAAAGCATCAGCGAACGAATTACCCAATCGTGGTAATTGTTCTATGAAAACTTATTAGAATTGCTCGAGCAACTCCTTTGTTAGTTGCTGATATTGTGCCATATGTTCGTCTCGGGCCTCGTACTCGCCAGTTACTTGATAAACAATTATCTGAGAATTGCTGTAAATCATCAGCCTTTGAATTCCCATTGTCATAGCCATCTGTAGTCCAGCGATTAAAGCTTCGTACTCAGCTTCATTATTTGTAGCTGGGAAATCAAAACGGATGGCTGTTGTGAACGTTTGTCTAGTTGGGCTGATGAGAACTACGCCTGCTCCGGCTCTTGAACTTGTTGATGAGCCATCAACATACATATGCCATGGTTGGTCGACAACTTTTTCGGGCATTTGTGGATATGTCAACTCGACCATAAAATCGGCCATAACTTGGCCCTTCATTGCTGTTCGCGGGGCGAACGTAATGCCAAATTGTCCTAACTCCACCGCCCACTTGAGTAATCTGCCTCCAGTGTCTGGTCGGTGGAGGACTTGTCGCAATGGGAATGTGGTCAGTACCTCGACTGAGTGATCAAAAAAGTATGGTCGCAGTTTTCGAACACTCATAACGAGAGCATATGCTAATTTTTCCAGTGGAGGGTACCGGAGCTCAGCTTCTTTGAGCACTTGGCTTACATAGTAAACGGGCAAGTGGGTCGTCCCTTCTGCTCGTACGAGCACAACGCTAATTGCATGCTCGGATGCAGCAAGATACAAATAGAGTTGTTCGCCTGGGACAGGCTTAGACAATGTCTGAGTATCTGCAAGGTACTGCTTCAATGATTCAAATTCATTTTGGCAATGCTCGGTCCACTGGAATTTTCCTTTCTTTAATGCATCAAAGAAAGGTTTGCATTTGTCCCTAGTTAGTGATATAAACCGGCTTATGGAGGCTAAACGTCCGGTTAATTTTTGGACCTCTTTCACACTCCTGGGGGCCTGCATATTGAGCATGGCTTGAATCTTTGATGGGTTCGCTTCAATCCCCCATTGACTGACCATATGTCTGAGTAATTTTCTTGAGTGAACCACCCCAAAGCTGCATTTCTTCGGATTTAGCTTCATGTTGTACTCCCTGAGAATATCAAACGTTTGTGCGAGGTGGGTGATGTGGTCTTCCTTGTGTTCGCTCTTTACCACGATATCGTCAATATACACCTCAACTGTTTGGCCGATGTGTTCATCGAACATTTTGTTCACCAAACGTTGATATGTTGCTCCGGCATTTTTTAATCCGAATGGCATGCGTCGCCAACAGTACATATTCTTTTTGCTGCAGAAAGCCGTATTCTTTTGGTTGTATGGATGCATGGGTATCTGGTGATAACCAGCAAAAGCATCCATGAAGGTCATGAGCTCATGGCCCGTTGTATTATCTACCAAATAGTCGATATGCGGCATCGGGAAATTATCTTTCGGGCATGCCTTGTTTAAATCAGTGAAATCAATACATAATCTCCAAGATCCATTGGACATGCGGATGAGCACAGGGTTTGCAAGCCATCTTGGGTATTTTACTTCTCAAATCAGTTTATTGTCGAGCCACTTTTTGATTTCACTGTTCATTGCCGCATACTTTTCCGGACTAAACTTTCTGCGCTTCTGGATAACTGGAGTCTGTGTTGGATCAAGGTTGAGGGAGTGACATGCATGTTTGGGATCAATGCCAACCATGTCCTTGTGCGACCAAGCGAACACATCCAAGTTTGCTTGAAGATAAGCAATCATTTCTGTTCGAATTGGTTCAGGTAATTCCGAACCAATGAACACTTCTAACTCAGGTCTGTTCGGGTCGATATTGATAGAATCCAGTTATTCGACAGATGTTGCTCGCTTTCTTTTTTGTTTCCACTGAGGATCTTGGATCGACCCCCGGTGTTCGTCATCAACCTCCATAGGTTCAAAACCTACGCGAGGTTCCAGGTCCGGTGGCTCGTTTGACGGATCAATATTCATTAGATCTGGGAGATCTGGAACATGAGTCACCAATCCGGACTCTGTGTTAGCGGTTCCTGTGTTCGCGCAAGGAGCTGTGCTCGTCAAAGGATATTTTGGCAGCGTATTTGCCTGTTGGCTTGACTCTCCGATCTCCCATGTTTGCTCCATCATGTTAACGATATTTTGCTTTTCTAGTGCGCATGATAGCAAACAATCTCGAGCTTTTTTCTGATCTCCTTTTACGCTACCCGTTCCATCTTGTGTTGGAAATTTAACACAGTAATAATAAGTAGAACAGGCCGCTTTAAACTCCTGGATGAACGGGTGTCCTAGGAACCCGTTATAAGTGGACGGAGCATCGACGATTACAAAATCTAGCATTCTAGTTCGTCGGATCTCCGGATTTAGAGTTGATTCTAACTCAACTCCTAACCTAATCATACCATAGGGTCGGGTTACAGATTCCCCAAAACCCATAATGGTATGATCACATGGTTCAATATAGCTACTCAAGTCCCCAACTTGCTTTTCCATTTGGTGCAAAGTGTTGCGAACAAAATGTTCACATATGCTCCGGTATCGACCAGGAGGCGGTGCACCTTCAACCGGAGGAGACGAAAGAATCATGGTTAAGGAGTCATTGTGGGGGTGATTATCTGCGTCGAGATCGCCTTCAAAAACATGATTTGGTGAGAGGGTGGCGTGCTAACCCATGTGCTTTCGCCACCTTCACTCGATGGATGCTTTGCATGGCACGATCTCCATCTTCTTCGTCTGTTTGATAATGTTGGTGCTGATAACATCCACCCAATTGACCATATTCGGGACGTATCATGTGGATCTTTGACTTTTCTCAACCTCTACCCACAATAGAGGCCCTCTTTTTTGGGTAATTCGGACCTCTTACGGATTCTTCGTGATCACCGTTCGATGTTTGTTAAACTTTTTTACGCTTACCCTTCGATCTTATGTTTTCTCTATTCGGAGCCTCGCTCACCGGGCTTTTTTAGAACCGGTAAGATGATTATCTTCAGATAGCTTCCAAAGTTGACGAAGTAACTCGCGACAATCTTACAGATTGTGCCCGATGTACTCGTGATAATTACAATATTTGGAAGCATTAAGCCGATGCTTGTCCATTATGATTCTTCGAGGCCTATCTAACATGTCCCGATCTTTGATTTGGTTAAAATTGTTTTTTGCCGAAATGCCCGAAGACTTAAATGCTTGTCGTTTTGTTTTTTTCTTTCTTGAATGGTTTGAAAAGAGCACAGGGGTTTATACCCCCTCATTCATCACTTTTCTTCCCAAAAACTTTCTTAGTTGTTGTTTCCTGACCCAATCGTGACTGGGCGAGCAGATCCTGCATGGCTATGATCTTGGCTGCTCGCTCTCGGAATTCTGAATATGTGTTCGGCCAGTCTTGATGCATGGCTTTCCACATGTCAGTATTCAAGGTCAGGCCTCCGACCACCGCGAGGATCTTGGCATCCTCTTCAACTGGGGCCCCATCATACAAACATTTATCAAATCTTTCGATGTATGCTCGATCAGACTCACCTCTTAGTTGGGAAAAATGTGCCAACCTTTGTTTTGGCGCTGGGTTAGCACAAATGGATGAGAAATGGGACAGGAATTGTTGTCCCAATTGAACGAAAGATGTGATGGACACAACGGGCAAAGTAGAGAACCATCTATGTGCCCGATCACCCAAAGTCATGGGGAATGATTCGATCGCGTCAGCGTCCCAGGGCACCCATGGCGATCATAAAGTCCGAGTATTTGGCCGATGGACATGTGGGTCGGACTCAAAGATCAAACATGGGGATTGGTGGTCGGATCTTTGCCACTTTCTCTTGTATTTCGGCCGCCATGATTGCCGGTGATAGTGGCGAGCAGGGTATTGTGCTCGCCTGAGGGTGTCCTTTGGTCGTGGCCAGGTCGGCCTGTAAGCCTTCGATGGCTTTCTGCATTTCCGCAAATTTTGTGGAACTAACAGACTTGGATCGGGGCTATTTCCCATCATGAGGACCCAAAGGGGTCATGCTCATGATAGGCGATCCGTTCCAAGTTCGTGCTTGACTACCCAATCGATGACGGATAGACAATTTTGTTCCCGCCGATTTTTGTTCGGCATGCGGATGATCATGAGGATCTGAATGTGCGGGCATGTTCATCGGCTGTTCCTTTTTGGGATCCTGTCGCCTATTATTGCCAATTCGGTCTTTGGCGGAGAGCCTCAAATGTCCAAACGCTGATGGTCTGGACCCTTGAGGCTGTTCGTCATCAGACGTATCATCAACTTTTTTATTAGCCCGCTTCCGTGCAGCTTTTATCTTAACTTTCTCGCTATCAGGTGTATGCGAGCGTCGTTCTTCATCATCTTGAGTTTTTAACTTGGCCAACTCTTTTTCGGCCCTCTCTTTCTGTGCTCGTAGCAAGAAAGTGATGGCCTTTGTTGTGGCCGCCGGATCATTGGCAATATCCTCAAGATTGATGGTCTCCTCTATCTGATCTATGTGAGGCTGGCGCTGAGCCTCTTTCCGGTCGTGAGGTTGACTTTGCCCCGACCTCTCTGTTTGTGTATTCCTAGATTGAGGCATTATATTTCTTTTTTCTGCCTCGGCTAACTATGTGTTTGTGTATGGGTTGGTTTTTTGGTACCCTCCCTCTAGCGCCAATTGTTGCGAGTCGTTTTGTTTGGAGAATATTACGTGGCTGATTCGGCGACAACTCACAAACAAAAAATGCACGTGTGTAAAATAAACTGTAAATAAGAGGAATTTGTTGACCCAGTTCGTCAAGAAATGACTACTCTGGGGGCGTTCCAAGCCAGGGATGTAGTATTGCGAGTTTTACACGTACAATATATGATACATCTCATGAAGATGAATCGCTACAGATGAAGATGATTTGGAAAATTGGTATATGAGTGCTAGGGTTTTTGTGTGTATGAACTCTTGAATTTTTCTATACCTCACCTCTATTTGGGAAATTTTTTGTAACCCGTCTCTTGTTGTTTTTTATTCTATTTATAGCACTTTGACAAGCATGAGCTGGTTTGGCATGCATGAGCTGGAGACTTCGGGTCATGCAAGAACTCATGTAATGCTGCCACGTTTCCAACTTAGTCTTTCTGGTTGATCTTTGCATTTGTATGTCTATAAGGTACTCTTTTGGTCGTCCAAATCAGTCTTTTACTCGGCTGACTACTTTGTTCGCCCCATTAAACCATATCAATTTTATATCGGAATATTTTCCTTGTCGAGCATGTCTGAGTTCTTCAGGATGTCTGAGCCCTCAGGTTATCTGAGCCTTGGGGATGTCTGTGCCCTCAGGATATCTGATCATCGAGCATACTGACCCCTCAGGTCGTCTGAGCCTTCAGGATGTCTGAGCCCTCAGGATATCTGATCATCGAGCATACTAACCCCTCAGGATGTCTGAGTCTTCAAGATATCTGAGTATCGAGCATACTGAACCTTCCGGATATCTGAGCATTCAGGTTGTCTGAGTCCTCAGACTTGTCCGAGCCCTCAGGTTTGTCTGAGTCCTCAGATCACTTGACTCAGCTTATTTGATTCCTTCTTTCCTGATCTGAGTGGCGAACATACCTATTTGCTCGGTAGGCTGGTCGAGCAACTTTGGTTGGTAAATGGAAAACTGGCGAACAAAACTTACTTCATAAGCGAGTATGTTCGCTTAGTTGACAAGTGGCGAGCTGGTCGAACAAACTTGTTTGGCCGGCGAGCGGCGAGCACACTTGTCCATCAGGCATGATTATTTTAATAAATATTACACGTGTCTCTCTTACATGTTCGATTAATGCTGAATAATTATATCGAACACAACACATATAAAATGTTTGGGGAAGAAAGTAATTAGGAGAGAGGAACTTAATTGTCAGGGGGTGGAGTGGGCGAGGTCGCTTTTGTCTCCTGGGGTTGAGCTGGAGGAATTGGATCGGAGGGAGCTGGACCTAGCCCTGGCACTTGAGAGGTCATCACCTTAGCGAAATCGCTCAGAGTCTGTTTAGAGTGGGATGGGGAGACGGGCCGCAGAGGACAAAGGGGAGTGCCAAAAGGAGTTAAATCCTCTAGCCCTCAGACTCTTTTCCAAAGCTTGTGTACTTCCTCGCTAACGAAGGGCAGCCACCATTTCTCTTCAATATCACCCCCAGCATCACCCATGAAAAAACTAGGAGGATCAACTGCTTCCAAGGCCTTTTGCCTGTCATAGGTTCCAGCAAATTCATGGACTTCCCTTTGGACCACCGCTGCGTTAAAACCACTATGGAAAAAATACTTGACGTATGACACCATATCAGACAGATAGCTAACGTGCTGCTGGTACTTCTCCACCAAGATCTTCGAAAGGGAATGGAGAAATTGTTGACCTGGTTCAGCCTCGAAGAAGGTGTTCATGCACAATTTGACCCCAAAAAGTAGAGTATCCTCGGCCACCATCTTCTCCAGAGCAACACGAGATGCTACCTGGGTTTGTGAATCCTTGAGAGCATCCTCCGCCGCCACCAAATCCACTTCCAGGGTGGTATTACGAGTATCCAACTTTTTGACAGTGGCCTCAAGCTTCCGAATCTGAGCTTGAGCAACAGAGTATTTCTTTCTCTCGGATGATAGAGTGTCCTCCAGAGAATTCACTTGAGTTGAGAGTTGAGCGGCTTCATAGCTGGATAAATCAGAAAGCAGTACCCCAAGTTGCGGAAAGAGTAAAGAACAAAGACACTTTGAGCTAATATATTACGAAAGTTAGGGTGTAGAAAGGTTGAGATATCTAACCTGAGCATAGTAATCAGCGATCAACCGCTGCATCTCCTCCCCACTGAGAAGCTGTAGTTTGGTGGCCTCGGCAGAAGAGAGGGTCCTACCAAAATAGCGAATATCAGGGGGAGCAGTGGCGGGATCTTCTACAATTTCAATCGGGGTAGCGGAAGCTCCTGCGGATTGACGGGAGCGGTACTTACGACGTATCTCCAATTTGGGCTGCCTTACCCTACAGATTCTTAGATTTCTTTGAAGTACCACTGTGTACAGGGGCGGATTCACCAGTTTCCAAGATAGGTTGAGTAGTACTGTGAGCAGGGATATTATCGAGGGCAGTTTTAGAAGCTTCCTGGGCTGTAGCATTCTTCGGGGCTCTAACCTTAGCCTGATTAGTGGGGTTAGAAGTCCCCTCAATGAGCTTGCTCTTCCACAGCATCTCTGCAAAGTCACAGAAAATATGTATAAGTCATAAACTTGTGAATACAAGAGCATAATGACGGAATTTAACAAGTAAAAGATTACCATCTGCGAGTTTTAAAGGGACTTGGATAGGACTGAATGCAAAGTGTGAAAGCAAGCGAGGGTTGGAACACAGATTGGGAAGAGAAAAGGGATTTTTAATGGCTCGAACATTACGGTCATTCACAATTTGTAGAATGGAAGGAGGGAGCGAACAATTGGGAGGAGGAGGTGAACAATTCTTATAAACCCATTCCTGATTTGCAAAGCCCCAGGGAGCATATGGGGTCACGAAGAACCAGAGGTTAACCCAATCCCTATTTGCGTTTGAAATTTTACCCAGGAATTTACACTCATTAGGATAACGACCACACACAGAGAAAAAAGCACCAACAGATTTACAGGTGTACTCAGAGCAAAACATCCGGACAGTGGGCTCTCCCCCATTACCCTTTATCAGCATACAAAATGAGAACATAGACCTAATGGCTTTAGGAGCAAATTGATTCAGAGGAATCTGAAAGAGATCGGAAATCTCACAAAGAAATGGAGGAATAGGAAAGCGGAGCCCCGCTTCCTGGTGGGCATGCAAAAAAGCTAGGGTTTTTGTGCTACTAGAATTCGAAGAAGGATGATTAAGCCTCTCCCCTGGTAGGGGGAGTTGGATCCCATAGGAGGGAGGAACAAACTTATCGTCCCGATGATCGGAAATGATCTCGGGGTCTAGTTTAGAGTCCCCAGTAACCTAGTCGCGATCGGACATTCGCTCCTCAATAGACCAAGGGTTTGACATGACTTCCTAGAAATGATGAAAATACTACTACACAGGAAAGAGAGGAGAATCGAAAAGCTCAGAGGGATGCTAGGGAGGAGGACGATCGGAAAGAGGAAGAGATGAAGAGTAAAAGAAGGTGACAAAGAAGGATGTTGAGAAAAAAATGAAGGAGAAATAATTCGGAGTCACTGAATGGGGGATTTAGGCGGTGTACCTTGTGGGCCCCGGATTTATCGGGAACCAAAAAGTCACTCAAATAAAAAGGCTTGAGCAGAAAAATATTTAGAGGGGATAAAATTACATCCCTTGAGGGAAGTGCACATAACGAGGGACCTGGACAATTTAGTTTCCTCTAGAGAGTAGAGTCACTTCTCGAGAGTAAGGGGGAGTAGTTGATGGGGAATATGTTGGAATTTAGAGACACATAAACACGTAATAACATGCACAGCGGAAATAAATAGTTCACCAAAAATGAACAATTAATTGCATAATTAAATACGAGTAAAAGTAAATAGAATTCTTACAGCAATTCGTACACGGATTCCTCAACTATGATATCCACGTAACAGTCGTTTACAAACTCGCACAGATCTGCCAGCGTTGAATCCCCGAGATGAATTTGCTAGGAAAATTATAACTTAGAGTTTATGGAGAAAAATATGAAGTCTTGTATTATGAATTCCCAAGAGCTCATATATATAGGGGAGGCCCAGCTTAAATCTTAAGTTAACCTAATTGGGAAATTAAATCCCTAATCTTGTAAATTAAATCCAATATATTTAATTCCTATATACAAAATCTCTAAGGATTTGATTTCCATGTATATCAAATCTCTCTACGGATTTGATTCCATATATATCAAATCCCATAATAATACTCCATATATCATTATTGGGAATCCTATTTAATTAAATCTAATTTAATTAAATAGTAATAATAATTAATTCTAAATATTATAATTATTATATTCTCCATAAATTAAATATTAATATCCAATATAATATTTAATCAACCGTTACTTATTGTTTAACCTATTTACCCTCATATATCGAGCGATTATTAAAATTAATGGTCTCAATTGAACCCTAGACAATAAATAAGACATTCTCAATATATGAGGTACGTTGCGAGGAAATGTGCAACTACCTGTAACTGAAACATGGGCTATTACAATAACTTTCTTTCATTCACGAATACTCGATTAAGTCTTGAACATGATGAAGTGTTTATTCAAATAACTTAATCATATTATCTATAATCACTAATTTATCATGTATGTCACACTTAGCCACAAAGTCTAAGTTAACGTGCATCGGCCGATGACTTTGATCCAATTATGATTAGAAGATGAGTATTCTCTCTAAATCCACAATGAGGAATGAATCCTATTATTGGCTCAACTACCACACACATGCATTTCGTGATGAACTCAATCCAAGCCATATCTACCCATGGAAGGGTGCAAGCGTCGGTCATGGTCAAAGTTCATCACTCCACACATGTCGTGCGTATTGACCTCAAGTCAAACGAGTATCGCATCGCTCCCACTAACCAAGACACCCGTAGACACATATTGTGGAATTACATCAAACAGTTTCTCAGATTGGTATATCAATACCCTCTAAGGTATCTGTGCATCTATCATGAGATACCTAGTATCTCGTAGTAAGTGAGATCTTACTAGACTCTCTAAGAGTATGATACAGATCACACACCAATCTCAATTTCATCACCAATATCCCATTCTTGATGATCCTTGATCGGGGCCATTTGAGAATCATGCTTAAGTCATCTTAGTGCTCACAACCTCAATGACAGCAATGACTCATGGGAACACTTGCATGAATAAATGCAAACAATCAAACATAATATTCAAACAAGTGTATTGCCATACATTAATATTAAATGAACTACAATATTAAATCAAACTGAATATCATCGAGTATTATGTCCTTACAATAGATTGTCTCTAGGATACTAACACTAATAATCTCCCACTTGGACTAGAGTCAATCATCTACATGTCTAACCCCTAGACCATAAAATGTCTAGTGTGTACATGAACACTCAGTGTTTTGGTGAAAGGATCTGCCAAATTAAATGTGTGGGAGTACTTTCTAATTCTACTTCTTTTATCGTTATGATCTCTCGGATCAAATTGTAAGCCTAGGTACATGCTAGCTTCTGTTGTTGATCTCGGTTCCTTTGCTTGCGCAATCACATCAGCGTTGTCTCAATACTACTTTATTAGGCACCTAGCACTCGAAACTACCCCTAGTTCTCTTAAGAACTATAAAATCCAAACAGCCTCCATGAGGCTTCTGACATAGTAATGTACTCAGCTTCAGTTGTTGAATCTGGGGTCGTCTCTTACTTTGAACTATTCCAACTGATCGCCCCATCATTGAGAGTGAAAAATAACCTGATTGTGATTTGTAATCATCACAGTCGGATTGGAAACTTGCATCAGCGTAACTAGTTACTACTAGTTTTGACTGCCCATCGTAGACAAGAAACACATTCTTTAGTTCTTCTAAGATGCTTTAGAATGGTCTTGATAGCAATCCAGCGAAAGTCACTCGGATCTGTTGGTATCTACCAGTGATGTTGATAGCGTAGGTCCACATTAGGCCTCGTGCAAGTCATGGCGTACCTGATTGACCCAATTGTAGATGCATATGGGACATCATCCATGTGCTTGATATCAGCTTCACTAGAAGGAAAATCCTTCTATGACAGCTTTATCCCATAATTTGCAAGGTAGAGACCCTCTCTTAGAGTTCTACATCTCAAAACGCTTCAACACCTTGTCTACATAGGTGGACTGTGACAGCCGCAATATCCTCTTAGATCTATCCCTGTATATCATGATCCCTAGGATGTAGCAGGCTTCACCAAGACCCTTCATCATGGAGGTCTTTAACAATCAATCTATAACGGAATGCATTAACGGGATATTGTTTCCCAAAATCAATATGTCATCGACATACATGATTATGAAAACAATGTTCTTCCCGCTGCATTTACGGTAAACGCAAGAATCTTCTGAGTTTCTGATGAAGTCAAAAGACTTGATAGCTTCTTCAAATCAGATATTCCAACTCCTAGAAGCTTGCTTCAATCCATAGATGGATCTCTTTAGCTTGCATACTAGATTAGAATTCGGCTTAGATATAAAACCTTCCGGTTGAGTTATAAATTCTTCCTTATCAATGTTTCCATTGAGGAAAGCTGTTTTGACATCCATCTGCCAAATCTCATAATCATAATGTGCTTCTATCACAAGTAAAATTCGAATGGACTTGATCTTTTGCAATCCCCGGTGAGAAGGTCTTTGTCATAGTCCAATGCCTTGGCGTTGGCTATAACCTTCGCCACCAACCTAGCTTTGTAGGTTTGTACTTTGCCATTTACATCAGTCTTATGCTTGAAGACCCATTTAAAACCTATAGGTCTAACCTCTTTAGGCAACTCAATCAAGTATCAGACTTGATTGGTGTACATCCAGTCCATCTCGGATTTCATGGCTTCATGCCACTTCCCTGAATCAATATTTGATATTGTTGGTCCCGGTGCAAACGAGTCTTACACTTGTATGGGGGGTGGAATACACGTGTTCAGTGTTTTTAAAACTTTTTCTTTTACTGAGGTCAGCTTGGGTCAGGTTGTCCCGAAGATTTGGTCCTGAGAAGCACAAACCACTCTGAAAGTCAAAGTTCTTCGAGAGGCAGATCTGAGTTGCTTGGATCGATAACTAACTTCTTGAACCCTCGGAAGAGTAAGTTCGGTTTGGTAACTATCTGTTCTAGCTACTCGGATATGTCGGAATGGTTGGCCCTTTTTAGTTTATACTCGTTTTTTTAAGCTTTCTTTGAAAACCTTCCTTTAATGGAATAGTGATTAGGTTGTGATTCAATTACATGCAACTTCCAATTGGATTGATTCCAACCAAATGTCGATGAAAATATGCTTTCAGATTTAAGTCAATGCAAAAGTTAATCACGATATAAAGAAAAGCAATAAACAACACAAATTTATAGTGGTTCGTAGACTCAAGCTCTACGGCCCACTCTCTCTGATCTCTTCAGAAAATTCACTAATCACTTCCCCGAGCTTTTCTCGACTACCTCGCGTGGTTTACTTACTCAACTATTTGCGAGCTTTACGACTACTCCACGTAGTTTACTTACTCAACCCGACCTTGAGCTTTCTTACTACCTCCGTAATTTACTTACTCAAACACAAACAAGCTTTCAGACTACCTCTGTAGCTTACTAACTTCACCTCTAGAGCTTTACGACTACTCCCAGGTTTACTAACTCTTTATAACTCTTCTCACCAACAATCACACTCAAACTACCTTCTAAAGGGTTTGGGGTTTCTTGGTTGGTTTCAACTAGGATGAGATATCCTTTACAATAAAATACAATGCAAAGGCTAGGATATCTCGACTAAGCTTGGATATATCTTATCAAGCTAGGCTTAGTTTAATGAGCTCTCTTCGATTTAAAAAGCACTTGGGAAATTCTAAGTTTTTCAAGTGCTTTAACTTCTTGATAATAAGTTTGAGCTCGGACTTGCTTACAAATTTCCCAACCTTACAATGTAGAGGGTCACAAGTATTTATAGGCATACACCAAGGTCACTCTTTGAAAAACTATCCGTTGGAGGAGATAGCTTCGTGAGTTTCCTCTTATGGTGTGTGAAGAACGGCTATATTTAGGGTTTGAAACTCCCTAACACGTTTTAGGCAATAGCATTTCATGTAGCCGGGTCTTCACTTTTTTAGTATCGAACTTTTGTACTTGACATCTTTTTGACACATCCTTTATCGGTTATCATTATGGTCTGATGTTGTCTCCTCTTTTTTGACTTTTGTCTCGATTTAAAGGTAGACACCTTCAACGGCTCTTTTTTAATTTACAAACTACGAGTTGATATAACCTTAACAACTCTTTGACTTAGTTCCTTTTATGCGCATTTGAATATCTTGGCAAATATCTATTTTTTTTAAGGAATTATGATCTTCTCGATGTTAAATCCTTGAGATAGATATTTTTGATTGCCTCGGAACATTGAGGTTTATCTTGAGCATTGATGCATTCTTGAGTCTTGATAATTCTCTTGTGCCTTGATATTCTTGATCTTGATTCTTGATCTTACATCTTACGTGTCTTGAGTCTTGAGGTCTTCTACGAGTCTTGGCGTCTTACGAGTCTTGAGTCTTGAGTCTTCTGAGTCTTCTGAGATATCTTGAGTATTCATCTTGGAGTCTTCCGTATCTCGATTTCTGCTTTGAGTCTTGAAACTTGTTTCTGCCAGTCTTCGAAACTTGGTTTCCTTTGAGTCTTCTTGAAACTTCATCATACATCAAACTTCGGTTCTTCTCGAAACATACTTAGTCTTCAGAATCTTGAGATCCTAACCTGATCTATATCTGCTGACTATATATTTTTGCGGATATCATCCTCGAATACTATAAAAAGCGAATCGACTCAACTATCAAGATTATCACCAACATGTCATACTCGGGGTTTTGGGATCTAATCAAAATCATATATCTTTATTAAATTCATCTCCCAACAATTTCCCCCTTTTTGATGATGCCAAAACCTATCTTGTTACAACCATACAACCTAAACTCAGGTTTCAGTTTATCCTATTACAAGATTGGTTATGTCTCCAATAATTTCCTGAACAGAGAATCCCCAATAATTTCTTGAGAATCTCCCAACAATTAATCATTCAACAATTTCTTCAGTAATGAATCTCTCAAAGGATTCATCACCAAATACTTAATAAACAATTTCCCAAAAACAATTAATTCAGAGACATCATTCAGCATATCAAAAGTAAAAGACATGTAAATAAGATAATGAGATATTATCTTTTGAGCATAAATGATATATTTTCATTGATGATGAGTAGACTGTTACAGGTTACAATGAAACTTATCAGAACAAAAATAAAGATAGAAAAATTACAAGTGTCTTCAGGTAAGTCTTCAGTCTTCAAATTTGGCTCTTCAGTCTTCTGCTCTTCAGTTTGCATGTTCTTCAATTTCATCAACGGGCACCTCCAGGTTGAACATTCTGAAATACCTCTTCTTTAGTGCATTTCTTTCCTTGATGATATCCGGATTGTTCCCTGTCAGACCAAACTGTGCAGCATATTGAGCAATTTCTTGAGTAATGGCTTTTTCATTCACCAAGCCATTTTCAAGTCTTGGAGGAAGGTAGGTATATGGACCGGGGGCTACTATCTGCACCTTTCCTTCATCCGCAAGGTTTATCCAGCTTTGGAGATATTTAGGATAGAAGGTTAGGAGATATTCAATAAATGCTTCATTTGGATCTGAGCTTTCCCCTTTCCATTCCCTGAACACTTCATAGTAGAACCAGAAGGTTCTCTTGACCTCTTCCCAACTGTCGTTGAATTGGATGGGCATCCATTTGTCAATGTGTGGCCATTTTTGTGCTTTTGATGTCCCTCTCCGTTTGCTCGCAACCTTTTTGTATCCACTCCTTCGCTTCTTCTCTTCATCTATTTTCTTCCTGATCACAGGCACGCCTGAGACCGAAGCAGCAACTTTCTTTGCTTGTTCTATCTGGAGTGACTTCAGAGCATTCCTTCTATTGAAGACTTTTTACGTGAGGTTGACTGCAGACTCTTCTAATTCTTCAACCAACTTTTCTTTGCCTTTGGCTTAGAAGCCTTAACACGCTTGCTCTCGGGTTCAACAATGCCCAAGGCTTTCCTCTTCATAGCGGATTCAAATAGCGACTGGCTTGTTCCAACCTTAGTTCTATCCCTTTCGGTTTCTCTCTTTGCAACTTCAAGCATGGTTTCCTCGAAACTGAAGTGTAGATCGGCTTCTCCACCTTCTTGAACTTCATCTTCTCGGTAGCCCGACTTCCTTCAAGGCTTTAGATAGGCTATTCATTTCAAATTCCTTTTAGCCTTTTTCTCCCAAAGTACGTGCCAATAACTTCTGAAGTCTTCATCCGGTCTTTCCCCGCCTTGGCACCGTAATTTGGAAGAAATCCCGAGAGTGTTGTGTCCATATGGTATTGCTCTTTGCTTACACTGGTAGCACCTCTCACCTTAACCGATCTGTTCATCTTCTAAACTCACGAGGTGGTTCTTAGCCATAGAAAATTCTTGAGAAAGATGGGCAAACCGGCGGAGAGAGCATCTTTAAACATCTCTGTCATCTTGGTCATGAGCATTGAGCTCGTTTTCTCAATAGCCGAACTTGATCAAGATTGCTTCGTTCTTCTCTGCAATTTCACCTCTAGAAACCAAAGATTCTCACCCGTGCTTCCATTTAAGTTCACCAAATTTCGGCTCGGCCTTGACTCCTCCAAACTTCTCATTAAACTTGTCTTCCATGGAGGTCATCTTTGAGGTCGAGTGTCTTGAAGTTGCACCGATTCTCAAGATGAACTCGATTCTCCATCTTCCGAGTTTGGGTGCCAATGTCTCTTCCATCGAGGCGATTTTGTTCAGCATTGGCTCAACCTTCTCAAAGCTTCTCCAAGATGGGAGTGAGGTCGATCTCGGGAACATTTTGCACCTTCTCGTGGCCGATTGATCATCTCGGGTTCGGACACAACCCGAGGGTCGGTGCGCAATTGAGCATCGGCTTCATCCCGAGCTCTAGTCTCTAATCGAGCCTCGGTCATGACATCGGACAAATTGAGTTAAAGATAGAAACTTCAAGAACTTTGGCATAATTGTTAATAGTGCCAAAAGGTACCAAGAGTGCTAACCGATCCGAGGTTGAATGATTCGGGTTGATCGACACAAAAGTTTCCTTCTCCATCTCGAGACTGATCCTCGGCATCTCCTGTTGGTCCCCATCTTGAGATTTGTCTCTCTTTGCTGGGGCACCAACCCGGTAGCTCTCCTCTCGGCGATCTTCTTCTTGAACTAGCTCATCAAAATCGAAAATTTTTCATCCTGAGCTTTGTCTTTCTGAATCTTGAGAATTCAGTTAGGAAGGTTGTCTCCTCATTCCACGAGTCTTCCCCTCTGAATGCGGCAATGTTAAGCATCTCCGGGAAGAGTCCGATTGAGGATGAAAACCGTCGTCCTTAATCTGAAGAAGATATCTTGCGGATCGGGGTATGAAATTTGAGCTTAGGAGTAGCGGTCAAGGATGAACCGTTCCCCCTTGCTCCTCCACTCGGTTTCTTGACTTAACCCCTTCTTCCACCTCGGGCTTCGGTTCGGATCGAAGCATCACCAAGGATCAAAAAGTAGACCACTCGGGGAGCTCATCAAAAATAAAATTGCTCACCGAGTCTCAAAGAAGATCTGAATGTTGTGCGATCGGTCCTCGGTTGCATCCGAGTAGGTTCTGGGCTGAAGTATGCGTCCTCAGGATTGACTCGAAGTTGGCTCTTCTCCGTCTGAGCCGCACATCTTTGGTAGGAATCTCGAGGTCTGAGTTCCTTTAAAAATTTCCTGAGAAATTTTATCTGAACTGAGCGATGTCTAAAGCACCTCAGAGAAGACCTGCTCCTCAGTCTGGTCTTGTGCCTTAGAGATAACCTGAGCCAAGACTTGTAATGGTGATTTCTGAGCGGTTTGGCCCTCAGGTTGAATCTCTTCAGAATCACTGCCATCTTCATCGGTGAGAACCACCATTCTTTTGCGCTTGGGAGCAAGGGTTTTCTGCTTCTTCAACTTCTCACCCTGCTCCATCTTGGCCTCCAACAAAACCTTCCCCCTGGTTTGTTGGGTTTCTTTTTCAGCAGCAGCGCTTGGTGATTCTGCTTTCTTTTCTTTCTTCCCCCTGATGGCCTTCTTCTTCACAACAATGGGGTTGAAGAGCACCTTGGACTTAGGGAATGGGGTCAAATTGGCAAAGATGTCCTCCTCCTCTCTGCACATCTCCAAAATAAATGCTATTTTGGTGGCATGGTGGATCTTGCCTTTGATCGAGATAGCCCCGTCAACCTGTTTTATGACTTTGGCTTGCTCACTCACCATCTGAATCAAGAATCTGAGCCAGTTGAAGTCGGTGGTGGGTGAAGCCTCGATCGCCGCCATTAATCGGAGCTTCGGGGTACTAATCTGCTCAAAACTCCCCGAATGACTCATGATGCATTTGCTCACAATATCCAACAAAACTCTATATTGTGGTTTCAAATGCCTTTTATGCAGTGTAGCCTCAAATTTTACAGGATTCTCAGCAATCCTATCTAAATACTCCTGCTCTCTACCCAACATATACATAGCAGGATCCTCTCCTCTATCACAAAGCTCAAAAACATCGTTTAAATTCTTTGGAATTATATACAATTCCCTTTCAAAGTCGATGTATTTAGACGAGTGTTCTAAATGTGATACAGTAATCTCGGAATGTATACCATCCTCTTCATCTATCTTCAGATTACAGATGAACTCGATTACCTCTTTCGCGTATTCTTGGTCCGGTCGGCTTGCTATGAGATGGGTGAGCTTGGCAAACAGGATCATATGGAGAGCCTCCTCTTCTGGTTTAGAGTTGGTTGTGCTATCGAGCGAGACAATGAACTCGTACCAAGGTTTATTGGTTTTGGCTAATTTGTCGAAAACGGTAGGAGCCATTTGAGAGATTAAAGATTTAGGGTTTTAGGTTTTCTGGGCAAAGGGATTAATTGCAGAGGATTTTGGGAACGAAGGGTTTGATAAAATTTGGCTTGAATGGCTTCTTAGGGAATATATAGTTTCGAGATCGTGGGGATTCACGTTAGGTTAGGTGAAAAGTAAATCGGTTGAGATTAATCGTCGATTAATCGGTATTGTCGAACGATCGATCTTCCGAAAAGTAAGTTGTCAAAAATATCCTCATTGGTCATTAATGTAAAGCATTAAATGACTGTTGACCTTCTTCGAATTTCAAAAGATCCCGCCCAAAAACATTCCTTAGGTGTTTTGTATTTATTGCAAATGATTACTGAGCTTCATTTAAGCAATAAATGAGTCGCATGAGTCATTACTTCTTCAGACTAATTTCCCTCTATCAGTCTTACTGAGTATTGACCTTGATAAAATGTCGTTGATGATCTTGAAAGTAATCGAATGTGTTTAGTATAACACCGAGTACCGTCCTTCAAGAATCTGAGTTTCCTGAGACTCAGTTCAGTATTTCCATTTTATCATGAGTTTCTCAGTAGAATTCTGAGAAAACTTCATGCATCCGAAAAACCTTCAATTTTTCAGATTTTTACTCTATACACTTGATCTAACATCCCTAATTCAATCGAAAGTTCCTAAATCTTGATTCACCCCAAAGGTTTAGTCAAGATATCGACTCTCTTATTATCGATGAAATTTTCTCCATCCTTATGTCCTTTTTTCTCGACATGATCTCTTATGAAGTGATGTCCGATATCCACATACTTGCATCCGGTGTGTAATAATGGATTTTGTGAAAATAGCAATGGCACTATTATTGTCACAAAATATTGGTACTTCATTGGCTACAACTTTATAATCCCTTAATTGTTGTGCGAGCCAAAGAATCTGAAAGCACAAATGACTTCTTCAACCATGTATTCACTTGATGGTATTGGTTGCTACTCGAGGTCTATTTCTTCAAAAACCAAGATATCACCATTTCCTAGAAATTGACAAGTTCCCCGTAGTGTGGACTTCTGTCAATTCGCAACCTCCATAATCAACATCCGAGTAACCGCTTAATTCAAGGTTATCATCGATTGATACCATAATCCTCTATTCATTTGTGCCCTTAAGATACTTGAAAGATCTTTTTGGCGACCTCCATTTGACTAGCCTTAGGATTAGCTTGGTATCTTGCACATATCCCAACAACAAATGTTATATCCGCCTACTTGTTGTGAGATAGAGCAATGATCCAATGATTCCTCTATAATCGATATGACTCAACGATTTGCCTTGAAATCCGGATCCATCTTGTAGTTAGTATTCATGGGAATCCTAATCGCATTGCAATTCCACACCATATTTGGCAATCGGATCTCGGTGTACTTTGCCCGGTTGATGAATATTCCTTCCTTTGATTGTTTCACTTTGAAGACCTAGAAAGAAATTCATCTCCCCATCATTGACATCTCAAACTTGCCTTTCATCGGTGTTGAAAACTTTTCACACAAATGATGGTTTGGAGATCCAAAAATGATGTCATCAACGATATTCCCCGAACCAAGAAGATATCTTCCCCATCTTCTATCCCGAACAGAGTTCTATCAACAAATCCTTTGACAAAACCATGGTCAAAAGAAACCGAGAAAGAGTATCATACCATGCTCGGTGCTTGCTTAAGACCATACAAAGCTTTTTCTCGAGCACAGAAACTTGGTCATTCTGCTTGAAACCGTGAGGTTGTTCCACATAAACCTCTTCTTTTAAGCACACCGCTCGTAAATGCACTTTTCACATCCATTTGATAGACCGTGAACTTCATGTGGGCAAAGATATGCAAGAAACAATCGATGGCTTCTAATCTTGCAACAGTCTGCAAAGGTTTCATCATAATCCAAGCCTTCTTCTTGGGAATAACCTTGTGCAACTAGCCTTGCCTTGTTTCTTACAATGTTGTTGTTTTCATCTCTTTTTATTCTTAAAACCCACTTGGTTCCAATGACATTGTGCCTTTCGTGTCTATCTACTAGCTCCCCATACTTCATTTCTTGAGAATTGATTTAGCTCATCTTGCATAAAGAAGAATCCAATGAGAATCTTGTAGAGCTTCACCAATCTCAAGAGCTATTTCTCCGATAGGAAGCGGTAGAATAGTGCACTCTCACCATGGAACCTTCTTGTTTTAACACCTTCAGTTAGATCACCCACAATCGACTTGTAGGATGACTATCTAACCATTTCCTTCTTGATGTTCCCCTTCAACAATATCCTCAACATTTGAAATGTTAGGTTCGGTTAATTCAAGAAACTTCGAGGAACAACAGAAAAAGAGAAAGGGAATCATCTTCCTCGGGAAATTCTATTCGAGAACATTGTCGAGACATTTTTCCCCTTGGTTGATAGATTCGAAATTTGCCTCACCGTGACCACATCTTCATTGGCATCACATACCCGAAGTCCGAATCGGTGTTTTTTTGATTGGTCACCTTTGGTGTGTTGGCTTTCCCCGAAGTCTCACCATCCTCGAGTTTCATCCCGAACTTCTTTATTCGAGTCCGAGTCACTCCAATCATAGATAGTGACCGACTTCTTCTTTTTTCGTGTTCGATGGATGATTTGTCATTCTTTTTCAAGCTTAATCTGTGATCCTCTTGGTCGTTCATCTGATCATGTTCTGTTTCTTCCAACACAAGTAGATTCATCAAAAAAACATGAGGTGTTTCCTCCACAATAAGAGTCCCACATTTGTAAACTCGAAGGTTTTATGACTTGAATATCCTAAGAATATTCCTTCATCGACACTTTCCTATCAAATGTTTTCAACTGATCTTTACCATTATTGTGTATGAAACACTTGGTAACCAAACACACGAAAAGAAAGAAAACAAGAGGCTTCCTTTCATTCCAAAGCTCATAAGGTGTTTTGCCTTGACTCTTAGTCGGCATGGATCTGATTTCATGAATAGGAAGCGGTGTTGACGACTTGACCCAAAAAAAACCTTTTAGGAATATCGACCCGGTATCATTGTCCTTGCGAACTTCTTTTCGAGTCCTGCATTCTTTCAAAGAACACCATTTTGTTGAGGGTCCTTGCGGTGATGTTTCATGTGAAATTCCATTTCTTTGCATTAATAATCGAATATGATATGATTTATAAATTCAGTTCCTTTGTCGGATCGATTTTTGACCACACTCGATTTTTCTCAATCTTTGAGTCTTTTTTCGATGAATTCGGGCGACTTTTATCTCGAGTCTCTTTCTTACTTAGTAAGAATATGACCCAAGTATATCTTGAGTAGTCATCAACTACTACCAATGTGTATTTCCTGCCATTAGTGCTCACTGGCTTTATAGGACCAAAAAGATCCATATGCAGTAACTGAAGTATTCTTTCAGTAGAAACATCTACTTTACTTTTAAATGATGCTCTAACTTGTTTTCCTTTCTGGCACGCATCACAAATATGTTCCTTACTGAACACTTCATTAGGCAAACCCTCTCACAAGAGCTAATCTTGCAAGCTTATTCAGGGTTTTGAAATTCAGTGATTCATTCTTTTTATGCCATAACCAACTGGGTATCTGTGGGAACTTTTTGCAACCAAACATGTATCTTTAGGAGTTGAACTCCAATCAGCAAGATACACATTTCCTTTTCTAGTACCAGTCAGTAATATTTTCTGTGTTGTATCATCTTTCACATAACATAAGTTCTTAGAGAACTCAACATTAAAACCCTTATCACAGAATTGGCTTATTGAAAGCAAATTATGCTTCAATCCAGATACATATGAAACACCATGGATATGAATTGAGTCGATTTCCAAAGTTCCATATCCTTCAGTCTGTCCCTTGGAGTTATCTCCAAAAGTGATCTGAGGGCCTCTTTGTTCAACATAGTCACTGAGTATCTTCTTGAATCCTGTCATATGTCTTGAACATCCACTGTCAAGATACCATACATCAGGGGCCTTTTCATCTCTGCTCATCAGTGTTATGTGATCTTTAATCAGCTCAGTGCCCTTGTTTTCCTCCTGAAAATAAGATCAATTCTTAGGTACCCAGTTTGTATAGGGTCCTACAAGGTTAGCTGTACCTTTCGGAATCCAAATCTGCCTGACAACTCTAATCACTTTAGAGTGGCTAATTTGTCTTCCATAAACATCAACATACACATTTACTACTCTGGGTGCCTTAGCAGTTTTCTGCGTATGTGTGCTAGCTTTAGCATGAACATGGGCTTTTGAATTTTTCTTTGGTTCAGGCCTTTTGTTCATTTGCTTTGGCTTCTGTGCAGCCGGTCTAAATCTTTGTTGACTCAGTTCAGATAACCTTTACCCTTAGGCAAGTGGGGTTCAGGTTGTTCAGATGAAATTTGGGTCTTCGATATCTTGAGGACTTGGTCTCTTCATTGAGAATGTCTCTCTTTGAAAGTTTCTCTTCCTCAAGATTCCTCCGATGGTTCAAAGGCAGATCCTTTTCGGTTTGCATTCTTAGCCTGAGGCTTTGAAGTACTTGCCTGAAATTTTCCAACTGAGTGCTCAGGTTTTCTAGCCTTCACCTGAGGTTTGGGCTTTCCTACCTGATCATTCAGTTTTACTGAAACCATGGGTCATTTTCCCTTGTCTACAACCTTGGGAATTTCTTCAGTTTGAAGTGTAGGTGCCACTGGTTTTACAAAGATTGTCTTCTTGCTACTTGATGCAGCATTCAGATGACCTTGTGAGGTTCCCCCTGGAATGTATCCCAATCCAGATTTTATAGTGGCAGATCTCTAGTAACTCTGAATTTCATCTATTACTTTTGATGCAGTATTCAATAGAGTTAGCTTCTTCTGTGCACTATCCTCATAGTTCTGTAGAGTTTCATGCTTCTCAGAGAGGTCATTGAACTTAGTTCTGATCAGCTGAATCTCTTCAGTGGATTTCTCTAGCTTTTCAGTTAGGGTCACTATCAACTTCTCTTTCTCTGAGAGTTGTACTTTCAGAACATCCAGTTCATCAGTAGCTCCCATTAATTGAGAAGTGATTTCAGTTTTGCTAGAGTCTTTCCATTTTAGATTTTCAGCTTTCAGTTCTTTATTCTGCTCTTGAGTTTCATTTAGCAGTTCTTGTAAAACAGCATAGTCCTTCATTAGATTCTCAAAAGAATCCATCAGGTCAAATTGGCTGTTTACAGTTGAACTTGACAACTCTTGTGCTAGTGTAGGAGCAACAACAGAGAAAGAAGAGTTTACCTCCTCAATGGCCATCAGACAAATGTCATCACTTTCACTGTCTGAGAATATCTCATCTGAAGAGCTAGATCCCTCCTCAGAATGTTCTTCTTCTGCAACCATGGCCTTTTTGCTAGAGAACTTCTTGTCTCTTTTAGCTTGCCTTTATCTTCTCTCCTTAGCACTCAGGTCAGGACAATCATACTGGAAGTGACCTTTCTTTTGGCAATTGTAGCATCTGTTGGCATCATCATCCTGATCACTTTCTTCCTTGGACTTGGAGTCCTTCTTTCTGGATGAAGATCCTTCAGTTTTCAGGTCCTTTCTCTTCTCAGTTGGTTTGTCCTCAGGTTTCTTCTGGTACCTGTGATTCCTGTAATAGCTTTTGTATTTTCCATATCGACTATTAAGTCTTTCAAACCTCCTTGCCATCGGTCTTTAGCTTATCCACAAGCTCATCCTGATTCTTAGCAAGGGAGTTCTCAGACTCTCTAGTTTTACAGGTTTTATCTTTGGCCTTAAAAGCCACATTCTTACTAGATGATGAATCATCTTTGCTGTCAGCCTTTTTAGATTTCTTATCAATTACAAACTCATAGGCCTTCAGCTCAGAGAAGACTTGTTGATATGGCATTGAATTAATGTTTTTGGTGTTTTCAATCACCACTGCATGTATATCCCATTTCTTAGAAAGACCTCTAAGAATTTTCAATGCAACTTCTCTCTCTGTGGATATTTCTTTCCAAGTGCATTTAGATCATTCATAATACTAGTGAATCGACTTCTAATTTGTCAATAGATTCACCTTCTTCCATTTCAAAAACTATCAAACTTTCCAATTGCAACCGAAAGTTTGTTTTCCTTGATATGATATGTGCACATGTATTCTGACTAGTGTATCCCAAATTTCTTTTTGCAAAGATTGGTAGGTGAGAGATCATTCCCATCACACCATCATCAATTGTACTTTGTATAGTGTGTCTTTAGCAATGTAGTCTAGATTGACCAACGTTCTCTCCTCAGGAGTCAGTTGGTCATCATACTTAGGAAATTCTGCTCTAGGATCGTTTCTCTCATTTTCTCGCTCCTCCAGGATTCACCACAATAAATTGGAATGGTCCTTCAGAGACCACTCTCCACATAATGCTCATGTTTGGAATCTGGTGAGCCTGCATTCTCGTCTCCACAAAATCATAGTTCTCCACCGAGAACATGGGAAGTTTCTTAGAAGACATTTTTATCCTGGTCTTTTTAAGAATTCAGCCAATAAGATCAGTTCAGATAGACCACAAGTATTTTTAGCAAATAAAACTTTGGTCAACAAAGCAGGTGGTCAAGTTGAACCACTGCTCTGATACCACTTATTGGTCCCGGTGCAAATGAGTCTTACACGTGTATGGGGGGGGAATACACGTGTTCAGTGTTTTTAAAAATTTTCTTTTACTGAGGTCAGCTTGGGTCAGGTTGTCCTGAAGATTTGGTCCCGAGAAGCACAACCCACTCGAAATCAAAGTCTCATCGAGACAGTGATCTGGAAATGCTTTCGAAACCTCGATAATCCCAACCGAGTCCCGAGTTTTCAGAGATCCCGAGTTGCTTGGATCGGATAACTAACTTAATGAACCCTTAGAAGAGTAAGTTCGGTTTGGTAACTATCCTGTTCTAGCTACTCGGATGTGTCTTGAATGGTTGGCCCTTTAGTTTATACTTTCGTTTTTAAGCTTTGGTCAAAACCTTCCTTTAATGGAATAGTGATTAGTGCTGTGATTCAATTACATGCAACTTCCAAAGGATTGATTCCAACCTCAAATGTCGGTGAAAATATGCTTTGATTTAAGTCAATGCAAAAGTTAAAGCATGATAAAAAGCAATAAACAACAAAAGAAATTTATAGTGGTTCAGAGACTCAAGCTCCTCGTCCACTCTCTCGATCTCTTGAGAGAAATTCACTAATCACTTCCCGAGCTTTACGACTACCTCGCATAGTTTTTTTTTACTCAACTCGTACTGAGCTTTTCGGATTACTCCGTGGTTTACTTACTCAACCCGACCTTGAGCTTTACGACTACCTCCGTAGTTTACTTACTCAAACACAAACAAGCTTTCAGACTACCTCAGTAGCTTACTAACTTCACCTCTAGAGCTTTACGACTACTCCGTAGTTTACTAACTCTTTACAACTCTTCTCACCAACAATCACACTCAAACTACCTTCTAAAGGGTTTGGGGTTTCTTAGTTGGTTTCAACTAGGATGAGATATCCTTTACAATAAAATACAATGCAAAGGCTAGGATATCTTGACTAAGCTTCGGATATATCTTATCAAGCTAGGCTTAGTTTAATGAGCTCTCTTCGATTTAAAAGGACTTGGAAAATTCTAAGTTTTTTCGAGTGCTTTAACTTTTGCGATAATAAGTTTGAGCTCTTGACTTGCTTACAAATTTCCGTAACCTTACAATGTAGAGGGTCACAAGTATTTATAGGCATACACCAAGGTCACTCTTTGAAAAACTATCCGTTGAGGAGATAGCTTAAAGGAGTTTCCTCTTATGGTGTGTGAGGAACGACTATATTTAGGGTTTGAAACTCCCTAACACGTTTTTAGGCAATAGCCTTTCATGTAGCCGGTCTTCATTTTTTGCGATCTGAACTTTTGTACTTCCGACATCTTTTTCAAATGACTTGTCCTTTATCGATTAATCGATGGTACGATCTTTATCTCTCCTCTTTTTGACTTTTTGTCTCCATTAAAGGTAGACACCTTCAACGGCTTTTTCGTTACAAACTCGAGTTGATATAACCTTAACAACACTTTGACTTAGTTCCTTTTTATGCGCATTTGAATGTCTTGGCAAATATCTATTTTTCTAAGGAATCGTGATCTTCTCGATGATTGCATCCTTCGGATAGATATTCTCGATGCCTCGGAACATTTAGGTTTATATTTTGAGCATTCATAGATTATCGAGTCTTGATAATTCATGTGCCTTTCATATTCTTGATCTTCGCCTTGATCTTACGAGTCTTGAGGTCTTCCTGAGTCTTCAAAGATCTTCTTGAGTCTTCCGAGTCTTCTCGAAGTCTTTTATATCTATATTGACCGATATCATCGAGTATTCATCTTTGATCTTGATTCCTCGATTTCATCGAAGTCTTCATATCTCGATTTCCATGGCTGAGTCTTGGCTTTCTTTTCTGCTTGAGTCTTCAAAACTTGATTTCATATCAAACCGGTTTCTTGGCTTATCTTGAGTCTTCAGAATCTTCAGATCCTAACCTGATCTATATCTGCTGACTATACATTTTGCAGATATCATCCTGAATACTATAAAACTGAATCCTGACTCAACTATCAAGATTATCCTGAACATGTCATACTCAGGGGTTTTGGGATCTAATCAAAATCATATATCTTTATTAAATTCATCTCCCAACAGATATTGCTTCAGAGTAAGTATTAGGATTTTCCTTATCCTGTATGTCCATATTACCGAGTTCCTCCAAGAGGTAATCATATCTAATGGGCGGATTACGGTTCCTAATTGACTTACGGTGTTGTGGTTGTGCAGGCTGTACATTCTGATAGTGAAAAATTTGTGGTGCATCGACTTCATCAATGTCCGGAGAGTCCTCAAGAGCTACACTTTCAGATGCCTCTTGGGCGGGAGTTTTAACTATGTTGTTCTCATTCAGCCCACTTGGAGGTTCTTGCACAGGCAAGCTAACTCCAATTACGCTCCCACTGGCTGAAAGACGATCACCTAGTGAAAGACTCCCACCGTGTAAGCCGTTGAATGCTCCCACTGATTCTTTGTCACGTTTTTTTTTTTGACAAATCATCTGTCTCTAGTTTAAGTTGTGGTTCCTGAATTTCTTCAAGTTCTATCATCTTATTGCCTTGTTCCTTAAAGACATAGTCTTCATCATGGAACCTGGCCTGCCTAGAAACAATCATTGTTTGTTTCTCAGGTTGATAGAAGTAATATCCTCTAGTTTCCTTAGGATATCCCACAAGGTAACCCTTTTCACCTTTGGATTCCAACTTATCGGTAAGTATCTTTTTGCGGGTCAACCCCCTTTTGATATGTGTAAAAGTTGGCTTCTTGCCACACCATAGTTCATATGGTGTATGCTCAACCGATTTAGATTGAATCCTATTTAGAATATAAATTGAGGTTTGTAATGCGTATCCCCATAAGAATGTCGGAAGAGAGGAAAAGCTCATCATGGACCTTACCATGTCTAACAGGGTTCAGTTTCTCCTTTCGAAAACTCCATTCATCCAGGGGGTGTTCCTAGGAGCCCATTGTGATTGCTAAGGTATTCACCCCCGATTTCCACATAACAACTTGTTTACTAACTTCAAGATATCTACCAGCGTTGAATCCCCGAGATGAATTTGCTAGGAAAAGTTTAACTTAAAGATTTTATGGAGAAATATATGAAGTCTTGTGTTATGAATTCCCAAGAGCTCATATATATAGGAGAGACTCAGCTTAAATCTTAAGCTAACCTGATTGGGAAATAATATCCCTAATCTTGTTAAAATCCCATAGATTTAATTCCTATACAAAATCTCTAATTATTTTGATTTCCATGTATATCAAATCTCTATGGATTTGATTACATATATATCAAATCCCATAATAATATTCCATATATCATTATTGGGAATTTAATTAAATCTAATTTAATTAAATAATAATAATAATAATAATTAATTCTAACTATAGTTATTATTATATTCTCCATAAATGAAATATTAATATCCAATATAATATTTAATTAACCAACTATAATTAGTAAACAAGCTTTATTTACTTGTTGTGTGACCCATAGCCCTCGTATATATCGGTGATTAGTCAAACTAACGGTCTTAATTGAAACCTAGACAATAAATCAAGGACATTCTCAATATATGAACATCAATGACAAATGTGCAACTGACTGTAAACAAAACATGAGAACATTCACTTGAATAAATGCAAACAATCTAAAATAATCGATTAAGTCTTGAACATGATGAAGTGCATTCAAATAACTTAATCATATTATCTATAATCACTAATTTTCATATCGTCACACTTAGCCCTTAATTGGCGTGCAATACACTTGTTCCAATATGATGAGAAGATTGTTTTCTCTCTATTCACATTAAGGTTCCCATCGATTCTTGTTGTCATTGAGGTGCATTTTGTGAGAACTCCATCATGCCATATCTACCCATGATTCTCAAATAGGTCAAAGTTCATCATCCACATCAAGAATGAGATATTGACCCTCAATGGAAAAGAGTATCAAATTGCCCCCAGATCATACACTTATACAGAGTGTTAGTCAAGGTTTCTCACTGGGTATATCAATACCCTCTCATGATGGATGCACAAATACCTTTTAGAGTGTATCATCCCATCCGAGAAATAGTTAGTATCACCATATGTGTTACGGTCTCTCGTCTTACTACACTCTCTCGACTTGAGGTCAATCACATTTACAATAATCTCAATGATGAATTTGACCACGACATCTCATTCTTGATGATCCTTCCATGGGCCAGATATGGCTATGCTTAGGATTGGGTTCATCTAGTTCACGACCTCAATGACAACAATAGTCGAGCCAAGTATAGATTCATTCCTCAAAGTGAATTTAGAGAGAATACTCATATTCTCATCATAATACGATCTAAGTGATTTAATGCACGCCAACTAAGACTTTGTGGGATCTAAGTGTGACATACATGATCAATTAGTTTGATTAGAGATAAATTTATTCATGCAATTGTTATTTGAATAGACACTTCATCATGTTCAAGACTTAATCGAGTATTCGCGAATGAAAGGAGGAAATCGTAATAGCCCACGTGATTTTCAGCCATTATTTGTAGTTGCGATTTTTCGCGAACGCACTTTCATAAGTTATTTGAGAACGCCCCGATTTATTGTCTAGGGTTCAATTAAGACCGTTAGTTTGACTAATCGCCGATATATGAGGGCCTTTACGGGTCACACAACAAGTAGTTCCTTTTACGGATTATAATTGCTTGATTAAATGTTAAATCGATTTAATATTTAATTTATGGAGAAGAAATTAATAATATATTAATTTGGAATTAATTATTATTAAAATTTAATTAAATTGGATTTAATTAAATAAGAATTCTAATAATTATATTTGAATATAATTGTAGGATTTAATGTATATGGAAATAAATCGTAGAGATTTTCATATAAGGCATTTAAACTGTAGAGATTTATATTTAGGGAATTAAATTAAAAAGGAATGAATTTAATTCAAGATTAGGATTTTATTTCTCTAATTGGGCTAGCTTGGAAATAAGCTAAGCCTCCTATATATACAAGCTCTTAGAATTCACAAAAAAGCATCACTTCATATTTTCCCATAAGATCTAGAGTTAGAATTTTTCCTAGCAAATTCATCTCGGGATTCAATGTTGGGTAACTGCGGCAAGTCCGTAATTAGGGATTACGTGGATACTATAGTAGAGAAAATCGATTATCTAATTCTTCAGAAGAATTATGTTTACGTTTACTCGTGTTTAATTATGCAATTAACTTGCTCGTTGTTGGTGAACTTTTATTTCACCATTGCGCATGTATTACGTGTTTATGTTACTCTAATCCAACAGTGGTATCAGAGCTCCAGGATCTTGATTAATTGCTAATTGAATTAACTTATTTATAAAATTTTATTTTTTTAAATCAATTGAGGTACGGTCAATTTGATATGACCGCACCAATTGCTAAGCGATTTAGGGAGTGCACATGTTATCGGCTTATGTTTGATAACTTCGCTGCCTATTATTTTGCTCCCTTTTTTCTCCTTTTCGCTGGGTTCTATCACCATCACCAAATTAGGGTTTTCTGTGTAAAACCGCTGCATCCATCACTCTCCTTCTAGCCGCTCGACCGCGCGATAGCATCCTGTGTTGCCGCTCGAGACGGGCGCTCTTCTGCGTCTCTCGTCCGATTCTTGGGATCTGCGATGTGGCTTGTGGCGAACAGACGAAACGCGTGGTGACGATCACCACCTTCCGGTTCTCCTCGACGACGGTGCATCATTTCTTCCTCGCCGTCGCGATTTACTCTAATCCGGTGGGGCGGTGCATTTTTCTCACTTCGGTGGGGATAAGCGTCGTCTTCCGCGCGATTCAGTTGTTGCACCGGCGATTCGCCGCCCCTTCGGTGACAATCTCGATTGACGGAGATAAATAACGTGTGTCGGTAGCGGTGGCGATGAATCGCGCAACTTTGCTGGCCGCAACCCCCGTTCCGCATCTTCCGTCACGATGGTGGTTCGTTAAGGCCCCGGCGTTTAAATCATATCCTGGTTACTTGGCACTTTTTTGGATTTTGGCACTTTTCGGACGCGTGCCACCGAATCGCTTTGTTGCTCTTTTGCTTTGTCGCTCTTCATTCTGATGCTTCAGCCCTTTATTTTTTGTTTTGAGTACAGTTTGACGAATAATTGATGTGTTAATTAGATTGATTCTGAATTAGAACGGATTAACGAATCAAGGATTTGATTTTGGAAATTTGGTGTCGAATTATGGATTGGATCCTAATTTGGGCAAGGATGAAATCTTGAGGGGTTTTTTTGCAAATTTGATTTGAATGGAGACCCCGAGAAATTTTGGAAATTACTGTTGAGCCCCTAATAACAAAACAATTAAATTTGATTCTAAAATTAATAAAGATTGATTTTAAAATTGAATTTTGATTAGACCAAATAATTAATTGGATTAATTATTGAAGTTTAATAATTAAATTTAAAATTAGATTTTAAAATTTGTTTTAAAAAGAATTATTAAATCTCACCAAAACGTTATTTGAGTTGGACTAATGACTACTTAGTTAATTGGATTAATTAAGAGTCAAAAATAATAATGAATTTAATTATTAAAACTTGATCTTAAAATTATGATTTAAAGGATTAAACGAAGTTATTAATTCCCACTTGGTTAACGTGTTTTATATTTTGTTAACGTCTTTTACGCTCCGCATTATAATTATTTAGGTAGGCAAAATACCATAAATTGCCGGACCGCATTAATTGTTTGGGTAGACGGCTACCATGTAAGTGTTAGTCCAAGTATAATATCATGTTTTGGGTGGGTGGCACCCAATAAATGCTCAAATGTGATGTAGATTAACATGTTGTATCTCGATTAAGCAATTAATACCCTGCCTTTTTAAAAAGATTCTCACTAAAACATGGTTTTCTCAATAATTTGATAAGATGTCTTCCATCAAAATTAAAAGTAAAACTGAGATTTCGTTCCAACGAGTATTTAAGGCCCTGCGTATTTTGCTTCGGATCTACATCTAATCTGGACTCTTATAGGGACATGTAATGTCGCCGCTTGATGGTTGTAAACCAACTTAACTTTGTTTAACTCACCTCAAACAAAGGGTAAGGACATCGGTCGAACTAGGTTCGACAAACTAGGAGTTGCGATTTGCAATTGGTTTTTGAGACCTACCAATTATCTTTATAGTGATATTCAAATTTCCTTCTTGAGATTATAATAGTAGTAATGTGGATCCTAGTCCATTATGATTTATATTAGATATAAATTCGTACTTTTTCGATGAGGTCGTTAAGTATGTGAAAATAATGGAGACAAAATAAACACAGAAGAAAGGCCAAGTTTATTTTGATTGCTGAGTATTGATCACAGGAATTATGTGTTTTAATTCCCATTTTATTTTATTTCTCTTAGTTAGTTGAAATGTATAACTGTTATTGAGATGTGTTTTGGAAACAAACAAATTGGCTAGGCCAAATTTTCTGGACTGGCACCGTAGCATGTGTTTGGTGCTAAGGCAAGAAAAGATTGAGTACGTGTTGGACACGCCTATCCCAGTTACCCTTAAAGCTGGTACTCTAAGGCAGCCACATTTGACGTCGCACCTCAGAAGAAACATCAAAAGGATGCTTCCCAGACTCAGTATGTGATGTTGCTCGGCATGACTCCCGATGTACATAGGCAACATGAGAAAAATGGGTCCCTTCTTAGTACTCAAGCATCCGAAGGATCTCTTTGATTCTGAATCTCGTTATGAGATTTATGAAGTGATGAGAGATCTGTTCAAATACGGGTTAGCTAAAGGAGAGAAGATTTTACCTCATGTACTTAAGATGATAGGCCTAACTGAAAACTTGGTAATTTAGGCTTTGAGCTAAAAGACCAACATTTTCATTTATGCTATCCTCCAGTCGCTCCCGAATTCATATTTTAGCTTCATTGTGAACTACAATATGAATAAGACGGATGCGACCATGCCTAAACCTCACAACATGCTCAAGACTTTTGAGTTCACTATCACTAAGATGGTGTTCAAAAGAAGGAGCGTGTAAACAAAGATGTGTGCCTCTACTGTAAGTAGAAGAGGACACTGGAAGAAGGACTAGAAGGTTTTGTTGCTAAAAAAAAAAGACACTAGGTGCTTCTAAAGACTAGAACATGTATGTTTGTTATTAAGATAAGCATGTCCACTAATAAGCTAATCGCCTCGGCATTGGATACGGATGTGGCTCTCACATTTTCACTAATGTGAAAGGGCTCATGTTTTATAGATGCTTTAGTATGGTGAAGTCGTCTTTACACGTAGAAACGGAGCAAGAGTTGTCATTTAACGTGTAGGAACTTATATGTTAGACTTACCCTTTGGTTTTAGATTGGAACTTAATGATGGTCATCTAGTTCTTTTTCTATTACTAGAACATATATTTGTTGCATTGTGGATAATGATGTTCTTAATATACAAAATAAAAGACTCAAACTTAGTAATCATGAAAACCCGACTTACATATGGCATTGTAGAACTTGATCATGTAAACGAGAAAAGAATTGCAAGGTTATGAAAGTTAGACTACTTAACCCCATTCGACTTTGAGTCTTATGGTAATTTTGAATCTTATCTCATGGGCAAGATGGTCTACAGACCCTTTTCTAGGAAAGGGGTGCATGCCAAAGAAGTTCTAGAGTTGATCTACAACGATGTTTGTGGACCATTGCCCACTCTAGCTAGGGGTCACTTCGGCTACTTCATCACTTTTACTGATGATTTCTCTAGATACGGATACGTGTATCTTATGAAACACAAATCTGAATCTTTTGAGAAATTCAAAGAGTACAAAGCTGAAATAGAGAAGAAACTTGATAAGAGTATCAAGACTCTTCGATCGGATTGAGGAGGTGAATACCTTAGCCATGAATTCACTGATTACTTGAAGTTACATGGAATCCAGTCACAATGAACTACTCCCGGAACACCTCAAATGAACGGTGTGTTCGAGAGAAGAAACCAAACCCTGTTAGACATGGTGAGGTCCATGATGAGCCTTTCCTGTCTTCCAACATTCTTATGGGATACGCGTTTCAAACCTCAAGTTACATTCTGAATAGGATTCCATCTAAATCGGTTGAGCATACACCATATGAACCATGGTGTGGCAAGAAGCCAACTTTTACACATATCTAACATGGGGTTGCCCCGTGATTGTGAAAAGGATGCTTACCGACAAGTTGGAATCCAAACGCGAAAAGGGTTACTTTGTGGGATATCCTAAAGAAACTAAAGGATAATACTTGTATCTACTTGAGAAATAATCAGTGATTGTTTCTAGGCAGACCAAGTTCCTCGAAGAAGACTATATCTTTAAGGAACAAGGTCGTAAGCTGATAGAACTTGAAGAAATTCAAGAACCACAAATTAACAAAGAGACCGATATATTGTTAAAGCAACATGACAAGGAATCAGTGGGAGCATTCAGCAACTTTCACAGTGGGAGTCTTTCACTAGGTGATCGTCTTTCAGCCAGTGGGAACGTAATTGGAGTAGACTTGCCAGTGCAAGAACCTGCAAGTGGGCTGAATGGAACAACATAGTTCAAACTCCCGCCCAAGAGGCATCTGAAAGTGTAGCTCTTGAGGACTCTTTGGACATTGATGAAATCGATGCACCACAAAATTTTTCACGATCAGAATGTACAGCCTGCACAACCACAGCTTTGTAAGTATATTATGAATTGTAATCCGCCCATTAGATATGGTTACCTCTTGGAGGAACTAGTTAATGTGGACATACCGGATAAGAACGATCCTAATACTTATTCTGTAACAATATCAGATATTGATTCAGGGAAGTGGGATGAAGCCATGAAATTCGAGATGGACTCGATGTACACCAATCAAGTCTATGACTTGGTTGAGTTGCCTAAAGGGGTTAGACCCATATGTTGCGATTGGGTCTTCATGCAAAAGACCAATGCAAATGACAAAGTACAAACCTACAAAGCTAGGTTGGTAGCGAAGGGTTATAATCAACGCGAAGACATTGACTGTGATGAGACCTTCTCACTAGTTGCAAAGATCAAGTCCATTCGAATTTTACTTGCAATAGCAGTACACTGTGATTATGAGATTTGACAGATGGACGTCAAAACTACTTTCCTTAATGTAGACATTGATAAGGAAGTGTTTATGACTCAACCGGAAGGTTTCACATCTAAGTTAAATTCTAATCTAGTATGCAAGCTAAAGATATCCATTTATGGATTAAAGCAAGCTTCTAGGAGTTGGAATATCCGATTTGATGAAGCTATCAAGTCTTTTGACTTCATCAGAAATTTGGAAGATCCTTGTGTTTATTGTAAACACAACGGGAAAAATATTATTTTCATAATCGTGTATGTAAATGACACATTGATTTTGAGAAATAGTATCCCGATAATGTAGTCCGTTGAAGATTAGTTATCGAAGACCCTCATGGTGAAGGATCTTTATGAAGCCTGCTACATCTTAGGGATCAAGATCCAAAGGGATAGATCCAAGAGGATGTTGAGGCTGTCACAGTCCACCTATGTAGACAAGGTGTTGAAGTGTTTTGCGATAGAGAACTCTAAGAGAGGGTCTCTACCGACAAATAATGGGATAAAGCTGCCAAAGAAGGATTGTCCTTCTGTTGAAGTTGATATCAAGAACATGAAATATGTCCCATATGCATATGAAATTGGGTCAATCATGTATGCCATGACTTGCACTAGGCCAAACGTGGCCTACGCTATCAACATTACTGATAGATACCAACATAATCTGGGTGAGTCTCACTGGATTGTTGTCAAGACCATTCTGAAGTATCTTAGACGAACTAAAGAATGTTTCCTTGTCTATAATGGACAGTCAGAACCAGTAGTGACTGGTTATGCTGACGCAAGTTTCCAATTCGACTATGATGATTACAAATCACAGTCAGGTTACGTTTGACTCTCAATAATGCGACGGTCAGTTGGAATAGTTCCAAACAAAAGGACCGCAGATTCAACAATCGAAGTTGAGTACATTACTGTATCAGAAGCCTCAAGGAGGCTATCTGGATTTATAGTTCTTATGAGAACTAGGGGCAGTTCCGAGTGCCAATTGTCTAATAAAATTTTGCGCAAGCAAAGGAACCTAGATCAACAAGCATAAACGAGGATGTACCCAGACTTATCATTTGATTCGAGAGATCATAAGGATAGGAGAAATAGAATTAAAATGTATTCCCACATATTTAATTTGGGAGACCCTTTCACCAAAACATTGAGTTTTCATGTACACACTAGACATTTGATGGTCTAGGGGTTAGACATGTAGGTTATTGACTCTAGTCCAAGTGGGAGATTGTTAGTGTTAGTGTCATAGAGACAATCTATTGTAAGGACATAATACTCGATGATATTCAGTTTGATTTAGTTCATTTAATATCAATGTATGGCAATATGTTGGGAGATGGATTTAATAAAGATTTTGATTAGATCCCAAAACCCCTGAGTATGACATGTTTCAGGATGATCTTGATAGTATAGGATCAGGTTTCAAATTATCAAGACAATCTGCACCATGTATAGTCAGCAGATATAGTTCAGGTTAAGAATAGGTTTCAATGTTTTTGTCTAAAGATCACAGAAGTATCCTGAAGATCAAACTATACTGAATATCTAAGCCATACTGAAGGATCAGTATATCCTGAAGATCAGAAGAACCTAAAGATCAGAAGAACCTGAAGATCAGAAGAAACTGAAGATCAGAAGAACCTGAAGATCAGAAGATCCCAAAGACTCTTATGTACTGAATCAATAGAACCTGAACAAGTCACTTCGAGTTAAATATTGTTCGTTCATTCTGAGTACAAACAAAGAGAATGTTATACATTCGTGAACACTAGGGAAAGTATCAACGCAGTGTTGGTTGACTAAAAGAGCCGTTTTTGTTATCTCTGTTCAAAGGAAGATGTCGACCATTGAGGAGGCGACAATAGTGTACCTTCCTGACACTGAAAGCGACATTTCTCTGAAGAATGTCAGCAGAGATATTTGTCCTGTTCATAAAAATTGGTGATTGGCTGCTTGTCTGGAAATTTCCTAAAGCATGCAAGGGCTCGTTCAAACCCTAATGAAGTCATTCACCATATACTCAAAGAAGAAATCCGAGATGCTATCTCTCCAACGGATAGTTTTTCAAAGGAAGACTTCTTGAGAGTTGCCTATAAATACCAAAGGCCTTGAACACTTCAAGGTTACGGGAAATCAAAGCAACTCCAGAGCTCATTCGTATTCAAGCATTCTTGTGAAGCACTCGAAACCCTTAGAATTTCTCAAGTGTTTCATCTTTGAAGAGATCTCATTTACTAAGCCAAGATTTAATATCTTATCCAAAGCTTAGTTCGAGATATCCTAACCTTTCTTGTGTTCTCATTATAAAAGGATATCTCACCTTAGTTGAAAACCAACCAAACTCAAACCCTTTGATTAGGAAGTTTGTGTGTGTAGTTGTTGGAAGTGAGAGAGTTGTAAAAGTTAGTAAGCTGATGTGTTCAGTGTAAAGACTCTAGAGGGAGAAGTTAGTGGTGATTGTTCGGTCAACGCTTGTGTGTGTGTTGAGTTAGTAAACAACGCGATAGTTAAGCCTGAAATCTCGAAGTAAAGAGTTAGTAAGCTATTGTGTTCAGTCTGAAGACTCTAGAGGAGAAGTTAGTAAGCTGATTGTTCAGTCTGAACGCTTGTGTGTGTTGAGTTAGTAAAACGTAGTAGTTCAAATTTTAAAGCCGTAGTAGAAAGTTAATTAAGCTCTTTGAGTTCAATCTGAAAGCTTGAGGTAGTAGAAGTAGTGTGTTAAGGAATTTCTCTAAAGATCAGAGAGAGTGGACGTATGAGCTTGAGCCTCTGAACCACTATAACTTGTTGTGTTATTTGCTTTCTGCTTTGCATTATTACTTGTTGCATATTTCACTAAAAGCATTTCTGTTATTCAGTTGGAATCAATCCACTGAACTTGCATTAACTTGATCACAGCCTTAACCACTGTTTCATTAAGGAAAGATTTTCAGCAAAGTAAAACGAGTATAAACTTAGGCCTACACTTTCATTTTCTAGATAAGCTAGTATAGATAGTTGTCAAACTGATACACTCTCCTGAGTAAGTCAGTAAGATTAGTATCTACTCCAAGCTTATTTGGACTCTGAGAAAAATTAGGATCAGTGAGCTAATCTGAAGTCCCTGAACGCCACTCAGTGTTATTGTCTCAGTAGACTTTGACTCAGGGCAATTTGTGCTTCTCAGGACTGAAAATCAGGACAACCTGACTCACTGATTTGTTAAAAAAAGTTTAAAAAGTTGAAAAATCACAATACACGTGTATTCCCCCCATACACGTGTGAGACTCGTTGACACCAGGACCAACAAGTGATATCAGAGCAGTGGTTCTAACTGACCACTTGCTTTGGTAGCCATAGTCTTGTTTGCTTAGAGACTTTTGTGGTCTACTGAATAGATCTTACTGCTGATATCTTACAAGGCCATTTCATCATGCCTTCTAAGAAACTACCTATGTTCTCAGTTGAGAATTATGATCTATGGAGATTGAGAATGCAAGCACACTTGTACTCTAAACATGAGAGAATGTGGAGACTTGTGTCTCAAGGACCTTTTGAGTTTAAGGTTGTTAATCCTAGATCTAATGATGCTGAAAAAGATGATCCAAGGGATGAATTTCCTAAATCCGGTGATCAGCTTACTCCTGAAGAAAGGAAGTTGGTTAACTTGGATTATATTGCTAAAGATACTCTATATAACACTATTGATGATGGTGTTATGGGAATGATTTCTCACTGTGAAACTGCCAAAGACATTTGGGACACACTTGCTATAATGTGTCAAGGCACTGATCATATCAAAGAAAACAAACTATCTGTGGCAATTACCAAATTTTATGGTTTTGAAATGGAAGATGGTGAATCTATTGAAATACTTGAAGTCGGATTCACTAGCATTATGAATGATCTAAGTGCTCTTGGGAAAAAATATTCTAAAAGAGAAATTGCTCTGAAAATTCTTAGAGGACTATCTAAGAAATGGGATATTCATGCTGTTGTGATTGAAAACACCAAAGATATTGCTTCTATGCCATATCAACAAGTTTTCTCTGAATTAAAAGCATATGAGTTTGTAATTGATAAGAAAACTAAGAAAGTTCTAAAAGAAAGATAATACTTCATCTAACAAAAATGTGGCTTTCCAACCTGAAGGTAAAATCAGAATTCTAAAGAACCTAAGACTTCATCTAACAAAGTGCAGGATGAAAAAGATGAGACAATTGCCTTAATAGCAAGAAGGTTTGAGAAAATGAACCACAGATTTGGAAAATATAAGAGGTATTATAAAAATACCAGGTACAAGAACATGAATAACTTTGGTCAAGAAAAGTCTAACGAGAAGAAGAAAGACTCATGAAATGAAGGATCCTCATCCGTAAAAAAAGGACTACAAATCCAAAGAGGGAAAATGATCGGATGATGATACCAATGAGATGCTACAACCCAAAAAAAAGATAGTTCACTTCGAAGATGACCGCCCTGAGTTGAGTTCCAAAGAGAGAAAGGATCGGTAAGCCAAAAGAGACAAGAAGTATTCAAGCAAGAAGGCAATGGTTGCTGAAGAAGAACTTTCTGAGGAAGGATCCATTCTTCGAAGAGATGTTCTCGATGGTGATAATCTAGTGATTTATGTCTACGCCTTGTTGCTTTTGAGGAGGTAAATTATTCTATCTCAAACCTTGCTTCCTACACAAGCACTGAAAGTTATCAAGTTCATCTAGAAATGAATTTTGACCGATGGATTCTTTTGAGAATTTGATGAAGGACTATTCGTGTTACAAGAACTGCTCATAGAAACTCAAGAGCGTAATGAAGTCTTTGATCACGAGAATCTAAAAGTGGAAAAAACTCTAATGCCAAAACTCGAGATCACTTCTCGATTGATGGGAGTAATCGATGAACTTGATGTTCTAAAGTACAACTCTCGGAGAAAGAAAGGTGGTAGAGGCCCCGAAAGAAAAGTTAGAGAAATCCACCGAAGAAAATCGACTATCGTAACCTAATTCAATGACCTCTTTGAGAAACATGAAACTCTAAAGAAAAGTGAGGATATTTAGCAAAGAAAGATGTTTTATCATTGAATTACGCATCTAAAGCAATAGATGAAATTGAGTTATCAAAGACACCAAACTATAAAAGCCTGGATTAGGATATATTCCTGGGGAACCTCATGATCTTACGAATGATGCTTTTTACAAGTGGCACTAAGATCGTTTTGTTAAACCGGGGTGGTTAGTCTTGATATTCTTATTGAAGAACAACCCCTGTTTTTTGACAAGGAGTAAAGGATCTATGGTTTGGGAGAATCGAAGTTCAGGAAAGAAAGTTTTGACCTCGGGAAAAGGCTAGAAAAACTGTGACAATCAAAGGGAAATCCTCGGCCAAGATGCTTGAAGCCTCGGGCTAAGAATACTAACCTGAAGAAATCTACCCTCAAACCATCGTGAGAGGAATCCTCGGAGAGAAAAACACTCGTGAGAAATTCTCGGGGATGAGGAGACCAGAGTCCTCGATAATCTTTGAAAGACCACAATTTGAAGACTGCAACCTAAACCCCATTTGCCTAAGGGTAAAAGTCAAGAACCCAAAAGAGACGGATCATCAAGACCAAACCTAGGGTGGTGAATGTGTATGTAGATATTTATGGAAGAACGTTAATCCTAAAGTCATTGAAAGGCATGTCTGGTTCATGCCAGCCTAATCTGGGGACCCACACCAAATTACAAACAAGGCCTAATTTGCCTTCAGTAATATAAAAACACTGTTTAAATAAAGTATAACATAGCCCCAGAGTGGAATCGGAGATTGGATATACTACGGTGCTACAAATATCATCACTAAATTCAAGGCCAAGAAAGGCCCTCGTAGATAATCCTTGAGATAAAGGATATATGGAACTTGAATTTGACACTGCTCATCCAAACTGCTTACTTAAATTTTGATAAAGATTCAATGTTGAATTCAAGAATCAAATAAAGAAAGATAATGTTTCACAAATATTCACCTGCATCAAAAAGGAAAATGTGTCTCAATATTAAATTAATTTATGTATATATATGCTAATGGCCAAAAAGCATCAAATATATATGCCAAAAGATCAACTATTTAACTAAACTCAATAAATTTAACATAGGACACTAATATTTAAAACATATAAGTACCATTCAAAATAGAAGTTATTCATCGATAGAATACTGAATCATATATGGATCTTCATTAAATTTGAGTACGATCACTGAAGATAATATTTCACCAGTGAACCCTCTACCAAACCGCCACCACCAAAGACTTATCAAAAGAATCTGAGTGTGGTCAGCAACAGACCGAGCAGCGTACTCAAATTTATCAAACTATATTGAGATTCCATTATTAAAAAGAAATGAATAACACATGAAACATCACCAGTAAAGGACCTCACAAAAATTATGTTAAAGAAGAATTAACACACAAAAAGTTGCAAGAACAATGATCACACAAGCCGAGATTCCAGAGATTTTAGTCAAAGGTTTCATTGATTCTAAATACCAAGAAAAAAACCTGGAATGAAAGGAAGCCCTTGTTACACAAGTGTCACACAATAATGGTAAAGATCAATGGAAAACCCTGAAAAGTCAAGTATTTTTATATATTCAAATTAGTAAAGCCAGAGCTACAAATCAGGACTTTATTGTGGAGGAAACACTTATGTTACTACCAACTTACTAAGCTATGTTAAATGCGAAGTTGATCTGTATAATTTAAACAAAGAGGATCACCACTCTACCGCAAGGCCAAACATCATCATCTCAGCCCTCAAAGTAAATAAGCCAATCACTTACTATGAAATGGAGGAACTGATCATGTAGTGCGAAGAGACTCCAGGATGAAAATACCCAGCCCAGGCACTCAGATGATAAAAGTTCTCCATCGAAGGGAAAAAGCCAAATACACCTGGCCGCATCAACCTCCACCAAACAATCAACAATTTGTGTATGTAATGTCAAGGAGATGTAATACCAGAGGGTAAACTCAATCATCAATCATGTACCAAATGTCCCTGATAAATGTTCAAAACAACATCCTCGAAGATGATCCACTCTTTCCTTTTCAAGTGTCTCTGTTTGTTTAATCATTCCAATCCCATATTTCCATGCTGAGGACAATATCGGGAAGGACATCATAGCACATGGTTAGAGAATATCCCATGTTTTATCAGGAGAATTATCTGAAGTTGTTAAAACAATATCCCATGGAGAAAGGTTGATCACCGCTTCCTATCTCAAAAATGAATCCCATTGACTGAAGAAATCAACATTCTTCCGACGGCAAGAAGACCAAATCATAGGAATTAGTCAGAGCAGGAAACACATAATAATGTATCGAACCAAGTTAAGGGTCACAATAAAAGAGATGAGAATACTAAAACAAGCAAGACTAGTCAGAAGATTATTCCCCAAGGCTCGGATTACGATGAAACCTTTGCACCAAAATAAAAGACTCAAGCCATTAGATTGGTTTCGTCACATGAAATTTAGGTAGATGATGTATTTCACTGTATTAAAGAAGAGGCTGAACCTGTCACAAGAAAATGACTAAGCTCACAAACAAGAAAGTCTCAAGATCCATAAAGATACACGTACACACTGTCTCAATTTTCTTACAGATCATGGTTTTACCGACTGTGAACAACCTGTTCGTGATAAGTATGGAAAGATTATCTTACTGTCTGATATGACATACTTATCTGATCCCCAAATCATCACCGCAAAAAGCTGCATCATGAAATGAAAGCTTATATATGCCCAGACAGATGAATTTCTTTCAGGACTTCCGTGAAACACAATCAAAATAAAGGAACTTTTCATCATCAGAAAATATACAAAGAGATCCGACCACAAGTATGGTATTCAGACTGCAATGCAAATAGAATCCAACGTAATACTAAATCAAAAGATGATCCCATCCCAAGGTAAATCAGCTTGACCACACTTATAGAGGATTACTTGGATTGCTCTCATCTCATGCAAGTAGTTCGACATTACTTCGTTGTTATATAAGATATCAAGCTAACCCCAAGACTAGTTTTGAAGCCAAAGGAAATATATTGGGTATCTAGCGTTAAATAAGATCCAATAACCCTGAATTGAATCTCATATTGTCAATACGGTTGCAGAATCGACATAAGTCCACTTCAGAACTTGTCACTTCAAGTTAAACCGACATTCCGGTTTTCAAAGAAGCACTCAGTAGTAGCAACTCAACAACATCAAGCCGAGTACATGGTTGCGCGGTTAAGTTATACGATTCATCGCCAAGCAAATAATTGAGAGATTATAAGGTTATGTATTAATTAAGTTCCATATTCTGTGACAACACAAGTAAATCAACATCACAAAAACCTTCTCAGACCACACTGAGTGTAAAGATGTGGATATCAGCATCACTTCAACGAACTATGCAGAAAAGAAAGACATCAGGATTTGAGAAATCATACCTACAAAACAGTAGAGTCAGAGATTTTACCAAGCTTCTCTGGGCCGAAACAAGGATTTCTGTGAACTATAAGTTAATCAGGATGATCCAAGATAATTATTCCCAAGAAGTTCTACGAAGTTTTCAAAGAAAAACCCAGACAAAAACCATCGTGATAAACCCCTAAGAACGTGACTACGGTCAAATTGTTCAAGAAGGATTAAGTACTCTAATTAACTCAAGTATAATTTGACGATGCATTTATTTCTAGTCAATCATTTGAAATAAATACAAAAGACCCGAACTTTAGCGGAATGTTTTAAAGATTTATTATCGCCATGTTTTAACATCAAGGAAGTCACCCCGATTGAGAAACATCATTTTGTCACCCTCATTTTACCGCTACAAAATGTCATGCTTTACTTATTTGCTATTAATAAATAAATAAATTTGATTGCTTACAACCAACTTGTTTATCTCAGACATTTAATCTCAACTCATGGTCCCAAGAAATGAAGTCTTTACACTATACTTGTCTGTTAAGCTTTTAAACTTTTTTCTTACCGAGGTCACTTCGTCGATAATCCTTAAGATTCGGTCCTGCATCGCCCGAAATAAAGCCCATAGACAGCGATCCCGGAAATGCTTTCTGTAAACTTATAATCCCAACTCAGCCTTGTTTATCCCCAGCTGTTTTGATCAGATAATCTAACTTACCGAACTCCCCGTAAGAGAGTAAGTTCAACAGAATATCCTGCCTGTTACTCGGGGACGTAAGTAATATCAGTCTTTAGCTTATACTCGGGTTTTAAAGCTTAATAAACCTTCCTTGAAGAAGATTAGCAAAGATCAATTATATCTCAATGACGATCTCTAAATCAACGCCAAAGGAAAGACACGCTAAAACTCAAAAGATGCAATAGCGATAAAGAAAGCAATAAACAACATAACAAATTTTATATGGTTCAGACTCAAGCTCATTCGCCTCTCTGATCCTCAGAGAAATTCACTAATCACTTCGAAGCCAACACTGCCAGGTTTACTTACTCCAACTCGGCTCCCCGAAGCTTTCCTTCATCACGAGTTTACTTATCAACCCGACTCGAGCTTTCCACCATCTCCAGCTTAATTTATTCAAACACAACAAGTTTTCAGATCACTGTAGCTACTAACTTCTCCTCTAGAGCTTCATCATCCACAGAGTTTACTAACTTTTACAACTCTTTCCTCACCAACAAAACACACTCCAACCACCTCTCCTCAAGTAGTTTCAACTAGATTTAGATATCCTCACACCAAATGCCAATGCAAAGGCTAGATATCCTTTAATTGCTTTGGATAAATTGAATGCCGAATACGTAGAAGGAGCCCTCCCAATATAAAAGTTAATTCAGAAATTCTAAGTTTTTCTGCTGAACCTCATATAATGGTAAGTCTGAGTTTGTTGTTTTATAGCACTCTCCATGACCTTGCTAATGTCGTAGAGGGTCACCAAAGATTTATAGGCATACACCAAGGTTACCTTGAAAACCATCCGGAGAGATACTTTCTTATTTCTCTATGGTGGAGGACCATTATATTTAGTCTAGACTCCCTAACACGCTTTATAGGCAATAAATTTCTTTCATGTAGCCTATCTTCACTTTTGGCACCGAATTTTTTACATCCGACAT